>CM069406.1:278107204-278707204 GCA_035609135.1 Eleutherodactylus coqui | reverse complement strand
TGTTGGTTCCTGCACCAGTTGGTTCAGATAGTTATCTTTAATTACTCTCAAAAACTTATCACCCCTGTGGGATTTGCAGGTCTCATTTTCCCATATTATATCTGGATAATTAAAGTCCCCCATTATAATTACTTTGTTGCGGTTTGACACCTCTTCTATCTGCCTTAATAGTAAGTTTTCAATTTCTTCTGCTACTTTTGGTGGTCTATAGAAAACCCCTATCAAGATTTTGTTACTTTTTTCTCCCTTTATTTCTACCCACAGAGATTCCACCTGTTCGTCTCCTACACCTATATCCTCCCGTAGTCTCGGATTTAAGTTTGATTTGACGTACAGACATACCCCTCCCCCTTTCTGGTTCCTTCGGTCTCTTCTGAAGAGATTGTACGCCTGTAAATTTGCCGCCCAATCGCACTTATCATCAAGCCATGTTTCTGTTATTCCAACTATATCATAACTTTCATCAGTCATTCTCGCTTCAAGCTCACCCACTTTACCAATCAGACTTTGTGCATTTGTGGTCATATGATTGATATCGTTATTTTTGTTCTTTAAATTCGTTTTGTTGCTATATGTGCTAATGGCTGACCTCACAGTTCTAACTGTACTAACCCCCCCCCCTCCCCTGCTTGACCCCCATTCCCATTTCTTTGGCCCAGGTTGCTAGCTACACTGACTACCCCACTATTTCTCTTTTTGCCCTCCCCCCGGTCCCTAGTTTAAACACTCCTCCAGCCTTCTAGCCATCTTCTCCCCCAGCACAGCTGCACACTCCCCATTAGGATGCAGCCCGTCCCTACAATAGAGCCTGTAGCCGACAGCAAAGTCAGCCCAGTTCTCCAGGAACCCAAATCCCTCCTTCTTACACCAACTCCGGAGCCACTTGTTTACCTCCCTAAGATCCTGCTGCCTTTCTAGTGTGGCCTTAGGTGCAGGTAGTATTTCCGAGAAAACTACCCTGGAGGTCCTCACCCTATGCTTGGACCCTAGATCCCAGAAATCATTTTTGAGGGCCCTCCATTGACCTCTAATTTGTTCATTGGTGCCAACGTGCACCATGACCGCTGGATCCTCATCCGATCTGCGATGTGTCGAACTCGAGCGCCAGGAAGTGTTCGACGATCCCGGTCTTTATGCAAATTGCCCTATCTGTCCCCCTAATAATTGAGTCCCCCACCACTAGGACCTGTCTAGCCTGCTCTACGCACCCCGTCCGCTTCTCACTGCAGCAGTCATCCCCCTGGCGTTCAGAGGGCATGTCGTGCTGCAGCGGTGCTGGCTCTGTAATGGCATCCCCCTCATCTGCCAACTTTGCAAACTTGTTGGGTTGTGCCAATTCAGGACTAGCCTCCCGGGTTCTCTTCCCTCTATCCCTCCTTCTTTCTGTCACCCAGCTTCTTGCCTGCTCCCCCCGCTCTTCCGTACTACCATCTGCCCCCGCCTCTACCCCAGCGAGTGCCTGCTCAGTGAGCACCAAACTCCTTTCCATGATGTCAATGGCTCTCAGTGCTGCCAGTTGCCCATTTAGATCCAGGATTTGGGCTTCTAAATGTGCGACGTGCATGCATCTTGCGCAACAGTATGCACCCTCGATCGGCTGATCAAGGACCGCATACATTGCACAAGTAGCACACTGGATGACATTGCCAGGCATGGAGCTCATCCTAATGGGGATCTACAATTTACTTGTGAAAGTAGTGAAGATAGACTTGTTCACACTCCGCTCACACGCTACCGCCTCTGTGCAACCGCTCACACGCTACCGCCTCTGCTCAACCGCTAACATGCTGCCGCTCACCCGCTGCGTCCCTTGCGCAACCACTCACGCGCAGCCACTCACGCACTGCCGCCTCTGTGCAACCGCTCACACACTGACGCTCACGCGCAACCACTCACGCGCAGCCACTCACGCGCTGCCGCCTCTGCGCACCCGCTTACACACTGACGCTTGCACCCAACTGCTCACACACTGGCGCTTACCCTCTGCTCAACCACTCACACACTGACGCTTACCCTCTGCTCAACCGCTCACACACTGACGCTTACCCTCTGCTCAACCGCTCACACACTGACGCTTACCCTCTGCTCAACCGCTCACACACTCACGCTTACCCTCTGCTCAACCGCTCACACACTCACGCTTACCCTCTGCTCAACCGCTCACACACTCACGCTTACCCTCTGCTCAACCGCTCACACACTCACGCTTACCCTCTGCTCAACCGCTCACACACTGACGCTTACCCTCTGCTCAACCGCTCACACACTGACGCTTACCCTCTGCTCAACCGCTCACACACTGACGCTTACCCTCTGCTCAACCGCTCACACACTGACGCTTACCCTCTGCTCAACCGCTCACACACTGACGCTTACCCTCTGCTCAACCGCTCACACACTGACGCTTACCCTCTGCTCAACCGCTCACACACTGACGCTTACCCTCTGCTCAACCGCTCACACACTGACGCTTACCCTCTGCTCAACCGCTCACACAATACGCTTACCCTCTGCTCAACCGCTCACACACTCACGCTTACCCTCTGCTCAACCGCTCACACACTCACGCTTACCCTCTGCTCAACCGCTCACACACTGACGCTTACCCTCTGCTCAACCGCTCACACACTGACGCTTGCCCTCTGCTCAACCGCTCACACACTGACGCTTGCCCTCTGCTCAACCGCTCACACACTGACACTTGCCCTCTGCTCAACCGCTCACACACTTACGCTTACCCTCTGCTCAACCGCTCACACACTGACGCTTGCCCTCTGCTCAACCGCTCACACACTGACGCTTGCCCTCTGCTCAACCGCTCACACACTGACGCTTGCCCTCTGCTCAACCGCTCACACACTGACGCTTGCCCTCTGCTCAACCGCTCACACACTGACGCTTGCCCTCTGCTCAACCGCTCACACACTGACGCTTGCCCTCTGCTCAACCGCTCACACACTGACGCTTGCCCTCTGCTCAACCGCTCACACACTGACGCTTGCCCTCTGCTCAACCGCTCAGACACTGACGCTTGCCCTCTGCTCAACCGCTCACACACTGACGCTTACCCTCTGCTCAACCGCTCACACACTGACGCTTACCCTCTGCTCAACCGCTCACACACTGACGCTTACCCTCTGCTCAACCGCTCACACACTGACGCTTACCCTCTGCTCAACCGCTCACACACTGACGCTTACCCTCTGCTCAACCGCTCACACAGACGCTTACCCTCTGCTCAACCGCTCACACACTGACGCTTACCCTCTGCTCAACCGCTCACACACTGACGCTTACCCTCTGCTCAACCGCTCACACACTGACGCTTACCCTCTGCTCAACCGCTCACACACTGACGCTTACCCTCTGCTCAACCGCTCACACACTGTCGCTTACCCTCTGCTCAACCGCTCACACACTGACGCTTACCCTCTGCTCAACCGCTCACACACTGACGCTTGCCCTCTGCTCAACCGCTCACACACTGACGCTTGCCCTCTGCTCAACCGCTCACACACTGACGCTTGCCCTCTGCTCAACCGCTCACACACTGACGCTTGCCCTCTGCTCAACCGCTCACACACTGACGCTTGCCCTCTGCTCAACCGCTCACACACTGACGCTTGCCCTCTGCTCAACCGCTCACACACTGACGCTTGCCCTCTGCTCAACCGCTCACACACTGACGCTTACCCTCTGCTCAACCGCTCACACACTGACGCTTACCCTCTGCTCAACCGCTCACACACTGACGCTTACCCTCTGCTCAACCGCTCACACACTGACGCTTACCCTCTGCTCAACCGCTCACACACTGACGCTTACCCTCTGCTCAACCGCTCACACACTGACGCCTACCCTCTGCTCAACCGCTCACACACTGACGCTTACCCTCTGCTCAACCGCTCACACACTGACGCTTACCCTCTGCTCAACCGCTCACACACTGACGCTTGCCCTCTGCTCAACCGCTCACACACTGACGCTTGCCCTCTGCTCAACCGCTCACACACTGACGCTTGCCCTCTGCTCAACCGCTCACACACTGACGCTTGCCCTCTGCTCAACCGCTCACACACTGACGCTTGCCCTCTGCTCAACCGCTCACACACTGACGCTTGCCCTCTGCTCAACCGCTCACACACTGACGCTTGCCCTCTGCTCAACCGCTCAC
Organism: Eleutherodactylus coqui; assembly: GCA_035609135.1. Lineage (NCBI taxonomy): Eukaryota > Metazoa > Chordata > Amphibia > Anura > Eleutherodactylidae > Eleutherodactylus > Eleutherodactylus coqui. The sequence continues at coordinate 278,703,030 of CM069406.1, read as the reverse complement.
ACACTGACGCTTGCCCTCTGCTCAACCGCTCACACACTGACGCTTACCCTCTGCTCAACCGCTCACACACTGACGCTTACCCTCTGCTCAACCGCTCACACACTGACGCTTACCCTCTGCTCAACCGCTCACACACTGACGCTTACCCTCTGCTCAACCGCTCACACACTGACGCTTACCCTCTGCTCAACCGCTCACACACTGACGCCTACCCTCTGCTCAACCGCTCACACACTGACGCTTACCCTCTGCTCAACCGCTCACACACTGACGCTTACCCTCTGCTCAACCGCTCACACACTGACGCTTACCCTCTGCTCAACCGCTCACACACTGACGCCTACCCTCTGCTCAACCGCTCACACACTGACGCTTACCCACTGCTCAACCGCTCACACAACAATTTTTTTTTTTATTTATTTTGTTTTTCCACCCCTCCTCACAAACACTTAGACCCACAGACACACACACTTACACTAGGTACACAGAAAACACAACTAGGACACACTAGATACACAGAAGACAAACACTTAAATTCACACACACACACAGAAAATACTTATTGGCTCCTGTTGCAGCTCCTCCACAGTGACGTCACCTGCTCTCCCAGCGGCCGCTCACTCTGCCCTCCTGCTCCGCTTCTGCACTCCTCCTGCTGGCTCTTCCTCGGACTCCTGTCGTCTCTGGGCACCGGTATCGGCTCCTGCGCTGCTCCGATGTCCCCTTCTGCCCTTCAGCCCCCGGCTCGTGCCTCTGCCTCGGCGCGCTGCTCCTGGCGTCGATCCTCAAATCAATCCTCAAAAGGTGGGCAGACAAACAAAAACATCGTTCGAGTATTAGGGTACTCGAGATGCTCGTTACTCTAGACGAGCACCATGCGATGTTCGAGTCACTTTCATTTTCTTCCCTGAGAAATTTGCGCGCTTTTCTGGCCAATAGAAAGACAGGGAAGGCATTACAACTTCCTCCTGTGACATTCCAGCCCTATACCACCCCCCTGCAGTGAGTGGCTGGGGAGACCAGGTGACACCGAGTATTAAAATCTGCCCCGCCCGCGGCTCCCCACAGATGCATGCTGACAGAGATCAGGGAAAGTACTGTCTTGCTGTAGCTGCTATAGGGAGAGTGTTAGGTGTTATATTCTTTTTCAAGAACCCCAACGGTCCTTCTTAGGGCCACATCTGACCGTGTGCAGTACTCTTTTTTTTTTTTTTAAACTCGTTTTATTGACAAAATTAACAACATGTCAAATACAGAAAAAGAAAAGAAAAAAAAAACACATTGTGCAGTACATAGTCTTACATGTATTAGAAGCCGGTCAGGCTTGTACATTACGGTTTACATCTTTTCTGATACATTTTGCTGGTCCGGAGTGGAGTATGGTGTGTCTTAAAGTAGAATGTCTTGGGGGGGATAGGTAGATGGGGAGAAGTAAAGGGGAATGAAGGGTTCATGAAGGACAGGGTGCCAATATAAGGACACATTTTGAACATATATCAGTTATTTTGGTTATCTTAAGCAGACTTGTTTGGGTGTGCATTAGAGTATGGATATCGACCGGGTATGTTGCAGTACGGAGACGGTTCCATCAAGGTGTTTTGCTTTACGGGGGAGGAGGGTAGCGTGTGGTTGTGTTCCGGGTGGCTGACCGAGCGCGGTGCCGAGTCTCCCCCCACCCGTCACGGCCCCTTGGGGTTTTTATTATCGTCTTTGTAATGCTGAGATGGCTAATGAGAGCGGCCGCGGAGAGAACAGGGTCAGTGAAGAGTCGCACCATTGGCCCCACACCTTTTGGAATTTATCCGGGCATTTGCGGGCTTTGTATACTATGTTGTTGTAGGGTATAATTGAGTTTGTGGTTTTCTTCCACATTGACACGGTCGGGCCTCTCTGGTCCATCCATCTCATCGCAATGACCTTTCTGGCCATGAACAGGACCTCCCTTAGAAATATTCTATGATAGTGCTGCCACTGCTCCTCATCGAGGATGCCAAAAAGGCAGATTTCTGGGGTGGCAGGAACCGGGATTTCGAGGACCTCAGAGAGCAGATCTATGACTTCATTCCAATATGATCGGATACGCGGGCAGTCCCAGATCATATGCCAGAAATCGGCGTATATGCAGGTGCATCTGATAAAGTGTGTGTCTGGGATCCTACCCATCTTATGCAATCTCGCCGGGGTGAGATAACACTGATGGATAATGTATAGTTGAGTCATTTTATTATTTGCTGAGGGGGAGACTGTTAGCGGCGATTCCAGTACCTCTTGAAAGGTCTCTTCCGTCAGCGTTGGAATCAGAGACTTCCATTTAATCAGGGCGGGAGGGACCTCCCTTGTAGCTTTTGAAGTTGTAAGATGGGAATATAATGTCGAGATGAGTCCCCGGGGCCCTTGTGATCTTAATATTCCAATTAATGGATAGTAGGATATGATACTACTCGTAGGAGGAAATTGCGTTTGGAGCGCATGCCGGATCTGTAGATATTTATAGAAGTGGGATCGAGGTATCTGGTACTGGGCCCGTAGCTGCTCAAAGGACAACAGGGTATTCGAGTTGTATAGGTCTCCCAGGTGAGCTATCCCATACCGTTCCCACTCCTCCAGGTCGTTTAGCAACCGCAGCTCCCCCCGCCCAGGGTTCCTCCACAGCGGCATGTTTGCAGCTATGTCAGAAAACCCACTCACCTCCCTAGCCTGGCGCCAGACCCGCATAGCCAGTCTATGGATAGGTAGTATTTTGCCCTTTATAGTGGCGGGGAGCTCTAGCAACGGCCAGAGGCTGGGGGTGTTTAGAGTCTGGGCCAGATGGGCCTCTGAATTGGGCAGTGGGCCGTCTTTCAGCCAGCATCTCAAATGTGTCAGTTGGCCGGCTAGGTAGTAAAGAAATAAATCTGGGAGTGCCGACCCGGCTTCGTCCTTAGGTCTCTGTAGCGTGGAGAGTTTAAGTTTTGAGCGTGAATTGCCCCATATGAATGAGGTCATGAGGGAGTTCATAGTTCGAAAGAATCTCATCGGGACTGGTACTGAGATGTTCTGCAAGGTGTAGAGGCACTTCGGTAGGACTATCATTTTGATCAGGTTAATGCGACCTGCGACAGATAGGGGTAATGATCCCCATATTTTAAATTTGGTTCTATATAGATCTATTAGTGGATAAACGTTCAGGTCTAAGGTTCGAGCAGTTGTATTAGTGATCTGGACTCCCAGGTATTTAAATTCTGTGGAGACTCGTAGGCCGCACAGTGAGTCCGTAGATTGTAGGGGGTTCTGTGTAGAAACTAACATTAGGGCGGATTTTGACCAGTTTATCTGTAAGCCTGAAAAGGTTCCAAATGTATTATTGATGTCCATGGCGTGGGGCAGGGTGGTTGTTCGTTCTGACATGAAGAGCATGAGGTCGTCAGCGTATAACGCCACACGGTCCTCCCGATTTCCTATTTTAATCCCATGGTATAGAGGGCATGCTCTGAGCTTGATGGCCAGCGGTTGTGTGCAGTACTCTTAAGGCTGCTTTTAGCAGTGTTGCACTTTTTTTTTTGTATATCGGGCGTGCAGACTATAGCGTCCTCAGTCTGCAGTCATTTTACAGAGTATAGGGGCAGTACTGGTGAGGCAGGGACAGTGGTACAAGGAAAGAGATATACTGTCTATATAGGAAGTGGGCTTTTTCAAAAAAATGGGGAAAAATACTATATTTGGGCTGCCTGTGACCGTCTTCAGTTTACTGCGTGTCTGCTGGGGGGAGTAGTCGCTAATTAATACCCAGCTAAGCGTTACAGCAGGCTTGCGCATAATTGTTTCCTGGCTCTGCTGTCTCCGTTACATGATCGCCGTCATCCCGCCAGAGGAAAAGAGTATACATATATACGCTGCATACGGTGTCTGTCTGCTTTTTCACCTCACCATTAGAGATGAGCGAGCGTACTCGTCCAAGCTTGATGCTCGTTCGAGTATTAGGGTGTTCGAGATGCTGGTTACTCGAGACGAGCACCACGCGATGTTCGAGTTACTTTCACGTTCATCTCTGAGACATTTGCGCGCTTTTCTGGCCAATAAAAAGACATGGAAGGCATTACAACTTTCTCCTGTGAAGTTCCAGCCCTATACCACCCCCCTGCAGTGAGTGGCTGGGGAGATCAGGTGACACTCGAGTATTAAAATCTGCCCCGCCCGCGGCTCGCCACAGATGCATTCTGACAGAGATCAGGGAAAGTGCTGCTGATGCTGTTGCTGCTATAGGGAGAGCGTTAGGTGTTATTTTAGGCTTCAAGAACCCCAACGGTCCTTCTTAGGGCCACATCTGACCGTGTGCAGTACTGTTAAGGCTGCTTTTAGCAGTGTTGCACAATTTTTTTTTGTGTATATCGGGCGTGCAAACCATTGCGTCCTCAGTCTGCAGTCATTGTACAGAGTATAGGGGCAGTACTGGTGAGGCAGGGACAGTGGGAAAGGTGAAAGAGATATACTGTCTATATAGGCAGTGGGCTTTTTCAAAAAAATTGGGGAAAAATACTATATTTGGGCTGTCTGTGACCGTCTTCAGTGTACTGCGTGTCTGCTGGGGGTAGTAGCTAAGCGTTACAGCAGGCTTGCGCAAAATTGTTTCCTGGCTCTGCTGTGCCCGTTACATCACCGCCGTCATAGCGCCAGAGGGAAACAGTATACATAATATACGCTGCATACAGTATCTGTCTGGTGTTTCAGCTCACCATTTAAAAAAATTGAAGCAAAATACTTAAGGCCTACCACTGCCCTTTGGCCACTTAACTGCTTCTGCGCTGTGAATTCCACTAGCTCAGTCATACGCACCTACGTCTCACTACAGGCGTGCGCAAAATTGTTTCCTGGCTCTGCTGTGCCCGTTACATCACTGCCGTCATAGCGCCAGAGGGAAACAGTATACATAATATACGCTGCATACAGGGTCTGTGTGGTGTTTCAGCTCACCATTTAAAAAAATTGAAGCAAAATACTTAAGGCCTACCACTGCCCTTTGGCCACTTAGCTGCTTCTGCGCTGTGAATTCCAGTAGCTGAGTCATACGCACCTACGTCTCACTACAGGCGTGCGCAAAATTATTTCCTGGCTCTGCTGTGCGTTCCGTAAGCGAAGTCAGCCTCCAACCACAGGCCAGTAAGCGTCACATTTAATTACAGCGTTCTGTTTCTGCTCTACTCGTAATACACCATGCTGGGGGGTAGGGGTAGGCCTAGAGGACGTGGACGCGGGCGAGGACGCGGAGGCCCAAGTCAGGGTGTGGGCACAGGCCGAGCTCCTGATACAGGTGTATCGCAGCCAACTTCTGCGGGATTAGGAGAGAGGCACGTTTCTGGTGTCCCCAGATTCATCTCACAATTAATGGCTCCACGCGGTAGACCTGTATTAAAAAATGAGCAGTGTGAGCAGGTCCTGTCGTGGATGGCAGAAAGTGCATCCAGCAATCTATCGACCACCCAGAGTTCTACGCCGTCCACTGCTGCAACTCTGAATCCTCTGGCTGCTGCTCCTTCTTCCTCCCAGCCTCCTCACTCCATTACAATGACACATTCTGAGGAGCAGCAGACTCCCAGGAACTGTTCTCGGGCCCCTGCCCAGAATGGGCAGCAATGGTTCCTCTCCCACCGGAGGAGTTTGTCGTGACCGATGCCCAACCTTTGGAAAGTTCCCGGGGTCCGGGGGATGAGGCTGGGGACTTCCGGCAACTGTCTCAAGAGCTTTCAGTGGGTGAGGAGGACGATGACAATGAGACACAGTTGTCTATCGGTGAGGTAGTAGTAAAGGCAGTAAGTCCGAGAGAGGAGCGCACAGAGGATTCGGAGGAAGAGCAGCAGGACGATGAGGTGACTGACCCCACCTGGTTTGCTACACCTACTGAGGACAGGTCTTCAGAGAGTGCAGACGACCGACGAACCCTAGTGTGCAAGGTTTGTCGCGCCAAGATCAGCCGGGGAGCCACCACCACCAGCATGCGCAGGCATATGATGGCCAAGCACCCCACAAGGTGGGATGAAGGCCGTTCACCACCTCCTGTTTGCACCACTGCCTCTCCCCCTGTGCCCCAACCTGCCACTGAGATCCAACCCCCCTCTCAGGACACAGGCACGACCGTCTCCCGGCCTGCACCCACACCCTCACCTCCGCTGTCCTCGGCCCCATCCAGCAATGTCTCTCAGCGCAGCGTCCAGCTGTCGCTAGCGCAACTGTTTGAGCGCAAGCGAAAGTACGCCGCCACGCACCCGCACGCTCAAGCGTTAAACGTGCACATAGCCAAATTGATCAGCCTGGAGATGCTGCCGTATAGGCTTGTGGAAACGGAGGCTTTCAAAAACATGATGGCGGCAGCGGCCCCGCGCTATTCGGTTCCCAGTCGCCACTACTTTTCCCGATGTGCCGTCCCAGCCCTGCACGACCACGTCCCCCGCAACATTGTACGCGCCCTCACCAACGCGGTTACTGCCAAGGTCCACTTAACAACGGACACGTGGACAAGCACAGGCGGGCAGGGCCACTATATCTCCCTGACAGCACATTGGGTGAATTTAGTGGAGGCTGGGACAGAGTCAGAGCCTGGGACAGAGTCAGAGCCTGGGACCGCTCACGTCCTACCCACCCCCAGAATTGCGGGCCCCAGCTCGGTGCTGGTATCTGCGGCGGTGTATGCTTCCTCCACTAAACCACCCTCCTCCTCCTCTTTCTACGCAACCTCTGTCTCGCAATCAAGATGTGTCAGCAGCAGCACGTCGCCAGCAGTCGATGTCGCGCGGCGTGGCAGCACAGCGGTGGGCAAGCGTCAGCAGGCCGTGCTGAAACTATTCAGCTTAGGAGAGAAGAGGCACACGGCCCACGAACTGCTGCAGGGTCTGACAGAGCAGACCGACCGCTGCCTTTCACCGCTGAGCCTCCAACCAGGCATGGTCATGTGTGACAACGGCCGTAACCTGCTGGCGGCTCTGCAGCTCGTCAGCCTCACGCACGTGCCATGCCTGGCCCACATCTTTAATTTGGTGGTTCAGCGCTTTCTGAAAAGCTACCCACGCTTGTCATACCTGCTCGGAAAGTTGCGCCGGCTCAGCGCACATTTCCGCAATTCCAAGACGGACGCTGCCACCCTGCGCACCCTGCAACATCGGTTTTATCTGCCAGTGCACCGACTGCTGTGCGACGTGCCCACACGGTGGAACTCTACGCTCCACATGTTGGCCAGGCTCTATGAGCAGCGTAGAGCTATAGTGGAATACCAACTCCAATATGGGCGGCGTAGTGGGAGTCAGCCTCCTCAATTCTTTACAGAAGAGTGGGCCTGGTTGGCAGACATCTGCCAGGTCCTTGGAAACTTTGAGGAGTCTACCCAGATGGTGAGCGGCAATGCTGCAATCATTAGCGTCACCATTCCTCTGCCATGCCTCTTGAGAAGTTCCCTGCAAAGCATAAAGGCAGACGCTTTGCGCTCGGAAACGGAGGCGGGGGAAGACAGTATGTCGCTGGATAGTCAGAGCACCCTCATGTCTATATCTCAGCGCGTTGAGGAGGAGGAGGAGGAGGGGGAGGAGCATGAGGAGGAGGGGGAAGAGACAGCTTGGCCCACTGCTCAGGGTACCCATGCTGCTTGCCTGTCATCCTTTCAGCGTGTATGGCCGGAGGAGGAGGAGGAGGAGGATTCTGAAAGTGATCTTCCTATTGAGGACAGCCATGTGTTGCGTACAGGTACCCTGGCACACATGGCGGACTTCATGTTAGGATGCCTTTCTCGTGACCCTCGCGTTACACGCATTCTGGACACTATGGATTACTGGGTGTACACACTGCTCGACCCACGGTAAAAGGTGAACCTTTCCACTCTCATACCCGAAGAGGAAAGGGGTTCGAGAGTCATGCTATACCACAGGACCCTGGTGGACAAACTGATGGTAACATTCCCATCCGACAGCGCTAGTGGCAGAAGGCGCAGTTCCGAGGGCCAGGTAGCAGGGGAGGCGCGGAGATCAGGCAGCATGTACAGCACAGGCAGGGGAACACTCTCCAAGGCCTTTGACAGCTTTATGGCTCCCCAGCAAGACTGTGTCACCACTCTCCAGTCAAGGCTGAGTCGGCGGGAGCACTGTAAAAGGATGGTGAGGGAGTACGTAGCCGATCGCACGACCGTCCTCCGTGACGCCTCTGCCCCCTACAACTACTGGGTGTCGAAGCTGGACACGTGGCCTGAACTCGCGCTGTATGCCCTGGAGGTGCTTGCTTGTCCTACGGCTAGCGTCTTGTCGGAGAGGGTGTTTAGTGCGGCTGGGGAAATCATCACGGATAAGCGTACCCGCCTGTCAACCGACAGTGCCGACAGGCTTACACTCATCAAGATGAACAAAGCCTGGATTTCCCCAGACTTCTCTTCTCCGCCAGTGGACAGCAGTGGTACCTAAACAATACGTAGGCTGCACCCACGGATGGAAGCATAGTTCTCTATCACCATCAAAAACGGGGACCTTTTAGCTTCATCAATCTGTGTATTATATTCATCCTCCTCCTCCTGCTTCTCCTCCTGAAACCTCACGTAATCACGCCGAACGGGAAATTTTTCTTAGGCCCACAAGGCTCAGTCATATTACTTTTGTAAATAATGTTTATACGTTTCAATTCTCATTAAAGCGTTGAAACTTGCACCTGAACCAATTTTTATTTTAACTGGGCTGCCTACAGGCCTAGTTACAAATTAAGCCACATTAACCAAAGCAATTAATGGGTTTCACCTGCCCTCTTGGTTGGGCATGGGCAATTTTTCTGAGGTACATTAGTACTGTTGGTACACCAATTTTTTGGGGCCCTTGGCTACAGTGTAATCCTAGTAATTTTTATGGGCTTCGCCTGCACTCATGCTACAGCAAGGTGTGTGGGGTTGGCCTACACTTTTGCTACATAAATGTAACTGGGGCCTTGTCTATACTGCAACTACTGAAATGTGAAAGAGACTGTTATCTCCCTAAACTGCTGCAACAGGAATGTTACTGTGGCCTGTCTTGAGTGCTACTATTACTGAAATTGAACTAAGACTGTGCTCCCCCTATACTGCTGCTTCGGAATTGTTACTGGGGCCTGTCTAGACTGCTACTATTACTGAAATGGAACTAAGACTGTGTTCCCCCTATACTGCTGCTTCGGAATTGTTACTGGGGCCTGTCTTGAGTGCTACTACTACTGAAATGGAACTAATACTGTGCTCCCCCTAAACTGCTGCACGGGAATGTTACTGTGGCCTGTCTTGACTGCTACTACTACTGAAATGGAACTAAGGCTGTGCTCCCCCTATACTGCTGCTTCGGAATTGTTACTGGGGCCTGTCTAGACTGCTAATATTACTGAAATGGAACTAAGACTGTGCTCCCCCTAAACTGCTGCTTCGGAATTGTTACTGGGGCCTGTCTTGAGTGCTTCTATTACTGAAATGGAACTAATACTGTGCTCCCCCTATACTGCTGCTTCGGAATTGTTACTGGGGCCTGTCTGGACTGCTACTAATACTGAAATGGAACTAATACTGTGCTCCCCCTATAATGCTGCTAGTGATATGTTACTGGGGCCTGTCCCTAATGCTACCGCTGAAATGTTACTAATTCTGGGCTCTGCCTATACTGCTGCTAATGCTATGTCACTGGGGTGTGGAAACGGAGACTTCCCAAAGACATGATGGGCACCAGGCCATTTCCCACCAACGCGGTTACTGTTAAGGTGCATATAACCATGGACACGTGGAGAGAACACGTAGTGCCTCAAAAACATCCCCCTCCTCCTCCAACAATGAAAACATTCTTGGCAAATACCTTTGCATTGGTCCGTCTGGTGGCAGTCCAAGAATTTAACCTTTAACGACATAACAAGAGAGCCCCCCCCCCCCCCAATCCCCCCGCCACGGCCCACTTAATCCTGGCCACATTCCGAAAACCAACTAAATAAAACCGCGCTACTAGGTCCGCAGTCGCCACCACATTCCCACCAACGCGGTTACTGTTAAGGTACATATTACCAGTCTGAGTGGGGCATGCACTGTGGGCCGAAGCCCACCTGTATTGTATCTGACGTTAGCTCTGCTGAGCAGGGCACTGCAATGGGATACAATTATGTACCGCCGATGGGTTCCAGGGAGCCACCCATGCTGTGTGTCCACAGGGACTTCACATTACGGATTTGTACCTGCCAGTGTCTATGTATTAAAAACCCCGGTCAGACTGGGGTATGCAGTGTGGGCCGAAGCCCACCTGCATTTAATCTGACGTTAGCTCTGCTGAGCAGGGCACTGCAATGGGATACATTTATGTACCGCCGATGGGTTCCAGGGAGCCACCCATGCTGTGGGTCCACAGGGACTTCACATTACGGATTTGTACCTGCCTGTGTCTACTTATAAAAAAAACCCAGTCTGACTGGGGCATGCAGTGTGGGCGGAAGCCCACCTGCGTTTAATCTGACGTTACCTCAGCCGTGCTGGGCAATGCAATGGGATTTATTTATGTACCGCCGGTGGCTTCCTGGGACCCACCTATGCTGTCGGTCCACACGGAGTTGTAACTGCATGTGTCTACTTATAAAGAACCCCAGTCTGACTGGGGCATGCAGTGTGGGCCGAAGCCCACCTGCATTTAATCTGACATTACCTCAGCTGTGCTGGGCAATGCAATGGGATTTATTTATGTACCGCTGGTGGCTTCCTGGGACCCACCCATGCTGTCGGTCCACACAGAGTTGTAACTGCATGTGTCTACTTATAAAGAACCCCAGTCTGACTGGGGCATGCAGTGTGGGCCGAAGGCCACCTGCATTTAATCTGACGTTACCTCAGCTGTGCTGCGCACTGCAATGGGATTTGTTTATGTACCCCCGGTGGGTTCCAGGGAGCCACCCATGCTTTGGGTCCACACGGACTTCACATTAGGGAGTTGTACCTGCCTGTGTCAACTTATAAAAAACCCCAGTCTGACTGGGGCATGCAGTGTGGGCTGAAGCCCACCTGCATTTAATCTGATGTTACCTCAGCTGTGCTGGGCAATGCAATGGGATTTATTTATGTACCGCCGGTGGCTTCCTGGGACCCACCTATGCTGTCGATCCACACGGAGTTGTAACTGCATGTGTCTACTTATAAAGAACCCCAGTCTGACTGGGGCATGCAGTGTGGGCCGAAGCCCACCTGCATTTAATCTGACGTTACCTCAGCTGTGCTGGGCACTGCAATGGGATTTGTTTATGTACCGCCGGTGGGTTCCAGGGAGCCACCCATGCTGTGGGTGCACACGGAATTCCCATTGCGGAGTTGTACCTACCTGTGACTATTTATAAAAAACCCTGGTCTGACTGGGGCATGCAGTGTGGGCCGAAGCCCACCTGTATTTAATCTGACGTTAGCTCTACTATCCGGGGCACTGCATTGGGACAAACTACAGGAGCAATACAGCGCTAATGAGACATGCACAGCTACGCTAGCATTGGAGTCCGCTGTAGGCCCGCGATTGCTGAGGGTTTGTGCAGAGGCCTATGTCCTGGGTGCAGTGAAAGTCCGCTTTCTGCCTAGGATTGCTGAAGCTGTGGGCCGAGGCCTATGTCGTGGGCGCGGTGCAAGTCTGCCATGTTTGGCCGCTCAGATCAATTTTTGGTTCATGTCTTGGGTTTCCTAGGACCCACCTATGCTGTTGGTGCAATCTTAACTCCCATTGCGGTGTTTGACCTGTCTGGCACAAAGACACTGACTGACTTGGGTAGGGGGCAGAGCGCAGACAGCTTTCCCCTTGCAGTGTCGATTGAGCTATGCGACACCTTGACAGAATGAATAGTGTGTGACACATGGATTCCCCATTGCTATGCCCACGTGTGCAGCTCCTGATGGAGGTGGCACAGGATTGGATTTCTCATTGCTTCTGTACAGCATTGTGGGCTATCGCCCCGCCCCTTTTAAAGAGGGTCGCTGCCTGGCCCTGCCGACCTTCTGCAGTGTGTGCCTCCGGTTCCTCCTCTTGGCAGAAGCACTTATAAATAGACATGAGGGTGGTGTGGCTATGAGGCCAGCGTGTGGCATGAGGGCAGCTGAAGGCTTTGCAGGGACACTTTGGTGTGCGCTGTGGACACTGGGTCGTGCGGGGGGGGGGGGGGGTTGGGCAGCATGTAACCCAGAAGAAGTGGCAGCGGTGTGTCCCACAGGCAGTGATTGTGCTTTGTTGGAGGTAGTGTGGTGCTTAGCTAAGGTATGCCTTGCTAATGAGGGTTTTTCAGAAGTAAAAATTGTTGGGGGGGGGCACTCTTGCCGCTATTGTGGCTTAATAGTGGGACCTGGGAACTTGAGATGCAGCCCAACATGTAGCCCCTCGCCTGCCCTATCCGTTTCTGTGTCGTTCCCATCACTTTCTTGAATTTCCCAGATTTTCACAAATGAAAACCTTAGCGAGCATCAGCGATATTCAAAAATGCTCGAGTCGCCCATTGACTTCAATGCGGTTCGTTACTCGAAACGAACCCTCGAGCATCGCGGAAAGTTCGACTCGAGTAACGAGCACCCGAGCATTTTGGTTCTCGCTCATCTCTAGTTGCCATCAGTCAGGATTTGGCCGAGAAGCTGTTATCCAGCACGCCAGGACGAATTGCAGAAATCTAGAAAAATAATGGTCAACATTGTAAATATTGAGTCTTTGCCTAAACGTGATGTATTTAACATTGAACATTTAAAATCATATCAAATGTTTATAATTGTAATTCAGTAACCATAGAAACATCTGACTAAAAGATCTAAAAACACTGAAGCAGCAAACTTTGTGAAAACCAAAATTTGTGTCAGTCTTAAACCTTTTGGCAATGACTGTGATACTAAACTCTGTGGTCAGTGTGAAAAAAGCTGGATTTTAGGATTTTTTCTTTAAATATGAATTGTGACCCAAAAATAAAAGCATTAAAAAAATTGTTAAAGAAAAATATTTAACATAAAAATGTGATTTATATAATAGGTCATTTTCTGATAACACATTCGCTGTTACGTGTGCTGCTGGGATCCGTAGTTCTAAGCTTCCTAGCAGCATAGCTCCACAGGTGGTTGAGGGTTAATTGAGCTAGCTAATTGTGGTGATCTCCTGCTAGCCAATCCCCTGGGTCTGAGCTTACATAGAAACCCAGCTCCTGTCAGTGTCTATCTGGATTCCAGAGTGAGCAGTCATGTATCCATGGCTGTTAGAGCTTGCTGTGTGTTTGGTGTCCAGAGTGAGCAGTCATTGTTTGGTGTCCAGAGTGAGCAGTCATGTGTCCATGTCCGTTAAAGCTTGCTGTGTGTTTGGTGTTCAGGGTGAGCAGTCATGAATCATTGTCCATTGCAGCTTGCTGTGTGTTTGGTGTTCAGTGTGAGCAGTCATGAATCCTTGTCCATTGCAGCTTGCTGTGTGTTTGGTGTTCAGGGTGAGCAGTCATGAATCCTTGTCTGTTGCAGCTTGCTGTGTGTTTGGGGTCTTGCTGGTTCATGTCCGCTTGTATGTTTATTTTCTGTCAGTTTTGTGTCAGTCTGTTCTGCTGGACTCCTGGTCAGTATAGGGACTAACGTTATAACCAGGAGCCGTGAAGTGGCGTGCTAGCTTCCATGTTTTGTACAAAATGTCAACTAATACCTGGTATTTATATTTAGCTTATCTGCTATTAGTGTTTGCATTTTGCTTGCTGTATGCTGTGTATTCTGGCTCTGTGTGTCCTGTTGTTCTGTCCCTGTCATGTGGCATGTTCTATTCTGGTGCATGGTCCCTAGGAGCAGCTAGGGCCCAGATCCGAAGACCGCTTGGCCGCCCTTATTGGGGCAATGTCCCCGCTCAGGTAGGGCCATGTCACCCTCCACTGTAGCACAGGGTCAGTTGTCTGAAAACCGTGTGCATGCATACTACATGGTCACGATCGTGTGGGTCCCCTGCTAGATAATTAGCATTAGTTTGCCCACAAGATTATAACATTCGCTTTAAGGTTGCTTATTGGACCATAAAACCTATATGTAACAGATTATTTTTTCCTTAGGTATCCTCTTCTTCTTGAACTGCTGTACAGCGAGAGGTAAATCACAAGGGAAATAAAAGGTTAAAATAACATTGGATGCGTAAAGGGGTGATATGTTGGCAGGATTTGTGGGTGTAAGAGACACTAGTTATATATGGAGTGTGATTGTCCAGGGTGTATATACATATAATAGGACCATTGAACACTTCCAGACTCCTATAGGAACACGCCCCATTGACAAGCTGGTTTGTAACTTCCAGTTGTCAGTTTATGAATAAATTACCAGAAGGAATAACAGAGAAACAGCACAATGCAGAATTGTAAGAAAATATACTCCAGGATTATTATATTAAGGGGAAAACAAGTTTATACTGTGTTAGATATGTAAGGGGGTCTGTACTACAGCACTACTCAGCTCATGCCGGGATGTTCCTGTCGTACAAATAGATGAATAGAAACAGAAAGCAGTAGTGTAGATGAAGAACACCCAGGTGTGTGTGTATGTATGTGTGTGTGTATATATATATGTGTGTGTACGGTATGTATATATATATATATATGTGGTGTACGGTATATATATATATATATATATATATATATATATATATATATATATATATATATATATATATATATATATATATATATATATATATATATATATATACCGTACACCAATCAGATGTAAACACTTTATGATCAGTTATCCTGGAATATAGGGATGTGATTTAGGTATGTAATTGGGCAGCATGGTGGCTCAGTGGTTAGCACTGTGGCCTTGCAGTGCTGAGTTCAAATCCTACCAAGGACAACAACTGCAGGGAGTTTTTATGTTCTCCCGGTGTTTGCGTGGCTTTCTTCGGGTACTCCATTTTTCCCAACAGTAGAAAAAACATACTAATAGGTAAACTTAGAATGTGAGCCCCAATGGGAACATCAAGTGATGTACAGCACTGCAGAACAAATATGCTCCTCCCCCCTACAATCCTCCTAAATAATTTCAAAATTTCTTAATTTTCCAAAAGATTTAGAAATATTTTAAAAGATGTAGGCAAAGATAATAAAAAATAATTCAGTACCTCAGAGGCAGAGGAGTCAATCAAGGAGAGCCTTTCACGGTTTGATGGGAGTGGGGTTTTTGAGGGGACGATTAACCTAGGGGGTATGGCTAACCTACAGCAACAGGAAGAAGGAAAGAAGGAGAATACAGTGGAGGGATAAAGAGAGAAAGGGAAAAAGAGTGAACAAAAGACAGTGCTGTCAAATTGTGTTGTATACTTGCGTTGCCAATAATGTATTATGAAAAACAGGTTTGGTACCGTGTTCGCCAGAGCAATGTGTTATTGTTCTGAGTGAGAGAAACCAAGTAATCTTGTAGATATGATACCTTTTAATGGCTAACAAAAATGCGTGATGTTACAGCAAGCAAGCTTTCGAGGATATCTCGCCCCCTTCGTCAGGCAATGGAATGAAACTAGTTTGGATGGCCAACCGTTATAACATACAGATGCAGAGGGGAGGAGAACAAATTGATATTGATCTAAATAAATGTTCACGCACAGAAATTTGAGACTGTTTTGCACTCAGAACTTAAAACAACAGAAAAGCACAGCTAGGACATACATCGTAAATCAGTCCACTGAGCTCAGGACAGTTTATGATGTGTCTTATCTCTAAGACTTGATACTGGGTTCTCTGGTATCAAGTCCAGAGGTTTTGTAGCACCCACAGATGGGCTTCTGATGATCCTTCTCAATTCCCTCATATATTTCTGATTCAGGTCTTGATACAGTCTCATGTAGTATTTGGTGTCCGTCAGCCATCATGTAGTCTGATGTGTTCATGAGGACTATAGCACCACCCTTGTCCGCAGGCTTAAAGGGGTTGTCCCGCGCCGAAACGGGTTTTTTTTTTTTCAACCCCCCCCCCACGTTCGGCGCGAGACAACCCCGATGCAGGGGTAAAAAAAAAAAACGGGTAGTACTTACCCGAATCCCGGCGGTCCGGCGTCTTCATACTCACCTGCTGAAGATGGCCGCCGGGTTCTCCTCTCTCTGTGGACCGCAGAGCTTCTGTGCGGTCCATTGCCGATTCCAGCCTCCTGATTGGCTGGAATCGCCACGTGACGGGGCGGAGCTACACAGAGCCGGCATCGTGCACGAGCGGCCCCATTGAAGACAGCAGAAGACCCGGACTGCGCAAGCGCGGCTAATTTGGCCATTAGACGCCGAAAATTAGTCGACTCCATGGAAACGAGGACGCTAGCAACGGAGCAGGTAAGTGAAAAACTTCTTATAACTTCTGTATGGCTCATAATTAATGCACAATGTACATTACAAAGTGCATTAATATGGCCATACAGAAGTGTATAGACCCAATTGCTTTCGCGGGACAACCCCTTTAATGGTGATCTCCCTGTTGTTTTTGAGTGCATGGATGCCCCTTCCTTCCTGCATATTGATATTAAATGCTTCCCTTTTCTGCTTCTCCAGTATAGTAGATTGCACCACATGTCTAAAGGAGTCTATATATTTATCCAAGGTGGGATTATTCCCGGACCCTCCCCTTCTGTGTTACAGGCAACCTCCAAGTTTGAGGAACTGTATAATCAGGAGTGCATTGCTCTTCGACACACAAAAAGGAACTTATCCCTGTAAGGTAAGGAGCTGCAAGACCTGCTCACATATACTAACTGCAGACAGGATACGGATCCCCCAACACACAGCAGGACTACGAGATCCCGGGGACATTCATCTGTTCCACGTCCACTATTGTATACTAGATCATGTGCAGTAAATGTCCTGTTGGGGGGCTTTATATTGGGGAAACAGGACAAAAACTGAGAGCAAGAAAGAGATCTCATCGCCACTCAATTACAGAGGGTAAGACTGAACTACTTGTGGCAATACATGTTTGTGGTCATGGACCCAGCATAGAGCAGATGAGTTATTATACTGAAGGGAAAATTTAAGTCCCTGCATCACAGAAGAATTTGGGAATACAAATTTATGGTCATGTTTGATACCCTCAAGAATGGATTGAACCTCAGGATTTTTGCATAAGTGGAAAATATGAAAGGTCTGAAGGAGGTCAAGAGGGATGTCCTCCTCTGAATCACAATAATTTTTTTTTCCTTTATTGTTTTAAAACCTCATAAAAATTCAGAACTTGACTTGTAGCAATGTTGCCATCCACTAGGTGGTGCTGCATCTCCTTCTTTGTTCAGATTGAAGGAGAGATAAGACATCATAAAACTGTCCTGAGCTCAGTGGACTGATTTACGATGTATGTCCTATCTGTGTTTTTCTGTTGTTTTAAGTTCTGAGTGCAAAACAGTCTCAAATTTCTGTGTGTGAACATTTATTTAGATCAATAGCAATTTGTTCTCCTCCCCTCTGCATCTGTATGTTACAATTATGTGCCATCCAAACTAGTTTCATTCCATAGCCTGACGAAGGGGGCAAGATATCCTCGAAAGCTTGCTGTAACATCATGCATTTTTGTTAGCCATTAAAAGGTATCATATCTACAAGATTACTTGGTTTCTCTCACTGATATCGGGTTAAGCTTGACGGCCCGATATCTCTGTCGCCCGTATGAAATTAGCTTCAGGCTGCATCCACACGGGCTGCAAAATCTCGCTACAAAACATCGCTCATGTGAAAGAACCCATTGGAAACCACAGGCTTCATGCTGTAGCAATGATTTTGTAGACTGTGTGGATGCAGCCTTAAGCTGTGTTCATGTTTTTTGTTGCATTTTTTTGAACCACATTTAAAATCGCATAAAAAAACTTCATGTGGATTTAAACAGTACATGCGTTCTTTCTTCTTTTAAACTGCATACAGGTTTTTGATGTGTTTTTTAACCCCTTAATGCTAGAGGTCGTACAGTTATGTACTGCAGCTTCGGGATATGTATGAAGGAGGATCGCAGTTGTTTCTTACAGCTGGAACCCGCCAGTAACAGTTCCGATAAGCTGCGCCACTCATCGGAGCAATTAATCCTTTAATGCCCTGACCAATGTTTCAGGCCCCCTGCGATGAGATTGTGGGTTGCCTTGCATTGCGGTTGTCATAGCAGCCAGGGGCCTTCTGAAAGGCCACAGGGCTGCCATTGCAGGGTACCTATCAAGTCATTCCTGTGGGGTGGCTTGATAGAATGCTTTAGCATTACATCATACTGTAGGAGCAATTAAAGCATCGCAAGTTCTTGTCCCCTCTGGGGGTTAATAAAAAGAGTAAAAAAAAGTTTTAAAAAGTTTAACTAATTATTAAAAAAATAAAACATAATAAAATTTTAAAAAAAACATTTACCATATTTATAATAAAATAAGCTAAATAATAAAACAAAAATACATATTTTGTATCGCTGGATCCATTAAAGTCTGATTTATCAAAGTAGTGCATTTTTTACCCTGCACTGTGAACCTCATCAGAAAAAGAAAATAAAGAACGCCAGAATTGCGTTTTTTTTGGTCACCCTGTCTTAAAGATTAAATGTAATAAAAAGCGATTAAGAAAGTCGTAAGTATTTCAAAATGGTATCAATGAAAACTACAGGACGTCTCGCACAAAATGAGCCCTCGCACAATGATGTCAGTGGAAAAATAAAAAAGTTGTGGCGGTCAGAAGATTTAAAAAAATTAAATATCTTTGAAAAAAAATAAAAGTAGTACAGCAAAAAAAAAACTATAAATTTGGTATCGTAGTAATCATACTGAAGTCATTTCTGTTGCAGTACGTACATAATAGAAACAAGGCACACTCAAAGATGGCGGCATTAAGTTTTTATTTTTCCTCCACTTAGAATTTTTTAAACATTTTTCAGTACATTATATGGTACATTAAATAGCACCATTGAAAAATACAACTCGTCCCGCAAAAAAACATAAGGATAAATAAAAGAGTAACGATTTTTTAAAAGAGGGGAGGAAAAAACATAAATGGAAAAAAAAAAGGGCAGCATCCTTAAGGGGTTAATTATGTGTAAACTGTGCAATCATATACAGGTGATACCCAAGTTATAGTAGCATGGGCCAAATATATACATCTCCTGTATACAGTGATATCGAGCACGCTAGTGTAAGACGGATTTCACATCTGCGTCGGAACCACCGGCTGAAGATTCCGTCACAGATCCGGCTCAAAATACAGGAAGAAAAAGTGCTGCATGGACAGACGGACCCCATTATAGACAATGGAGTCCAACTGGCACTGCTCGATTCCATCCAGCTGCAGGGATTTCCCTTCCCTGCTTCCTAAACGGAACAGAAAAGCGGAATCCCTCCAGCGCAGGTGTGTAAGCCCCCTAAATTGGATATCTCCAGTATATAATTAAAGGGGTTGTCCCGCGCCGAAACGTTTTTTTTTTTTTTAACCCCCCCCCCCCCCCCCTCCCGTTCGGCGCGAGACAACCCGATGCAGGGGTTAAAAAAACAAACCGGGTAGTACTTACCCGAATCCCGGCGGTCCGGCGTCTTCATACTCACCTGCTGAAGATGGCCGCCGGGGTCTGCTCCCTCCGTGGACCGCAGCTCTTCTGTGCGGTCCATTGCCGATTCCAGCCTCCTAATTGGCTGGAATCGGCACGTGACAGGGCGGAGCTACACGGGGGCGGCATCGTGCACGAGCGGCCCCATTGAAGACAGCAGAAGACCCGGACTGCGCAAGCGCGGCTAATTTGGCCATTAGAGGCCGAAAATTAGTCGGCACCATGGAGACGAGGACGCCAGCAACGGAGCAGGTAAGTATAAAACTTTTGATAACTTCTGTATGGCTCATAATTAATGCACAATGTACATTACAAAGTGCATTAATATGGCCATACAGAAGTGTATAGACCCACTTTGTTTTGCGGGACAACCCCTTTAAATGTAGTTCAGCTGGTATAAGCTCTACATTCTGTATATAGTGATATCAACCATGTTGGTATACCCTGGCCCACATTATACCAGCATGCTCCCTATTACTACATACAGGATGTAGAGCTTATACCAGCAGTACATATACAATTATTTACAGGAAATACCTAGGTTACAACAGCATGTCCATATCACTATATACAGGGATATAGGGGGAAGTACATCTCCTGTTTATAGTGATATAGACTGTGCTGATGTAACCTGGAGATCTCCTGTAAATAATTATATATATATATACAGCTGGTATAACTTATACCAGCTATACATATATGAGTACATACAATACTTACCAACTGCCTGTAGGTTCCTCCAGTCTCCTTTTCTGCTCGCCTGTGCTTCCCTCCCCAGACAGTGTGACCAACTGCAGTCCCCTCTAGCCCTGCCCTCCCTCTAGCCCCGCACTCTCTATTCCTTCTATGGGGGATTCTCTCGGGGAGTCCTCTCTAGCCACGTTGGAACTAACAGGAGCTTACAGTGGAATATTATGCTTTATCTATATGCAGGTGCAGCACTGGGTAGCCGCTCCCCTCTCTGTAGGTTGGTCATGTGAGCTTTGTTCTTTTGTACTTTGCACCTTTTTTAGCTTATCCATCTAGTATTTGGTCTTTTTTTTTTATCTAGTGGAACGTTATCGATCAGCCTCGCTAACTGCGTCCTATGACTATTTTGGTAAGTGAACATGGCCATACTTTTCTGTGATTTTGTAAATTTTCCCCTTCTCCTGTGATTTTTCCATATTAGTGTAGGGACTCTCAAGAAAACTAGGACCCCTAAGACCCATTGAGACACAACGATTATCGCTCACAATTCGCTCAAAAGCCGTCTTTTGAGCGAATAAACGCTGTGTCTAACTGCACTGACATCGTGCAGTTTTCGTTACCCCATTGCTCATCGTCTGTCTGTCTATTGCTCTCGTTCTGTCTGTCTATTGCTCTCGTTCTGTCTGTCTATCGCTCTTGTTCTGACTGTCTATCGTTGTCTCTCTGTCTATCACTCTTTTTCTGTCTGTCTATGGCTCTCGTTCTGTCTATGGCTCTCGTTCTGTCTATGGCTCTCGTTCTGTCTATGGCTCTCGTTCTGTCTATGGCTCTCGTTCTGTCTATGGCTCTCGTTCTGTCTATGGCTCTCGTTCTGTCTATGGCTCTCGTTCTGTCTATGGCTCTCGTTCTAACTGTCTATTGTTCTCATTCTCTCTGTCTATCACTCTCTATCTGTCTATGGCCGCCTGCACACGGGCGGAAATCCCGCGGCGGGATTATCCGCGAGATTTCCGCCACTGAAAGCCTGCATAGGAGTGCATAACAATACGCACTCCTATGCAGACAGCCGCGGTTTGGCCGCGCGAAATGTCGCGCGGCAAACAAACCGCGGCATGTCCTATTTCTGTGCGGGGCTCGCAGAGCCTCGCACAGAAACGTCACTCACCCGACCGGCGGCTCCGGTCTGCGCATGCGCCGGCTGCCCAGCAGCTGGCACATGAAAGAGCAGGGGCCGCCAGGCGCGGGTGAGTACGCTCTCCTCCCTGCAGGTGCTCGGGTCGGGTCCGTCTGCAGGCGGCCTATCGCTCTCTCTGTCTTTCTGTCTGTCTGTTGCTCTCTCACTGTCTTTCTATCGCTCTCATTCTTCCTGTCTATCGCTCTCTCTCTGCTTATCTCTCTCTATTGCTCTCATTCTGTCTGACTCGCTCTCTCTCTATCACTCTTGTTCTGTCTGTTTATCACTCTCCCTCTCTATCGCTCTCATTCTGTCTGTCTAATGCTCTCGTTCCGTCTGTCTTTTACTCGTTCTGTCTGTCTATCGCCCTCTTTCTGTCTGTTTATCGCTCTCTCTCTGTCTATCACTTTGTCTGTCCATCACTCTCTGTCTGTATCTCTCTCATTCTGTCTGTCCATCACTCTCTGTCTGTCTATCTCTCTCATTCTGTCTGTCTATCTCTCTCATTCTGTCGGTCTATCTCTCTCATTCTGTCTGTCTATTGCTGTCATTCTGTTTGTCTATCGCTCTCTCGGTCGGTCTGTCTATCTCTCTCTCATTCTGTCTATCGCTCTGTCTGTCTATCTATCGCTCTGTCTGTCTATCGCTCTGTCTGTCTATCGCTCTCGTTCTGACTGTCTATCGCTCTCGTTCTGACTGTCTATCGCTCTCGTTCTGACTGTCTATCGCTCTCGTTCTGACTGTCGCTCTCGTTCTGACTGTCGCTCTCGTTCTGATTGTCTATCGCTCTCTCTCTATCTGTCCATCACTCTTTTTCTGTCTGTCTATGGCTCTTGTTCTATCTGTCTATCGCTCTCTCTTTGTCTATCGCTCTCTCTCTGCCTTTCTATTGCTCTTTCTTTGTCTGTTTCTCTCTATCTCTCTATTGCTATCTCTCTCTATTTGTCTGTCTATTGCTCTTTCTGTCTATCACTCTCTCTTTTTGTCTATCACTCTCTCTGCCTCTCTACGCTCTCTCTGTGTTTATCTGTCTCTCTATGTTCTGTCTCTCTTTTCATCTGTTTCTTTATCGCTCTCTATCTGTCAGTTTCTCTCTGTCTCTCTATTGCTCTCTCTCTCTCTGTTTCTCTATCACTCTTCCACTGTCCATTTCTCTATCGCTCTCTCTATGTCTGTTTCTCTCTGTCTCTCTTTCTGTCTGTCTCTCTATTGCTCTCTCTATCTTTCTGTCTATTGCTCTCTCTGTCTCTCTATTGCTTTCTCCCTGTGTTTCTATTGTTCTTTCTCTCACTGTCTGTTTCTCTATCGCTGACTCTCTATAGCACTTTCTCTCACTGTCCCTCTCTCTATCACTCTTTCTGTCTCTATCAATCTCTCACTCTGTCTCCCTATCACTCTTTCTCCCACTGTCTCTCTCTATCGCTCTCTCTCTCTATCGCTCTCTGACTCTGTCTCTCTCTATCGTTGTCTCTCTCTATCGTTGTCTCTCTCTATCGTTGTCTCTCTCTATCGTTGTCTCTCTCTATCGCTGTCTCTCTCTGTCTCTATATTGCTCTCTATATTGCTCTCTCTGTCTCTATCACTCTCTCTCTGTGTCTCTCTACCGTTGTCTCTCTTGCTATCGTGGTCTCTCTCTCTGTCTCTCTATCGCTCTTTCTCTCACTGTCTGTCTCTATCTTTCTCTCACTGTCTGTCTCCATCGCTCTCTCCATCTCTCTATTGCTCTTGGTTGGGCAGTTTATGGTGCAGCTTAGCAGTGTATGCTGTGTTGCTTAGCAATGCTTCACTCATTCCAACACATGCCTGAAGCACAGCAGCGCCGCCCATAGACTTAACATTGTAACTTTTAACCCGTCTCTTCAGTGTTTTGCACCTTTGCGATGCTCTTCCATATTGCACTTTAGCTGACTGCATGCTAGTTTTTACCAATATCGTATCATCTGCAACATGTTGTCTGACCTTTGGTGCTGGGGAGCCTGGGGTGCCAGTGCCAATGTGGATTGCTCTTTGGCATGTTTCAGCCTTCTTTATCCCTATCTGTGGCTTTTGGATATGCATTCAGTGATACAGGTTTGGCCTGGCAGCCTTATTATGCTTTACCTATATGCAGGTGTAGCACTGGGTAGCCACTCCCCTCTTTGTAGGTTGCTCATGTGAGCTTTGTTAATTAGTACTTTGCACCTTTTTTAGCTTCTCTATTTAGTATTTGGTATTTCTTTATCTAGTGGACGGTTATGGATCTGCCTCCCTATCTGCGTTCTACAACTATTTTGGTAAGTGAATATAGCCATACTTTGCTGTGATTTTGTAATTTTTTCTCCTTCTCCTGTGATTTTTCTAGAAAAAAATTATAGTACACTATTCCAGAAATAGGATACACTGTGACCCAAGAAATAAATTATAATCTACACCGTGCCCTAATAAATGTATTATCATCTTCTCTTTTCTATCTGGGCCCAGACCACCATGAAGACCTCCAGATACGTGGTCCTGTAAACATTCCTAGTTAGTTATCATGCTTGGACGACGATGGTCCTTAGCGCCAATCTAGAATGACCACGACCGAGAGCGTTGTTCCATTTAGTGTAGATGTTAGAGGAGGTACCGTTGCCTATCTGTTGCACCAATGAGCGCCGCGGACGACCAAGAAGCCTTCGCCATCCATCAGGGGGTCGTCTCTCGATTTTCCTAGCAATTGCTGCGGTTAGAGCACCGTGGGCTAGAATAGCTTCTGACAAGCGTGCAACATGACCAAAAAGTCCAAGTCTTCGCCTTGTTATTGTTTCTGTGATTGACTCAAGCCCCATGCAAGCCTGTATCTGACTGTTTCTGATGAAGTCAAACCAATGGACACAGAGAATCTGGCGTTGGCAGCGCATGTGAAAGGACTCCAAATGCTCAGTTTTTTGCGACAGCAAGATCCAGGTTTCCGATTTGTACAATAATATTGGCATTACGCAGATCTGGTAAAATCGAATCTTTGTCCTGCATGTTATGTTCTGCCACCGCCAGAGTTTTTCCAGGGACCTCATCACCAAGACTGCCAGCGCTATTCTCGGCAGGAGTTCTGGAAGCACCCTCCCATCAGAGGTGCTGAACGCTTCCGAGGTACACAAACTCACTGACAGCGTTGCCTCTCTGGTAATTTACTTCTTGGTCCAGAAGGATTGCACCAGCTCCTAGATTCTGCAGCTTGTTTTTTTGCCAGGAGATGTGAAGCCCAAGACAGGATGCCTCAGAATCAAACTGTTCCAATGAGTGTCTCACATTATTAGATGCGACATCCTAGAGTGCAACATCGTCAGCTTAGTCCATGTCGGTGAAGTGGTATTCTGGAAGAGTGACCTCATTACATTTGACAATACGCTGAAAAATCTAGTCCATAGCCCTGCACAACCTTGTCGAACACCAGACGAGGTCTCAAAACTAGCAGAGGTTGAACTGTTGATACGGACTTTGGCGGATGTGCCCTGATGCAAGTCTTTTATAAGGCTTAGAAGGGATGTGGGGACGCCAATGCCACGAATGCCCTTCCAGAGTCAAACACTGCCTTGAGATCAATATATGCGACGCGGGCAGTTTGTTAAATTCTCTGTGTATCTCTGAGAGGAGCCTAAGAGCGAGTATGGCATCCATGGTGGAGTGGCCTGCCGTGAAGCCTTACTGCTGGGGTCTCCACTTGGAGGTCAAGAGTGGTTGTACCCTTGAGAGTAGATCGTGCGCGAAAACCTTGCTGGGAACTGAAAGCAGCGTTATCGGCCTGTAGCTAGTGCATGCTGTTTTTGGACCCTTTCCCTTGTACAGGGCGAGGATGATGCCCTCCTTGCATTCGACGGGGACTTTCCCACAAGACCAGACACGCAGAAATAGCTGATGTAAAGCAGCGCTTATCGGCTTAATTGCACATTTCAGCAGTTCAGGTGGAATGCCATCTGAGCCGGCAGCACGTCCATGTCTAATTTTCTGAATAGCAGAACGGACCTCTTCCCGTGACGGAGCATCCGTAGGCACAGAATGGTCATCCACAGCATCGTATGCGAGGTCATGGCACAGATTGGCTGGTGGATGGTTTAAGGCAGATGAGAAATGTTCATGCCAGAGTTGAAGTGTCTCGTCATGGTTGGTAAAAGGGCTGCCATTGGATTTGTGGATTGGCGTATGCCGGATGGTCCCTGAGGACCCTCGAATTCTAGTGACCGCTTTGTATGCTGCTCTTAGATTGTTTGACTTCAGACCCTCCTCAGCTTCATCAGCCAGTGCATTATAGTACCGCTCCCTGTCTTTCTTGGCCTTTGCCCAGAACACGCGCTTTAGCCTCTTACATTTCGCTTGGTTGTTTTTAAGACAGGTTTTCGCCTTCGCTTCAAGGACCTACATAGTGTCAGTGCCAGGGCTGCCAACAGGGACTCCGGTATCCGAGAACGGTCTTTGCAGCTTCACTGATAGCATCTCTTGTGACATTCTAAGCTGCCTCTGGTTCATCTGGGAGATTGCCTAGAACATAGAACCAGTTTTCGATTGCGATGTTGTATTAACGTTCCAGTGCTGGATTTTCCCTCAAGGCATCAATGTTTAATGAAGGTTGTGATCTGATCCTATGGAGCGGACAGAGTGGAACTGCTATTTTGGCAACAAGCAAACGGTGGTCTGTGTTTGCCGGAGCTTCTGCTTCGTGGTATACTCAACCCGATTTGACAGAATTGCGATGGCGAATGAGTATATGGTCAAGCTCCTTTTTTGTACGTTCATCGTTGGATATCCAGGTAAACCTATGAATACTACATGTCTGGAACCTGGACCTCGCCACTGCGAGGCCTATTAAGGCACAGAATGACAGCATCCGGTGTGAATTGTCATTGGTTGGGCCTTCGCCAAAGGGTCCAACAATGTCCTTGTAGCCAGGAGTCCAGGGACCTGGATTTGCATTAACGTCACCGAGCACCATGTGTACATCGTGCGGAGGAACGGACTGCACAGTGGCAGTGAGCTGGTTATAAAAGGCATCTTTTTTCTGCAGCTATGTGTTCTTCAGTTGGTGCATATGCCACAATGATGGACATGTGACCGTAACGATGAACAAACCTGGCGCACAGCAGACGCGGAGCGTAACATAGTAACATAGTATGTAGGGCCGAATGAAGACAATGTCCATCTAATCCGAGAGATTGGATGCCACATTACCATGGACTGATTTATGGGAGGGCGAAGGATCAGTGCCAGTCCCTGGGTGTGGTCCAAGCCACCGGAGAGTAATATGGTGATGTCATAAGCCTCGCGCTGGTCATGATGCAGTAGACGAGCTTCGGTAATGCTGGCTACACTGATGTTATATCTAGCCAGTTCATTGATGGGTGCCACCTGGAAGCCAGTCCAATTCAGAGTCCTGTTAAAAAGTCCATATGCATGCAATAACTTGGAAAAAAATGCAATGTGACAGTAGTTTCAGCTTGGCAAACCTTTCCTGGTGGCTGATTCGCCACAAAGGGTAGGAATAAGTCCATTCGGTGCAAATTGGCAGAATAGCGAAGAGTCCAGGACCCGCCGTGCAGTACAATAGTGATGTTCTTTCCATAACCATACACGATCTTCTACTTGAAGAGCAGTGGCATGGGCACTTCTGTTAAAATCTCTGGATTCTTTATTCTGTATTGCTTTCAGGCAATTATCCACAAAATCATGAACTTCTTTGAGGCGACGCTGGTGGTCTTGAACCCATTCCGTTTTAACCAAAGGATTTGTATTGTCAGAGACATGGACACCAAACTTCAAATCAGTAGGTAGTTTTCCTTGCCGTCCAAACATAAGGTAATACAGGGTATATCCAGTAGAGCAGTGTGCAATGTTATTATAGGTATAGATTAATTCAGATAAGTCTGGCCAATGAGCTCATTGACTCTGAGGAATGGTTCTCAACAGTTCTCGTATTGTCTGATCGTTTTTTTCACACAGTCCATTCCCTTGGGGATGATACACCGTAGTTCTCAACTTTTGACATTTGTAAACGTCAGAGTTCCTGAAACAGTTGAGACTCAAATGCAGAACCTCTGTTGGACAGTATTTTGTCAGGGCATCCATAATTGAGAATAAAATGTTTCCAAACAACAGCTGTGATGGTTTTTGCGGTTAAGTCTTTTACTGGGACAGCTACTGTAAATTTAGTATAATGGTCAGTGAGAGCGAGGGCATAGTTATATCCAGATGAACTAGTCTTTAACTTGAGAAGATTAATAGTCAAAAGTGTTAGCAATAATTTGATGAAGAACAGCCTTTTGGTCATTTTTAGCTCTGCTGTGGGTCTCACAGACAGTACACTCCTCGCCCCATTTTTCAATGTCATTACGCATTCTGATCCAATAGAAATAGCTGTCTTACAGTAGCTTCAGTCTTAAGCACCCCCAAATGACCTGACTGATCATGGTATGATAACAGGATCTGACTCGCATTGCAGCGGGAAATGAGAATCTGGTGGACACGGTTGCCCGATAAAAGATCAGTGGAACTCCTTAGGATGAAATTCTTTTTCAAGAATTGTCTCTTTCTTTGTCTCCATAGACATTGTAGTTTCGGATCAGAATACTTGCGAAGGATCCCTTTGGGAATAGTTCCAGACAGCAAATACTCTTGTATTTCACCAAACGTTCTGCTATCCTACTGTAACAGGAGCCATCTCTGAAGAATATCAGTGGAATCACTTGAAGGATTAGAGCCATCTGTTGATGAATAGCAAAGTTCTGGAGCTTGATGACCCTCAAAATTGGGCATTTCTATTTCTTCTCATTGATCTTCCTCAGGGGAGTAGTCTATTGCTTCGGCTAAACTAGAGATAGCATCAGCATTGGTGTTGGTTTTACCGGCTCTGTATTTGACATTAAAGTTGAAATTGGCCAGACGGAAGAGCCATCTCTGCTGTAGTGCTCCAGGTTTTGCAGAATTTAGATAAGCCACCGGATTATTATTGGTATAAGCGGTGAGCATTGCAGCTGTTAAATAACTCTTAAACTTCTACAATGGCCCAAACTAGCGCAGGCAATTCCAGTTTAAAGGAGCTATAATTCTGATCATTGCGTTCTGAACTCTTCAGTGAGCGACTAGCATAAGCAACTACTCTTTCTCTCCCTTCCTAGACTTGACTTAGTACTGCGCCTAGCCCTTTAAAACTAGCATCTGTGAACAAGTTGAAGGGAGGGTGTAATATGGGTATGCTGGAATTGGAGGTGTAATTAGCCTTTCATGGTCTGAAATGCTTGTTCTTGTTCAATCTCCCAATTGATAGGTAAAGGCCTTTTATGTGACTCTTTTGAATGTGACTTCGTGTAGAGGAGGGGCTATACAGGCAAAATTAGGAATGAAGTGCCGCTAATAGCCTACAAAGCCCCCAAAACTTCAGACATCTTTGAAGGTTTGGTAGTCAGGATACGCACTGTCAGCACTAAGAAAGTCACCTGTGTTTGTAGCAAGTGACAGAGGGCTTTATTTTCAGGCCGTGATTCGCTAAGATTTGGAAAACGTCTTGTAGATGCTGCAAGTGATCCTCATAAGTCTTTGAATAGACAATGATTTCGTCTAAGTACAATAGGACGGAATCATCGCTCCATCAATCTTTGGAATGTCCCCGGGGCATTGCAAAGTCCAAACGGAATACTATTAAACTCAAATAAGCCAATGGGGGTAGTGAAAGTAGTCTTCTCTCTGTCTAACTCGTTCATGGGGACTTGCGAATAACCACAGGTTAGAGCTAGAGAAATACACAGCAGATCCTAGTGCTAGTGCTGTTAAAGATTCTTCTATGAGTGGCAGTGGGTAAGCATCTTTGTGCGTAATGTTATTCAACTTGCACTAGTCTACAAAGAATCTTATGCCACAATCCATTTTTTTTTACTAGCACAATGGGTGTAGCCCAAGGGCTATAACTCTCCTGGATAATAAGATTATCATTCATTTCTTTGATTATCGCTTTCACTTGTTGATAGAATAAAGGGGGGATAGGATAGTATCTGCAGGTTAATTTCGGCATTTTGTGCTGCATCTCTTGCAGGGGCCCTTGTCCTCAGGTACACTGACTTGTTCAGCCTGCTGGCATGCTTTTAGTTTGCAGGGGTGGGACAACTTATCTTCCTCCATTAAACTCATGCAGGGTTTAGATTCCTCAATTTCAGCCATCTGGGGTTCCGTTCTCAGTATCTGTATGGCCAACTCCTTAAATTTTATGAATTCACTGTCTTCTTTACGGTCTGCATCTGTGGTGGCCCAGTGGGTACTACAGAACACTAGCAACACACTTGTCCTGTCTCACCTGTCTGTATGCCGTCCCTAGATACAGAAAGTGTCGTCTGTGGGAGAGACCCTGAGTCTAGAGCTAGCGCTCATCACTGACAATAGCTGGCCTCTCATTGGCTGACATTTAGGTTTAATCTCACCAGTGCAGAGCCCCAAGGGCGGGAAACAAACATACAAGTCCCTATGCAAGTGGGCGGGTAGTGAAAGAGGTGATAAAAGGAAGTGACACAGTGCAGTTAGCAGACTCAGCCAGGTGCGTGTGAGGAGAGGTTGCAGTTTCCGTAGTCGGCGAGGAAGAGTGTTCAGCAAGTTATTCTTAGCCAAGGTAGAGTGTTGGTGCACAGCGCCATCCCTTGTTATTCTACAGCAGAGTTCCAGAAGACCCTTTCAGGGGTGCATCTTCAGCAGACAGTGAGTTACAGCTACCCGGTGAAATCAAAGCCAGGATCATCATATTGTCACTAGTCTCTCTGCTTCACAAGTACACCTTCAGTCAAATCAAGAACCCCAACGGTCCTTCTTAGGGCTACATCTGACCGTGTGCATTTTACTGGGTGGCTGCTGGGAGTTGTAGTGCTTCGATTATATTATTACGCAGCTAGGCCTGTTTGCAGCCTTCCATCATTTTTTTTTTCTTGCTGGAGTTTGCGTTAAAATACTGCTCTCAGCGTGAAAGTGTACGCAAATAATTCCATACTTGTTTATACCGTTCTCTGTCTGCAGTGAATTAGACGCACAGCGTAGGGCCAGAGCCACTTCTAGAGGGAAAGTGATATACACTATACAGCCTGTATCCTCTGCGCAAAAAAAAAATAAAGCTCCTTCTTAGGGCTACATCTGACCATGTACATTTTACTGGGTGGCTGCTGGGAGTTGTAGTGCTTCCTTTTTAGTATTGCGCAGCAGGCCTGTTTGCAGCCTTCCATAATTTTTTTTTTCTGGCTGGAGTTTGCATTTAAATACTCTCAGCATGAAAGTGCACGCAAATAATTCCATACTTATTTATACCGTTCTCTGTCTGTAGTGAATTAGACAGCGGTCTCACCGCTAAACAGTACTGTAATATTACCGGGGCCACTGCAAAGTATTTCAGCTCAGCCGCTGTGCAGAGCGTCTCACAATACCATTTCCGTTGGTGGGGTTGAGATCGCCGCAGTTACCAGCACTATCCACTGGCTTTAGAGTCTTCTCCCACTCCACACAACCTCTATAATCTACAAGTCTCTGCAGTAAATTACCCCAAGGTATCAGCGCAAGACAGCGGGTTACTTTTTTCCTAGTCACAGCATAGAGCCTCCGCTATCTACAAGTCTCTGTGTGCGGTGAATTAAGGCCCACTTGTCAGTGCTGTACAGTGGGGTAATTTATTTGGCCCCTGCTCTTTTCGTAATCCGCCATGATGAGGAGTAGGGGTAAGGGTCGAGGACGCGGACGCGGAGGTCCAAGTGAGGGTGTGGGCACAGGGCGAGTTCCTGGTCCAGGTGAATCACAGATGGCTGCTGCGGGATTAGGAGAGAGTCAAGTTTTTGGGGTCCCCAGCTTCTTATCACAATTTATGGGTCCACGTGGTAGACCTTTATTACAAACAAAGCAGTGTGAGCAGGTCCTGTCGTGGATGGCAGAAAATGCATCCAGCAATGTATCGGCCACCCATCTTCTACACAGTCCACTACTCCCGGCTTAGAGACTGCAACTCTGAATCCTCTCAATGCTGCTTCTCCTTCCTCCCAGCTTCCTCACTCCATGAAAATGACATATTCTGATGAGCAGATAGACTCCCAGGAACTGTTCTCGGGTCCCTGCCATGAGTGGGAAAAAATAGTTCCTCTCTCATCTGAGGAGTTTGTCGTGACCGATGCCCAACCTTTGGAAAGTTCCCAGGGTCCGGGTGATGAGGCTGGGGACTTCCGGCAACCGTCTCAAGAGCTTTCAGTGGGTGAGGAAGATTATGATGATGAGACACAATTGTCTATCAGTGAGGTAGTAGTAAGGGCAGTAAGTCCGAGGGAGGAGCGCACAGAGGATTCGGAGGAAGAGCAGCTGGATGATGAGGTGACTGACACCACCTGGTTTGCTAAGCCTACTGAGGACAGGGCTTCAGAGGGGGAGGCAAGTGCAGCAGCAGGACAGGTTGGAAGAGGCAGTGGGGTGGCCAGGGGTTTCCCAAAGCACCTCCTCGCACCAAGCCGCCGTGCAGATGGCTAGGTGTTCAAAGGTGTGGATGTTTTTCAGTGAGAGCGCGGACGACCGATGAACAGTGGTGTGCAACCTGTGTCACACCAAGATCAGCCGGGGAGCCACCACTACCAGCCTCACCACCACCAGCATGCGCAGGCATATGATGGCCAAGCACCCCACAAGGTGGGACGAAGGCCGTTCACCGCCTCCGGGTCACACCACTGCCTCTTCCCCTGTGCCCTGACCTGACACTCAGATCCAACCCCCCTCTCAGAACACTGGCACGAGCGCGCCCGGCCTGCACCCACACCCTCACCTCCACTGTCCTCGACCTCATCCCGGAATGTTTCTCAGCGCAGCGTTCATCTGTCGCTAGCACAAGCGTTGGAGCGAAAGCACAAATACACCACCACGCACCCGCACACACAAGCTTTAAACATGCACATTGCCAAATTAATCAGCCTGGAGATGCTGCCGTACAGACTTGTGGAAATGGAGGCTTTCAAAAACATGATGGCGGCGGCGGTCCCGCGCTAATCGGTCCCCAGTCGCCACTATTTTTCCCGGTGTGCCGTCCCAGCCCTACACCAGCACGTCTCCCGCAACATAAATCGTGCCCTCACCAACGCGGTTACTGGGAAGGTCCACTTAACCACGGGCACGTGGACAAGTACTGGCGGGCAGGGCCACTATATCTCCCTGACGGCACATTGGGTTAATTTGGTGGAGGCTGGGACCGAGTCAGAGCCTGGGACCGCTCACGTCCTACCCACACACAGAATAGCGGGTCTTACCTCGGTGCTGGTATCTTCGGCGGTTTATGCCACCTCCTCTAAACCCTCCCCCTCCTCCACCTCCTACACAACCTCTACCTCTCAATTAAGAAGTGTGAGCATCACGTCGCCAGCAGTCAGTGTGATGCGGCGTGGCAGCACAGCGGTGGGCAAGCGTTAGCAGGCCGTGCTGAAACTACTCAGCTTAGGTGACAAGAGGCACACGTGCCTCGAACTATTGCAGGGTCTGACAGAGCAGATTGACCTCTGGCTTTCGCCGCTGAGCCTCCAACCGGGCATGGTCGTGTGTGACAACGTCCGTAACCTGGTGGCGGCTCTGCAGCTCGGCAGCCTCACACACGTGCCATGCCTGGCCCACGTCTTCAATCTGGTGGTTCAGCGGTTTCTTTAAAACTACCCTCACTTGTCTGACCTGCTCGGCAAGGTGTGCTGCGTCTGCGCACATTTCCGCAAGTCCACCACGGACGCTGCCACGCTGAGGACCCAGCAACATCGGTTTAATCTGCCAGAGCACCGCCTGCTGTGTGACGTCCCCCCACGGTGGAATTCTACGCTGCACATGTTGGCCAGGCTCTATGAGCAGCGTAGAGCAATAGTGGAATACCAACTCCAACATGGGCGGCGTAGTGGTAGTCAGCCTCCCCAATTCTTTACCGAGGAGTGGGCCTGGATGGCAGATATCTGCCAGGTCCTCGGAAACTTTGAGGAGTCTACCCAGATGGTGAGCAGTGATGCTGCAATCATTAGCGTTATATGCCTGCTGAGAAGTTCGCTGCTGAGCATAAAGGCCGACGCTTTGCGGTTGGAACAGGAGACGGGGGATGGCAGTATGTCGATTGATAGCCAGACCACCCTCGTGTCTATATCTCAGCGCGTTTTGGAGGAGGAGGAGTGGGAGGAGCAGGAGGGGGAAGAGACAGCTGGGCACACTGCAGAGGGTACCCATGCTGCTTGCCTGTCATCTGTTCAGCGTGTATGGGCTGTGGAGGAGTAGGAGGAGGACCCTGGCACACATGGCTGACTTCATGTTAGGCTGCCTTTCTCGTGACCCTTGCGTTAGACGCATTCTGGCCAACACGGATTACTGGGGGTACAACCTTCTCGACCCACGGTACAAGGAGAACCTTTCCACTCTCATTCCCGAAGAGGAAAGGGGTACAAGAGTGATGCAACACCACATGGCCCTGGTTGAAAAAGTGATGCTAAACTTCCCATCTGACAGCGCTAGCGGCAGAAGGCGCAGTTCCGAGGGCCAAGTAGCAGGGGAGGCGCGGAGATCAGGCAGCATGTACAGCGCAGGCAGGGGAACACTCTCCAAGGCCTTTGCCAGCTTTATGGCTCCCCTGCAAGACTGTGTCACCACTCCCCAGTCAAGGCTAAGTCGGAGGGAGCACGGTAAAAAGCTGGTGAGGGAGTACGTAGCCGATCGTACCACCGTCCTCCGTGATGCCTCTGCTCAATACAACTGTTGGGTGTCCAAGCTGGACACGTGGCACGAACTTGCGCTGTACGCCCTGGAGGTGCTGCCTTGCCCTGCCGCTAGCGTCTTGTCAGAGAGGGTGTTTAGTGCAGCTGAGGGAATCATAATGGATAAGCGTACCCGCCTGTCAACTGACAGTGCCAACATGCTTACACTCATAAAGATGAACAAAGCCTGGATTTTCCCAGACTTCTCTTCTCCACCGGCGGAAAGCAGCGGTACCTAAAGATTATTTTCGCTGCAACCGGATAAATAACCATTCTCTATCACCTCTATCTAAAAGGGGGAATTAGCTTTGTCAATCACTCTCGGATATTAGTCTTCCTCCGCCTACTCCTCCTCCTGAAACAACATGTCATCACGCTGAACTGCCAATTTTTCTGTGGCCCAAAAGGCTCTGCTTACAATTTTTTTTACAATTTTTCAAAGTTTCAAAAGTATTGATACTTTACCAGAAACCATTTTTTTTTTCACTGAGCCGCCTCCAGGCTCTGTTGCAAATTAAGCAACAGCGAGCTGTATCTTTAAAAAATATTTCTGGGTTTCACCTGCCCTCTCGGTTGATAAATTTTTCAGAGGTACTCTTGTACTCTTTGTACACAAATTTTTCTGGCCCTCGCCTATACTGTTATCTAACTAATTTTTCAGGACCTCGCCTACAGTAATGGTAAACCAATGTTTCAGGGGTTAGCCTATACTCTTGCTACAGAAATGTTACAGGGGTCTGCCTATACTTCTACTACAGAAATGGTGCTGGGGTCTGCCTATACTGCTGCTACAGAAATGTTACTGGGGTCTGCCTATGCTTCTACTACAGAAATGTTAGTGGGGTCTGACTATACTTCTGCTACAGAAATGTTACTGGGGTCTGCCTATACTGTTACTATAGAAATGTTACTCGGGTCTGCCTATACTTGTGCTACAGAAACGTTACAGGGGTCTGTTTATGCTATGGGTGCACACAGACTTCCCATCGCGGTGTTTTACCTATCTGGCCCAAAAACACTGACTGACTAGGGCATGAATTGTGGGCTGAGGGCAATAAGTATTTTCTCTTGTGGTACCACAGTTATCCGGGGCACTGCTTTGGGCGAAACAAGAGGAGCGATACTGCACTAATGAGACGTTCACAGCAGCACTAGCATTGTAGCCCGCTCCATGCCTGCGATTGCTGAGGGTTTGTGTAGAGGCCTATGTCCTCGGTGCAGTGAAAGTCTGCCATGTTTAGGCACTCTGATTTCTTCATGGTTCATGTCTTGGGTTGCCTAGGACCCACCTATACTGTGGGTGCACACAGACTTCCCATCACCGTGCTTTACCTATCTGGCCCAAAAACACTGACTGACTAGGGCATGAATTGTGGGCCAAGGCCAATATGTATTTTCTCTCCTGTTACCACAGTTATCCGGGGCACTGGTTTGGGCCAAACAAGAGGAGCGATACTGCACTAATGAGATGTTCACAGCTGCACTAGCATCGGAGTCCGCTCTATGCCTGCGATTGCTGAGGGTTTGTGCAGAGGCCTATGTCCTCTGCGCAGTGAAAGTCTGCCATGTTTGGGCACTCTGATTTCTTCATGGTTCATATCTTGGGTTGCCTAGGACCCACCTATGCTGTGGGTGCACACAGACTTCCCATAGCGGTCTTTTACCTGCCTGGCACAAAGACACTGACTGACTTGGGTAAGGTGCAGAGTGCAGATGGCTTTCCCCTTGCGTTGTCGATGAGGTATCCGACACCCAAACAGAATGAGTAGTGTGTGGACACATGGATTCCCCATTGCTATGTCACTCGCGGCACATTGGGCCACACAAGGTGTTTGCTGGGACCGAGCCTGACCCAGGGCCCGCTCACATACTTCCCATAAAGAGTATTGCTGCATTGTGGAGATGTATAGAAGTGCTGGGCTGACACCTGAGCCCCCTTTATGCCCACGTTTGCGGCTCCTGACAATTTTGCGACGAAGGTGGCACGGGATTGGAATGATGATCATACGTCAATTTATCATCGATTCTCAACTGCATTGTGGGCTATCGCCCCCCCCCCCCCCTTTCAAAGAGGGTCACTGCCTGGCCCTTCCAACCCTCTGCAGTGTGTGCCTCTGGTTTCTCCTCATTTCAGACGCACTTCGAACTAGACACGAGGGTGGTGTAGCTATGAAGCGAGCGTGTGGCATGAGGGTAGCTGAAGGCTGCGCAGGGAAACTTTTGTGTGCGCTGTGGACACAGGGTCATGCGGTGCGTTGGGCAGCATGTAACCCAGGAGAAGAGGCAGCGGTGTGACCCGCAGGCAGTGATTGTCCTTGGTTGCAGGTAGTGTGGTGCTTAGCTAAGGTGTGCCTTGCTAATGAGCGTTTGTCCGAAGTAAAAATTGTTAGGGGGTGGTGGGGGTGGCGCAGACTCTTGCCCTATTGTGGCTTAATAGTGGAACCTGGGAGCCTGAGATGCAGCCATGTACGCTGCCCCTGCCCTTCCCTATCCGTTTCTGTGGTGTTTCCATGATTTTCAGATGTTTTCCAGAGTTTCACAAGTGAAGACCTATGTGGAGCATCGGTCATATACAAAAATGCTCGAGTCCCCTATTGACTTCAATGGGGTTCGTTACTCGAAACGAGCTCTCGAGCATCGCGAAAAGTTCGACATTTTGGTGCTCGCTCATCTCTAGAGAAAGCGTTGAAAATCAGAGAATCATCAAATCAATCTTACTCCATCTTGCCTGTCTTATATTGCATCCGTGTTCACCTGAGACAAAGCCCTCCACAGAAAGTTGTAAAGTTAACCTGTTGTTTACTTATATCAAAGTTAGTAAAACTGCTCACTCTCAGTTTACTATAAACTATACTGGACTGGTCTCCATCATGTCTGCGTCATCATCATTCGGAGTGTCCAAATAGATTGTGGTGTGACAACAAAAGGCCTCCGGCCATAACAACTGTAAGTGCATTGGAGTGTTACACATGTACCACTGCCTTTATATCTTCCTGTAGTGACAAAGCGTACTCACCAAAAGATTCACCAACCTTTTGCCTTTTATTAAAGAACCTTTTCTTAATTTCTGACATTGTATGCACATCAAAAATCTTCTGTAGCCTTTCCATAATATCTTCGACAGTCTTTTTATGTTCCCAAGGCCAAGTCTTAACCTCTTTAGCTGCAGCTCCTTCCAACTGTCCTATTAGAATTTCTACTTTCTGTTCTGCTCCACCTAATAAAGTCTACCCGGCAAAAAGCCTGGTTCAGTCAGGCATAGCGGCACAGGGTTTGCTAACGGTAGCAATTATCAAACAGTGGTTTGTCATGTGACACCAGTAACTTTTCTTTAAGGGACTCCAATTGTTAGTAAGGAAATAATTGACACCAGTTCTCATAGCTTTGTTTGCAAACCGAAGGTACACAGTTTACTTTAGCTATTTGTAATGCTTAAACAACATGTACAGTTAACACTAATGCTGAAGTTTTGCTGTCCACTGAAATAACATTGCTCTACGTATCAGGATACAGATTTGACTTCAGCGCTCTCTCTATTTTCATTTATGGTTACCCAGAAAGAATTCCCACAGTCCTATAGGGTAAGGACAAGGCCTTTCACGCGTACAATGCCTTCTATGTCTCCGCAGGAGCACATAGCCAAGTGCTTCAAGACTTGTGACTGTGTGGCTACCCTGGAGGACACCCCCGGGCCACTACAGATGTGCAATATCTTCCGCAGTTCCACTGGAAAAATAACACATCTGAAACTCATAAAGCTAAATAGCCATTTAAATCTGGCTTGGTAAAGAAGTAAGCCGCAGCAGCAATAAGGATGCAGAAGTTTAACCAAGCGTTGTCTTTATTCCTCTGTGCAACGTTTCGATCTGGAGTCAGATCTTTGTCAAGCATACCATATAACTCAAAGTGCACCACTCATATAACACACATAATTAAAACATACAGAACAACTGATGGCATACGAAATAATTACCAATGAAAGTATATGCTCCCGATCTCCATGGCGTCCGGCGTCTCCTACGTCATCTGGGAGGTCTGCACATGTGCGGAACCCGGAAATAACGCGAGATTACGCGACGAGGAAAGCCGAGATGCCACAACGTCATGCAGTGTATACTGCGGCTGCGCAGGGATACATAGATCTCACGAGAGTACGGACCTTACATTATAAAGAGCCCAGATGTCATACTGTATACTACAAATGTAGTAATCTATAGAAAAGCACATAATGAGTAAACAATGGCGATCTATGGATACATATAACCACATGCAATTGACAAATAATTAAGAATTATTTAACATACAATGCAACAATATATCCGAATTCAACATAGTAGGATATGCACCCAGTCACAGACATAACCCACTATAGAGCGCAGAACGCTCCAAAATTATTAAAGTGGATTGCAGATAGACAGAATGAATGTTTTTGATAAACCCTATTGCATTAAGCCTAAAAAGGTCAAAAAAGCAAAAAACTTTGCTATAAAGAGGCAAGGGACTAGTCAATAACCTGAACTCACAGGTAATCTAACTGTAATCATGCAGACAATTTATTTAACTATATGGATATATCGTTATGCATAAAATTGTATCGCCTATATAGAAAAAACCGAATACAGGTAACCATAGTAAATTTGCTCATGAACAAAATTTTATTAGATATTGCAAAAACATTTTTTTAAGAAGAAAAAAAGGGGGGAGAAGAAAAAAAAGGGAATAATCCAGACGCAAAAAATAGAGGAATCCACCGGACACCAGGGATACGGAGCATATATAATTGTCGCTGTATCTGTAAGAATATAAAGAAGAGAAACACATGTGAGTTTAAAAACAATACATATCTGTAGATAGCGGCTTAATCAGTAATATCAGTTTAGTATTAACCCCTTAACGACTGCCCCATCGGGAAACTACGTCCTCAGTAAGTGGGCTTTAATCCTAGAGGACGTAGTTTTATGCATCCTCTTAGGATTAATGCCCACTTGCCTGAGGACGTGACAGCTCCATGCTGTCGGTGCCCGCAGGTAGCCGACAGCATGGAGCTGTCATCCCAGGATGCGGGCAGTCCCCCCCGGCATTGCGATCGGCGCTATGTAATGCATAGCGCCGATCGCAAAAAAGTAAATAAAACAATGTAAAAAGTTAGATATTCAGCTGCCCTGCTGTATCGGATCCAGCAGGGCAGCTGAAAATACTCACCCGCCTTCTCCCCGCTGCCGGCTGAAGATCGGGTCCTCCCGGACCCGCCGCCGGCCTTCTGCGCATGCGCGCCAGACGATGACGTCACGCGCACGCGCAGAAGCCCGGGAGACCCCGGCAAATTTAAAAACTCTTGGCTCCCGACTCCTGAAGGTAGCCGGGAGCCAGGAGGTGTTACCGGGGACCGCTGTGAGCGGTACCCGGGCACGCGATCGCTGCTATCCACTGGATAGTGGCGATCGCGAAAAAGTTTAAAAAAGTTAAAAAAAAGTAAAGTTTCACCTCCCCTCATGGATCGGATCCATGAGGGGAGGTGAAAATACTCACCTCGGGTTCTCTGCGATGTCCCGATGTCCCGGGACCCGAAGTGCCCGTCTGCGCATGCGCGCCCGATGATTGACATCGGGCGCGTGCACAGACGGGCTCGAGCCCCGGGAAATTTAAAATCCCTCTGCTCTGGGCTGCCATGTGTAGCCCAGAGCAGAGGGATGTCACTGGGGACATGATCACTGTCATCCAATGGATGACAGTGATCATGTAAAGTAAAAAGTTTTTAAAAAAAGGGTAAAAAGTAAAAAAAAAAGTTTTAAAAAGTTAAAAAAGCTTGCACTTCATCTCCCCCCACGGATCATATCCGTGAGGGAGGATGAAATGACGTACCTAAGGCCCGCGGATTTATCCGCGGACCTTACCCCAGCTTCTGCGCACGCCACCGTCGCCAAAATGGCGGACGCATGCGCAAAAGCTGTGGATTGCCAGTATAATTGAAATTCTCCCTGCTCCTGGCTACAAAACTTAGCCGAGAGCCTGGAGATTTCACGGAGAGCCACGGTGAGCGGTTCCTGGTCACGTGTTCGCCGTTATCCAATGGATAATGGCGATCACGTAAAAGTAAAAAAAAGGTGAAGGTTCATCTCCCCTCACCGATGCGATCGGTGAGATGAGATGAAACTTTTTACCGGAGGCCTCCGTATTTGCACCCCAACGCGATCTTCCTCCGTGAACTTTCCCGGATTCTGCACATGCGACCGCCGGCAAAACACCGGACACATGCGCAGGAGTCGGGGAGTCCAGGAAAATTAAAATCTCCTTACTCCCAGCGACCAACGGTCACCGAGAGTCTGAAGCAGTGACGGGTGGCCTCGTTGAGCGGTTGCCGGTCACGTGAAAAAAAGATAGCGATCTAACTTTGGCCGGTCTCACATGACCGGATAGGAATTACGGATTCCGCATGCGTCTGATCCGCGGTAATACGCAGATCAATCGCATTGGATTACACAATTCCGCTCACATTAGCGGGTCGGAATTGTGTAATCCACTCGCAGAAAAGAGAACGCAGGAGGTTCTATTTTACCGCGGATATCCGCAACATAGAGCCCATTGTGCTCCATGGTCGCGGATATACCCGCAGCCCATACGCAACTACGTTGTAAACAGGCTGCGGGTACCCGTGTCATCGCTAAGCGACGGTGCGGGAAATACAAACAACAAAAAAATATATACTGCGCATGACCGCCCGTGGGAGTAGGCAGTTATGCGCAGTACATTACGCGGCCGTACGCCGGGTCACAGCCAGTCTCACAGCTGGGATCCGCTGCGGGCTTCCGCAAGCGGATCCCGCCTACGGCTGCGTGAGCCCGGCGTTATTCAGACCGCTACCTGTAATACGCAATTTACAAGAAGCCCCGGGAACGTTCGCCTTCATGCAGTTCCAGGAGCACCTTGTTTAGTGCCTTCTGTGTGAGACCGCCGCACCTCATCAAGCTTACGGAGACTCACGGAACCCCACTTTTTACACTCCATACCCGCCACTGAGGTCAAGAAATGACCCCCAAAATACATGAGAGGAGGGGGGATACCGGTTTTATTGCCCCATGTACACATCCCAACCAGCCTCCGTAATTACCCCTGTCTTTGGAAATACTACATAGTTCACATTATTACTTTTATCTAAGATTTAGGGAACGCCGAAAAGGGCGCGGAGGGGTAGGGGTGTGTGTGTGTGAGGGGGAAGATATTTTTTAGGGTGTCAATTTTTATTCCGTACAAGTGGGCAATGGGGCCTGTAATTTATTCAGTTGTGCCCTGCAATCCAACGGGTGTTCCCTCCATTATAGGCCTTGCCATGTGTCCTGTAAGTATATTAGGGCCACAATGGGTATGTTTTTGAACTCGGGACAAATGGGGGTATCCATTTTGGGATGAACGTCTTCATTCCTATGTACACTGTACAAAAAAAACAGTTTTTAAACTGACGAAATTGCCAAAAAAATGAAAATCGTAATTTTTTCCTTCTGCTTTGCTTAGATTTATTCAAGTACTGTGGGGTCAAAATACGCAGTACACGCCTAGATGAACACGTTAAGGGGTCTAGTTTTTAAAATGGGGTCATTTGTGGGGGTTCTTTATCGTTTTGGATGCTCAATGGCTCTACAAGTGGGCAATGGGCCATGGAATTTATTCCGTTGTACCCTGAAATCCAACGGGTGCTCCTTCTATTTTAGGCCTAGCCATGTGTCCTTTAAGTAGATTAGGGCCACAAGGGGTATGGTTCTGAACACGGGACAAACAGGGGTATCCATTTTGGGGTGAAAGTCTTCATCCCTATGTATGCTGTACAAAAAAAACAGTTTTTAAATTGATACAACTGCCAAAAAAATGAAAATTGTAATTTTTTTCCTACTGCTTTGCTTATATTTATTCCAAAATTGTAGTGTAAAAATACACAGTACACCCCTAGATAAATTCATTTGGGGGTCTAGTTTTCAAAATGTGGTCATTTGTTGGGGTTCTCTGTCGTTTTGGCTGCTCAAGGGCTCTACAAGTGGGCAATGGGGCCTAAATCACCTTCATGCTAAATTTCTGTTCTGAAAGCCACCGACTACTCCTTTCATTTTGGGCCCCGTTGTGCATCCAGACAAAAGATTAGGGCCACAATGGGTATGTCTCTGAACACGGGACAAACAGAGGTATCCATTTTGGGGTGCAAGTCTTCATTCATGTGTGTGCTGTACAAAAAAAGCAGTTTTTAAAATGACAGAATTGACAAAAAAACGAAAATCACATTTTTTTCCTTTTGCTTTGCTTGAATTCATTCAAAAACTGTGGTGTCAAAATGGGCAGTACACCCCTAGATAAATTCGTTAAGGGGTCTAGTTTTCAAAATGCGGTCATTTGTGGGGGTTCTCTTTGGTTTTGGCCGCTCAAGAGCTCTACAAATGTGCCATGGGGCCTAAAACGCCTTCAAGCAAAATTTATGTTCTGAAAGACACCGACTACTCCTTTTGTTTTGGGCCCCGTTGTGCATCCAGACATAAGATTAGGGCCACAATGGGTATGTCTCTGAACACAGGAGAAACAGGGGTATCCATTTTGGGGTGTAAATCCTAATTTTCATGGGCACTATAGGAAAAAAATATGTCTTTAAAATGACATATTTGCAAAAATATGAAATTTTATTTTTCTCCTCTAAATTTAATTAATTCCTGAAAAAAAACTGTGGGGTCAAAATACTCATGACACCCCTCAGTGAATACATTAAGGGATGTAGTTTTTAAAATGGGGTCATTTGGGGGGGTATCTATTATTCTGACACTAATGAGCCTTTGCAAACTTGGCTTGGTGCAGGAAAACAAAGTGTTCCTCAAAATGCTGAAAAGTAATGTTAAATTTGTATGTCCTCTAAATGGTTAAAAAAAACACAAGTTTTTCAAATGTGCATTCAGAATAAAGTAAACATATGGAAATATATATCTTATCAAAAATTTGTAGAGTATGTTTCGACATATTTGAGATATTACAGTTGAAAATGTGAAAAAATGACAATTTTTTCAAAATTTTCCCAATTTTGGCGCTTTTAATAAATATACACAAATTATATCGGTCTCTTTTTACAACCAAAATGAAGTACCACATGTGGCAAAAAAACAATGTCAGACTCACTTGGATATGTAAAGCCTTTACGGAGTTATGCTACGTTGAACGACGCATGTCTGATTTTCAAAATTTGGCTCCGTCACTAAGGCGCAAACAGGCTTCGTCACTAAGGGGTTAATCAAGTAAGTTGAAAGAAATGGAGTGACAGGATACTCAATATTCAGTCCTTTGGGGGCAAGGGTGTCTAATTCATATATCGATTTCAGTTCTCTACGTTTGAGAAGATTGACTCGATCATCTCCCCTAGGAGGAGGGGCAACCCAATCAAAGACTCTAAATCTAAGTTGGTTTACAGAGTGTCCCTTATCCAGGAAGTGTTTTGGGATAGGTAGGTCAATTTTTTTGGTTTTAATCGTGCTCTTATGATTAGTAATCCGACTGCGTACTTCCATCGTAGTTTCCCCTAGAATTCCCTTTATTTCCACCTTTGGCCCAGCCAGTGGGAAAATAAAAAATATCCTTTTGAGACATTGGCCCATAATTTGTAATTTCTGTGAAGGTATACCTGAATTTGAGCAACCGCCAATGCTAGTGTATAGGAGATGTCGCAACCTAAGGGATAATTTAGTGAGACCTTTGGTGACCCCAAGTGGTGGTTTGGTCCAACAAACACTGATTCCTGCCAAGAAAGGAAATTTCCCATGCTTAACATGTGCATGCTGTCATAATATGTTGAAGGGTGACCACTTCAGACATCCATACACTGCCAAGAGGTACCAACTGAGAGAAAGATTCACCTGCTCTTCGTCGTTTGTAATCTATCTTATAACTTGCCCCTGCGGCCTGGGATACGTAGGGGAAACTACGATGGAAGTACGCAGTCGGATTACTAATCATAAGAGCACAATTAGAACCAAAACAATTGACCTACCTATCCCAAAGCACTTCCTGGATAAGGGACACTCTGTAAACCAACTTAGATTTAGAGTCATTGATTGGGTTGCCCCTCCTCCTAGGGGAGGTGATCGAGTCAATCTTCTCAAACGTAGAGAACTGAAATGGATATATGAATTAGACACCCTTGCCCCCAAAGGACTGAATATTGAGTATCCTGTCACTCCATTTCTTTCAACTTACTTGATTAATACTAAACTGATATTACTGATTAAGCCTCTATCTACAGACATGTATTGTTTTTAAACTCACATGTGTTTCTCTTCTTTATATTCTTACAGATACAGCGACAATTATATATGCTCCGTATCCCTGGTGTCCGGTGGATTCCTCTATTTTTTGCGTCTGGATTATTCCCTTTTTTTTCTTCTCCCCCCTTTTTTTCTTCTTAAAAAAATGTTTTTGCAATATCTAATAAAATTTTGTTCATGAGCAAATTTACTATGGTTACCTGTATTCGGTTTTTTCTATATAGGCGATTACGATATATCCATATAGTTAAATAAATTGTCTGCATGATTACAGTTAGATTACCTGTGAGTTCAGGTTATTGACTAGTCCCTTGCCTCTTTATAGCAAAGTTTTTTTGCTTTTTTGACCTTTTTAGGCTTAATGCAATAGGGTTTATCAAAAACATTCATTCTGTCTATCTGCAATCCACTTTAATAATTTTGGAGCGTTCTGCGCTCTATAGTGGGTTATGTCTGTGACTGGG
The DNA here is from genome assembly GCA_035609135.1 of Eleutherodactylus coqui. NCBI lineage: Eukaryota > Metazoa > Chordata > Amphibia > Anura > Eleutherodactylidae > Eleutherodactylus > Eleutherodactylus coqui. The sequence continues at coordinate 278,658,215 of CM069406.1, read as the reverse complement.
TGCATATCCTACTATGTTGAATTCGGATATATTGTTGCATTGTATGTTAAATAATTCTTAATTATTTGTCAATTGCATGTAGTTATATGTATCCATAGATCGCCATTGTTTACTCATTATGTGCTTTTCTATAGATTACTACATTTGTAGTATACAGTATGACATCTGGGCTCTTTATAATGTAAGGTCCGTACTCTCGTGAGATCTATGTATCCCTGCGCAGCCGCAGTATACACTGCATGACGTTGTGGCATCTCGGCTTTCCTCGTCGCGTAATCTCGCGTTATTTCCGGGTTCCCGCACATGTGCAGACCTCCCAGATGACGTAGGAGACGCCGGACGCCATGGAGATCGGGAGCATATACTTTCATTGGTAATTATTTCGTATGCCATCAGCTGTTCTGTATGTTTTAATTATGTGTGTTATATGAGTGGTGCACTTTGAGTTATATGGTATGCTTGACAAAGATCTGACTCCAGATCGAAACGTTGCACAGAGGAATAAAGACAACGCTTGGTTAAACTTCTGCATCTTTATTGCTGCCGCGGCTTACTACTTTACTGGATTATACTATTTGGAGTCTACGGATCCAGACTCCTGCTGTGGCTGGCAGCCCGTGCTTTGCAGGTCCCACCTTACTGGTCTGTAGGAGAAGTGCTGTTCCCATACTATTTTCTGCATAAATCTGGCTTCGTTGTGTCCCATGTGCAAAAAAAACATTCTAGAGGGCAAAAATAGTACAGTAAAATATGCTAATACGCACATAAAAAGACTCGCTCAATAAGGGCTCATTCACATGGGTTTATGCAACTTTGGTGCATATTTGGGGTGGCTTTATATGGGTGTATGTACAATTGCATTTGACTCAACCAAAATTGCATAAACCCATGTGAATGAGCCCTTATTGACTTATTGGGTGTATTTCCCATCTGTGTGCTCTCTGTATTTCAAAGACCGCACACTGACCCATTCTAGCCTATGAAACTATTCATGTGGATGAGTTTTAACATGGACTGATGGTCTATGTTAAACAAATCCTTGTATGTCCTATTCTGGTCAATATCACAGATGAAAATAGACAATAATCAAAAAAGCGGTGCTCCAATGGTGTAAAGCAAAAAGATGTTTAAATAGAAATATGGACTCACCCCGACTAAACCGGTCCTGCAGGGGAACCGGTCAGTCGTCTTATCCACAGAAGCCTTTATGTCTCAATGTGAGTAGATAAATGGTAGACCGATGGTCACAGTGTAACATCCCAGAGGGAGAGCAGCTCAAAACAAATAAATGTTGTGGAGAAAAAACAATACAATCACAGAAAGAAAGAAAAACTCCTCAGCGCTCCGTCAATACCATTCAGATTAAAGTGCTGAAAATCTTACTTGTTTGGGGGTGCCGGTCCCGTGGCATCCCTCATATCCAGGTGAACATAAAGATAGGCGCAAGGAGATGCTTCTATATAAATTCTGGTTTAATGCGACGCGTTTCGGCTTATTCTTAAGCCTCTTTCAAGCATGGTATTGACGGAGCGCTGAGGAGTTTTTCTTTCTTTCTGTGATTGTATTACAGATTAAAATAGGACATGCAATGTGCCCTGCTCATGCAAATTGGACACAACACAGATACAGTTAGGCCTCATGTCTACGGGTGGGTGGGATTCCACATGCGGGAGACCACAGCGGAATCCCACGCTGCCCGCGGCCAAGGACACTTTACCTGTGCAGGTCTTCTTTCTTCTTCACTACGGACGCATGCGCAGTACATTTTAAATTTTTTAAACTCCTGTTTTCCTGCTGTATCCGCAGCCTGTCCGCAATTGAATTTGCCTGTGTGAAAAAGCCCTTAGGTTTCATTCGGGGTGCGGGGCAAACTGGATCTTTCGCCCCAGGTGCAGGAAAACATAGCTATACCACTGGTAGAGGAATACATTATAGGAGAGGGGTACTATTAAATCACTGTATGTAGAGATCATATTCTAGAGGCGCCCATTACTGTATATACAATGTACTTCCTGTGATGTTACAGATAACTTCTTGTTGAATGCTCTTTACTAGGAGTTCATTACCTGCCTCCTGAAGCCGCTCATTTTCCTAAGTGCAATCAATCTCTGAATGAATGTCCAGCTAATTCCTTCTGTGAGGAAACAATTGAGGGCTTCCACTGTGCCTGTGACTACAACTTTCTCAACGTCAAGGAGAAGATGACCATCACTTATCCGGGTGGAGAGTGTGTTGGTAATGTGCGCCGTCTCACCCCGTGCCTTGTTTTATTACATATGCACAAAATTAGGATATTTCTAGGGTTCAATTATTGTGTAGTAAGTTGGGACCAATTTTCTATCTCAATGAACTGTTGTTGGGTCTGAATGCAAAATCTGTCACAGGGCCCCACCTACCATGTGCCATCTTTCATCTACTGGCATCTTTCAGCACCCTTGGATAGTAGGGCCCAAGTGCGAATACTACCTCAGCACCTTAATACTTACAACCTTGGAAGACTCCATTAACAAAATAAGCAGCACCATTAATAATATCTAGAAATGTTGCCTAAAGAAAGTTTTCAGGATGAAAAGGCCAGACAAGAGCAAGAAAGAGTGCCAGGTTCATTCAGTTCCCATATCACATCCCAAGGCACGCTCTGTCAATTTTTCCATGATTCTCAGTGATCCTTGTTTTATTTTCCAGAACGTTGTAGAAGAAGAGAGAACCGCTCCCCATGTGCCTGCAGACATGGATCTGTCCTTAGGTTAAATGAAAATGGACTCTATGTATGTGCAGGTAAGTATCCGGACAGAAGTTTGGGTTCAGTAATATTGGCTACACTAGTCTAAGAAATTCGTGGATCAAGGGAAGCAATGAATCACATTCTTTTGACTTCACTATGATCTACAGTATTTGCAAACATTGGTATTTCCAATATAATTTTTGTACCTTATTAATAGAGATGAGCGAACACCAAAATGTTCGGGTGTTCGTTATTCGAAACGAACTTCCCGCGATGTTCGAGGGTTCGTTTCGAATAACGAACCCCATTGAAGTCAATGGGCGACCATTGCATTTTTGTATTTCGCCGATGCTCGCTAAGGTTTTCATGTGTGAAAATCTGGGCAATTCAAGAAAGTGATGGGAATGACACAGAAACGGATAGGGTAGGCGAGGGGCTACATGTTGGGCTGCATCTCAAGTTCACAGGTCCCACTATTAAGCCACAATACCGGCAAGAGTGGGCCCCCTCCCAACAACTTTTACTTCTGAAAAGCCCTCATTAGCATGGCATACCTTTGCTAAGCACCACACTAGCTACAACAAAGCACAATCACTGCCTGGATGACACTCCGCTGCCACTTCTCCTGGATTACATGCTGACCAACCGCCCCCCTCCCCCCACAGCGCACACCAAAGTGTCCCTGCGCAGCCTTCAGCTGCCCTCATGCCACACCACCCTCATGTCTATTTAGAAGTGCGTCTGCCATGAGGAGGAACCGCAGGCACACACTGCAGAGGGTTGGCACGGCTAGGTAGCGACCCTCTTTAAAAGGGGCAGGGCGATAGCCCACAATGCTGTACAGAAGCAATGATAAATATAATCCTGTGCCACCGCCATCAGGAGCTGCACACGTGGGCATAGCAATGGGGAACCTATGTGCCACACACTATTCATTCTGTCAAGGTGTCTCCATGCCCCAGTCAGACTGGTAATATGTACCTTAACAGTAACCGCGTTGGTGGTAATGTGGTGGTGACTGCGGACCTAGTAGCACGGTTGTATTTTGTTGGTTTTCGGAATGCGGCCAGGATTAAGTGGGCCGTGGCGGGGGGATGGTGTGGGGGCTCTCTTGTTGTGTCGGTAAAGGTGAAATTCTTGGACTGCCACCAGACGAACTAATGCAAAGGCATTTGCCAAGAATGTTTTCCCTGTTGGAGGAGGAGGGGGATGTTTTTGAGGCACTACGTGTCCTCTCCACGTGTCCGTGCTTATATGCACCTTAACAGTAACCGCGTTGGTGGTAATGTGGTGGTGACTGCGGACCTAGTAGCACGGTTGTATTTTGTTGGTTTTCGGAATGCGGCCAGGATTAAGTGGGCCGTGGCGGGGGGATGGTGTGGGGGCTCTCTTGTTGTGTCGGTAAAGGTGAAATTCTTGGACTGCCACCAGACGAACCAATGCAAAGGCATTTGCCAAGAATGTTTTCCCTGTTGGAGGAGGAGGGGGATGTTTTTGAGGCACTACGTGTCCTCTCCACGTGTCCGTGGTTATATGCACCTTAACAGTAACCGCGTTGGTGGGAAATGGCCTCGCCGCCATCATGTCTTTGGGAAGCCTCTGTTTCCACACCCCAGAGACATACCATTTGCAGCGGTATAGGCAGAGCCCAGAATTCGTAACATTTCAGCCGTAGCATTAGGACAGGCCCCACTAACATATCAGTAGCAGCATTATAGGAGGAGCGCAGTCTTCGTTCCATGTCAGCAATAGTAGCACTCAAGACAGGCCCCAGTAACAATTCCGAAGCAGCAGTATAGCGGGAGCGCAGTCTTCGTTCCATGTCAGCAATAGTAGCACTCAAGACAGGCCCCAGTAACAATTCCGAAGCAGCAGTATAGCGGGAGCGCAGTCTTCGTTCCATGTCAGCAATAGTAGCACTCAAGACAGGCCCCAGTAACAATTCCGAAGCAGCAGTATAGCGGGAGCGCAGTCTTCGTTCCATGTCAGCAATAGTAGCACTCAAGACAGGCCCCAGTAACAATTCTGAAGCAGCAGTATAGTGGGAGGCAGCCCAGTATAACGAAAAATTGGTTCAAGTTAAAGTTTCAACGCTTTTAAGCGCATTGAAACTTCTAAAAATTGTTCAGAAAAATTATTTGAGTGAGCCTTGTGGCCCTAAGAAAAATTGCCCGTTCAGCGTGATTACGTGAGGTTTCAGGAGGAGGAGCAGGAGGAGGAGGAATATTAGATACAGATTGATGAAGCAGAAATGTCCCCGTTTTGGATGGTGAGAGAGAACGTAGCTTCCATCCGCGGGTGCAGCCTACGTATTGCTTACATATCGCTGCTGTCCGCTGGTGGAGAACAGAAGTCTGGGGAAATCCAGCCTTTGTTCATCTTGATGAGTGTTAGCCTGTCGGCACTGTCGGTTGACAAGCGGCTACGCTTATCTGTGATGATTCCCCCAGCCGCACTAAACACCCTCTCCGACAAGACGCTAGCCGCAGGACAAGCAAGCACCTCCAGGGCATACAGCGCTAGTTCAGGCCACGTGTCCAGCTTCGACACCCAGTAGTTGTAGGGGGCAGAGGCGTCACCGAAGATGGTCGTGCGATCGGCTACGTACTCCCTCACCATCCTTTTACAGTGCTCCCGCCGACTCAGCCTTGACTGGGGAGCGGTGACACAGTCTTGCTGGGGAGCCATAAAGCTGGCCAGGCCCTTAAAGGCTGTTGCACTGCCTGGGATGTACATGCTGCTCGATCTCCGCACCTCCCCTGCTACCTTGCCCTCGGTACTGCGCCTTCTGCCACTAGCGCTGTCGGCTGGGAATTTTACCATCAGCTTGTCCGCAAGGGTCCTGTGGTATAGCAACACTCTCGAACCCCTTTCCTCTTCGGGAATGAGAGTGGGCAGGTTCTCCTTATAGCGTCGGTCGAGCAGTGTGTACACCCAGTAATCCGTTGTGGCCAGAATGTGGCCTTGGAGAGTGTTCCCCTGCCTGCGCTGTACATGCTGCCTGATCTCCGCGCCTCCCCTGCTACTTGGCCCTCGGAACTGCGCCTTCTGCCGCTAGCGCTGTCAGATGGGAAGTTTAGCATCACTTTTTCAACCAGGGCCATGTGGTGTTGCATCACTCTTGTACCCCTTTCCTCTTCGGGAATGAGAGTGGAAAGGTTCTCCTTGTACCGTGGGTCGAGAAGGTTGTACCCCCAGTAATCCGTGTTGGCCAGAATGCGTCTAACGCAAGGGTCACGAGAAAGGCATCCTAACATGAAGTCAGCCATGTGTGCCAGGGTACCAGTACGCAACACATGGCTGTCTTCACTAGGAAGATCACTTTCAGGATCCTCCTCCTCCTCCTCCTCCTCCTCAGGCCATACACGCTGAAAGGATGACAGGCAATCAGCCGGTGTACCGTCAGCAGCGGGCCAAGCTGTCTCTTCCCCCTCCTCCTCATCCTCTTCATGCTCCTCCTCCTCCTCCTGTACGCGCTGAGAAATAGACAGGAGGGTGCCCTGACTATCCAGCGGCATACTGTCTTCCACCGCCCTCGTTTCCGAGCGCAAAGCAGCTGCCTTTATGGTTTGCAGGGAATTTCTCAAGATGCATAGCAGAGGAATGGTGACGCTAATGATTGCAGCATCGCCACTCACCACCTGGGTAGACTCCTCAAAATTACCAAGGACATGGCAGATGTCTGCCAACCAGGCCCACTCTTCTGAAAGGAATTGAGGAGGCTGACTCCCACTGCGCCGCCCATGTTGGAGTTGGTATTCGACTATAGCTCTACGCTGTTCATAGAGCCTGGCCAACATGTGGAGCGTAGAGTTCCACCGTGTGGGCACGTCGCACAGCAGTCGGTGCACTGGCAGCTTAAAGTGATGTTGCAGGGTGCGCAGGGTGGCAGCGTCCGTGTGGGACTTGCGGAAATGTGCGCAGAGCCGGCGCGCCTTTACGAGCAGGTCTGACAAGCGTGGGTAGCTTTTCAGAAAGCGCTGAACCACCAAATTAAAGACGTGGGCCAGGCATGGCACGTGCGTGAGGCTGCCGAGCTGCAGAGCTGCCACCAGGTTACGGCCGTTGTCACACACGACCATGCCCGGTTGGAGGCTCAGCGGCGCAAGCCAGCGGTCGGTCTGCTGTGTCAGACCCTGCAGCAGTTCGTGGGCCGTGTGCCTCTTATCGCCTAAGCTGAGTAGTTTCAACACGGCCTGCTGACGCTTGCCCACCGCTGTGCTGCCACACCGCACGACACCGACTGCTGGCGACATGCTGCTGCTAACACATCTTGATTGCGAGACAGAGGAGGAGGAGGAGGAGGAGGAGGAGGGTGCTTTAGTGGAGGAAGCATACACCTCCGCAGATACCACCACCGAGCTGGGGCCCGCAATTCTGGGGGTGGGTAGGACGTGAGCGGTCCCAGGCTCTGACTCTGTCCCAGCCTCCACTAAATTCACCCAATGTGCCGTCAGGGAGATGTAGTGGCCCTGCCCGCCTGTGCTTGTCCACGTGTCCGTTGTTAAGTGGATCGTGGCAGTAACCGCGTTGGTGAGGGCGCGTACAATGTTGCGGGAGACGTGGTCGTGCAGGGCTGGGACGGCACATCGGGAAAAGTAGTGGCGACTGGGAACTGAGTAGCGCGGGGCCGCCGCCTCCATGATACTTTTGAAGGACTCAGTTTCCACAACCCTATACGGCAGCGTCTCAAGGCTGATGAATTTTGCTATGCGGACGGTTAACGTTTGAGCGTGCGGGTGCGTGGCGGCGTACTTGCGCTCCAACAGTTGTGCAAGCGACGGCTGGACGGTGCGCTGAACTACACTGCTGGATGGGGCCGAGGACAGCGGAGATGAGGGTGTGGGTGCAGGCCATGAGGCGGTAGTGCCCGTGTCCTGAGAGGGTGGTTGGATCTCAGTGGCAGGTTGGGGCACAGGGGGAGAGGCAGGGGTGCAAACTGGAGGCGCTGAACGGCCTTCGTCCCACCTTGTGGGGTGCTTGGCCATCATATGTCTGCGCATGGTGGTGGTGGTGAGGCTGTTGGTGTTGGCTCCCCGGCTGAGCTTTGCGCGACAAAGGTTGCACACCACTGTTCGTCGGTCGTCAGGCGTCTCTGTGAAAAACTGCCAGACCTTAGAGCACCTCGGCCTCTGCAGGGTGGCATGGCGCGAGGGGGCGCTTTGGGAAACAGTTGGTGGATTATTCGGTCTGGCCCTGCCTCTACCCCTGGCCACCGCACTGCCTCTTGCAACCTGCCCTGCTGATGCCCTTGACTCCCCCTCTGAAGACCTGTCCTCCTGAGTAAGCGTTGCACACCAGGTGGGGTCAGTCACCTCATCGTCCTGCTGCTCTTCCTCCGAATCCTCTGTGCGCTGCTCCCTCTGACTTACTGCCCTTACTACTACCTCACTGCAAGACAACTGTGTCTGATCGTCATCGTCCTCCTCACCCACAGAAAGTTGTTGAGACAGTTGGCGGAAGTCCCCAGCCTCTTCCCCCGGACCCCGGGAACTTTCGAATGGTTGGGCATCAGTGACGATAAACTCCTCTGGTGGGAGAGGAACCGCTGCTGCCCAATCTAAGCAGGGGCCCGAGAACAGTTCCTGGGAGTGTTCCCGCTCCTGAGCAGGTGTCATTGTAGTGGAGTGAGGAGGCTGGGAGGAAGGAGGAGCAGCAGACAGAGGATTCGGATTTGCAGCAGTGGACGGCGCAGAACTGCGTGTTGACGATAGGTTGCTCGAAGCACTTTCTGCCATCCAGGACAGGACCTGCTCACACTGCTCATTTTCTAATAACCGTCTCCCACGTGGACCCATTAATTGGGCGATGAATGTGGGGACGCCAGAAACGTGCCTCTCTCCTAATCGCGCAGCAGTCGGCTGCGACACACCTGGATCAGGAGCTCGGCCTGTGCCCACACCCTGACTTGGCCCTCCGCGTCCTCGGCCGCGTCCACGTCCTCTAGGCCTACCCCTCAGCATGCTGTATTACCAGTGATTTGATTTCACAGGCAGGAAATAAATTGGCGCAAGACTGCAGGCCAAATATAATTTTTTCCCTTTTTTGAAAACGAAAGGCCCCACTGCCTCTAGTGAATGAATAATCTAAGTTTAATAACTGTGCTGTGGCCCTGCTAATGTGTCACAGAACGTGAGGGTAGCAGAGTTATTATAACTCTAGCAGAGCAGGTATTTTTTTTCCCAATTAAGGAAAGCAAATGGCGAAGCCAGCAGTAAACCGTAGCTGGGTGCGTCTGATTTTTAAACGTTGCACACGCAGCCGACACGTGTCCACCGCCCTTAGGACGGACAGAGGCAGGACAAATAGAATTATTTTCAGTTTTTTTCCACCAAAAGGCAGCACTGCGTATATTCAATGAACATGAGAAGTTTAATAACTGTGCTGTGTCCCTGCTAATGTGGCACAGAACTTGAGGGTAGCAGAGTTATTATAACTCTGGCAGAGCAGGTATTTTTTTTCCAAATTAAGGAAAGCAAATGGCGAAGCCAGGAGTAAAACGTAGCTGGGTGCGTCTGATTTTTAAACGTTGCACACGCAGCCGACACGTGTCCACCGCCCTTAGGACGGACAGAGGCAGGACAAATAGAATTATTTTCACTTGTTTTACAAGCAAAAGGCAGCACTGCGTATATTCAATGAACATGAGAAGTTTAATAACTGTGCTGTGGCCCTGCTAATGTGGCACAGAACTTGAGGGTAGCAGAGTTATTATAACTCTGGCAGAGCAGGTATTTTTTTTCCAAATTAAGGAAAGCAAATGGCGAAGCCAGGAGTAAAACGTAGCTGGGTGCGTCTGATTTTTAAACGTTGCACACGCAGCCGACACGTGTCCACCGCCCTTAGGACGGACAGAGGCAGGACAAATAGAATTATTTTCAGTTTTTTTTCCACCAAAAGGCAGCACTGCGTATATTCAATGAACATGAGAAGTTTAATAACTGTGCTGTGGCCCTGCTAATGTGGCACAGAACTTGAGGGTAGCAGAGTTATTATAACTCTGGCAGAGCAGGTATTTTTTTTCCAAATTAAGGAAAGCAAATGGCGAAGCCAGGAGTAAAACGTAGCTGGGTGCGTCTGATTTTTAAACGTTGCACATGCAGCCGACACGTGTCCACCGCCCTTAGGACGGACAGAGGCAGGACAAATAGAATTATTTTCACTTGTTTTACAAGCAAAAGGCCGCACTGCGTATATTCAATGAATAATAACTGTGTTGTGGCCCTGCCTACACAATTCTTTCCCTGCAGTATCAATGGAGGGTGCAATGCTCTGCAGAGGCGATTTTGAGAAGAAAAAACATATGCAGCACAGCTAACAGCAGCCAGCACAGTACTGCACACGGTTAAATATGGCCCTAGAAAGGACCGTTGAGGTTCTTGAAGGCTACACTCACTCCTAACACTCTCCCTGCCTATGCAACACTTCTGTCCCTAATGCCGGGTGCAACGCTCTGCAGAGCCGATTTTGAGAAAAAAAAAATTGCCACTGCTAACAGCAGCCAACACACAGCTATCAGTGGCCCTAATAAGGACCTTTGGGGGTCTTGAAGCCTACACTAACTACCAATTCTTTCCCTACAGCAGCTCCGGTACAAACAGCACTGTCCCTCACTAACTCACAAGGCATCTGAGGCGAGCCGCGGGAGGGGCCGACTTTTATATTAGGCGGACACCTGATCTCCCCAGCCACTCACTGCAGGGGGGTGGTATAGGGCTTGAACGACGCAGGGGAAAGTTGTAATGCCTTCCCTGTCTTTCAATTGGCCAGAAAAGCGCGCTAACGTCTCAGGGAAGGAAGTGAAAGTAACCCGAACACCGCATGGTGTTCGTTACGAATAACGAACATCCCGAACACCCTAATATCCGCACGGATATCAAGTTCGGACGAACACGTTCGCTCATCTCTACTTATTAACCCTTTATGAACAAAATTGTATCTGTTTAGTTCAGCTGAGCTATGGACCCCCCTGAACTCTAAAGGCCGAGAGCTCACTAGTTTTACCCGATTTACATAATGATTCATTTACTTAAAGAAGTTGTTTAGCCACTTCAATAAAAAAAAATGCTAACCCTCAAATCCCATTTCAGTACATTGAGTTTCCCACCAATCTCTGTACTTTGTGGTCACAGTGATTGGTGGGGAATAGAGATGAGCGAACGTGTTCTTCCGAGCTTGATATTCGTGCGAATATTAGGGTATTCGGTATGTTCGTTATCCGTAACGAACACCATGCGGTGTCCGGGTTACTTTAACTTTCTTCCCTGAGACGTTAGCGCTTTTTTTTGGCCAATATAAAGACAGGGAAGGCATTACAACTTCCCCCTGCAACGTTTAAGCCCTATACCACCCCCCTGCTGTGAGTGGCTGGGGAGATAAGGTGTCCGCCTGATATAAAAGTCTGCCCCTCCCGCGGTTCGCTATGGATGCATTCTATATGCGCTCAATGGGGCCAGCGGCAGCAGCGCTGACCCCATTGAGAACATATAGAAGACAAATCCTTCTTCTCTGGCACAGCTGTAACAGCTGTAGCAGAGAAGAACGATGTTTGCCCATTGAATTCAATGGAGCGGCAATACAGCGTGTTCCACTGAATGCAATGGGCTGCCGGCGATCGCAGGATGAATGGTCGGAAAGGGGTTAAATATATAACCCCTTTCCTGCAATTCATCCAGAAATGTGTTACACTAAAAATATATACCGGCGTATAAGGCGACCGGGCGTATAAGACAACCCCCCAACTGTCACCTTATACGCCGGTAATACAGTGGAGCAAAGAATAAAAATCATTACTTACGTTTTTAGATGATCTGCGGCGCTCCTGCAGGCTGTCACTCCCTCCTAATCCACGGCAAAGTATTCCTTTCTCCACGAAAGGCTTTAAATCCCTGCCTCCAGAAGCACACGTGCCTTCAGCCAATCACAGCCAATGACAATGATGTCATTGAATGGCTGTGATTGGCTGTGTTTCTGGAGGCGGGGATTTCAAGGCTTGAAATCCCCGCCTCCAGAAACACAGCCAATCACAGCCATTCAATGACATCATTGTCATTGGCTGTGATTGGCTGAAGGCACATGTCTTTCTGGAGGCAGGGATTTAAAGCCTTTCATAGAGAAAGCTTGTCTGCCGTGGATTAGGAGGGAGTGACAGCCTGCAGGAGCGCCGCAGATCATCTAAAAACGTAAGTAATGCTTTTTATTCTTTGCTCCACTGTATTACCGGCGTATAAGGTGACAGTTGGGGGGTCGTCTTATACGCCCCGTCGCCTTATACGCCGGTATATATTTTTAGTGTAACACATTTCTGGATGAATTGCAGGAAAGGGGTTATATATTTAACCCCTTTCCGACCATTCATCCTGCGATCGCGGGCAGCCCATTGCATTCAGTGGAACCTGCTGTATTGCCGCTCCATTGAATTCAATGGGCAAACATCGTTCTTCTCTGCTACAGCTGTTACAGCTGTGGCAGAGGAGAACGATCTTTATGCTGACAGTGGGGGGGGGGGGCACTCTTGCCGCTATTGTGGCTTAATAGTGGGACCTGTGAACTTGAGATGCAGCCCAACATGTAGCCCCTCGCCTGCCCTATCCGTTTCTGTGTCATTCCCATCACTTTCTTGAATTGCCCAGATTTTCACACATGAAAACCTTAGCGAGCATCGGCGAAATACAAAAATGCTCTGGTCGCCCATTGACTTCAATGGGGTTCGTTATTCGAAACGAACACCCGGACATCGCGGGAAGTTCGTTCCGGATAACGAACACCCGAACAGTTTGGTGTTCGCTCATCTCTAGTGGGGAACTCAACATAACCATGTTGAGAGACCAGCAGGGTACCCGAGATTTGCAGTTATGAGAATAGTGAGAGATTGGTTAAGTGAGTATTACTTCCCTGTAGTGGGGAGAGAAGGATTGCTAATGTGCAATATGGAGGAGCATCACAAAGGTGCAAAACACTGGAAAGAGGCCAAACACACATCTACAAAGTGGAAGGGCGGCTGCCTAGCATATAAATTGTACATGGATAAGCAATACAAAAGGGGTCAGGCCAATTGATATGTGTGGTGCACCATTGTTAAATCATTGGGCTGCCTTGTATCTCAAAGGTGTACCACATTGGTGTTGATACACCAAGCTTCCCCAGCATATAAGGCCAGTCTCAACACCAATGTGGTTCACCTTTGAGATACAGGACAACCTGCTGATTTAACAACAGCATAACTAATTGGCTGTAAGCCTGTATGGTGCACAAATTGGCCTGACTCTTTTTATATCATTTATCCATGTGCAATTTTAGTGCTAGGCAGCCGCTCCCCCCCTCTGTAGATGTATGTTTGGCTTCATTTTAGTGTTTTGCACCTTTGCGATGCTTCTCCATACTGCACTTTAGCTGCCTGCATGTTAGTTATTATCAATATTGTATCGTCTGGCCTTTGGTGCTGGGGAGCTCAGGGTGTCAGTGCCTGTGTAAATTGCTCTTTGGCATGTTTCAGCCTGCTTTATCCTTATCTGTGAGGTTTGGATATGCATTGTGTGATATACGTTTGGCCTGGCACCCTTAGGGCTTATTTAGATGAGCGTCCTTTGATGTGATGTATGCGCACCAAAAAATTGCGGCAATTAGAACCAATGGTTCTATGAAGGAATTTTAGCTGTGCACAAAAAGTGCTCTGCCAAAAAAAAGTACCTCTGCGACTGAAATTCAGCAACTCCAAATCCCTACTGGGCGAAAAGATAGGACCTGACTTATCTTTGGTGCACCAGTTGCAGGAGTTTATATAAATGCCTATGAAAGACTGTGCAAGCAGACCAGCAAATGGAGAATAAGAAATTTCCTGTAGCGGAAGGAAAAGGGTTAACCTGCAGGACGTAATTCCACTGACTGGCATTATGCCCTTTACCTCTTAAACTACGCAGTAGCAGCACAGATGTTAATGGGTAGTTTAAGGGATAAAAGGCATAATGACTGTCAGTGTAATTACGTCCTGCAGGGTAACCCTTCTCTCCCGCTACAGGGAGATTCCCCCACAGTGGGGAGAAAGAGAGAGTTGGGTTGGAGGGGTTCCCCGAAGGAATCCCCCATAGCAGGGAGAGAGGAGGCAGGGCTAGCAGGGAGAGAGAGAGAGTGGGGATGGAGAGGTTGTGCTTAGTCACCGTGACAGAAAAATTCCCTGTAAATTCGCTAAGTCCTCTCACCGAGGGAACCACTGATAATAAAATATAACCTTTATTAAAGAATATGTCTAAAACCTGCGTGATCACTATACTTATTTATGAATAAAGCCTCTTAATAAACAATAGACAAACTATTGGTTTCATGTGATAACTAGTGTGTGGGTAGTTGTTCAATGAATATAGTTCTCTATGACGGGGAAGATATAAGTCACTATTGTAGAGACACTATAATCCTTCATAATATACCCCACTCTATCGCTTAGTATTGTGCAACTGTTGTAGACTACAACAAGCAGGGTAATGAGGAATGACTTTTAGAGCCACATAAGAACCCTGAGGTCAATCACATTGGATGACCAATACACTCGGTGCACCCACGACAGAGGCTATTACACAAAGAGCCTGGTGATACAGCCGAACCCTCAAGACCGATACATTTAGGTCCGACGGGTTAAATCCCAGGTTTTTATATAGAAACCAAAGAAAATTAAAAATTCAGCAACTAAGTGATAGGCTGAATATACTCGCTTCATACGGCAGTATAGAATGCCGCCACTGCTCTCATATTAATGCAATAAACACAGAGGTGATTGTATCGGTGGGTATAAAGAGACACCTCAAGGTTGCTGTAAGGTCTCTAGTACCCTATTCCCTTTATGGTATTTTTCACCCTCCGGTATAAGGTAAAGCAAAGGAGTCAGGTGGTCATATTTTTTGTTGTTTTTTGTAAAAATGATCCATCAAGTAACCAACTCCTATTGCTAACCCTAATCCCACTTTGATAAACCCATCAACGCGTTTCTACAGTTAGCAACATCTAACTGCGTCATCAGGATGGTAGCAATGTTAGGTGAAGATACAGACAGCCTGACAGGCTGTAAACAAATGAGCAGCGATGGTAAGTTGCCTCAGGTCGAGGCTTATATAGTCCAAACCACGCTTCCCTACCCGGGGGGCTCGTCGTCTGCCGACCAATGAGGATTAACCTGCATCTCCGCTGTCAACCTGGAGGATGCGTTGGAGCAGCGTGCCCGCGCATGCGCATTGATCACTCGAGACGCGACGCCAACCAGCGGAGACTGATGACGTGGCGGCATCCGCGTTTCCAAGCAACCAAGCGCCGGGAGGTTCAGTGAAGAGAGGGAAGCAGGACTTTGATGTTTCCCGGACGGGCAATGTACACAAACGGTGCTGAAAGCATAAACGAACAAACGCTGTGTAAAATGCAGATGGAGTGAACAGTGCCTAGTACTGTAACTGTGAGCTAGTGCATGTAACAGCAGGACAATAGATTATTTAAGTACCTTAGATGTATATAACATTATTGAGATGGAAAAATAGTACCATTAAGTGGCCTAGAAGTAAAGTATCATACTTAATGCCGTAGACATAAATACTGCATGTACAGTATATAAATGCATATTTTATAAATAAAGGCCACGGTACACATACACCACCTAACAAGAGGAAAAATATTATCCAGCAGGGGGTAATCGACTTAAAAATCCATGTAGGTACTCATCTGCATGCATATTGATGTGCAGTCTAATAGGATGACAGTGGATATTTATTAAGTAGTGTAAATAGACTCACTATCTTATGAGGAATATATAATATATACTTGCATGAAGTCACATTGGGAAAACCTTACTTCAGGGTAGTAACTAAGTTTCCAATGCGTATAATCGCCCACTATAGATGCATAGCTCACACATTCAATTGTACTGGCAATAATTACGCTACCATAGTTACACCTACAACGTATATCCACCGAGGATGCAGGGTCTATATGAATGCCGCAAATGATAATTTCTCATTAAGTCCTCTTGGTGCACAGGAATCCAGACGGTGAATCCATCTAGTTTCTTTCTGCATTAATTTTCTGTCCAGGTTGCCCCTTCTCCCATTCTCCCTGATAATTTCAATGCCTTGAAACGTTACGGACTCAGGGTCATTATTATGCTTTTCACGTACGTGTATAGCAAGACTTGTGTTCTCACTACGGTTCACAATCCCAATGTGTTCCAGCACTCGTCTCCTAAGTTGGCGGATAGTCTTGCCAATATAGTCGAGCGGGCACGTACACGTGGCCTTATACACGACACCTGTAGACCTGCAATTGATGAAGTCCCTTATTTGATACAACTTTCCCGTGGATGAGCTGGTAAAGGTGGCTCCACGCTTTATAAATTTGCAAGCTTTACAGCCCGCACATCGATATGTGCCTTTGGGTGATTCTGATCCGAGCCATGATGTGGTAGATATCTGTGGTGGAAAAAGGCTATGGACCAGTCTATCCCTTAGGTTACGTCCACGTCTATAGGTTATCAGGGGTTTCATGGGGAGATGTTCCACAAGGTCTTTGTCTCTCCGAAGTATATCCCAATATTTATTAAGGATATGCCTTATTTCTTGCGATTGATCGTCATAGGTCCCTATTAGACGTATCTTTCCGTCTCCACTCATGCGTTGTTTTGGCCTAAGGAATTCTTCTCTATTGTGTTTCTTCGCAAACGTCTATTTTTCGGAAGTCCACTGCTACCAATACCCTTTTACACTGGGAAAGCCACCATCCCAGATCCCTTAAACGGGGTATTCCCAAGGGTCAATTTATCCGAGCAAGACGGAATTGTTCGTCGGATGATGACTATACAGTTAAATCCCAGGAGATGACTCGGAGATTTACAGATAGGGGATATCCACGTGATGTGGTAGAGGTAGCCAATGAGTTTGCATTAAGTATGATACTTTACTTCTAGGCCACTTAATGGTACTATTTTTCCATCTCAATAATGTTATATACATCTAAGGTACTTAAATAATCTATTGTCCTGCTGTTACATGCACTAGCTCACAGTTACAGTACTAGGCACTGTTCACTCCATCTGCATTTTACACAGCGTTTGTTCGTTTATGCTTTCAGCACCGTTTGTGTATATTGCCCGTCCGGGAAACATCAAAGTCCTGCTTCCCTCTCTTCACTGACACCTCACGGCGCTTGGTTGCTTGGAAACGCGGACGCCGCCACGTCATCAGTCTCCGCTGGTTGGCGGTGGTTGGCGTCGCGTCTTGAGTGATCAATGCGCATGCGCGGGCACGCCGCTCCAACGCGTCCTCCAGGTTGACAGCGGAGATGCAGGTTAATCCTCATTGGTCGGCAGAGACAAGCCCCCCGGGTAGGGAGGCGTGGTTTGGACTATATAAGCCTCGACCTGAGGCAACTTACCATCGCTGCTCATTTGTTTATAGCCTGTCAGGCTGTCTGTATCTACACCTAACATTGCTACCATCCTGATGACGCAGTTAGATGTTGCTAACTGTAGAAACGCGTTGATGGGTTTATCAAAGTGGGATTAGGGTTAGCAATAGGAGTTGGTTACTTGATGGATCATTTTTACAAAAAACAACAAAAAATATGACCACCTGACTCCTTTGCTTTACCTTATACCGGAGGGTGAAAAATACCATAAAGGGAATAGGGTACTAGAGACCTTACAGCAACCATGAGGTGTCTCTTTATACCCACCGATACAATCACCTCTGTGTTTATTGCATTAATAATAATAATCTTTATTTGTATAGCGCCAACTTATTCCGCAGCGCTTGATATGAGAGCAGTGGCGGCATTCTATACTGCCGTATGAAGCGAGTATATTCAGCCTATCACTTAGTTGCTGAATTTTTAATTTTCTTTGGTTTCTATATAAAAACCTGGGATTTAACCCGTCGGACCTAAATGTATCGGTCTTGAGGGTTCGGCTGTATCACCAGGCTCTTTGTGTAATAGCCTCTGTCGTGGGTGCACCGAGTGTATTGGTCATCCAATGTGATTGACCTCAGGGTTCTTATGTGGCTCTAAAAGTCATTTCTCATTACCCTGCTTGTTGTAGTCTACAACAGTTGCACAATACTAAGCGACAGAGTGGGGTATATTATGAAGGATTATAGTGTCTCTACAATAGTGACTTATATCTTCCCCGTCATAGAGAACTATATTCATTGAACAACTACCCACACACTAGTTATCACATGAAACCAATAGTTTATGCCTATTGTTTATTAAGAGGCTTTATTCATTAATAAGTATAGTGATCACGCAGGTTTTAGACATATTCTTTAATAAAGATTATATTTTATTATCAGTGGTTCCCTCAGTGAGAGGATGGAGAGGTTGTGGGAAGGAATCCCCCATAGCAGGAAGAAGGGCACAGGGCTAGAGAAAGGGCCGTGCTAGCGGGGAGAGAGAGCACAGTTGGATGGGTTCCCTAAGGAATTCCTCCATTGCAAGGGAGTGAGGGGTGGGGTTAGAGAGAGGGCAGGGCTAGAGAAGACTTTCTGAGAGATTCCCCCACAGCAAGGAGAGAGGGGGCAGTGCAGATCTCTAGCCCCGCTCTCTCTCCTAGCTATGGGGGATTCCCTGAGGGAGTACCCTCTAGCCCTGCCCTCTCTCTCCCTGTTATGGGGATTCCATGGAGGCAACCCCTCAAGCCCAGCCCTCTCTCTTTCTCTGCCCTTATTATGCTTTATCTATAGGTGCAGCACTGGGTAGCCATTTCCTTCTCTGTAGGTTAGTCATGTGAGTGTTGTTCATTAGTACTTTGCACCTTTTTTAGCTCCTCTATCTAGCATTTGCTCTTTCTTTATCTAGTGGAAGGTTATGGATCTACTTCCCTAACTGTGGCCTACAACTATTTTGGACATATTGGTAAGTGAATATGACCATACTTTTCTGTGATTTTGTAAATGTTTCTCTTCTCCTGTGATTTTTCCATATCAGTGTAGGGACTCACAAGAAAATGAGGACCCTTGACAACAACTTATGAGCTTCTGTATTTTGGCCTCGCATTCATCATTATTTATATTAGATATCAGTTATTTGGTATCTTGGTTTTATATGCTGGGGGAGCTTGGGGTGTCGACATCAATGTGGTTCACCTTTGAGATACAGGGCAGCCCGCTGATTTAATAATGGCATAACTAATAGGCTGTAAGCCTGTATGGTGCACCACACATATCAATTGGCTTGACTCCTTTTGTATTATTTATCCATGTGCAATTTTTGTGCTAGGCAGCCACCTCTCCCCTCTGTAGATGTGTGCACTTTAGCTGCCTGAATGATTGTTTTTATCAATATCGTTTCTTCTGCAGCATGCAGTCTGGCTTTTGATGCTGGTGGAGCCCGGGGTGTCAGTGTCGATGTGGATTGCTCTTTGGCATGTTTCTGCTTGCTTTATCCCTAACTGTGGGTCTTGGATATGTATTGTGTGATAACCATTTGGCCTCGCAGCCTTACTATGCTTTATCTATATGCAGGTGCAGCACTGGGTAGCCACTCCTCTCTCTGTAGGTTGGTCATGTTAGCATTGTTTATTTGTACTTTGCACCTTTTTTATCTTATCCATTTAGCATTTGGTCTTTCTTTATCTAGAGGAAAACGTATCTGGATTCAACGGTATTTTTGGTAAGTAAATATGGCCATACTTTTCTGTGATTTTGTAAATTTTTCCCTTCACCTGTTATTTTTCTAGAAATAAATTAGAATACGCTGTACCCCAGGAATGGAATACACTGTGACCCAAGAAAAAAATTATAATCTACACTGTGCTCTAATAAATGCATTATCATCTTTTCTTCTCCATCTGGGCCCAGACCACGATGAACACTTCTAGATACGTGGTCCAATAAACATGGCCAGGGGCGTTACATATCTTTAACAGCACACTGGGTTAATGTCCTGTATGTGGGGCATGAAGTTGAAAGGGGTGGCCCATGTTTCATGGTAACCCCAAGACTTGTGGGACATTTATTTGTGTCTACTCCCTCCTCACCTCCTTCTTCTCTCCTCGTACATAGTATAGCAACTTAATCCCAATTTACTTCAATGGTACTGAGCTGCTTTCAAGCCATGTGACCTATGAACATGACATCACAGACCTGAGAAGAGGACATGGCGCTCACCTAAATGCCATTGGCTTTTCCTTGGTGACAAGTGGTAGACACCTGCCATTAAACTATGTTAACAAATAGCTCAAGGGCTCACTAGGATTCAAGATCCTATCTAGGTGGTACAGCGTGCCCTAACACTTACATAAGATATTCCCGACGGTCTCCCCCTTAGTGTTGGAGATGCAGAGCTGAGCAAAGGACTATGTTGCACGTCTTTTGGGACTGTCCAGTGCTGGCGGGCTTATGGTCAGAGGTATGTCGGATAACTTCTAAATTCACCCACTTTCCCTTCCCAAAATCACCATCCCTTTTCCTCCTGCATCATTGCGATATACCAATGCCGGTCCACAAAAAATCTGAGGTGTGCTTTCTGATGGGCGCGGCGAGATCATGTATTGCCAGACTCTGGAGACAGACTGCCCTGCCATCGATGGCTTTATGGCTTAATACAGTGAGATGGATTATGGAGGTGGGGGATGTCTTTACAACACTAAAGGGTACACAAGAAAGTTTTAGAAGAGCATGGTACCACTGGATAGAGTTCTAGGACTCAGAGGAGTATCGATCGTTACTCAACCCCCAAACTAACTAACCTACTTTCATTCACACATTTACATTCTCCACCTTATTTTAATTTTTTTTAATTTTAAATATTTAATTTTATTTTCACCTGTACCCTTTCCGTCCATTCCTCACGTGTCCTGTTAGTCGGTTAGACATTTCTGACACTAATACTCAATGTGAAGCGGCAGGAGTTGTTATATAGTGTTTGGCGAAAAGAATTGCAGATAGAGTATAGGAGGTCGGCCAGTTCTGTTCCTGCAATCTGTTTATTTTAGGTTTTATGTATGCTAGAAAAGTTTTCTAATACTGAGGTTTTTCTGAAGTTTGACCTGTGTTGATTACCAAAAGCAATAACTCAGCTGTAATTGTACAAATAACTGCAATAAATAATGAATTTATAAAAAAAAGGAATGAGCAGCAATGGATAAGGGTTGCGCTTAGTGATCTTGTTGAATTTCCTAAAATCCAGACATGGTCGAAGAACCCCATCTTTCTTCTTAACAAAAAAGAAATCGGCAGCTACTGGTGAATTGCATGGGCGTATGTGTCTCTTTCTCAAACTGTCCGTGATATACTCCTTGAGAGCCTGCCTCTCTGGACCTGACACATAACACATGCGACTCTTGGGTAGCTTACATCCTGGAATGACTTCACAGAGGGGGCAGTATAGAGTCAACTAGGAAATATAAGCCCAATTCACAGACGTGACTACCACTAAAAACGTATTTTATTAAATATATTAAAAGACATAAACTGTGCACTACAAAGACAACACACAGCAACCAGGTACCTCCAGACACAGATTCGTTATAGGAGGATAAGGACCTGGAGTTATTTGATACTTGATAAGCGATAAAAAAAAAAAAAATGTTTTATGATAACAAACAAAAACACTCTACCCAAGATGGATTCAAAAAAGCAAAGGATAATTCAATATAGGAGCCAAAAGAGCTGGTTTATTCTATGTGTAAACAAGGCAGGGTTACCATTTGGACTCTCACTTGTGATGGAACACTATCACTATCAGTGATCAGGACTCAGGCTCCAACAATTGAGCGTCCTGAATTGTTATGGGTGTCGACAAGACAGGATCACCATCTAGGTATTCACTTATGATGATCAGTACTTGAGTAAGCCAGTACAAATACTCAGATCAGTACTTGAGTTGGTCAGTACTTATACTCTACGCGTTTCACCATTAATTTGTTGGATCATCAGGAGATACAGTACTTGAGTCATAGGTTCAAAGGTAGAGGGAATGAGAAATCCCCGAGAGAACATCAAACTAATATATAAAAAGCTGTATCTAAGATGAATACAGCAAAACTTGTGTAGTGATCAGGATAAATATCCTTATTATAGGAGAGTTCTATACTCTCAGTTAGGGCATTAAGGTAACTCTTAGGGTTGGGGGCCTGCCAAAAGGTACCTCTAAACA
Organism: Eleutherodactylus coqui; assembly: GCA_035609135.1. Lineage (NCBI taxonomy): Eukaryota > Metazoa > Chordata > Amphibia > Anura > Eleutherodactylidae > Eleutherodactylus > Eleutherodactylus coqui. The sequence goes on along the minus strand of CM069406.1, from coordinate 278,636,365 downwards.
AGGAAGCTTATCTTGTGTGCTAGCGGTTAATAGCTAGATGATATATGTAGGTACATAACGAGAGGTGTTTATTTCAAAGTATGCCCGTCAATACACACACAGAGGTAGAGTAGAGCGTCCCCGAAAATATGGGGGGGCACTGCTCTCAAATATCTGAGCGCTAGAGAGATGGTATAATGCTTGTCATGCACAAGTAGGATACTCAAAGTAGTTAGCGTATCGAGTTAGAATTTAGGTCATCAATATGGGGATAAGGCATAAAATTATGTCCTGATCTCCTGACCCAATTAATTGCACTTAAGCAAACAAGAATAGCTAAAGTGCTAGATTCCAACCCAAAGTGCTCGCATTAGAGGTCATTGGTGTGGAGGTATGACATTAATATAAGTCAAACTCTCCTGACCTAATTGTAGAAGCACTTCTAGATGTCCAAATTGCTTGCATAGAGGTCATTAGTATGGAGGTATGACATTAGTATGAGTCAAACTCTCCTGACCTAGTTGTAGAAACACTTTTAGACGCTGTGCATGCTCTCAAGATAGACAAGCCATAAAGCTAGTTTCCTAGTAGTTAGATTTCAGGCAAGCAACCCCAGCAAACCCCCCAGATATAGGGCTCAAGAGAGAGCAAAGAAAAAGGTATGACCCATCGCCTTGATGGTAGCCTACCATCAAGGCGATGGGTCATACCTTTTTCTTTGCTCTCTCTTGAGCCCTATATCTGGGGGGTTTGCTGGGGTTGCTTGCCTGAAATCTAACTACTAGGAAACTAGCTTTATGGCTTGTCTATCTTGAGAGCATGCACAGCGTCTAAAAGTGTTTCTACAACTAGGTCAGGAGAGTTTGACTCATACTAATGTCATACCTCCATACTAATGACCTCTATGCAAGCAATTTGGACATCTAAAAGTGCTTCTACAATTAGGTCAGGAGAGTTTGACTTATATTAATGTCATACCTCCACACCAATGACCTCTAATGCGAGCACTTTGGGTTGGAATCTAGCACTTTAGCTATTCTTGTTTGCTTAAGTGCAATTAATTGGGTCAGGAGATCAGGACATAATTTTATGCCTTATCCCCATATTGATGACCTAAATTCTAACTCGATACGCTAACTACTTTGAGTATCCTACTTGTGCATGACAAGCATTATACCATCTCTCTAGCGCTCAGATATTTGAGAGCAGTGCCCCCCCATATTTTCGGGGACGCTCTACTCTACCTCTGTGTGTGTATTGACGGGCATACTTTGAAATAAACACCTCTCGTTATGTACCTACATATATCATCTAGCTATTAACCGCTAGCACACAAGATAAGCTTCCTTGTTTAGAGGTACCTTTTGGCAGGCCCCCAACCCTAAGAGTTACCTTAATGCCCTAACTGAGAGTATAGAACTCTCCTATAATAAGGATATTTATCCTGATCACTACACAAGTTTTGCTGTATTCATCTTAGATACAGCTTTTTATATATTAGTTTGATGTTCTCTCGGGGATTTCTCATTCCCTCTACCTTTGAACCTATGACTCAAGTACTGTATCTCCTGATGATCCAACAAATTAATGGTGAAACGCGTAGAGTATAAGTACTGACCAACTCAAGTACTGATCTGAGTATTTGTACTGGCTTACTCAAGTACTGATCATCATAAGTGAATACCTAGATGGTGATCCTGTCTTGTCGACACCCATAACAATTCAGGACGCTCAATTGTTGGAGCCTGAGTCCTGATCACTGATAGTGATAGTGTTCCATCACAAGTGAGAGTCCAAATGGTAACCCTGCCTTGTTTACACATAGAATAAACCAGCTCTTTTGGCTCCTATATTGAATTATCCTTTGCTTTTTTGAATCCATCTTGGGTAGAGTGTTTTTGTTTGTTATCATAAAACATTTTTTTTTTTTTATCGCTTATCAAGTATCAAATAACTCCAGGTCCTTATCCTCCTATAACGAATCTGTGTCTGGAGGTACCTGGTTGCTGTGTGTTGTCTTTATAGTGCCCAGTTTATGTCTTTTAATATATTTAATAAAATACGTTTTTAGTGGTAGTCACGTCTGTGAATTGCATCCTGGAATGAGGTCAATAGCGCAATCGCCCCACTTATAAGGTGGTAACTTTGACTGACATGCAGTTCTGTCTACAAGAAGTACTCCACTGAATCACCTCTTTTTTCCCAGTCTACCACTGGGTTGTGCAACTTCAGCCATTGCAAACCCAACACTACCTGTGTAGGGAGTGATTCCATGACAAACAACATTATTTTCTCAGTATAAAATACCTCAATCTTAAGACAAACGTTGACACAAAAAAATTTAAGCACTACTGAGACAGTGGGGCGGAATCAATGGCTGACACAGGTATCGGGTATCCAAGGTCTAATATCAAGTCTTAGATGTTCGGCAACCTCAAAATAAATTAAATTGACTCCGGCTCCACTGTCCGAAAAATTGACACCGGACAACTTTGCCCAGCAGTAAGAATCTCTGCGGGAAGGAACAACCTGGAGGCATAGGGGAGGCTTCACATGGGCGTATTTATGTGTGTTTTTGCGTGCACAAAATTTGTGTATGTAATATGTAGAGAATAGAACTCATTGATTTCAATGAGTAGGCTCACTTACAGCAGTGCCCGGTGATATCTCCCTGCTCTCGACTAATCATGATAGCCGGTAGCAGGGAGTTTTTAAATCTCCCAGGTTGTTCAGCCTTCTGCACGTGCGTGTGACGTATGACGTCTGGCACGCATGTGTAGAAGACTGGCGTCAGATCCTGGAAGACCAGAGCGCCATGAGATATTGCGGAGTACGGCGGTGAGTAGTTTCAGCTTCCCTTATGGATCTGATCCATGAAGGGAGCTGCAACTTTAACTTTTTTCATTTTCCATTTACTTTTATGCAATCGCCGTTCTTTATTGGATAACGGCGATTGCATGATCGGGGTCAGATATCCCAGTGCCCCATTATAGCTCCAGGTTGTCGGCTACCTCTGGCAGCCGAATGCAGGGAGCTGTCACATCCACAGGCCCCGTGGCATTAGTGCCCAGGGCGATAGTGTTTTTATGGCCCTGAGGATTAAAGCCCAGCAAGCCAGGACATAAAAAGGCAATTGGGCGGTCACCAAGGGGTTAAATCAGTGTATGTAGAGATCATATTCTAAATGCGGCCATTACTGTATAAACAATGTACTTCCTGTGGTGTTACAGATAACTCTGTTGAATGCTCTTTACTAGGACGTCTTTACTTGCCTCCTGAAGCCGCTCATTTTCCTAAGTGTGATCCATCTCTGAATGAATGTCCAGCTAATTCCTCCTGCAAGAAAACAATCGAGGGCTTCCACTGTGCCTGTGACTACAACTTCCTCAATGTCAAGGAGAAGATGACCATCACTTACCCGGGTGGAGAGTGTCTTGGTAATGTGCACCGTCTCACCCCGTGCCTTGTTTTATTACATATGTACTGAATTAAGATGTTTCTAAGATCCAATTATTGTGTATTAAGCTGGAACCAATTTTTGTCTCAATACACAAAATATGTACCATCTATAATACTGGCATCTTTCAGCACCCTTAGATAGTAGGGCCCAAGTGCGAATACTACCTCAGCACCTTAATACTTACAACCTTGGAAGACTCCATTAACAAATTAAGCACCACCATTTATAATCTCTAGAAATGTTGCCTAAAGAAAGTTTTTAAGATAAAAAGGCCTCACAATGGTATAAAACAGTGCCAGGTTCATTCAGTTCCCATATCACATCCCAAGGCACACAGTCAATTTTTCCATGATTCTCATTGATCCTTATGTTTTATTCTCCAGAACGTTGTACTTCAAGAGAGAACACCTCCCCGTGTGCCTGCAGACGTGGATCTGTCCTTAGGATAAATGAAAATGGACTCTATGTATGTGCAGGTAAGTATCTGGTCAGAGAGGTGACAATAAGTTTGAGTTCAGTAATATTGGCTGCACCAGTCTAAGAACCCCTTGGATCAAGTGAAACAATGAATTACATTCTTTCAACTACAATACGATCTATTTGCAAACACAACCCAATATGGTATTTCCAATTTAAACTCTTGACCAGGTATAGCGGAGTCGTCCTCGCTGCAGCCAGCCTTCTTAACCCCAACATTACCCAAAATAACCACTGATACTTCTACTTTGGATTAATTGGCCACAGCAGACATTTTATTACAAAAAGTAACATTACAAATATAACATTCTCAAACCCCACTAGAAAGAAGGGGAGATTCTTGGAGCCTCAAATATTTCTGTTGCCTCACCAACCAGTGAAATATTTGTAATGCCTCCCGCCGCACACAAACCAACTCAGGAGATGCTATTGTCCAAACCACGTCTTCCGCCACAAGCCAATTGACTAGGGAGACCCAAAACTCACCAACTAGCCTCTAGTCGCCTACCTCTCGACATCGAGGCCTGCTAGCCATACCCAGGCTAGCCATTCCAACCATCTTTGCAGAGCTCTGCCCTCTCAAGGCAAAGAAGCGACAGACTCATCTTCTAATCAATCAAAGGGGGGAAGGTGGTTATCCAGCCCCTGCCTTCCCCACCACTTCACTTCTGTGCTGACTCCAAGTATCACCCCTTAACTGCCGCAGCCAGCATGGATTGATCCCTCAAGACTGCGCTGCCCTCCACAAAACCAAAGCTCGCCCAATGCCCTCCTGAACAGCTAACAACCATAAATCTGTCCCAATATCATTTCAATGCACCCCTTCAGCTCTCCAAAAATTACCTTCACCAGTCTCCAAATCAACATGGCGCACTGCCACAGCACCATTCCGGCATACAAAATGAGACATTTCTCTGTTCAGTTTTATCCAAGCTTTATTCAAGTGCTTCACTGATCTAGCATATTGCCACATTCTATTAGGGATTATCTCTGATACAATACAATCTGCAATCAAACAACCTAGGAATGTCATATCTAATGTCTCTGGATAAATCCCTAAAAGGCCGCCTGCCCAAATCATTCCCCCCTACCTGCAAAACTAAAATATCTGGCATTTTGTCTAAATTAATCAATCTTTGCCCCTCTATAATTCTGACATCCTTTGCCTGCACCCACCTCTTTACTAGGCTAAACTAACTCACCTAACCTAAATGCACCAAGAAAGGCCAATGAAAACTCAGCCTTAAATAAGAACCTTTCAAACAAATCCCCGCAAATTGAGTCTAACACTACCCCTAACTTTTCCAAAAGACCGAAAGATACCGGTCTCTGTGTATCTATTCTTCCCTTCCCCCTCCTATAACCCTTCACTGCTTGCTTCACTAAAAAATGCTTGGTAACATCTCCCAATCCACTCAATATAAACCCAAAAGCTACACCTGCCATAAAACAGTTAACCCGTCCCAATGACAACTTCACCACTGAACCTTCCCCTAACCTACTTAATAACGCCCCACCCTATCCTCCTCCAATGTCCCCACACTGCAATAACCACCCCTCCGATTCACTCCATGCAGCAACGTATTCAGCCCTCATACCCCGAGCCAGTGATTCCTCAATCAAGTGCCCCACTACTCGTTTACCATGTTCCAAAGACAAGTCGGGCACGTCCTCTCTTCCTCTTCCGCTCCCGGGGCCAACCTCCTGAACTGCTCATTCCAAAATGGAACTACCCATTCCAAAAAGGAACTAAAAGCTTGAAAATATGCATGAGATGGAACATCCCATAGGCAAACTTCTGCCTGCGAAAAAATGTCCCTCCCAATAACACCCCAGTAACTGGATACTTCACTGTGCCACTGGTAGTAAGCGAAAAGCCGACTCAATATCAGACTTTGCTAGTAATGCCCCTTTAGCATACTTCCTTACCCACTGAACCAAGGCATCCAATGAGGTATAGACAACCGAATAAAGCTCTAGATCTATCCTGTCATTCACAGATGCCCCTTTTGGGTAGGATAAGTACGAAATCCCGCAAAGGAGGTTCTTTAAATGGTCCTGCTATTCAGCTCACCCAAACCTCCTTGGCAAGCTTTTCAGTTACTATAGACGGACACTTTAGTGCCGACTGCAAATAATTTTTTGAAAAAGGGACCCTATGCTCTGGGGATGGAATTTTAAAACCATCCCGATAACCCCCCAACAACAGCTCTTTTCCCTATCCTGGTACCTATTTAGAATGGGCACCATTTCTACCAGCCTCACTGGGGTCATCCTTTTTTCCAGTAATTGCGGGACCCTTCCCCTTTCTTTAAAGTACTTTAAAGTGCAACATTGCATTACAGTTGGAGCAGATGTTTTTAAACCTATACTCCCCTTCCCAAATCTGCATTGGCCTTCATTGAATTGCCAACAGAAGCTCAGCCTATTTCCTCCTCCCTGGCTAAGCTGCCCTCCAACCTGGGACCCATTAGCTGAGCCTGCCGAACCGGCTTCCCCCTGAAAGGGCTGCCCATACAGAGCCGGGGCCATCACTCAAAGCCTTCTGGTCCCATCTGATTGATGTCCCATGTGATTGATCAGATGTCCTTCTGGTCCCATCTGATTGATGGATGAACCGCTTTTCTCTGCCTAAACTGCTCATCATAGCAAAGCCATGTTTGCCACCCGTACACCCTAGAAGCTTCACCTATCAAGTCAAAATAGCAAAAATGGCCACAACAATTTTCCGGTGCCTTTTCCCCAACTACTCTAGCCAACGAACACTTGTAGCCAATTAGTGACCGTCTGCGGAATTAGATGCCACCTACGCTTCTCCTTCTCTTCCTTTTTATATTCAGTCCTCTTTCCTTTGTCCAAATTACATTTTTCCAAAAGAAAAAGAAAACTTTCCACATATTCATTCCGCCATATCTTCTCCCTTACTTTTTGTAATGTGAAACAGGTTACCACTGGAGGTGGTGAGTTCTCCCTCATAGAATCATAGAATGGTAGCGTTTGCAATGCAGGATTCAGTAGAAGTGTTCAAACAGATGCTGGACAAATATCAGTCTAGGATGATTTAGTGAATCCTGCACTGAGCGGGGGGGGGGGGGGGGCAGGGGAGGTTGTAACTTTTCAACTATATAATTCTATGATTCTTTCTTTAAATGTGCCCCTAACAGCCTCTTGAAACAAACGTGAACTTCACCTTTTGCCATATCATCTAAATTGTAACAGCCACCCCGAAACCTGTTCTACCCCAGTCACCCAATCCGAGCTTCCTCCCGGAGAACTCTCTCTTCTGGAAGATGCCCTCGACAACACATTCTACGCCGAAACAGGTGATGAAACAGGCCCTACCTCCTGCCTCTGCAAATATTCACACATACAACCCACTAAAGACTTAAACTAATTACCTGCACCACATGCGCCCGGAAATGCTCCCTCACTCAAAACATCTCCCACAACACTACCCCCCGCAGGTGCTACCCTGCTAGCTAAGTTAGACACACACATCATAGATGTTATCTCACTGGGCTGTGTAGGGACTGTGGACCCACCAGCCAATGATTCTTCTTCCAGCCAATCCCTTTCCTCCTCCACGCTGTCATATCCCTGACAGACTGTATCTGCTATGCTGTGCTCGCAGTCTCCATCGACATCCCTGCTTCCACATTCCTTCTGTCTTTACCTGGACCGGCCGCATGCCGTTCTTGGCCCTCTACCACTTGACCTCAAGATCTCCAAGCCACTGGGTCCCTCATCCCTTCTGTTTTTCCTAGGCCATGACTGCTGCAGGCCTGCTCCCCGACTGGTTCATCGTGAGCAGCCCCTAGCTTTGTTTCCACTCAGTGCACTCAGTCCACTGCTAGGCCCCCGCCCCCTCTCAGCACGGGGCCTTGTCCCAGATGCCACACTGCGCCACCTAGCGGGATTCCTCCATGGTCTGCTCTCACCCCCTGCTGGTGTGACAGACGAGAGCCTGCCCTTAGAGACCTAAGACCGGCTCCCTCTGTGGTGCCGGCATGCAGGCATTTACTCCGGGCTAAGGCGCATCGGCGCACACACCCTCAGCAGCCTCCTCTCTCTCACTGCTGCTGCCTACAGACCCGACTCTGACGCTCCCAAGACCTCTCCCGACATCTGATTTGAGTCACTCCAGCCCACACTCCTCCACAGTCGCCTGGATCTTCGCCAGCATTGCTACATCTTCTGGTGAGTAAGAAGCTCGTCTTCGGGTTCTTCAGACTCTTCAAACTTCTTCTCTTCGTCCGTCCTTGCTATACGTCCTTCCTCTTCTTCCTTCTCTGCCACTCTGCTCTGGGACTGGCTCCTCCTCCTGTTTCCGCACACTTCTTCTCTCTCCTCCTCCTGCGGCACCTCTTCTTAATTAACCCCTTTCCCCCCTGTTAACCCTGTCATGCATGCCTTCACCTACAGCCTGCAGGCCTCGGTTCCAGCATTCCTTGATAAGCACACTTGTATCTGTTTAGTTCAGTTGAGCTATGGACCCCCATGAACTCTTAGAGCTCACTAGTTTTACCCTATTTACACAATGATTCATTTACTTAAAGAAGTTGTCCAGCCGCTTTAAAGGAGATGTCCCGAGGCAGCAAGTGGGGTTATACACTTCTGTATGGCCATAATAATGCACTTTGTAATATACATTGTGCATTAATTATGAGCCATACAGAAGTTATAAAAAGTTTTTTACTTACCTGCTCCGTTGCTAGCGTCCTGGTCTCCATGGTGCCGACTAATTTTTGGCCTCCGATGGCCAAATTAGCCGCGCTTGCGCAGTCCGGGTCTTCTGCTGTTCTCTATGGGGCTCCGTGTAGCTCCGTGTAGCTCCGCCCCGTCACGTGCCGATTCCAGCCAATCAGGAGGCTGGAATCGGCAGTGGACCGCACAGAAGAGCTGCGGTCCACGAAGATAGAGGATCCCGGCGGCCATCTTCAGCGGTAAGTATTGAAGTCACCGGACCGCCGGGATTCAGGTAAGCGCTGTGCGGGTGGTTTTTTTAACCCCTGCATCGGGGTTGTCTCGCGCCGAACGGGGGGGGGGTTTAAAAAAAAAAAAACCCGTTTCGGCGCGGGACATCTCCTTTAATTTAAAAAAAGCAAACGCTAACCCTTCAATCCAATTTCAATACTTTGAGTTCTCAGTACTTCCTGGTCACAGTAATTGTCTGCAGAGGTCTCATTACCATGTTGAGACTGGCAGGGGACCGGAGACGTTATGGGAATAGTGGGGGATTTATTAAGTGAATATTACTCCCCTGTAGCGAGGGAGAAGGGTTGCTAAAGTGCAATATGGAGGAGCATCGCAAAGGTGCAAAACACTGGAAAGAGGCCAAACACACCTACATAAGGGAGGGGCGGCTGCCTAGCACAAATAATGCACATGGATAAATGATACAGAAGGAGTCAGACCAATTGATACAAGCGGTGCAGCGTACAGGCTTACAGCCAATTAGTTACGCCATTGTTAAATCAGCAGACTGCCCTGTATCTCAAAGGTGAACCACATTGGCGTTGATACCCCAAGCTCCCGTACCATATAAGGCCAGCTTGGGGTCTCAACGCCAATGTGGTTCACCTTTGGGATGCAGGGCAGCCCGCTGATTTAACAATGGAGTAACTAATAGGCTGTAAGCCTGTATTGTGCACCAATTGGCCTGACTTCTTCTATATCATTTATCCATGTGCAATTTTCATGCTAGGCAGCCGCCCCTCACCTCTGTAGATGTGTGTTTGGCACCTTTGTGATGCTTCTCCATTTAGCACTTTAGCTGTCTGCATTTTAGTTTTTATCAATATCATATCGTCTACAACATGTGGTCTGGCATTTGGTGCTAGGGAGCCCTGGGTGTCAGTGCCAATGTGGATTGCTCTTTGGCATGTTTCAGCCTCCTTTATCCTTATCTGTGAGGTTTATATATGCATTGTGTGATACACGTTTGGCCTGGTACCCTTAGGGCTTATTCAGAGGAGGATCCCTTTGATGTGATGTATGTGCGCCAAAAAAAATTGCAGCTATTCGAACCAATGATTTACTATGGAAACATTTCGATGAAGGAATTTTATATGCACACAAAAAGCGCTCTGTCAAAAAAGAGGAACTCAGTGACTGAAATTCAGCAACTCCAAATCCATACGGCGTGAAAAGATAGGACCTGACCTATCTTTGGTGCACTAGGCGCAGGTGTTTACATAGACTCCTATGGAAGACTATGCCAGCCGTCCAGAAAATGGAGAAAGAGGGATTCCCTGTGGCAGGGAGGGAAGGGTTAACCTGCAGGACGTAATTACACTGACTGTCATTATGCCTTTTATCCCTAAAACTACCCAGTAGCGGCACAGATGTTAATGTGTAATTTAAGGGCTAGAAGGCGTAATGACAGTCAGTGTAATTACATCCTGCAGGGTAACCCTTCTCTCCCCGCTACAGGGTAATTCCCCCACAGTGGGGAGAGAGAGAGAGTGGGGCTGGAGGGGTTCCCCAAGAGAATCCCACATAGCATGTAGAGAGAAGGTGGGGCTAGTGGGAAGACAGAGAGAGTGGGGATGGAGGGGTTTCATGAAGGAATCCCCCATAGCAGGGAGAAAGGGGCGGGGATAGTGAGGAAAGAGAGAGAGAGAGCGGCACTGGAGGGGTTCCCCAAGGAATTTCCCCATAGTAGGGAAGAGTGAGGCGAGGCTAGAGAGAAGGCGGGACTAGAGGGGACTCTCCGAGAAATTCCCCCATGAGAGCTTACAGTGGGATATTTAAAACTTGCTGTTTGGGGCTGCTGCCATGATCACTCTCTCTCTCTCATCTTCGAAATCCCGAACAGCAGCGCCATTTTTCTACATCACACAGTTCCCATTCATGTGAATGGCTGATTTTAGTGCTAATTAAGTTCGGGACTTGTGCGCAGAAAATTTGTCCATTCACGTGTTATTGTGTGCAGTTTTTGACACACTGAATTTCGGCATGTGTAGGTCTCTCATGTGAAAGAGCCCTTATTATGCTTTACCTATATGCAGGTGCTGCACTGGGTAGCCACTCCCCTCTCTGTAGATTAGTCATGTGAGCATTGTTCTTTAGTTCTTTGCACCTGTTTTAGCTCCTTCATCTAGCATTTGGTCTTTCTTTATCTAGTGGAAAGTGATGGATCTGCCTCCCTATCTGCGTCCTACCACTATTTTGGTAAGTGAATATGGCCATACTTTTCTGTGATTTTGTAAATTTTCCCCGTTTCATATTACTGTAGTCACTCACAAGAAAATGAGGACCCTTGACAACTGCTAGTGAGCTTCTATATTTTGGCCAAAATATTAACCAATACCTCTCATTTGTTGGTATTTATCAATATATCACTTATTTGGCATGATGGTTTTATATGCTGGGGGAGCTTGGGGTGTCGACACCAATGTGGGCCACCTTTGAAATACAGGGCAGCCTGCTGATTTAACAATGGCATAACTAATAGCCTGTAAGCCAGTTTGGTGCACCACACATATCAATTGGCCAGACTCCTTTTATATAATTTATCAATGTGCAATTTTTGTGCTAGGCAGCCGTCCCTCACCTCTGTAGATGTGTGTTTGGCTTCTTTTCAGTGTTTTGCACCTTTGTGATGCTCCTCCATATTGTACTTTACCTGCCTGGATGTTTGTTTTATCAATATGGTATGGTCTGCAACATGTGGTCTGGCTTTTAATGTTGGTGGAGCCCACAGTGTCAGTGCCAATGTGGATGGCTCTTTGGCATATTTCAGCATGCTTTATCCCTATCTGCAGGTTTTGGATATGCATTGTGTGATACACGTTTGGCCTGGCAGCCTTATTATGCTTTATCTATATGCAGGTGTAGCACTGGGTAGCCACTCCCCTCTCTGTAGGTTGGTCATGTGAGCATTGTTCATTAGTACTTTGCACCTGTTTTAGCTTATCCATTTAGCATTTGGTCTTTCTTTATCTAGAGGAAGACTTTGTATCTGCGTTCAACAACTATCTTGGTAAGTGAATATGGCCATACTTTTCTGTGATTTTGTAAATTTCACCTGTTCTTTTTCTAGAAATAAATTAGAATACGCTGTACCCCAGGAATGGAATACACTGTGACCCAAGATATAAATTATAATCTACACTGTGCCCTAATAAATGCATTATCATCTTTGCTTCTCCATCTGGGGCCAGACCACCATGAACACTTCCAGATACGTGGTCCAGTAAGCATGGCCAGGGGCATTACATGTCTTTAACAGCACATTGGGTTAATGTCCTGGAGGTGTGGTATGAAGTCAAAAGAGGTGGCCCATGTTTCATGGTACCCCCAAGACTTGTGGGACATTTATTTGTATCTATTCCCTCCTCCTTTTCTTCTCGTGGCTAGTATAGCAGCCTAATCCTATTCATTTGAATGGTACTGAGTTGCTTTCAAGCCATGTGACCAATGAATATGACATCACAGACCTGAGAAGAGGATGTGGCGCTCATCAAATGCCATTGCCTTTTCCTTGGGGATCTCAAGTGGTAAACCCCTGCCAATAAACTATTGATAATGCAAATAAAAATTTTGAGGGCCCACTAGGGTTAAATTGTAACCAATCCCACCACAGCCTTTGCCATAAGCTGAAACCCACAGTGGGCCCACCCTAGAAATAATCTTTATCGATAAGTAGTAAAACATATTGTAGTAACAATGAATTAAAAGGATCAGAGTCTCAATATAGTGTAAATGATTGTAATATATTGGACAAAACCGGTCTAAAAGAAAACTATCCTGCCTGGCAATTTATTCACAGATGTCAGGGTCATGACTAACACTTGCTGCAAATGGTGCAAGCTACCATGCAGCTGTACACTGCTATATACTGAAGACTAGCAAATTAGAAAATAATAGTACCAGTGTTTCTGGTGGTGCAATGCGCCACACAGCTCTGCTGCATGCATGTCACACACACAGCTGTGGTACATGGGCGTGTCACAGACACACACAGCTGTGCCACATGCCGTGCGCCTGACATACACAGATTTGCTACATGACATGCGCGACACAGACACAGCTCTGTTACATTATATGCATGTCATGGATACAGCTCTGCTACATTACATGCACATGTCAAAAACACAGCTTTGCTACGAGACATGTACGTCACAGACACAACTCTGCTACAGAACATGTGCGTCAGACACAGCTCTGCTGCGTGACACGCGCACCACAGACACAGCTCTGCTGCGTGACACGCGCACCACAGACACAGCTCTGCTGTGTGACATGCGTGTCACAGACAAAGCTCTGCTGCATGACATGCCTGTCACAGACTCGGCCATGCCACATGTGACATGCACGTCACAGACACAGGTGTGCTACATTACATGCGCATCACAGACATAGCTCCGCTATGTGACATGCACATCACAGACACAGCTGTGCTACATGACATGTGTGTCACAGACACAGCTTTGCTACATGACATGCGCATCACAGACACAGCTCTGCTATGTGACTAGAAACGTCACAGACACAGGTGTGCCACATTACATGCGCATCACAGACATAGCTCCGCTATGTAATATGTGCATCACAGACACAGCTGTGCTACATGACATGCACGTCGCAGACACAGCTCTGCTATGTGACAGACGCGTCACAGACACAGGTTTGCTACATGCGCGTCACGGACACAGCTCTGCTACATTACAAGTGATTAGATGATCTCTGCATAAAGTGCCAGCATGTGTGATAAATGCTGCCAGATAAACTGAGTCTGACATAAGCAGAGCAGGACGGATATACAGGAGGCTCTGTGCTAAAAGCCCAGCTCTCCAAACATGTTTCACCAGAACTCTGGCCTCATCAGGGGTCTAGGAGCATCAGGGGTATATGTGGGTTTCAGCCTATGGCAATGGCTGTGGTGGGACTTAATAAACTATGGATGACTTTTTCTGTAGATAGGCCATCAATATTGTAGTCTGGGAAAACCCTGTTTAATCCCTTCAGGATACAGTTATGTTAGGCTTAAGGTTTAGGGCTCATTCACACAGGTGTATTTTCTGCCCTTATTACATCCGTGTTTTTAACGGAAGTAATATGGACAGAATACAACATCATTGGTTTGCATTTTACTATTCAAACGCAAAGTATACATAAACCAAAATCGCCCACGAAAGTCTATGGGAGTATTAAAGCCTGCAGTCAATACATGTGTTACATGTGTATTCACTGCGTTTTTTTTACACATAAAACCAGGAGATAGTAAAGAAAAAAAAGGGGCATCAATCAGTCCTTTTTTCTTTTTTGCGTACTAGAAAAACACAGTGAATATGTGCATGCACTAAGGGAGGCTTCACATGGGAGTATTTATGTGTGTTTTTGCGTGCACAAAATTTTGCATATGTAATACACAAAGAATAGAACTCATTGATTTCAATGGGTTGGCATTTCACACACGCGGAAAAAACACAGCATGATCTACTTTTGTGCACATTTGGGGGGAGCACAAATACGTGCTCGATGTGCTGTGCCCTGCGCAATTCTACTGGAAAAAGTACACATCTGGAATTCATTAAGCTAAATAGCCATTAAAAACTGTCATAGTTCTGTCCTGTGTGCAAACAACATTCCCTGAGGGCACAAATAGTACAGTAAAATACGCACATAAAAAGACTCGATCTCAGAGCAAATACATTGCACTGAGTCGCATACAATTATGCATACACCCATGTGAAGCCGCCCTAAATATGCACCAATATTGCATATACTCATGTGAATGAGACCTTATTGACTTGGGCATATCTCCCATATGTGTGTTGTCTGTATTTCACACTGACCCATTATAGCCAATGACACTATTCACATGGGTGAGTTTTAACAAGGACCGATGGTCTGTATGAAACAAATCCCTGCATGTCCTATTCTGGTCCATATCATGGATGATAGTAGAGCATGCAATGTGCCCTGTTCATGCAGATTAGACACAACACAGATACAGAAAGCGTCCATGTGCTGACTGATGCAAGTTGCTCCCAAGATTCTCAGGTGTAACTCGCACTTACCTGTGTGTAAAAGCCCTTAAATTTCATTTAGAAGGGGGGGACTTGATCTTCATCCCTGGGTGCACAAAGCATAGCTACAACTATGGTGGATGAATACAATGTAGGAGAGGGATACTATAAAATCACTGTATGTAGAGATCAAATTCTAAAGGCGGCCATTACTGTATATATAATGTACTTCCTGTGGTGTTACAGATAACTTCTTGTTGAATGCTCTTTACTAGGAATTCGTTACCTGCCTCCTGAAGCCGTTCATTTTCCTAAGTGCACTCAATCTCTGAATGAATGTCCGGCTAATGCCTCCTGCGAGGAAACAATCAGGGGCTACTACTGTGCATGTAACAACAACTTCCTCAACATCAAGGAGAAGATGCCCATCACTTACCCGGGTGGAGAGTGTCTTGGTAATGTGCGCTATCTTACCCTGTGACTCATTTTATTACATATGCACTGAATTAGGATCTTTCTAAGGGACAATTATTGTGTAGAAAGTTGAAACCAATTTTTGTCTAAATGAACTGTTGTTGGGCCCCAATGCAAAATCTGTCACAGGGCCCCACCTACCATGTGCCATCTATAGTACTGGCGTCTTTCAGCACCCTTGGATAGTAGGGCCAAAGTGCGAATACTATCTCAGCACCTTTATATTTACAACCTTAGAAGACTCCATTAACAAATTAAGAACCACCATTTATAATCTCTAGAAATGTTGCCTAAGGCCACCGGCACACAGGCGGAAATTCTGCGGCAGGATTTCCCGCAGAATTTCCGCCCTAAAGAAAGTTTTCAGGATGAAAAGGCCTTACAAGAGCATGAAAGAGTTCCAGGTTCATTCAGTTCCCATATCCCATCCCAAGGCACACTGTAAATTTTTCCATGATTCTCAGTGATCCTTCTTTTATTTTCCAGAACGTTGTACTACAAGAGAGAACACCTCCCCATGTGCCTGCAGACGTGGATCTGTCCTTAGGATAAATGAAAATGGACTCTATGTATGTGCAGGTAAGTATCCGGACAGAAGAGGACAATAAATTTGGGTTCAGAAATTTTGGCCGCACCAGTCTAAGAAACCCCTGGAGCAAGTGAAACAATGAAACACATTCTTTCAACTCCAATACGATCTATTTGCAAACACGACCCAATACGGTATTTCCAATATAATTTCTGTACATTATAAACCCTTGATGAGCACACTTGTATCTGTTTAGTTCAGCTGAGCTTTGGACCCCCATGAACTCTTAGAGCTCACTAGTTTTACCCCATTTACATAATGATTCATTTACTTAAAGAAGTTGTCTAGCCACTGCAATTAAAAAAAGCAAACGCTAACCCTCCAATCCCTTTTCAATGCTTTGAGTTCCCCACCGGTCTCTGTACTTGGTCACAGTGATTGGCTGCAGAGGTCACATGACCGTGTTGAGAGACCGGCAGGGGACCGTAGAAATGTAGTTATGGGAATAGCGGGGGATTGATTAAATGAGTATTTCTCTGTCTGTTATTTTACACTATTCTTAGAGGTGTTTTAAAAAATGTGAAGGGGTTGTCCAGTTACTGGATAACGTTGATTCAATAGCACCAAGTGACTTAAAGTAACGAATGGACCAGTACTTACCCATTCTCTGCCGTGGGGATCTGGTATCATTGCCCCACCATCCTTCTGGTGATTGTTATGGAAGATGATGTCAGCAGAAGTCACCTGACTGCCCTAGCCAATCAGAGGCTGCAGCATCCCCATCCATTCTCCTCGTGTCTTGCGCACCATGATGCAAGGAGCTCAGAATAGAAATGGTGCAGTGTGTAGGTGACTTCTACTGTCTTCATCTTCCACAACAATCACTGGGAGGACAGCAGGGCTACAGTGGCAAAGGACAGGTAAATACTAGAGATGAGCGAACGTGTTCTTAACGAACACTTACGCACCCGGACACCGGCTTTACCGAGGACCTCAGTGTCCGCGCGTAAAGATTCGGGGGGCGCCGGGGGGCGGGGAGAGGCGCGGCGGCGCGGGCGGCAGCAGCGGGGAACAGGGGGGAGCCCTCTCTCTCTCCCTCTCCCCCCCACTCCCCGCCGCACCCCCCCGCGCTGCCACGGCGACCCCCGAACTTTTTTCGCCCGAGCACGGAATTGCTCGCAAAGTTCGGTGTTCGGGCGAAAAGGGGCGGAGCCGAACACGTTCGCTCATCTCTAGTAAATACTGCTCTGTTCAAATTTTACAACATTTGGTGCCATTGAATCCATGTTGTCCGGTAACCAGACAACCCCTTTAAGTGGCCAAACAATCTCTTTTAACTTGGTCCTGTCTCATGACAGTTGCTACTTTAAGTTTGGCACTTTGGACAATCCCTTTTAATCCCTCCCCCCCACCCCCCTTTCCCATCATTTACTCTCTACTTATTCCTATCAAGTAATAAGCAGTCGAGACAGACCGGGAATTTCCAAGAAAGTAGATTAGGTTTGCCAAGCCTTAAGAAAGAGCTCCATCTTATCCTCAATTGGAGGCTGAAGCATCACCTTCCGTACTCACGGTATCAGTGCTCACATCCTAGGCACCATGATGCCAGGAGTTTGGGAAAGTGATGCTACAGCCTCTGATTGGCTGCAGTGGTCACCTGACTTTCAGTGGCGTAGGATTGGAACAGGCAGTGGCTCTCGGTCAGCTGTGACCCAGGGGCCGAAGACAGGTGAGTATGCTTTATTTCCTTATTTTAACTACACAACCACTTTAAGTATTACCAGTTTCTGTTATAAAACACTGAATACTTTAAACTCTCTGTTTCAGTGGCTTTCTAGACTAACTGTTAGGAGCACTATTCAGACACAATCTTCTGCTTTTGTGTTTGGCAAACGTAGGTGTCGTCCCATTCTCTATTATCTGAGCTTATATTCACTCTCTTCCAGCACTCCTAGGGTTAATAACTTCTGGCCTTCTGTTCAGCTGATGCACCTTTTATAATCGCCGCCTTATAAAGGAGCCCTAGATCTTTCAGACCTTGCTGCAGCGTTGTTGAGAGTTTGTTCCCATCACTTCATGTTCAGCCACTGCTTCTGCAGTTACCTTGTTATCTTGCTGTCTGTTTAAGTTCTGTGTTCTTCGTTCGTGTACTCTGTGGTCTATTATTCCCATTGTCTGCTTTTCTGTTTATCCTTGTCAGATCGTTCCTCCTTTGTTTCTGTAGTCCCCGATGTTGTTCAATCTTTGTCTTAGAAGTGTTTTGGCCCACCAGGATAAGTCAGTGCCTAGAGGAAGACCGTGGGGTCATCCTTATCGGGACGAGTGCTCTGCTTATAGGCAGGGGTTTCCCTCTCCTGGTTATCAGTTTAGGGCAAGATACCTTCCCTAATTTCCATCTGTATATGGGGCTGTTAATCTGGTATCTTACCTCCCACGCTGGGGTTGGCTGTCAGCCGTGCTGGATCGGATCTTCACCTACCTGGTAGGTTGACACAGTGGTTCCACATTGACAGTCCTTACACTAAGAAATTTCCTACCTCTTCCTTTCCCACAATAGAAGCTACCCTATACATGTGGAAAAAGGCATTTTCACACCTTAACTTTCTCCCTCTATGTATTCTAGAGCTCCCGCTAGAAGTGATCCAAATTCTTATCCCAAATATAGATCTCACTACGTGGCACGCTAAATGCATTCTTAAAATAGAAGACCTATTTGAGAATTCAATATTAAAATCATTCAACCAACTTCCCAAAATGTTCTCTTCAACATAAAGAAGTCTTCAAATATCTACAATTTCCGACACTTCTTAGCATCGTTTCCTCCCCCCACTACTACACCACTCTCGAAATATGAATCATTCCTATATAGTGATGGGACACAAGTTAAGGGTATTTCCAAAGCTTATGCAGAATTAAACTCCTCTTTAACCTCCTATGTATTTACCTTCATTTCTAAATAGAAAAATGACCTTCAGAGATCCTTTTCTGCAGACCAATGGGCA
The DNA here is from genome assembly GCA_035609135.1 of Eleutherodactylus coqui. Lineage (NCBI taxonomy): Eukaryota > Metazoa > Chordata > Amphibia > Anura > Eleutherodactylidae > Eleutherodactylus > Eleutherodactylus coqui. The sequence continues at coordinate 278,617,468 of CM069406.1, read as the reverse complement.
CAGGCAAATTTAATAAGCTCCAAATTTTCCCGCTGTGCTAAGCACTTAGAAACAAATAGAAAATTATTATAACTAGGTTTGTTACTTGTTTTTCCCCCTTTCCTTCCTCATTTGGAGACCAAACATTTTCTGTTAGATAGCCGAGTTCAAGCAGCAAACTTAATAATACAGACATAATAGGATTTTGTACAACAACATTGAATTACAGTTATATTTCTGGCTTGGGCTCCTAGTTCATTACCTTTTGGGAAAAATTATATGGTCAACATTAAAACCTAATGATATTGTTATGTGGAAAACTATACTCACTTTATGAACACATGTCTCATAATCTACTGTATGCATTTTTTCTTATAAAATCAATAAAACATGTCAAAAAAAAGACTGATGTTTGGTCCTCAAAACATAAATACTTCACCGGAGCCAAGCACATAACATAAATTCAGCCCCAGAACCAAGCTCATAACATAAATACAGCCCTGGAACCAAGTTTAGTACATAAATACAGCTCCAGAACAAGCATATAATAAATGCAATACCAGAACCAAGAACTATCTTCCCTCTATGTATGGTCTGTTTCAGAGAAGCATTTTATGAACACATTTTTGGAGCAGTAAGAATGTATTAGGCTTTGAATCTGCATCAATAGTTCCACTGTTCTGTCAAGACACTTGTCCTTATTATGGGCACACAATTGTGCCATTAATAAGTTCGTCTGATGTTGATTAGTGTGCAATTACCTCTAGTGATCACTGATTTGAGTCTTCCACTTTCCCTGTTCTTCTGTATCTGGGCTGAAAACTCCAACAAGACCTCTTGAAGCCACAAGTCATCTTGCCATCTTACTTCCAAGGCCTCTCTCAATCCTCCCTCCATAGTTATGGCCTCATTTAATAGTAGTGTTCCCTCTGTGGCACCAATTAGCAATAGTATCCCCTCTGTGGCTTCACTTGACAATAGTGCCCCCTCTGTGCCCTGTTTGGCAGTAGTGTCACCTCTGTGACTCCACTAGGCAATAGTGCCCTCTCTTTTCCCTTAATGGGAATAGTGCCTCCTTCCTCCTGAAAATGTAGAGACATTGTGAATCCTGCTGAGTGATTGTAGCCCGCTTCCAATGCTTTGATCTTGAATCAGACTACTAGGTTTACTTGGGTCTGCTCGTGTAGTGGCCCAGAGTTAGGGGCCCCCACAACACATTTTATTAGCTACTTCCTGTGGTGTGCATATGCCTGTCTCTTTGTACTGTTAAGTGTTGTAGACTATGTGATGTTATGTGTATTGGCCCATACAGATCACAGAAGGGTCAATGTCTTGTGTTATTCTAGTTCAGACTGGTTATGTGTCTTGTCTTCCCTAACCTGCTGTGGGTGTGATGTGTGAGTCAGGTGCTAGGGGGAGGAGTTAAGAGTAAGTGGTAGTCAGGAAGAGGGAGAGAGAAGAGGTGAGTGCGTGTGACCTGTTACAGAGGAGCCGAGTAGTGAGTGGCTCCAGTATGTGAGGGGAGATGTGATGGAGAAAGGAAACCATGTGAGATGACAGGAGATCTGGAGCTACCCGTGTTGAGTCCCGGGCTCACCCATGCGGTAAAGGAGTGCCTTTCCCCCGAAGAATGTGCGGAGCAGATCCTGTTTTCCTGGAGCAGGCCGTGGCGAGTACATGGTTCTTCCGTTCATCTATCCCAGTAACAAGTACACATGAAGCACTGAGTACTAAAATCCGTGGAGTGTGAATTAAGCGAAGAGGAGAAGCGTTTGTGGAATGTGCATAGCAAGTAACAGGAACACCCCAGATATTGTCCGACAAATAACTTAGACTGTGGAGTGACTTTTGGATACAAACTTGTAAAAGAGAGAATCAGAAGTACGAATGTTTGCATACTAATACCTAAGACTGTGAAATGCTGTGTAATGAAACCTTACAATGGAATTTTCAAGTAGAGAGAAAACCATGTGCCTCTGGTTTTGAAATCTATTTCTTTGACTGTGGACTCTGTTATTTACTTTGACCACTTGAAAGGGGCACTGGCATCATGAAAACAAACAGGTACTAAAAGTTTCTCTACACAGCTGTTATTTATGGGTCCTGTGTGCAGCTGGGCCAACTATACTTTGGGTTTCGCAGGAGAGGATGGTAGAGCCACCCGTGACAGAGTAAGCCTTCTACCCCACCATCTTCCTTAGTCCAAGGTCCGTATCGGGCCGCCACACTGGGGTAAGTGAATTGTAACCAGTGGAAGCATTGTGTATCCTGTAAGTGGTTTCGGACCACTTTCAGTGTGTACCTATGCTGAGGAATTAAACATTGTCATCCTTGTCAGCATTGTCATCCCTTCCTGTATGTATGACCAAGAACCAGAGACTGAGTTAGTGCCAAGTCCACAAAGCCCCATGTTCAGAATTGTAAGTTGCCCCATAATCTTAACCCCTTAGTGACCAAGCCCGTTTGTGCCTTAATGAGCAACTAATTTTTCAGGTGTTTTTTTTTTTATCGTCTCATTCCAGGAGCCATAACTATTTAATTTTTCCGTCGACATGTAACTATTCCAGAGACTGTAACCTTCAAGTTACTTGCCACTGTTTGTAACCAGCCAAAGTAAAGTTCTGGTCCATTAAACCGCCTCTATTATTGCCCCATCCTTGAATTGGAAAAAACTGGCCCTCTTACATGTTTTTGCAGAGTTTAGTACTGTTAGCACTGTTTGGGCAGTGTCAGACCTTATAGGGACAGAAGCGGTAGCACCCAGCTGTCAATTTATATATACTTTTCTAGGAGGAATGAAAGAGGAACAGTGCAATACAGCGTTATGAGAAAAGATGCTGTAGAATTTTTATGTGATGGTAAATACAGCAATTTACTAAAACAGACATGTCTAGAGTAGTAGGTGGTCCTCTTTAAAGGGAACCTGTCAGTGGCAGATATGCCTATTTGAGAAGTCTGTTGCCTATATGTATTTCGGCAAATGTTTTTGAGAACTTACAACTCAAAGGGGTTGTCCCTGTGTGAAAAAAATAGAAGCATACTTACCCTCCCATGGCCATTGAGATGCAACACTGCAGCCATCTGTGTTCCTGATGATCCCCATGACAGATGATGTCACCGGAAATCAGGTGACCACTGGAGCCTTTCATTGCCTGCAGCAGTAATGTGATTTCATGCAACAACATCTGCCACCACAAACCTTGGGACCACCGTGGGCTGTACTGCTGGATCCAGGTAGCTGTGGAAGGGTAAGTAAATCTTTGCTTATTATTTTCACACAGGAGGCCCTATTGAGAAAGGGTTGTTCAGTAACAGCCCCTTTAAAACTTTGCTAGCTCTATGATCTTCACCCTCCAACTACTGATTGACAGGTTTCTCCCTATATTGGTAAGAGGATGTTCATAGGAAATGCAGAGTTTGCTGCAAAAATATTTGTAGCATTTTACAGTGCAAGCACTATGGACGAGATTTAAAAAAATCTTATCCACACTGCAGAGAAAACCTTCAGTGTAAACTGACCTGCAATGTGAGTATCACCTCTTCAAATGAAATGGTGAAATCTGCAGCGAATCGTCACCATCTCACGCATGGAGACATTGACATGATTCTACACTAAAGTACACAGCTAATTTTCCACTATGTGCAAGCCTAGTCCAAGGCCACCTTCACACGAGTGAGAAAATTGTGCGAGATTTATGCGTTGCGAGACAGACAAATCTCGCACGAATATAGACCCCATTCTATTGAATGGGGTCACAGATATGAGTGATGTTCTCCCACATCGCACCGCGATGCGGGAAACAAATCGCGGCATGTTCTGTTTTTCTGTGTGCTCTCACATCGCATCTCCCATTGCCATCAATGATGCCAGCGGCAGAATTGCACCACACACTAGATGCACACGGTCCTCATAATGAAGGGTTTTCTCTAAACAGTAACGCTCTCAGCCACATGCTATGCAAGGAACTCCATCACAAGCCCATTCACCAGCACAGTAGATTGCTGGGATTACCTGGGCGCAGGGAATAAACCCAAGAGTCCTCCTTCCCTTTATTCTTATGATCGGCAGTGGTCCACAATCATAACATTATGGCTTATTTTATCTATTGATTTATGCTGAATCAGCCACCCAAAATATTCTTTTTTACAATACACACATTTAAAAAAACGACTAATTTTAAGAATCTTGTCCCTGTCCCCAGCATGCTTGCTAGATTCTTTATTGTGGTCTCCAATAGAGATAACCAATAGAACCCGCAGGCGATGAATTCTCAGTCTCTAACCATTTAGGAGCGCACCTAGAGGATTAAGGGGGTTGTCCACTTGTAAACTATTGGTAGCTTATCCTCAGGACAAGCCATCAATTGTAGATCAGCAGGGTTCTGCCATCTGGGATCCTCACAGTACAGCTGTTGGCAGGGCCAATGCGCTTGTGCACTGAGCTGATTTCTACAGGAAGCAGACAGTTCCATTCCCACTGCAATGGCAAGATTTGTTGTTACAGCCAAACTTCCCATTGAAGTGAACGGAAACTTTGTCTGCAGTAGGAAGTCTGGCCACTGCAGTGGGAACGGAGCTGTTCGCTTCCTGCAGAAATCAGTTCAGTGTGCAAGCAAGCATCTGATAAATGAGGAACCCAGATGGCAGACTCTTGACGATCTACCATCGATGACTTGTCCTGAGGATAGGGCATCAATAGTTTACAAGCGGACAACCCCTTTAATTTTCATTGGAACTAGGGCCACATAAATGCCTGACAGCTCTATTTACTGCAGTCAATTCTTACAGCTGCACACAAGGATCCTATAGGAATGCATACCCCTGGATAACGGTGTATAAAAAGTTTGCTCAAGTTATTTTAATGGATTTGTTCACACATTGGGGAAATGCTGCAGATTTTCGGCACCAGAATTGTCTCTGTGTGGACATACACTAAATGACTGTATTCTAGAAAGTGTCAGACTGCGGTTCCTTGCATCCATCTGAGGAGATGATTCTGACAGGCCACCCTTCATCTATATAGCACATGTGCACATCCAGTTTTAATTCAGCCTTTGCTGTTACCATTGCACACAAAGGACACATCATCCATAAAATATAATACCTTATTTGTGAATTATCCCACAAGAAATAGGCCCTAGTGACATGTGATTGGATCCAATCACCTCCAAATAGGGTTGTCTTCTACTAGACTGTTGGAACCCATCATTATGTTAGAATCTGGTACCCTGTTGGGCTGATAACTCTGAGTCCTCTGAATAGTCAATAATTCATTTTTGTGTTATTTTTCATGCAGATAAATGTAGGAATAACTCAGATTGTCCTTCTGAAGCCACTTGTATTGCGGGAAAATGCAATTGTAAAGTTTGTAGACCCCAAGGAAATAGCTGCATTACTTTGGTGAGATTGGATGGAGTTTGTCCAGGTAACCAGCTGTATGATAATATTTTAATATTAATTAAAGGAGTTTTCTGTCATTTTGAATTAATAGCCTATCCGTAGGATAACCCATCAACAAATGATCAGTGGAGATCTGACACCCAGAACCCCATCTGATCAGCAGAACAATGGGGCCACATTATTCTTTACAATTCTGCATCACATTTATTCTGCTGCACAGCGGGTATCCCTGGGGTCGCCCCCCACTGCACATACATTGATGGTCTATCCTAAGGAAACTTACTTTCTTAAGGCTTCTTAAATCTTCTTCTTCATCAGACCAGAGTACCACCGCCGGTCCATTGCCGACATCAACTGTGAACATAGAAGTCCCAACAGTGTACATGCAACCAGAATCTTCGACACCACAACCAGGTGGGCATTTTATAAGTGCCAGCAACTTGATGTGAGATTCTACATCTTCCAATGCTTTATTTCATTCATTCCAATGAGGTGATTGGTGAGATGCCAAATACAAAATGACTACAGACTGTCCTGCAATTTACTTAATATTTAAAATCCATAGAATCATCATTTTTCATTTTCATTGCCAATCTAATGAAAGAACGTGCTGACCACAGACCTTCAGAGTTCTTGGAGACATGGAAGAGAAGTTGAGATGGCATATTCCCGGGGGGTCCTGGCAGAAAACTTTTACATTACCACATAAAGGGGTGTCTTTCTACAGACTTCAGGAGCTTAATTATAAGATTCTGTCATACTGGTACAGAACCTCGGAATGCTTATACAGTCCTTTCCTTTATGCTGGAAATGCTCTAGGGGCAGGGGCAATATGTTCCATATTTGGTGGGAATGCTCTCCAGTGGCGTATCTTTGGTTGGACATTGTGGGGTTATACAATGATATATGCGGCCTACTTGTTCTTCTCACATTTGAGATGGCCTTGTTGTCTATATACCCGGGATCCATTGCTAATGTAAAGAAGTGTCTGTTAAGGTTTTTCGTCCAGGCTGTCAAGCTAATTATTCCCAGATTATAGAAATCCAGTTTACCCCCATCTAGAATCCAATAGGTAGAAACGGTCAATACTCTTGTGCGGTGGCTATTCCATTGTTTTGGTGGCTACTCTCCCCTCTGGTCTATCTCCTGACTATCTACATTTCTTCTAAACTCGTCCCCTGCAGGAGCTGTTCTCACAACACCCTATTGCCTTACCTTCCCCCCTCCCTTCCTTCCTCTTTCCCAAGTTATACAGTTTCTGTTTTTTTTTTTCCCTTACTCCAGCTCCTCTTTCTAATTTTAGCTTGCACATCGCAATGGTGCACTCAATTTTTTTCTGTAAATGGAATGACTATTGTCCATGGGTCAACTTGTCAAACTGCTGCTGTATTCATAATTTTTTGTGCCATAACTAGCAGAGACTCCTAATAGAACAAGACATATGAAATAAGAAACAAATCTTAGCCTTTTGGTTCAAGGTTGCAGCCTAGTCTTTTCCTGGCCAAAGAATGCCTGGGGTATCTAGCGCCATGTCCGTGGAGGACCATTGCTTCTAACAGACGGTCTTCATTCCCCTGCTTTTATCAGAATTCAGGCTGAGTCCTAGGACTATAGGTAGCAATCTTTAGCCTAGACTCTAGGAAATCTTGGAACTGTTTGTGGAAGGTCTTGTAGGAACATGCCCACTTGGTAACCTGAGGAAAATACCAGACTTCAATTGAGCAAAAAAGTTTTATTCTCATTTTTTTTTGGGGGGGGGGGGGGGAGGGGGGCTGGTGGAAAATAACTGATTCATTCATTAATGTCACAACATGTAAACTCTGACACTTGATGCCAGATATTTACAATACTTCCACTAAGCAAAAGTTTTTTTTTTGTTCAGAAGATTTTTTTTCTGAAGATTAATGTATTCATTCCTTAAAAGTTTTCATTGGATATTTGATGGTAAACATGTTATATTTGGGTTGGCACATTTTATTTCTTAAGATCTTATTAAAACATATTCTTCTTCAGCCCTAAATGCCACCACTGATCAATGGCTCACATCAAGTGTCAACATGAAAAACACAGCAGCATACACACATCAGAGGTTCAGAGAAACCACCTTCTACCCATTCACCACATCAACATCAGTAACGACAAACAGCATGTCTCAAAGAACCTCAGAAGAACCAAGAATTTTAACACCACAACCAGGTAGGCCTTTTGAAAGAGTTTTCAACCCAATGCGAAATCCTAGTTCTTGCAATTAGCAATTCTACGATCAGGTGATGTGTAAGATGCCAAATATACCATGACTTCATCATTTCTTTGTATACCGAATTAATCCATACAATTGCCATATTTCATTTTAATTGTCAATCTATTGAAAACATAGTGACCTATGCGCACCCTTCTAGCACACTACAACCAATAAAATAGAGCCCTCTAAATTGGAGGACATTGGTGCGTTCTTCATGCCAAAAGCGGATTGCGTTAAATACCGTAGGAGAATTAAGAAAATCCAATTTTCCATTCTAGTCCTGAATTCTGGTAATCTGGAACTCTTGAACATTGAATTAGAACAATTCCTCTTTTCTGGAAATGCCAACATGTTCACGGACTGTGCGTGGTAACGCAGCTCAGCCCCATAAGGGTGTGCTTATTCTTCGAAGAAACAGTGCAACTCTTGTCCATGGACCAGCAGCTTAGAACTAAGATGCACTCAAGAGTCAATGTATCTGAAAGTTCTTCTTTCTGATTGCATGGAGGAAAGAATAAATATTGATCTCAAAGAGAAGTCCATAAATTATTAGATGAAGTAGAAGATGAATGCCAAAAGAACTGAGCATGGTTTTCCTTTGTTAGTCTTTAAGAACTGGGTTGGAACATTTAATTTCTTAAGATATTATTAAAACTTGTTCTGTTAAGGACCGCTGCGCGGCCACATAACCTTTCAAGTCTTGAGGTCCAAATTAGTTCGTACCTGGATGCATCAAGGAGACCAAAAACTATACAAAGATAGTTATCAGTTCCCACAGATACGTAGAGTTGAGCCGTGGCAGATATACAGCTCACTCTGCTTAAGGCGCACGTACTCTGAGCGTTTATTGACTTGGTATAGTTCTAATACAGGAAAGGAATACGTCATTAGTCACGGCGTTAATCTCATTGGGTTAGAAAAACATTAAGAATCATGCATTGTTCAGCAATCAGCGTAGTGAGAACATATCTGCGTCCAGACTTGGTTCTCATGAAAAAGAACAGAGACAAATCATTAGACATTGCACTGAATCTCATGCTCTAAAGCTATTTCTGCTTGAATTATTGTTTCACTACACGCAAGCTTATTTACATCTTATAATGCTCCATTTTGTAACTAGCGGCCATTTTGAGACAGATTCTTCCATTTTATGAGCCTGTACTTTCTCAATCCCCCCTAGAAACTGTCTCAAAATAAACAATACCTTTATAACTTCTACAGGGCAGGGTAAGGTTTGCTTTCCCTATATCTAGTTTATGATCTATGCCCTACCTATCATTGTTGGTCAGCTGTCCAAGGGCTAATCCCTTCCCCGACAACTAATCCTAACTAACTAAACGCGAAGGCCTGATGGACACAGAAGGGTTCTACAACACACATGCTATTCTATTCTAATGGCTGGGAAACTAGAGTGGTCACCCCTGCTTCTGCTGAGACAGATCCATAAGGGGACAAATTGCCCTGTTGTATTATAGGCATATAGCCATTGCCTGGGGTCTCTACATCTACGTATACGGGGGCGACAGGCACCATCTGATCTGTAAGCTTAGCACAGGAGCGTCTTATGCAGGGTAAAATGCAGACAGAAAGTAACAGGAGTATGATAAGAGTAACCAGAATCCCTATTCCTATCTGCATCAAGAATTGTTTCCATTGTCCGGTCCATGCAAACCACTCATCCCAGGGGTTAGTTATCCCAGAATTACGCTTCAGCACTTCTGACAATGTGGCCAATTTCTTTATTGCGATAGTCACTTTACCTGTGGCACCTGTATTATCTGGAATATACGTACAGCAAGTTTCACCAATCATTTTACAAACACCACCTTTCTCGGCTAGTATCATATCCAGAGCCATTCGGTTCTGGAAAGTCATGGTGGCTGTGGGGCCTAATTGATCAGCAAGCCCTTGAAGTGCATCTCTTGTATAGTTCACGAACATTCTTATTGATGGTTAGTATTCCAAACAGGGACTCAAATCCGGCCTTAACTTGATCCCTGGCTTTAAACTCATCTGGCACCCCCCTTGGCACTCCTATTGCATCTATATATATACATGTGGATCAAACCTGCCACCTGGATCGTCAATTTCTCTCTTAGCACGATGCGGTGTTGGATTCTCACCCTTAGTGTAGTCTTATTGATTGTATTGATTTGTTCTGATCCCTGAAACAGGGGGCTAGTGTACAGTAGTCAAAGGTGTGTGTGTTAGAGGAATTGTACCACAATGTCACTGTGACAGCCACTTCCGCCCAGGTCCCCAACCCTGCCAATAGCCTGTAAAGGATAAGCAGGATCATGAGTTCTGTGCTCTGGGACTCAGGGCCTTTTTGCAGTGCGAGGTGTGGATCCAAGTGGACTTTCCTTTAAGCTTGACTGCAGTTGGGGTGGTGAACAACATCTGGTAGGGACCTTCACACCGGGCTTTTCTCTCAAACTTTTTCACATAGACCCTGTCACCTGGTTTCAGATTGTGACACTCGTCTGTAGGACCTGAGAGAGAAGCAGAACCTACAGAATGCGTTATTGACAGTTCCTTGGAGAGACCTATGACAAAATTAACAAGAGAATCATTTCCCAAACTTGGCTACTGTGGCATGTATCCTCCGGAGAAAAAGAAAAACTAATGGAAGACACTCAATTCAAAATGTGCTCGTTTCCTCCATTGCCTTTTGGATCTACTTTCCCACTACTCTGTGGATGGTAAAGTGTGTGAAAGGCCTTGGATATACCCAAAGCGGACATGAGGTATTGCATTATTTCACCTGTGAAGTGTGTACCTTTGTTTGACTCAATCACTTCCGGTACCCCGTATCTGCGGATTACCTCATTCATGAGCTTCTGTGCGGTTACCTGCTTATTTACTTTGGTAACAGAGTAGGTCTCTTCAACCTGAAAAGAAATCAACAACAAGCACATATTCATACTTCCTAACAAGTGGGAGCTGAATGTAGCCAATTGGCAATCCCTGAAATGGGTAGAGTGGCCCAGGCAAGTGTTATGTGGCAAATTTTACTTCTGCCCTGTTGCTTAAGGCAAAGATCATGCAAAATTGGACAAATGATGCAGCAGCTACAGAAAACCTAGGAGCCACCCATCCTCGTTCAAGCGCCGACATCATTGCTGCTTTGAGAGGTGCGTCTTTCAGTGCGTCAGCTGGGCCATCACGGGGCACAGGGACTGTGGTAGGCAAGTTCTGTTGACTGTTCGCCATACACCGTCCTGTTTCTGCTGCTCCCATATTAAGTCCATTTGTCTTTTCCTTCCTTGCTGGGTTGTAACTGTGAAGTCTTTAGCATATCAATGTCCAAAGTTTTTATCAATGTCCAAAGTTTATTCAATGTCCAAGATTTTTGTCAAATTCTTCTTTTCTTCTTTTCTTCCACGGCTTGAGGGCCGCTGCCTTTGCTGTGTGGTCTGTGATGACGTTGCCTCTTGCTTCTCTGATGCAGGAATTGGTGTGAGCTCTCCACTTTGTCAGGTAGAAGTAGGGCTTCCAAGAGACTCTGCACCGCTGCACCATTCTTAATTGGCTGTCCTGCTGAGGTAAAAAACTGTCTGGCCTTCCATATTGGACCGTAATCATGAGCTATGCCAAATGCATACCGGGAGTCAGTGTAAATGTTTGCCGTTTGCTCAATCACTCCCTGAGAAGTATGCTCAATAAACTAAACCTCGAAGCCGTCTCTCAACCGGGATCTGAAGTCCCTGAGAAGTATGCTCGATAATACAATTTATAACATCCTAAAAGATTCTGTCCCCTGGTGTCATAGACCACTCAAGACCTGAAGTAAACTTCTTTACCGATGACAACTATAATACCAAACATCAAACATCTGACTGAGATGGGAATCTGTCAATCAACTGAGCCAAACAGACCAACGGCAGACATCATATAATAAATATGACACTTACCAGGCTGTGTGTGTGGTTGATCAGTCCTCTGGTTTGGCACAGTGGATATATGTCCTCCCAGTCCGATGTCGTCGCCCGATGAGTGACACAAGAGTCAATCAGTAAATCCTGCCAAATACGCCAACTGTTAAGGACCGCTGCGCGGCCACATAACCTTTCAAGTCTTGAGGTCCAAATTAGTTCGTACCTGGATGCATCAAGGAGACCAAAAACTATACAAAGATAGTTATCAGTTCCCACAGATATGTAGAGTTGAGCCGCGGCAGATATACAGCTCACTCTGCTTAAGGCGCGCGTACTCTGAGCGTTTATTGACTTGGTATAGTTCTAATACAGGAAAGGAATATGTCATTAGTCACGGCGTTAATCTCATTGGGTTAGAAAAACATTAAGAATCATGCATTGTTCAGCAATCAGCGTAGTGAGAACATATCTGTAATGTTCTCAAGTGTCTGTTTCTCCCAGCGTTATCTGGTCCCCCCCTGGTCCTCCCTTGTATCCACTTTGTGATTCAGGTGGCTGTAGTACAGTCAGTTCCTTTGTTCTGGTCTCCGAATGGAGGTGGTGGAGGGCTTCTTCTGATAACAACTGCGTCCAGACTTGGTTCTCATGAAAAAGAACAGAGACAAATCATTAGACATTGCACCGAATCTCATGCTCTAAAGCTATTTCTGCTTGAATTATTGTTTCACTACACACAAGCTTATTTACATCTTATAATGCCCCATTTTGTAACTAGCGGCCATTTTGAGACAGATTCTTCCATTTTATGAGCCTGTACTTTCTCAGTTCTACATCAGTCCTAAGTGCCACTGTTGGTCCATGGCTGACATCAAGCGTAAACACGGGAAACTCAGCAGTATACACACAACCAGGATCTTTGACTCCACAACCAGGTACACATTTCATAGGAGACCTAAGAACATTGATATGCTGCAGAAGGTTGAAGAGAATCTTATGTTCTGTTTCTACTTTTACTTTCTGGTAACCTTTTACTGTCAAATTTAAAAAATTGTGGAAGATGTTGTTTTTTTTCTGGAAACAGTGCCACTCTTGTCCATTTGCAGCTTCTGGTATTGCAGCTCAGCCCCATAAGGGTCTGCTTATTATCATAGAAATGGAACCCCTTTTGTCCATGGGTAAGAATACATTGACCTATACAGATTCTTGTTTTCTATTTAACTACCTCAGCGATTAAAATAGAGATATTGACAGTGCCACCATTTCCTATGGGTTGTGTCTGGTATTGTGATTGAACTCCATAAGGGTCTGCTTATTTTTCTCAGAAATTGAACTACTTTTGTACATGGGTCAAATTGCCAACCTGCTGCCATATTCATAATTGCAGTGTTATGACTAGCAGAGATTCTTCATAGAACAGGACCTAAAAAAAAACAATGGAGAGTTGCAAATTCTTGGCTTTTTATTCAATTAAGCATAGTTTAAAAGGCTATAGCTATCCTTTTTCTTGACCAGAGTATACCTGACATATTGAGCTCCATGTCTTTGAAGTTCCATTCTTTGCAACAGACGGTCTACATTCCACTGCTTTTACCAGGAGATATAGCCAGATAGCGCCTCAGGTTGTCATTCAGTGGAAAACGACACTATTCTAATCCTCCAATGCAAGGGGGAGAGCTGCAGAGATAATTGGGGTCTCTCAGAAGAGAGTGATCCCAAAGAAATAGAATGCAAAGAAAAGCTATCAGCAAACAAGAATATTTTCTGCGCTCACAAAATAGTGCGCATCCACAAATAGTAATCTGTCAAGAAAAATGCATAGGAGTTACACTTACTGGGGAGGAGGGGGGTATGATGACCATGAGCCCCCTCCTTGAAGTGATGTCTCCAAGTAGATGTTTCCACACGTATACGAGATGAAACAATAACACCTTTTATTCTCAGACTTCAGTAAAATAATGGGCAACGCGTTTCAGTGCGCACAGGCACCTTTCTCAAGCCATAACAAGACAGTATGATCATTACATATATATAGTGTAAGAGTCACTTACATTGCATGTTCCTCAGTGGCCGCGGCCATATTGGAGGTGTGTCTCAATTTACCAGCGTCATCACGCCGGTCACATGACATTTCCTCAGTGCTGATGGGATCCGGTGTCAGCGGCCATCTTGGGGGCGTGTTCTAGCAGGCCCACGTCATCGCGCCGGTCACATGACCAGCGTTCCGACGTGCCTCATTACTGATGTCTCCCGGGGGTTGTGGTTATATTTAGAGGCAAGTTTTCAACGAACGTCATCCTGCCGATAGTGTAGTCGGCGCGGATGACGTTCTGCCTCTGCCGGTATGGCCTAATGATATCGGCCATATTAGGGGCGTGTTCTAAAAAGCCCACGTCATCACGCTGGTCACGTGACCAGCGTTCTGACATACCATTCTGAATAGTGTCTCCCGATGGTGGCGGCCATCTTAATGGAGGGTTTAACATTAAACAAAGTGCGGTATTTATGCATATCACTTTTCAAAGCCCACGTCATCACGCTGGTCACGTGACCAGCGTTCTGACATACCATTATGAATAGTGTCTCCCGATGGTGGCGGCCATCTTAATGGAGGGTTTAGCGTTAAACAAAGTGCGGTATTTGTGCATATCACTTTCAGAAGGACAGGAATGTATACAAAAGATTGTTAGAATCATATTTAGTATGTCATACATCGTTATGGTCATGGAATCAACCACTATTCGGACCCTAATCTCTAAATTAAAAATAATAATGTCAAATCAATAAAACTGCCTTCATTCTCTCTGTCATGTAGTACGTAGAGGGTGCACCTGTATCATGCGGATTGTTCTGTTGTTTATATCTTATACATATCACTATGATCTTCCTTGTTTTGCTGATAACGCAATACATTTATAGACTTATTAAAATAGTTGCAAAATTGTACTTACAAAAAGGACAATATTTTTAGTGTACACCCGCATCATGTGTTCACCATAAAAACTTATCTAGAATAAAGAGATATATCATTCATAAGGCATAGATTATGGACGTATAATAACAAAACATTTTTGCTGCCTTTATATATCCTTACATACTAAAACATGACTATATTATTTGATTAAAAAAGACTTAATGGATTAAAAAAAAAAATAATAATTTTTTTTTTTTTTTTTTAATTTTTTTTAAAAGTTTTTTTCCAGAGTTTCGTTCAAGCCCATTGGATTCAGTGTTTGTAATCGAAAAATCCAATACATCTCCCGTTTTTTAAGAAGAGAAAATATTTCAGGTTTCACTTTCTCTAGTGGCGTGACTTTTAAATCTCTGGCATCTTTATTATGCTCTTTTTTAAAATGTCTTGAGACGCTGTGTTTCTCAAAACCATTCACTATGTTATTGCGGTGTCTGTTAATACGTGTTCGTAGAGGGTTAATAGTGCGTCCTATGTATCTTAATCCGCATTGCCAGACCATCAAAAAAAGTTCATTATTAGAGCAATTAGATTCATCCTGCAGAATAATTATTTCTCTTATAAAGATCGATTCTATATCCAGAAAAAAGGAACCGCAATGGGTACGAAATTCGCGCCGGCGTATGCAAATTTATTTATGGGGGCCCTGGAGGAAGAGATAAAAGAAAAAAATATTATTTTCTATTGTCGCTTTATCGATGATGTGTTTTTTATATGGGGAGGAGAAGAATATGAATTAGAAAATTTTATTAAAAACTTAAACTCGAGGGAGTGGGGACTTGAGTTTACAGGAAGCTTCAGCCAAAATAGTATAGTCTTTCTGGACGTTGAAATATTTATTGATAAGAAAATAATTAATACAAAAAATTACTTCAAACCCACCGATACAAACAGCTACTTAAAGTTCACTAGCTGCCACGCGAAATCTTGGAAAAATAACATCCCATATGGTCAGTTTGTACGTATGCGTCGGAACTGTACTAAAGTCGAGGATTTCATCACACAATCAGGAATACTAAAACAACGATTTCATGAAAAACGATATCCAATACAGCTTGTAGAATCAGCCTACAAAAAAGCGTTGGCAGGAACAGCTGAACAAGGAATAGGTGATCAGGAACGAAAAAAGAAAATGGGAAGAGAAGAGACTCATACCCTCCAATCAAGATTTATAACGAAATACAACACACAACATGGAGGAATTCGAAAACTTTTGCAAAAACACTGGAATATTTTAAAAGATGACCCTTTTTTACAAAAAGATCTATCTGAAAGACCAATAGTAACGTTCAGAAGAAATAAGACACTAAAAGATATACTAGCCCCCTCCTGTCCTTTCAAAAAACAAAAAAATAAACAAAATAAAGTTACTAACGACGCGAACCAATTCTTAAAACCCATTCAAGGTGCATACAAGTGTGGGATATCCAGATGTAAATGCTGTACACATATTACACATGGAAGAAAAGAAGTACCATTCTCGCTAACATCTCCAAAAAAAACACATAAGATCCAATCCTTTTTAACATGTAGTTCAAAATTTGTGATCTACCTTCTGCAATGCCCTTGCGGATTAAGATACATAGGACGCACTATTAACCCTCTACGAACACGTATTAACAGACACCGCAATAACATAGTGAATGGTTTTGAGAAACACAGCGTCTCAAGACATTTTAAAAAAGAGCATAATAAAGATGCCAGAGATTTAAAAGTCACGCCACTAGAGAAAGTGAAACCTGAAATATTTTCTCTTCTTAAAAAACGGGAGATGTATTGGATTTTTCGATTACAAACACTGAATCCAATGGGCTTGAACGAAACTCTGGAAAAAAACTTTTAAAAAAAATAAAAAAAAAAAAAAAAAAAAAAAAAAAATTATTATTTTTTTTTTTAATCCATTAAGTCTTTTTTAATCAAATAATATAGTCATGTTTTAGTATGTAAGGATATATAAAGGCAGCAAAAATGTTTTGTTATTATACGTCCATAATCTATGCCTTATGAATGATATATCTCTTTATTCTAGATAAGTTTTTATGGTGAACACATGATGCGGGTGTACACTAAAAATATTGTCCTTTTTGTAAGTACAATTTTGCAACTATTTTAATAAGTCTATAAATGTATTGCGTTATCAGCAAAACAAGGAAGATCATAGTGATATGTATAAGATATATGTCAGGACAGTGTCCGGGATATGGGGGTCCCTGATATATCCCGCAACCCCTGTCCCTGCCTACTTGCCCCCCTGGGCTAACCCCCAGGGCGACAACTGGGCGGCGGTCCCTACCCTCACTAGGGAAGCGGGACACGGGGAGGCAAACAGACACTGAAGACAAACAACGGTAGAGCGGTCAGACAATCCGGGTCGGCAACAGGAGGGTACGCAGTACAGGGGGGTCAGGCAAAAACGTAGTCAAGGTCCAAAAGCAGAGGTCAAGAAAGCCGGGGTCACAAACAGGAGTCAAAAGAATACGCGGGTGCAGCTGGAAGACCAAACTAACACTGGCAAGGCCTGAGAGGAAAACACACCTATTTAAATGCTGTCAGCGCTCCCGCCCCAGAAGCTGATTGGGGCGGGGAGCCTGACAGCAGCAGGGCTAATCAGGGCGGTGCTGGGGGCACGCCCCCAGTCTCACTGCACAGACAGTTACCAGGGAAGCCAGCCTGGTA
Source organism: Eleutherodactylus coqui (assembly GCA_035609135.1). Taxonomy (NCBI): domain Eukaryota; kingdom Metazoa; phylum Chordata; class Amphibia; order Anura; family Eleutherodactylidae; genus Eleutherodactylus; species Eleutherodactylus coqui. The sequence continues at coordinate 278,600,325 of CM069406.1, read as the reverse complement.
GTCAAGCGACTAGAAGCACCAGCTGCCTCCCTAGCAACCCGGCGGCGACCAGTCTTACAGCGGCCCGGGGAGATCACAAGAACCGGGGTACCTCTGCGCCGTGCTCCTGTACCCCGGGTGGCCGGACCGGTGGTGCGGGCACGGCGGCCCCGAGAGTTGCCGGTTCTGACAGTACCCCCCCTTCTACGGGGGGACACCGGACCCCCATGGCCAGGTGCGGGCTTAAGCGGGAAAGCCCTGTGGAATGCCTGGACTAGGCGTGGCGCATGAACGTCCCTGGCAGGGACCCACGTCCTATCCTCAGGGCCAAATCCTCTCCAGTGGACCAGGTACTGCAGCACACCTCTAACCCGTCGGGCATCCACCAGCCTTTCTACTTCATACTCCAGTTCCCCCTGTACCAGAGAAGGAGGAGGCGGGTTCTGGGTGGGTAGAACTGGAGTCACATACTTCTTAAGTAAGCTTTTGTGAAAAACCTTGTGGACCTTCCAGGGGTCAGGAAGTGCCAACTTATATGACACCGGGTTGATGACCTGAGAAACAGTAAATGGGCCAATGAACCGAGGAGCAAGTTTCAGGGAGGGAACCTTGAGTCTCAGATTCTTGGAAGACAACAAAACTTGCTCCCCGACTACAAAAGGTGCAGAGATGGTACATCTTTTATTTGCGTATTTACGCAGTTTCTCTTGGGAACCCTGAAGGTTCTTACGAACCTGGGCCCAAACTGTGCACAGTTCCTCAGAGGATATGTCGGCGGCCGGATTGTTCGAGACCAAAGGAGTAGAAAGCGAGAACCGGGGGTGGAACCCATAGTTACAAAAAAAAGGTGACAATTGGGTCGACGAGTTAACATGGTTGTTGATAGCAAATTCGGCGAGAGGTAAGTAGTTGGCCCACTGATACTGGTTATCAGAGACAAACAGTCGCAGATACTGGATGAGTTCTTGGTTCATTCGTTCCGTTTGTCCGTTACTCTCGGGATGGAAAGCGGAGGAGAAGGACAAATTTACGTTTAGATTTTTACAGAAGGCTCGCCAGAAGCGAGCGACGAACTGAACCCCTCTATCTGACACAATGTCCTCGGGGATCCCATGTAACCGAACAATCTCCTTGATGAACATTTCAGACAGAAGTTTGGCGTTAGGCAACTTGCAAAGCGGAACAAAATGTGACATTTTAGAGAAACGGTCTACTATTACCCAGATGACCGTATTCCCCAGCGAGGATGGCAGATCAGTAATAAAATCCATGGACAAATGGGACCATGGCCTGGACGGAATGGGCAAGGGAAGAAGAGGACCCTCAGGACGTCTCCTGAGATTCTTCCCCCTTGCGCAAACCGGGCACGCGGACACAAATACCCGTACCTCCTTGGCCATGTGCGGCCACCAATAGAGTCTGGATACTAACTCCAGCGTACCCCTGATGCCGGGGTGTCCAGCTAGGACAGAAGCGTGTGTCTCCTCAAACGTCGGTCGGCCCGAATAGCAAGCGTCATGGCTTGCTCCAGGGTTCTAGGCTCTGGGTGGGCCACAAGTAGGTCCTTGAGACCCTCAGACAGACCGGTCAAAAATAAGTCTTTTAGGGCGGCATCGTTCCACCCGGATTCCGTACAATGTTGACGGAATTGGGAACAGTAGTCCTCCGCCATTTTACAACCCTGGCGCAGGGCCAGAAGTTTGGAGACTGCGTAGCCCGCCCGGTCGGGTTCGTCATAAATTTGACCCAGGGCGGAAAAAAAGGCGTCAAGGGATAGTCGGGCTGGAGAGCCTGCTGGTAGCGAGAAAGCCCAATTTTGGGGGTCCCCCCTCAGGCGGGTAATTACAATTCCCACTTTCTGATATTCAGTACCAGAGGAGTGGGGTCGGAGATCAAAGTAGAGCTTGCAGCTCTCTCTAAATGCAAAGAACTGACCTCTCTCTCCAGAGAAGCAGTCCGGCAGCGTGGCTCGGGGTTCTGACATAGTCCCGGGAGCGGAAGGGGGCTGCATGGGACCTGCAGCCGCCACTTGTTCCTGTAGCTGCATGCGGGCGGTTAGGTCCTGGACAAGGTTAGTAAGGACCTGGACCTGGTTCGCTAACGCAGCCACGGCCTCCATCGAGGGATTCAAAGTAGCCGGGCGGATGCACGAGTCTGACCTACCTTCGGCCAGTGTTACTGTCAGGACAGTGTCCGGGATATGGGGGTCCCTGATATATCCCGCAACCCCTGTCCCTGCCTACTTGCCCCCCTGGGCTAACCCCCAGGGCGACAACTGGGCGGCGGTCCCTACCCTCACTAGGGAAGCGGGACACGGGGAGGCAAACAGACACTGAAGACAAACAACGGTAGAGCGGTCAGACAATCCGGGTCGGCAACAGGAGGGTACGCAGTACAGGGGGGTCAGGCAAAAACGTAGTCAAGGTCCAAAAGCAGAGGTCAAGAAAGCCGGGGTCACAAACAGGAGTCAAAAGAATACGCGGGTGCAGCTGGAAGACCAAACTAACACTGGCAAGGCCTGAGAGGAAAACACACCTATTTAAATGCTGTCAGCGCTCCCGCCCCAGAAGCTGATTGGGGCGGGGAGCCTGACAGCAGCAGGGCTAATCAGGGCGGTGCTGGGGGCACGCCCCCAGTCTCACTGCACAGACAGTTACCAGGGAAGCCAGCCTGGTAGTCAAGCGACTAGAAGCACCAGCTGCCTCCCTAGCAACCCGGCGGCGACCAGTCTTACAGCGGCCCGGGGAGATCACAAGAACCGGGGTACCTCTGCGCCGTGCTCCTGTACCCCGGGTGGCCGGACCGGTGGTGCGGGCACGGCGGCCCCGAGAGTTGCCGGTTCTGACAATATAAACAACAGAACAATCCGCATGATACAGGTGCACCCTCTACGTACTACATGACAGAGAGAATGAAGGCAGTTTTATTGATTTGACATTATTATTTTTAATTTAGAGATTAGGGTCCGAATAGTGGTTGATTCCATGACCATAACGATGTATGACATACTAAATATGATTCTAACAATCTTTTGTATACATTCCTGTCCTTCTGAAAGTGATATGCACAAATACCGCACTTTGTTTAACGCTAAACCCTCCATTAAGATGGCCGCCACCATCGGGAGACACTATTCATAATGGTATGTCAGAACGCTGGTCACGTGACCAGCGTGATGACGTGGGCTTTGAAAAGTGATATGCATAAATACCGCACTTTGTTTAATGTTAAACCCTCCATTAAGATGGCCGCCACCATCGGGAGACACTATTCAGAATGGTATGTCAGAACGCTGGTCACGTGACCAGCGTGATGACGTGGGCTTTTTAGAACACGCCCCTAATATGGCCGATATCATTAGGCCATACCGGCAGAGGCAGAACGTCATCCGCGCCGACTACACTATCGGCAGGATGACGTTCGTTGAAAACTTGCCTCTAAATATAACCACAACCCCCGGGAGACATCAGTAATGAGGCACGTCGGAACGCTGGTCATGTGACCGGCGCGATGACGTGGGCCTGCTAGAACACGCCCCCAAGATGGCCGCTGACACCGGATCCCATCAGCACTGAGGAAATGTCATGTGACCGGCGTGATGACGCTGGTAAATTGAGACACACCTCCAATATGGCCGCGGCCACTGAGGAACATGCAATGTAAGTGACTCTTACACTATATATATGTAATGATCATACTGTCTTGTTATGGCTTGAGAAAGGTGCCTGTGCGCACTGAAACGCGTTGCCCATTATTTTACTGAAGTCTGAGAATAAAAGGTGTTATTGTTTCATCTCGTATACGTGTGGAAACATCTACTTGGAGACATCACTTCAAGGAGGGGGCTCATGGTCATCATACCCCCCTCCTCCCCAGTAAGTGTAACTCCTATGCATTTTTCTTGACAGATTACTATTTGTGGATGCGCACTATTTTGTGAGCGCAGAAAATATTCTTGTTTGCTGATAGCTTTTCTTTGCATTCTACTGCTTTTACCAGGGTTTAGATTTAGTCCCTGGACTAAGCAATCTTCAGCTTTGGCTTTAGGAAATCTTGGAACTCTTCAATAGAATTTTGGGAAAACTCCTGTGGGAGTATGCTCATCTGGTAACATGATGAAAATACCTGTCAGTGTTCAAATCTGGAGACTCCGGTACCCCAAGAAGTGGGTCTGCTGATTGAGATACTGACTGTTGCTGGACAGCTCTTTGATACTTTTTGCCCTAGTTCCTGGCATGTTGGAAACCTTGCCATGTTTTGCCTTTGATTGTCTGATTGCCTTTATATCTCAAACTTCCTCTAAAAGCTTGGCCTTAGCTAGTCTAGCTACTTGCATCCTCCACTGCTGATATCCTATGTACTGACCTCTAGCTAAATACAAGACCACATATTTGCCTGAATCCTCTACTGCTGACCTCTTGTTAACTACAAGATCATGGTTCTTATTAATTTGCAACTGCTGATATAATATGAACCAACCTCTGGAAAGATAAGGACCTCTGTTGCCCTAATCTGCACTTTTCACAACACCAGAACGTTGACTCTTGATACCAGATAGTTACAATACTAGACTTCAGTTGAGCAAAAAAGTTTTATTTTTGTTCTAGATATTTTATGCTGGAGATTTTACAGATTTATTCGAAAAACGTTTTCATTGGGAATTTTATGGTAAACATATTATATCTGGGTTGGAACTTTTCATTTCTTAAGATCTTCTTAAAACGTATTAATCTTCAGTTCTAAATGCCACCATTGGTCCATGGCTCACATCAAGAGTGACCATAGGAGACACAGTAGGATACAAGCATCAAAGGACCACAGAAATCCACTACTACCCATTTACAACAACAATAGTAGAGAATCTCAGTAGCAACAAACAGCATGTCTCAAAGAATCTCAGAGGAACGAGTAATCTTACTTTCTCGTAATTCAGCACTGTTGAATGTTGAATTAAAACAAACTCTGGACCATTTCTGAATTAAAGACCTTCTACTTTCTGGAAACACCAACCATGTTCATGGGCTATGCCCAGTATCACAGCTCAGCCCCATAAGGGTCTGCCTTTTTTTTCCAAGAAACAGCGGCACTCTTGTCCATGGACTAACAGCTCAAAACTTTGATGCACTCAAGCATCATTCTAGAGAAGTATTCCTGAAGGAGATTAAAAGAGGTAGTTCCGACTAAGCAAGTTCTAACTTGCCAGTTGGTGGGGTTCTGACTGCTGGGACCCTGAGCAATCCTGAGATATTGCACCATGAATATTAACAGTAGTGGCCACGAATGCACATCACAGAGCCATTCCCTTCAATTAAAATAGTGGAATACTGAAATAGTGGAGTTACCCGAGTTTAAGGCTCGACAATCTCCAGTGGTGTCATTCACTTCATTGGAACCACTTGAGACTGCTGAGTACTTGAACTTGTCTATTTCCAGTGGTTTCCTGAAGTGGCATGTATGTGCGACCACCGCTGTCAAAATTTCGAGACTTGTTGGGGGCAATTTCTCAAGATTAGTGGGAGTCCCGAGATGGGAATACCCCTTAAAGTTCAGATGTATAAGTAACAGTTCACAAGTTAGAAAATACCGTCCCCTATAGCCAACTGAGGGATCTCTGGCAATCTTGTTGAAGTGAATATGCTGCCACCACTGTCAAACCCTCAGGAAATGGTGGGCCTGATATCTCTGGATTGGTTGGGGTCCCAACGATCAGACACCCACTGTTATCCCTTATCCTGTGGCTACGGTAGGAATAACTGCTTTAATCGCAGGAAGTGAGGCTGGTGGGCTGCACTTTGAAACAACCTCCTTGGGCACCAACAAAAAGGTTGTCTGCTCTAAATTAAAGGCCTCTTTCACACGAGCTACAAAATCTCTCTACAAAATCATCGCTACAAAACGCATGTATGTGAAGCTCATGGTTTCCAATGTGTTCTTTCAGGCTACAAAACATAGCTCGTATGAAAGAACCCATTGGAAACCATAGGCTTCACATACATGCCATTTGCAGCGATGACTTCGTAGCGAGATTTTGAGGCCAAAAAAAAAATCGAATAAAATAATCCAATAATTGCAAACTAAATGGTGATCGGAACCTCTGAAATTCTCCAAATGAACTGTTTTAATAAGTGTATGTAAGGGCTCCTTCACACTGCCGAGAAAATTGTTGCAAGATTTGTTTGCTGAGAGACACATAACTCTCGCACAAATCTGAAACTCCCATCTTTTGAATGGGTTAATTCACATTTGCGATTTTTTTTTTTTTTTTTTTTTCCTGAATAGCACCGCTTTACAATGCTATGCAGAAAACATCACAACAAGCTCTTCCTTTTAGCGATATCACCCATTGAAATCAATGAGAGAAAATCGCTAAACAGCCTGTGGAGCTGAAGGAATCGCCGATAACAAAGAGAGAAAAGGGGGCAGAGCTACAGGTCATCCCCTAGAGATCTCCCCATATGGGGAGAGATAGGGGGCAGGACTAGAGGGCTTCCCCAGGACTTCCCCAAGAGTGGGGCTAGAGAGGGGGCAGGGCGAGAGGGGGTTCTTGTAATGGTTCCTCTCTAGCCAAGATAGGGGTGGAGCTAGATGGAACCTTCCCTCTCTAACCCTGCCGCTATCTTTCCAAATATGGGAAGATCTCTAGGAGTTTCCCTTTACCTCCACCTCGCTCTTTCTCCTCACTATGGGGGGGGGGGGGGGATTTCTTCAGCCCCACAGAGATACAAAGCTGTTTCCATGTGAAAACCCCTCTTGTCAAGGGGTTTTCAGAAGGATTGTGAGGGCGATATCAGGTTGTGAATAACAGCCTGATATTGCCCTCGCCAGTGTGCAGAAGCCCTCAGGTTGTGGTAGGGGTGCTGGTGAGATGAGAGGAACCCACTTGAAGATACTGGATTGTAGGATCAGAAAGCACATTACTCCCTGGTTTCTTCCTTGATTCTGTATGTAGTACATGCCTCAACTTGGTCTACGCCTCTCTAGCGCCCAACTATCGGTAGACGGAACACAAAATAAATATACAAATGAAGAGATGCCGGCTCTGTGAAATGGAATTGATATAAAAGTTATAAATGGTAATAGGTAGCAGACTGAATTATGGCATTTTGTTACCTTTCTCAATATTATAGATGTGTTCCATAATTCTTATTTTTAGACCGACCCGTGCATTCTGTATATATTAAAGTGCAATCTGTGCAATATACATGGTATACTGCGTGCTTGGTGTCACAATTAATAAATGTTTTTATAGGGAAATTGAAAGTATTATCAGTATTGGAAAACTTTTGAGTCTTAGCCATACCTGCGCATCGCACTGCACCGCATGTGAAAGACTTTTCTGAGAAAGGTGATCTTCAACATTTCTGATAGCATTGAGCTACCTCATTACCAGATGTCTGAGTTCTTTAACGAGGTGGTTGGTGGAGTTACTGAAGTTGGGGACTGGTAGACAGCAAAGAAGGAAATGAGGGTAAACAGACATGGTCGCTGCTAGAATTGCAATCCTGTATTACTGAAATACCTTTAGCAGCTAATTATTAATTGTCATCACCAGTTGTAATATTGTGGTGGGGGTGAAGGTGACACAAGAGGAATCTACATTGGGATACTGGATTGCAGAGCCAGAGACCACTTTATTCCATGGGGTTAGGTCAGCTACCTGTGTCTGCTGGCCTCTTGCTATTCCCAGCAGATGCGGACATCGCTCCACTCCATCTCCAGTGCTCTCAGCTCAACTGCAGGGTAATCAACTATCACCTCCCTATTTAGCTGATCTGGGGATCCTCCTTCTTTGCCTGAGTGTTGGCATTAGTTTGTTCTTGCTCTCAGCAAAGCTACTCTGTTTCTGATTCCCGTGCACCGAACCTTGGACCTATTATTTGGATTTTGCTTGAACTCTACTTGCCCTGACCCTTGGAATTGTTACCTGGACTTGCTTGAACTCCGCCTGCTCTGACCCTCGGATTTGTGACCCGGGTCTCTCTTGTATGCCGCTAGCGAACCATATCCTGACTGAGTGCTCTGGCCTGTCTCGTGTTGCATTGCACCAGTGTTGCTGACTCCTGTGTGTCAGCTGCCAACTATACCGGGAATATTCCAGGAGGTAACGGCCTGTCCGGTTTTCCGCTGCAAAGGCCATATCCCTGTACAGGGATCAAAGGGTGAAAACTGGGGAGCTGTCAGGATCACGATCAAAGATCTAGCCCAAAGTCAAACCTGTTAGTTGACACATTGCCCTGTATGTAACATCTGCCTCAAATTGGACGGCTTCTTCTTCTTCTTAATTAATCACTGGGGCAGATTTACTAATATTGTTTAGTAGACAAATGGACTTGAACTGCACCAGACTAATCATAGTGACTGATGGATTATAATTTTGGCACATTTCGAAACTGTCTAGTCAAACTTTACACCACCTATTAGTTGGATGCGGAATATTCAGCACCAAAATCCACTCTGCTATCGTGTGAATTTTGATGCAGAATATAAAATGGGATCCTGATGGCAATTCCACATCAAAATCCACAGTCAGCGGTGCAGATTTTGGTGTGGAATTCAGCTACTGGATATTCCATAATGCTGTTGCAGAATATGGAACAGATATCTGTGAGGCGTCTGTGAAAAAATCTGCATGTGTTACATTTACCATGGATTTCTCTGTAGAATTGTAGCGGATTTCACCCCACTCATCTGAAACTGTGAAATCCGCAGTGAAAATTTGCTGAATAAAGTGACATGCTGCAGATTTATATGCCCACCGCAGGTCAATTTACACTGCAGATTTTTCATGCCACATTTAGATGAGAGATTTGTAAGTTTGATCCCCTTCGATGGTAGTGTAATACACTGCAGGTTTTCCTCAGTGCTGCATTTGAACATCTCTTATTGTCTCTTCTCTCTTCCCAGTGACTCAGAAGTGTAATACTGCTTCCAGAACTAATGAGAGAGAGGAATGTAAAGAGCAGAGTCACATGGTATGTGATACTACTAAATATGTGCGTAAACCTATAGCCATATACAGGTTAGCGAAGAACGCAAAACTTTTTTTAAAGGAGTTGTCCGAGTTAAGAAAAACCCTGTCATAGTGACAACAATATAACTAATTTCCAGCTGTCATTCAATAAGAAGCATTATCAGGGAGCGACAAAACTACACTTTAGTAAAGCAAAATTTGGTCAGCTCAGAACTATTGGTAACATTAATTGGGACAACATCCTCAAAAACAACAGTACAGATGCAAATGGGAGAAGTTTAAAAGCACCTTCTGTGAGCAATTTATACCCTTTAAAAATAAAAGAACCACAAGTAGAAGGAAACCAATGTGGATTGACAAGACTGTAAGAGGGTCAATAAATGAAAAAAAAGCGTTTAAATTACTAAAACAAGAAGGCAGTGAAGAAGCGCTAAAATCATACAGGGGGAAAAAACAAATCATGCAAAGGAAAGATCAAAATTGCTAAGGCGGAGGCAGAAATACTGATTGCCACAGAGAGCAAAAATAACCCTAAACAATTCTTCAATTATGTAAACAGTAAAAGGATTTGCATTGAAAGCACCGGCCCTTTAACAAATAATGCGGGAGAAACCATAGGAGACGATGGGGGAAGGCAAATCTATGAAATTGTTTTTTTTTCAAATGTATTCACAAATGAAAAAGAAATGTCACATGAGATGCAGGGGAATAAAACAAACCTCCTGCTAAATATTGCATGCCTAACACGGAAGGAAGTGCAAGCCAGTTAAAGAGGATTAAAATCGATAAATCGCTGGCCACAGATGGAATACACCCAAGGGTTCTCAGGGTTCTAAGGTAACTAAGTGACGTGGTAGCTAGACCACTATTTCTTATATTTATGGACACTATAGAGACCGGGGTTGTACCACTCGATTGGTGCATAGCCAATGTGGTTCCAATATACAAAAAGGGGTCTGAAAGAGAGACTGGTAACTACAGGCTGGTAAGTCTCACCTCAATAATTGGAAAAGTATTCGAGGGGTTCATTTACAATAATCATGGGCAATACCTAATTTAGTCTCATCTGAGTTCACCACATCAACCTTCTCTAAAGCTTTGAGCCACCTTCATAAGGAAAAATTTGCCCAGGGTCTCAGATGATTCACAGTCTCGGAGCGTCAGTATTAGCCTACCAGAAAACATAAAATATAGTAACTCACCCATTATGGGGAAAGTTGAGTAGATCCAAGATATTCTGATCCAGTAATCCAAATTTCCCTCTTCTTCCCTTCCCACCTATTACCAACCCCGCTTTCCTTTTTTTTATTCATTTTTGTGTTTCCACAGTTAATAATTAATAAACTTATAGAACAGCGGTAGTTTTGTGCTAAGAATAAGAATATTCTTTTTAATTGTCAATATATATATATATATATCAAGAGATAAGAATCCAATGTCTTTCAATAACTGAATGTATTACTTTTCACACCACAAATATTAGATTGCTGTAATTTTTTACAGAACAGATGATATGTATGGAATTTGACAAATGTATTTGGTTATTGTATTGTTTTCAATAAAAACGATTGAACATTAAAGTTTAAATGGTAATTCCCCTTTCTAGTCGTAAAGGCAGCAAATGTGCACATAAAATCCCTACATTTATGCCTGCTGACCTCATGCATATGGGATAGCCAAACACAAAACCCATGTGTGTCGATACACAAAGTCCCTGTGGTTCTCACTTGCAACATTCATGTTCTGGCATATGGTGCCTCGTTTTGCCCTAGAATACCTAGTTATATATCATGCAATGGAACACTACTAGAGACGAGCGAACGTACTCGTCCGAGCTCGATGCTCGGGCGAATATTAGGGTGTTCGGGATGCTCGTTACTCGTAACGAGCACCACGCGGTGTTCGGGTTACTTTCAGTTTCATCTCTGAGACGTTAGCGCGCTTTTCTGGCCAATTGAAAGACAGGGAAGGCATTACAACTTCCTCCTGTGTTGTTCCAGCCCTATACCACCCCCCTGCTGTGAGTGGCTGGGGAGATCAGATGTCACCCGAGTATAAAAGTCGGCCCCTCCCGCGGCTCGCCTCAGATGCCTTGTGAGTTAGCTGAGGGACAGTGCTGCTGGTGCCGAAGCTGCTGTAGGGAGAGCGTTAGGAGTTAGTGTAGGCTTCAAGAACCCCAAAGGTCCTTCTTAGGGCCACATCTACCTGTGTGCAGGCTGCTGTTAGCAGTGGATTTTTTTTTTTCCTCAAAATCGGCTGTGCAGAGCATTGCAGCCTGCATTAGGGACAGAAGTGGTGCTTAGGTAGTGAGAGTGTTAGGAGTGAGTGTAGGCTTCAAGAACCCCAACGGTCCTTTCTAGGGCCAAATTTAACCGTGTGCAGTACTGTGCTGGCTGCTGTTTGCAGTGTTGCATTTTTTTTTTTTCTCAAAATCGGCTGTGCAGAGCATTGCACCCTCCATTGATACTAGAGGGACAGAATTGTGTAGGCAGGGCCACAACACAGATATTATTCATTGAATATACGCAGTGGGGCCTTTCCTTTTAAAAAAAGTGAAAAAATTATATTTGGCCTGCCTCTGTCAGTCCTAAGGGCTCTGGGTACGTGTGCGCGCGTGGAGAATGTAAAAAAATCAGACGCAACCAGCTACGGTTTACTGCAGGCTTGCGCCATTTTCTTTCCTGCCTGGGAAATACCTGCTCTGCCAGAGTTAATAACTCTGCAACCCCAAAGTTCTGTGACACATTTGCAGGGCCACACCACAGTTATTAAACTTATTATTCATTAACTAGAGGCAGTGGGCCTTTCCTTTTAAAAAAAAAGTGAAAAAATTATATTTGGCCTGCCTCTGTCAGTCCTAAGGGCTCTGGGTACGTGTGTGCTGCGTGGAGAACGTAAAAAAATCAGACGCAACCAGCTACGGTTTACTGCAGGCTTGCGCCATTTTCTTTCCTGCCTGGGAAATACCTGCTCTGCCAGAATTCATAACTCTGCAACCCCAAAGTTCTGTGACACATTTGCAGTGCCACACCACAGTTATTAAACTTATTATTCATTCACTAGAGGCAGTGGGCCTTTCCTTTTAAAAAAAGTGAAAAAATTGTATTTGGCCTGCCTCTGTCAGTCCTAAGGGCTCTGGGTACGTGTGTGCTGCGTGGAGAACGTAAAAAAATCAGACGCAACCAGCTACGGTTTACTGCAGGCTTGCGCCATTTTCTTTCCTGCCTGGGAAATACCTGCTCTGCCAGAGTTAATAACTCTGCAACCCTAAAGTTCTGTGACACATTTGCAGGGCCACAACACAGTTATTAAACTTATTATTCATTGAATAATAACAGTGGGCCTTTCCTTTTAAACAAAAGGGAAAAAAGTATATTTGGCCTGCAGGCTTGCGCCAATTTCTTTCCTGCCTGGGAAATCAAATCACTGGTAATATAGCATGCTGAGGGGTAGGGGTAGGCCTAGAGGACGTGGACGTGGCCGAGGACGCGGAGGCCCAAGTCAGGGTGTGGGCACAGGCCGAGCTCCTGATACAGGTGTATCGCAGCCGACTGCTGCGCGATTAGGAGAGAGGCACATTTCTGGCGTCCCGACATTCATCGCACAATTCATGGGTCCACGCGGGAGACCTTTATTAGAAAATGAGCAGTGTGAGCAGGTCCTGTCGTGGATGGCAGAAAGTGCTTCAAGCAACCTATCGTCCACCCACAGTTCTGCGCCGTCCACTGCTGCAAATCCGAATCCTCTGTCTGCTGCTCCTCCTTCCTCCCAGCCTCCTCACTCCACTCCAATGACACATGCTCAGCTGCGGGAAGACTCCCAGGAACTGTTCTCGGGCCCCTGCTCAGATTGGGCAGCAGTGGTTCCTCTCCCACCAGAGGAGTTTATCGTCACTGATGCACAACCATTGCAAAGTTCCCGGGGTCCGGGGGATGAGGCTGGGGACTTCCGCAAACTGTCTCAAGACCTTTCTGTGGGTGAGGAGGACGATGACGATGAGACACAGTTGTCTTGCAGTCAGGTAGTAGTGAGGGCAGTAAGTCCGAGGGAGGAGCGCACAGAGGATTCGGAGGAAGAGCAGCAGGACAATGAGGTGACTGACCCCACCTGGTTTGCAACGCCTACTCAGGACAGGTCTTCAGAGGGGGAGGCAAGGGCAGCAGCAGGGCAGGTTGCAAGAGGCAGTGCGGTGGCCAGGGGTAGAGGCAGGACCAGACCGAATAATCCACCAACTGTTTCCCAAAGCGCACCCTCGCGCCATGCCACCCTGCAGAGGCCGAGATGCTCTAAGGTCTGGCAGTTTTTCACAGAGACGCCTGACGACCGACGAACAGTGGTGTGCAACCTTTGTCGCGCCAAGATCAGCCGGGGAGCCACCACCAACAGCCTCACCACCACCAGCATGCGCAGACATATGATGGCCAAGCACCCCACAAGGTGGGACGAAGGCCGTTCACCGCCTCCGGTTTGCACCGCTGCCTCTCCCCCTGTGCCCCAACCTGCCACTGAGATACAACCCCCCTCTCAGGACACAGGCACTACCGTCTCATGGCCTGCACCCACACCCTCACCTCCGCTGTCCTTGGCCCCATCCACCAGTGTAGTTCAGCGCACCATCCAGCCGTCGCTAGCGCAACTGTTGGAGCGCAAGCACAAGTACGCCGCCATGCACCCGCACGCTCAAGCATTAACCGTCCACATAGCCAAATTTATCTGCCTTGAGATGCTGCCGTATAGGGTTGTGGAAACGGAGTCCTTCAAAAGTATGATGGAGGCGGCGGCCCTACGCTACTCAGTTCCCAGTCGCCACTACTTTTCCCGATGTGCCGTCCCAGCCCTGCACGACCACGTCTCTCGCAACATTGTACGCGCCCTCACCAACGCGGTTACTGCCAAGGTCCACTTAACAACGGACACGTGGACAAGCACAGGCGGGCAGGGCCACTACATCTCCCTGACGGCACATTGGGTGAATTTAGTGGAGGCTGGGACAGAGTCAGAGCCTGGGACCGCTCACGTCCTACCCACCCCCAGAATTGCGGGCCCCAGCTCGGTGGTGGTATCTGCGGCGGTGTATGCTTCCTCCACTAAACCACCCTCCTCCTCCTCCGCAACCTCTGTCTCGCAATCAAGATGTGTCAGCAGCAGCACGTCGCCTGCAGTCGGTGTCGCGCGGCGTGGCAGCACAGCGGTGGGCAAGCGGCAGCAGGCCGTGCTGAAACTACTCAGCTTAGGAGATAAGAGGCACATGGCCCACGAACTGCTGCAGGGTCTGACAGAGCAGACCGACCGCTGGCTTGCGCCACTGAGCCTCCAACCGGGCATGGTCGTGTGTGACAACGGCCGTAACCTGGTGGCGGCTCTGCAGCTCGGCAGCCTCACGCACGTGCCATGCCTGGCCCATGTCTTTAATTTGGTGGTTCAGCGCTTTCTGAAAAGCTACCCACGCTTGTCAGACCTGCTCGTAAAGGTGCGCCGGCTCTGCGCACATTTCCGCAAGTCCCACACGGACGCTGCCACCCTGCGCACCCTGCAACATCACTTTAATCTGCCAGTGCACCGACTGCTGTGCGACGTGCCCACACGGTGGAACTCTACGCTCCACATGTTGGCCAGGCTCTATGAGCAGCGTAGAGCTATAGTGGAATACCAACTCCAACATGGGCGGCGCAGTGGGAGTCAGCCTCCTCAATTCTTTTCAGAAGAGTGGGCCTGGTTGGCAGACATCTGCCAGGTCCTTGGAAACTTTGAGCAGTCTACCCAGGTGGTGAGCGGCGATGCTGCAATCATTAGCGTCACCATTCCTCTGCTATGCATCTTGAGAAGTTCCCTGCAAAGCATAAAGGCAGATGCTTTGCGCTCGGAAACGGAGGCGGGGGAAGACAGTATGTCGCTGGATAGTCAGAGCACCCTCCTATATCTCAGCGCGTTCAGGAGGAGGAGGAGGAGCATGAGGAGGATGAGGAGGAGGGGGAAGAGACCGCTTGGCCCACTGCTGATGGTACCCATGCTGCTTGCCTGTCATCCTTTCAGCGTGTATGGCCTGAGGAGGAGGAGGAGGAGGAGGAGGAGGATCCTGAAAGTGATCTTCCTAGTGAAGACAGCCATGTGTTGCGTACAGGTACCCTGGCACACATGGCTGACTTCATGTTAGGATGCCTTTCTCGTGACCCTCGCGTTGCACGCATTCTGGCCACTACGGATTACTGGGTGTACACACTGCTCGACCCACGCTATAAGGAGAACCTTCCCACTGTCATTCCCGAAGAGGAAAGGGGTTCGAGAGTGTTGCTATACCACAGGACCCTTGCGGACAAGCTGATGGTAAAATTCCCATCCGACAGCGCTAGTGGCAGAAGGCGCAGTTCCGAGGGTCAGGTAGCAGGGGAGGTGCGGAGATCGAGCAGCATGTACAGCCCAGGCAGTGCAACAGTCTTTAAGGGCCTGGACAGCTTTATGGCTCCCCAGCAAGACTGTGTCACCGCTCCCCAGTCAAGGCTGAGTAGGCGGGAGCACTGTAAAAGGATGGTGAGGGAGTACGTAGCCGATCGCACCACCGTCCTCCGTGACGCCTCTGCCACCTACAACTACTGGGTGTCGAAGCTGGACACGTGGCCTGAACTAGCGCTGTATGCCTTGGAGGTGCTTGCTTGTCCTGCGGCTAGCGTCTTGTCGGAGAGGGTGTTTAGTGCGGCTGGGGGAATCATCACAGATAAGCGTACCCGCTTGTCAACCGACAGTGCCGACAGGCTAACACTCATCAAGATGAACAAAGGCTGGATTTCCCCAGACTTCTGTTCTCCACCAGCGGACAGCAGCTATACGTAAGCAATACGTAGGCTGCACCCGCGGATGGAAGCTACGTTCTCTCTCACCATCCAAAACGGGGACATTTCTGCTTCATCAATCTGTGTCTAATATTCCTCCTCCTCCTCCTCCTGAAACCTCACGTAATCACGCTGAACGGGCAATTTTTCTTAGGGCCACAAGGCTCACTCATATAATTTTTCTTAAAAATTTTTATACGTTTCAATGCTCCTAAAAGCGTTGAAACTTTAACTTGAACCAATTTTTCGTTAAACTGGGCTGCCTCCAGGCCTAGTTACCACTTAAGCCACATTAACCAAAGCGATTAATGGGTTTCACCTGCCATCTTGGTTGGGCATGGCCAATTTTTACTGAGGTACATTAGTACTGTTGGTACACCAATTTTTTGGGGCCCTCACCTACAGTGTAATCACAGCAATTTCTATGTTCTTCGCCTACACTCAGGGTACAGAAAGGTTGTGTGGGGTTGGCCTGCACTTTAGCTACATAAATGTAACTTGGGCCTTGGCTATACTAAGGCTACTGAAATGGAACTAAGACTGCGCTCCCACTATACTGCTGCTTCGGAATTGTTACTGGGGCCTGTGTAGGCTGCTACTATTACTGAAATGGAACGAAGACTGCGCTCCCACTATACTGCTGCTTCTGAATTGTTACTGGGGCCTGTCTAGGCTGCTACTATTACTGAAATAGAACTAAGACTGTGCTCCCCCTATAATGCTGCTAGTGATATGTTACTGGGGTCTGTCGCTAATGCTACGGCTGAAATGTTACTAATTCTGGGCTCTGCCTATACCGCTGCTAATGGTATGTCTCTGGGGTGTGGAAACAGAGGCTTCCCAAAAACATGATGGCGGCGAGGCCATTTCCCACCAACGCTGTTACTGTGAGGGCTCCCACCCACTAGTGTTTTTTTTCACTGCGAAATTTGCATGTTTTTTTTTCTACAGGGGGTCTATGGGACTTGTAATGTTAAAATCGCGATTTTGCGCAATCGCGATTTTAGCTTTACAACTCGCATAGCCCAAAGACCCCTGCAGAAAAAAAAAAACCGCTGCGAATTTCGCAGTTAAAAAACGCTAGTGGGTGGGAGCCCTTAAGGTGCATATAACCACGGACACGTGGAGAGGACACATAGTGCCTCAAAAACATCCCCCTCCTCCTCCAACAATGAAAACATTCTTGGCAAATGCCTTTGCATTGGTTCGTCTGGTGGCAGTCCAAGAATTTCACCTTTACCGACACAACAAGAGAGCCCCCCCACCATCCCCCCGCCACGGCCCACTTAATCCTGGCCACATTCCGAAAACCAACAAAATAAAACCACGCTACTAGGTCCGCAGTCACCACCACATTACCACCAACGTGGTTACTGTTAAGGTACATATTACCAGTCTGACTGGGGCATGCAGTGTTGGCCGGAGCCCACCTGCATTTAGCACAACATTACTACCTCAGCTGTGTTGGGCAATGCAATTGGATATTTTTATGTACCGCCGGTGGCTTCCTGGCACCCACCCATGCTGTGGGTCCACAGGGAATTATAAATGCATCTGTTTCCACTTCAAAAGAACCCCAGTCTGACTGGGGCATGCAGTGTGGGCCGAAGCCCACCTGTATTAAGCACGACATGATTACCTCAGCTGTGTTGCGCAATGCAATGGGATATTTTTATGTACTGCCGGTGGCTTCCTGGCACCCACCCATGCTGTGGGTCCACAGGGAATTATAAATACATCTGTTTCCACTTCAAAACAACCCCAGTCAGACTGGGGCATGCAGTGTGGGCCGAAGCCCACCTGCATTAAGCACGACATTACTACCTTAGCTGTGTTGGGCAATGCAATGGGATATTTTTGTGTACCGCCGGTGGGTTCCAGGGAGCCACCCATGCTGTAGGTGCACACGGAGTTTAATCTACATGTGTCCACTTGTAAAGAACCCCAGTCAGACTGGGGCATGCAGTGTGGGCCGAAGCCCACCTGCATTAAGCACGACATTACTACCTCAGCTGTGTTGGGCAATGCAATGGGATATTTTTGTGTACCGCCGGTGGGTTCCAGGGAGCCACCCATGCTGTAGGTGCACACTGAGTTAACCTACATGTGTCCACTTCTAAAGAACCCCAGTCTGACTGGGGCATGCAGTGTGGGCCAAAGCCCACCTGCATTAAGCACGACATTACTACCTCAGCTGTGTTGGGCAATGCAATGGGATATTTTTGTGTACCGCCGGTGGGTTCCAGGGAGCCACCCATGCTGTAGGTGCACACGGAGTTTAATCTACATGTGTCCACTTGTAAAGAACCCCAGTCAGACTGGGGCATGCAGTGTGGGCCGAAGCCCACCTGCATTAAGCACGACATTACTACCTCAGCTGTGTTGGGCAATGCAATGGGATATTTTTGTGTACTGCCGGTGGGTTCCAGGGAGCCACCCATGCTGTGGGTCCACAGGGAATTATTAATGCATCTGTTTCCACTTGTAAAGAACCCCAGTCTGACTGGGGCATGCAGTGTGGGCCGAAGCCCACCTGCATTAAGAACGACATTACTACCTCAGCTGTGTTGGGTAATGCAATGGGATATTTTTGTGTATCGCCGGTGGGTTCCAGGGAGCCACCCATGCTGTAGGTGCACACGGAGTTTAACCTACATGTGTCCACTTGTAAAGAACCCCAGTCTGACTGGGGCATGCAGTGTGGGCCGAAGCCCACCTGTATTAAGCACGACATTACTACCTCAGCTGTGTTGGGCAATGCAATGGGATATTTTTATGTACCGCCGGTGGCTTCCTGGCACCCACCCATGCTGTGGGTCCACAGGGAATTATAAATGCATCTGTTTCCACTTGTAAAGAACCCCAGTCTGACTGGGGCATGCAGTGTGGGCCGAAGCCCACCTGCATTAAGAACGACATTACTACCTCAGCTGTGTTGGCCAATGCAATGGGATATTTTTGTGTATCGCTGGCGGGTTCCAGGGAGCCACCCATGCTGTCGGTCGACAGGGACTTCACAATAGGGAGTTGTACCTGCCTGTGTCTATGAATTAAAAAGCCCGGTCTAACTGGGGCATGCAGACACCTTGACAGAATGAATAGTGTGTGGCACATAGGTTCCCCATTGCTATGCCCACGTGTGCAGCTCCTGATGGCGGTGGCACAGGATTCTATTTCTCATTGCTTCTGTACAGCATTGGGGGCTATCGCCCGGCCCCTTTTAAAGAGGGTCGCTGCCTAGCCGTGCCAACCCTCTGCAGTGTGTGCCTGCGGTTCCTCCTCATGGCAGACGCACTTATAAATAGACATGAGGGTGGTGTGGCATGAGAGCAGCTGAAGGCTGCGCAGGGACACTTTGGTGTGCGCTGTGGGGGGGAGGGGGGGCGGTTGGGTAGCATGTAACCCAGGAGAAGTGGCAGTGGAGTGTCATGCAGGTGGTGATTGTGCTTTGTTGGAGGTAGTGTGGTGCTTAGCAAAGGTATGCCATGCTAATGAGGGCTTTTTTAGAAGTAAAAGTTGTTGGGAGGGGGGGGCCCACTCTTGCCGCTATTGTGGCTTAATAGTGGGACCTGGGAACTTGAGATGCAGCCCAACATGTAGCCCCTCGCCTGCCCTATCCGTTGCTGTGTCGTTCCCATCACTTTCTTGAATTGCCCAGATTTTCACACAAGGAAACCTTAGCGAGCATCGGCGAAATACAAAAATGCTCGGGTCGCCCATTGACTTCAATGGGGTTCGTTATTCGAAACGAACCCTCGAGCATCGCGATAATTTCGTCCCGAGTAACGAGCACCCGAGCATTTTGGTGCTCGCTCATCTCTAAACACTACGTAATTTTTTCTCACAAATGCAATGTATATGCATGAGAAAGCACTTCTGTATACCTTCATACTGGGGCATATGTAGGTACAGTACGTGCCCATAGTTCTCTATAGGAGTCGTGGTACTGGTCCATAATATGGCTGTATGCCGGAGCGGTTACACTGTACAAGCAGGAGTCACCTTGTTAATAATAAGATGCTTAACGTGGCAGTAAATAACACGGCAGAAGAAAAGATGGAGATCATTTTGTGTAGAAGCATTTTAAGACCGTCTCGTTCATTTTCCTATAGAAACCCCATTGCGCTCTCCTGGAATCCTTGCGGTATATTACAGAAAATGCTTGTGAGAAAAACAACACCAATACTACTGTCCAGGTAAGAAAAAACTAAGAAAACTTGGAACCTCTTATTGTCCTTTCTTCTGTCCATCCAATGAGCAGAGATGTAATGTGAAGCTTCTGGGCTCGGTATAAAACCTGGGGAAGGACCTTCCTCTTCCTCCAACCATCTGCTATTTACTCTATAACGGTATGTTTACACGTAATGGAAATACAGCGCATTTTCCACTACAAAATCCAAAGCTTTTCCACAAAAGGCAAAGGGTCAAAATGCGCACCATAAGTGTGGAATTTGACTAAGAATTAGATGTGTTTCTACAGCCACAGGGCTCTCCCTCATCTCTGAAGTCTTTGCGCTGACAGCGCTTCCCTTACCCGCCACCTGCCGGGCCTCTGGTGAGCACAGAGCCGGTAATCAGGTGATGCCACTTCTGCATCACCTGACAAGCGGTGCTGCACGCACTGGAGGCCACTGGCTAAAGGAAGCGTTGACAGAGAGAAGAACTTGGAGGTGAGGGAGAATATAAATTCCACTGCAAATTCCGCAAATTTTCTGCAACCAAAACAAAGCCACAATCCACGCCATTGTTGTGTATTCTGACTTAAAATCAACTTCATTTCAGCAGCTGGTTTTAGAAGATACAGCACTTCCCTCATCTCCAAAGTCTTTGTCCTGCCAGAGTATTACGGCACCCAACAGCCTGTAGTGAGCGCCTCACCAGGTGCTAGAACTTCCACATCAGTCGACCAGTGGCGCTGCACTGACTGACGGCTGCCAGGTGCTGGGATATGCTAACAGCGCAAAGACTTCAGAAGTGGGCAGAAGCGCTGTATCTTCTGAAATCAGTTGCGAATATGCAGCTGGTTTTAAGTCAAAATCCACACTAATGACTCTGTTTTGGATGCAGAAATGCAGAATTTTTTTGACTAATTAAAAATTATATTGAGACCCCTTGTTTGGGATTGTTCTTCACTCATCCAAATTAAAAACCTTCTGTAGGGCTGACAAGATGAACACTTGGTAAAATAGACCCTCAACGTGGACAGAAATCCCACTGCTAGATGTGATGGGTACAACAAGTAGACTGATGTCTTGGCACATCCACAATGCACCACGGGGGACAACACTAGTATTGTTGGTGAACTTTTTTTTTCTCTTCTTCTTCTCCTTATGTCATTGGGCTTGCTCTGGAATGCCCTGCATTCATCTCCATAGGAAGTGGCAACTCAGATCACTAACATTCTCAATCAAACTTCATTGACAACGCTCAACATCACCAAACTCCAAAAGGTTGTTACTGCAGTAATAGAAAATGTGGAAACCTCACTACTGGCATCTTTCACTGTAGAGCTCAACAACCAACATATAAACACCTCTGAAATTGGTGAGTAGATAGATATGTATTTGATAAGCTACTTATAGGCAGTGAATATATACCGGAGTGACAAAAGGGGGCACTGTGAATGTAGCTAACTCAAAAAGTATAACTTACCGATTCCTGACCTCCTACATTGCAACATCCTGGTATAAATATCTCATGCCTAAGATGTTTCCAAACTTCTTTATAACCACATATCCAAACAACTATGACTAATGAAAGGTATAGGAAAAACTTTATAGAGGTTTTCAGGAAGTCTAGTTCAACGGGGGGTGGCCTTACCTCCAGTGAAGCCCCATGCAGTGTGTTCAGATAACCCCTTATAATGTGCCATATAGTACCAAAATACCACTACCTAATCCATTATCTAGGGAAGGCCCATGCCTTTCCATAGGATCAAGCACTATGTATGAGATAATGGGTGCATGCTTAGCACTTTAGGATCAGAGAGGGCCCCCTTCAGTAGTGGCAAGTGATGTTTCCTGTCTGTTCACACCGGTCAGATAACCCTAAAGCTGCCCATATACATTACACTACATTGATGAAAACAGATTATTTCAAGCAAAACAATTATTCATTGGGTAAAACTGAACAACAAATTATAGTTTCTGCTGACTGACATTCATCATCTGGAAAAAAAAAAAGTGATCCGTGCCTGAAATTTTCACCCAATGGTCGGAAGAAAGATCTTTGATTGAAAGAATATTCCCACAAAGATCATTTGTCCATCGTTCTGTGTTAGTGAACATATATGGGCAGTTTGAATGACTATATTGGGCACTGTGGACTAAAATGTATATGACTGCATATACAAAACAATCATTCACTAGACGATCATTCACTTGAGGTTGTTCAACCATCAATTTACTTCTATCTAATGTCAGATCCTGGGACCATTTCCGTCCTCCAAGATGACCATCTCGATCTTGGAACTACATAATAAACACACTGTGCATTTGTGCAATGGCAATGTTGGACTACTGATGCGCTACATTAGCACTCTGACTGGCCTAACCTATCTGACTTCATTCTTAGAGCAGCATGAAGTGCCTTAGACTAATGATGCTTAGTATGCATTAGGTAGTTAGAAGACTGAGGTGACTTGGAAGATGGAAACTGGAGTCGGAAACCGGAAAATCCAAGGGAATATGGCAGGGAGGAAGGACAACTGGTAATATAATCCCTCTCCGGTCCCTTGACAAGATTTTGTCCTAGGACCAGATGGTCACTTTAAAGCCAATTCTAAATTCAACTTGGAAACATAATCCTACTTTGTAAACCATTTGCTGACATACTGTATGACATAGCATATGATACTATTTGGCACTCTTTGTTGTCAGTAATTTACACACTGTATGTAGTCTCTCACGGGTTTAGTTATATATAATTCCTATTTATATAATTAAAATGGATCTTCAGTAGAGATGAGCGAACACCAAAATGTTCGGGTGCTCGTTATTCGGAACGAACTTCCCGCGATGCTCGAGGGTTCGTTTCGAACAACGAACCCCATTGAAGTCAATGGGCGACCAGAGCATTTTTGTATTTCGCCGATGCTCGCTAAGGTTTTCATGTGTGAAAATCTGGGCAATTCAAGAAAGTGATGGGAACGACACAGCAACGGATAGGGCAGGCGAGGGGCTACATGTTGGGCTGCATCTCAAGTTCACAGGTCCCCCTATTAAGCCACAATACCGGCAAGAGTGGGCCCCCCCCCCCTCCCAACAACTTTTACTTCTGAAAAGCCCTCATTAGCATGGCATACCTTTGCTAAGCACCACACTACCTCCAACAAAGCACAATCACTGCCTGCATGACACTCCACTGACACTTCTCCTGGGTTACATGCTGCCCAACCGCCCCCCCTCCCCCCCACAGCGCACACCAAAGTGTCCCTGGGCAGCCTTCAGCTGCCCTCATGCCACACCACGCTCATGTCTATTTAGAATTGCGTCTGCCATGACGAGGGACCGCAGGCACACACTGCAGAGGTTGGCACGGCTAGGCAGCGACCCTCTTTAAAAGTGGCGGAGCGATAGCCCACAATGCTGTACAGAAGCAATGAGAAATAGAATCCTGTGCCACCGCCATCAGGAGCTGCACACGTGGGCATAGCAATGGGGAACCTATGTGCCACACACTATTCATTCTGCCAAGGTGTCTGCATGCCCCAGTCAGACCGGGCTTTTTAATTCATAGACACAGGCAGGTACAACTCCCTATTGTGAAGTCCCTGTCGACCGACAGCATGGGTGGCTCCCTGGAACCCACCGGCGGTACACAGAAATATCCCATTGCATTGCCCAACACAGCTGAGGTAGTAATGTCGTGCTTAATGCAGGTGGGCTTCGGCCCACACTGCATGCCCCAGTCTGACTGGGGTTCTTTATAAGTGTACAGATGTAGTAAAAACTCCGTGTGCACCTACAGCATGGGTGGGTGCCAGGAAGCCACCGGCGGTACATAGAAATATCCCATTGCATTGCCCAACACAGCTGAGGTAGTAAAGTTGTGCTTAACCCTTTCCAATCCAATTTGTATATGGTTTTCCTAGGGGGCTTACTCTTTTTCTGCCGTTATACAACGGCGCTATATGCTGGCTAAAGCCAGTACTGCATGAGCTGACACGTAGGATAGGCTCCGACAGCAGAGAGGCTGGCAATATACAGTAAGAGAACCCCGACGGACGTCTACCAACAACGGAGCTGTACAGCCTTAAACCCTAATGTCTTCACAGGTCACACAGTGGACTGGAAAGGGTTAATGCAGGTGGGTTTCGGCCCACACTGCATGCCCCAGTCAGACTGGGTTTCTTTATAAGTGGAAACAGATGCATTTATAATTCCCTGTGGACCCACAGCATGGGTGGGTGCCAGGGAGCCACCGGCGGTACATAGAAATATCCCATTGCATTGCCCAACACAGCAGAGGTAGTTATGTCGTGCGTAATACAGGTGGGCTTCCGCCCACACTGCATGCCCCAGTCAGACTGGTGTTCTTTAGAAGTGTACAGATGTATTAAAAACTCCGTGTACACCTACAGCATGGGTGGCTCCCTGGAACCCACCGGCGGTACATAAAAATATCCCATTGCATTGCCCAACACAGCTGAGGTAGTAATGTCGTGCTTAATGCAGGTGGGCTTCGGCCCACACTGCATGCCCCAGTCAGACTGGGGTTCTTTACAAGTGGACACATGTAGATTATACTCCCTGTGGACCCACTGCCTGGGTGGGTGCCAGGAAGCCACCAGCGGTACATAGAAATATCCCATTGCATTGCCCAACACAGCTGAGGTAGTAATGTCGTGCGTAATACAGGTGGGCTTCGGCCCACACTGCATGCCCCAGTCAGACTGGGGTTCTTTAGAAGTGTACAGATGTATTAAAAACTCCGTGTGCACCTACAGCATGGGTGGCTCCCTGGAACCCACCGGCGGTACATAAAAATATCCCATTGCATTGCCCAACACAGCTGAGGTAACGTCAGCTGTAATGCAGGTGGGCTAAAAATTAATTTGATTACACTGTAGGCGAGGGCCCACAAAAATTGCTGTATCAACAGTACTAATGTACATCCCAAAAATTGGCCATGGCCAGCCAAGAGGGCAGGTGAAACCCATTAATCGCTTTGGTTAATGTGGCTTAAGTGGTAACTAGGCCTGGAGGCAGCCCAGTGTAACGAAAAATTGGTTCAAGTTAAAGTTCCAATGCTTTTAAGCGCATTGAAACTTATAAAAATTGTTCTGAAAAATTATTTGAGTGAGCCTTGTGGCCCTAAGAAAAATTGCCCGTTCAGCGTGATTACGTGAGGTTTCAGGAGGAGGAACAGGAGGAGGAGGAGGAGGAATATTAGACACAGATTGATGAAGCAGAAATGTCCCCGTTTTGGATGGTGAGAGAGAACGTAGCTTCCATCTGCGGGTGCAGCCTACGTATTGCTTACGTATCGCTGCTGTCCGCTGGCGGAGAACAGAAGTCTGGGGAAATCCAGCCTTTGTTCATCTTGATGAGTGTTAGCCTGTCGGCACTGTCGGTTGACAAGCGGCTACGCTTATCTGTGATGATTCCCCCAGCCGCACTAAACAGCCTCTCCGACAAGACGCTAGCCGCAGGACAAGCAAGCACCTCCAGGGCATACAGCGCGAGTTCAGGCCACGTGTCCAGCTTCGACACCCAGTAGTTGTAGGGGGCAGAGGCGTCACCAAGGATGGTCGTGCGATCCGCTACGTACTCCCTCACCATCCTTTTACAGTGTTCCCGCCGACTCAGCCGTGACTGGGGAGCGGAGACACAGTCTTGGTGGGGAGCCATAAAGCTGGCCAGGCCCTTAAAGACTGTTGCACTGCCTGGGATGTACATGCTGCTCGATCTACGCACATCCCCTGCTACCTTGCCCTCGGTACTGCGCCTTCTGCCACTAGCGCTGTCGGCTGGGAATTTTACCATCAGCTTGTCCGCAAGGGTCCTGTGGTATAGCAACACTCTCGAACCCCTTTCCTCTTCGGGAATCAGAGTGGGCAGGTTCTCCTTTTACCGTGGATCGAGCAGTGTGTACACCCAGTAATCCGTCGTGGCCAGAATGCGTGCAACGCGAGGGTCACGAGAAAGGCATCCTAACATGAAGTCAGCCATGTGTGCCAGGGTACCTGTACGCAACACATGGCTGTCTTCACTAGGAAGATCACTTTCAGGATCCTCCTCCTCCTCCTCCTCAGGCCATACACGCTGAAAGGATGACAGGCAATCAGCCGGTGTACCGTCAGCAGCAGGCCAAGCTGTCTCTTCCCCCTCCTCCTCATCCTCCTCATGCTCCTCCTCCTCCTCCTGTACGCGCTGAGAAATAGACAGGAGGGTGCCCTGACTATCCAGCGGCATACTGTCTTCCCCCGCCCCCGTTTCCGAGCGCAAAGCAGCTGCCTTTATGGTTTGCAGGGAATTTCTCAAGATGCATAGCAGAGGAATGGTGACGCTAATGATTGTAGCATCGCCGCTCACCACCTGGGTAGACTCCTCAAAATTACCAAGGACATGGCAGATGTCTGCCAACCAGGCCCACTCTTCTGAAAGGAATTGAGGAGGCTGACTCCCACTGCGCCGCCCATGTTGGAGTTGGTATTCGACTATAGCTCTACGTTGTTCATAGAGCCTGGCCAACATGTGGAGCGTAGAGTTCCACCGTGTGGGCACGTCGCACAGCAGTCGGTGCACTGGCAGCTTAAAGTGATGTTGCAGGGTGCGCAGAGTGGCAGCGTCCGTGTGGGACTTGCGGAAATGTGCGCAGAGCCGGCGCGCCTTTACGAGCAGGTCTGACAAGCGTGGGTAGCTTTTCAGAAACCGCTGAACCACCAAATTAAAGACGTGGGCCAGGCATGGCACGTGCGTGAGGCTGCCAAGCTGCAGAGCCGCCACCAGGTTACGCCCGTTGTCACACACGACCATGCCTGGTTGGAGGCTCAGCGGCGCAAGCCAGCGGTCGGTCTGCTGTGTCAGACCCTGCAGCAGTTCGTGGGCCGTGTGCCTCTTATCGCCTAAGCTGAGTAGTTTCAGCACGGCCTGCTGACGCTTGCCCACCGCTGTGCTGCCACACCGCGCGACACCGACTGCTGGCGACATGCTGCTGCTAACACATCTTGATTGCGAGACAGAGGAGGAGGAGGAGGAGGAGGAGGGTGCTTTAGTGGAGGAAGCATACACCTCCGCAGATACCACCACCGAGCTGGGGCCCGCAATTCTGGGGGTGGGTAGGACGTGAGCGGTCCCAGGCTCTGACTCTGTCCCAGCCTCCACTAAATTCACCCAATGTGCCGTCAGGGAGATGTAGTGGCCCTGCCCGCCTGTGCTTGTCCACGTGTCCGTAGTTAAGTGGACCGTGGCAGTAACCGCGTTGGTGAGGGCGCGCACAATGTTGCGGGAGACGTGGTCGTGCAGGGCTGGGACGGCACATCGGGAAAAGTAGTGACGACTGGGAACTGAGTAGCGCGGGGCCGCCGCCTCCATGATACTTTTGAAGGACTCAGTTTCCACAACCCTATACGGCAGCATCTCAAGGCTGATGAATTTTGCTATGCGGACGGTTAACGTTTGAGCGTGCGGGTGCGTGGCGGCGTACTTGCGCTTGCGCTCGAACACTTGCGCAAGCGACGGCTGAACGGTGCGCTGAACTACACTGCTGGATGGGGCCGAGGACAGCGGAGATGAGGGTGTGGGTGCAGGCCATGAGGCGGTAGTGCCTGTGTCCTGAGAGGGGGGTTGCATCTCAGTGGCAGGTTGGGGCACAGGGGGAGAGGCAGGGGTGCAAACCGGAGGCGGTGAACGGCCTTCGTCCCACCTTGTGGGGTGCTTGGCCATCATATGTCTGCGCATGGTGGTGGTGGTGAGGCTGTTGGTGTTGGCTCCCCGGCTGAGCTTTGCGCAACAAAGGTTGCACACCACTGTTCGTCGGTCGTCAGGCGTCTCTGTGAAAAACTGCCAGACCTTAGAGCACCTCGGCCTCTGCAGGGTGGCATGGCGCGAGGGGGCGCTTTGGGAAACACTTGGTGGATTATTCGGTCTGGCCCTGCCTCTACCCCTGGACACCGCACTGCCTCTTGCAACCTGCCCTGCTGATGCCCTTGACTCCCCCTCTGAAGACCTGTCCTCCTGAGTAAGCGTTGCACACCAGGTGGGGTCAGTCACCTCATCGTCCTGCTGCTCTTCCTCCGAATCCTCTGTGCGCTGCTCCCTTGGACTTACTGCCCTTACTACTACCTCACTGCAAGACAACTGTGTCTGATCGTCATCATCCTCCTCACCCACAGAAAGTTGTTGAGACAGTTGGCGGAAGTCCCCAGCCTCTTCCCTCGGACCCCGGGAACTTTCGAATGGTTGGGCATCAGTGACGATAAACTCCTCTGGTGGGAGAGGAACCGCTGCTGCCCAATCTAAGCAGGGGCCCGAGAACAGTTCCTGGGAGTGTTCCCGCTCCTGAGCAGGTGTCATTGTAGTGGAGTGAGGAGGCTGGGAGGAAGGAGGAGCAGCAGACAGAGGATTCGGATTTGCAGCAGTGGACGGCGCAGAACTGCGTGTTGACGATAGGTTGCTCGAAGCACTTTCTGCCATCCAGGACAGGACCTGCTCACACTGCTCATTTTCTAATAACCGTCTCCCGCGTGGACCCATTAATTGGGCGATGAATGTGGGGACGCCAGAAACGTGCCTCTCTCCTAATCGCGCAGCAGTCGGCTGCGACACACCGGGATCAGGAGCTCGGGCTGTGCCCACACCCTGACTTGGCCCTCCGCGTCCTCGGCCGCGTCCACGTCCTCTAGGCCTACCCCTACCCCTCAGCATGCTGTATTACCAGTGATTTGATTTAACAGGCAGGAAATAAATTGGCGCAAGACTGCAGGCCAAATATAATTTTTGCCCTTTTGGGAAAACGAAAGGCCCCACTGCCTCTAGTGAATGAATAATCTAAGTTTAATAACTGTGCTGTGTCCCTGCTTATGTGTCACAGAACGTGAGGGTAGCAGAGTTATTATAACTCTGGCAGAGCAGGTATTTTTTTTCCCAATTAAGGAAAGCAAATGGCGAAGCCAGCAGTAAAGCGTAGCTGGGTGCGTATGATTTAGCAATGTTTTTCACGCAGCTCACACGTGTCCACAGGCGTTAGGACGGACAGAGGCTGGACAAATAGATTTGTTTTCAGTTTTTTCCCACCAAAAGGCAGCACTGCGTATATTCAATGAACATGAGAAGTGTAATAACTGTGCTGTGTCCCTGCTTATGTGTCACAGAACGTGAGGGTAGCAGAGTTATTATAACTCTGGCAGAGCAGGTATTTTTTTTCCCAATTAAGGAAAGCAAATGGCGAAGCCAGCAGTAAAGCGTAGCTGGGTGCGTATGATTTAGCAATGTTTTTCACGCAGCTCACACGTGTCCACAGGCGTTAGGACGGACAGAGGCTGGACAAATAGATTTGTTTTCAGTTTTTTCCCACCAAAAGGCAGCACTGCGTATATTCAATGAACATGAGAAGTGTAATAACTGTGCTGTGTCCCTGCTTATGTGTCACAGAACGTGAGGGTAGCAGAGTTATTATAACTCTGGCAGAGCAGGTATTTTTTTTCCCAATTAAGGAAAGCAAATGGCGAAGCCAGCAGTAAAGCGTAGCTGGGTGCGTATGATTTAGCAATGTTTTTCACGCAGCTCACACGTGCCCACCGCCCGTAAGGACGGACACAGGCTGGACAAATAGATTTGTTTCCACTTGTTTTTCCACCAAAAGGCAGCACTGCGTATATTCTATGAATAATAACTGTGTTGTGGCCCTGCCTATACAATTCTTTCCCTGCAGTATCAATGGAGGGTGGAATGCTCTGCAGAGGCGATTTTGAGAAGCCCAAAAAAAATGCAGCACAGCTAACAGCAGCCTGGACAGTACTGCACACGGATAAATATGGCCCTAGAAAGGACCGTTGAGGTTCTTGAAGGCTACACGCACTCCTAACACTCTCCCTGCCTATGCAGCACTTCTGTCCCTAATGCCAGGTGCAACGCTCTGCAGAGCCGATTTTGAGAAAAAAAAAATTCCACTGCTAACAGCAGCCAACACACAGCTATCAGTGGCCCTAATAAGGACCTTTGGGGGGTCTTGAAGCCTACACTAACTACCAATTCTTTCCCTACAGCAGCTCCGGTATAAACAGCACTGTCCCTCATCTAACTCACACCGCATCTGAGGCGAGCCGCGGGAGGGGCCGACTTTTATATTAGGCGAACACCTGATCTCGCCAGCCACTCACAGCAGGGGGGTGGTATAGGGCTTAAACGTTGCAGGGGGAAGTTGTAATGCCTTCCCTGTCTTTCAATTGGCCAGAAAAGCGCGCTAACGTCTCAGGGAAGGAAGTGAAAGTAACCAGAACACCGCATGGTGTTCGTTACGAATAACGAACATCCCGAACACCCTAATATTCGCACGAATATCAAGCTCGGACGAACGCGTTCGCTCATCTCTAGTGACTACATATATTAACTATTGTTGTGGTATGTTGGCCTTTCCAGGTCACTAATCAGTTAATGTCCGTGTCTGTGTTATCTGTGTCTGCATGATTCTGTAGATTGCCCCTTCTGTCTGTTGATCACTCCTAGAGAATTGTGGAAAGTGGCAGCATAAATGGTAGCTTTTTCAAGCTAGCTTGAAAAAAGGCATTTTTGGGGGGCCATGTGTGATCTTCTTTTCTATCTCCTATAGAGGCTAAAATGCAGGTTGCTCAGGACTTCTGTGTTGATGAATCTTCCATGATCCTAACCATTGATGATAATAAAATGGAAGTACCGTGTTCACTTGTGAACTTCACGGGTGGTGAGTGTGAAGCCTATTGTACTGGCTATACATGTCTATTACTTCATCATATACTTATTCTGTATTATATCTGTGTTTATCAGGTGGAGCCATGTTTATCTCCTATAAAGGTCTCAATGACAAGTTAAATGGCAGCATTCTTGCATCTTTCGGGGATTCAGGTCATACAAATAAAGAAGAAGTGATCTCCTCGGTGATTGGTGGAGCTATCACAAAGAACAATACAGAGAATCTGCCCTCTCCAGTCACCTTCGATTTGCAACATCTGATGGTCAGTAAAGGACTTATGCATTTCTACTGTCATCAGTACTAGAGCAAAAAGTTACAAGCAACACACTTCATGTAGATAACATAAGGGCAATGCAAATTGATCAAGACCAGGAATACTCAGAGGGGCGTACGCGGGAGGAAGTTTCTGTGACTGCTTACAGGGTGCAAAAATACAGATATTCTTTATTCCTCCTTCACAATTGCTGTCAAGGAAATGTCTTCTGATACTCATCATGCCATTACTAGTGACAGGGTGGCATTCGTTTTTTTTTAACCCCTTAAGGACTAAGCACTGTAAATTCACTGTTCTTGGTTCTGGGCTTTAATCCCGCCCAATCACAGAAATACGGCATGAGATTATAGCCTCTGCTCCTACAATCGGGTAGAAGCAGGTCGGGTTGTCAGCTGTAATCACAGCTAAGAAACCGGAAAAGAAGTGAGAAGCGGTTTTTAACAACTTCTGCCTTCTCCTTTTCCCAGTACATAGCGCTCAATAAACAAGTAAGAAAAAACTACAGAATGGAATTTAAAAATTTACATAAATAAAATGACCCAAAGCCGACGCCAACCAAAACCATCGCTGTATGCGCCCTGTAATCCGAAACCATACATATATTAAAATGTCCGAAACAAAAAGAATGGAACCCATTCCCATACTTCATTTTAGCTTAAATATTATAATTTTTAAAAAAAACAACTATAAATGTTAAAAAAATAATCATTTTTTTTAGCTTTTTTTCCCCAATAAGACTAAAAAAAAACGGAAAAAAGTCAGTGAAAAAGATATTAAAAATATTATGGGAGAAAAAACGCAGCAAAAATAATTTTTGGTAGCTGAAGGAAACAAAATAGGGCAGTAAAACCACCACATGGGTAAAATCCCTAAAAAGCGTCTGGTCCTTAAGGTGCAAAACAGCTTGGTCCTTAACCCCTTCCCACTCCAGGACGTAAGTTTACGTCCTGGCAGCGGGGTACCTCCCGCAACAAGGCATAAATTTACGTCCTGGGGATAGTGCAAGACCTTAAGCGATCTTGCATTATCCAGCAGCGGGAGCCGGCTGTCAGTGATAGCCAGCCTCCCGCTGCAACAGCGGGGGTGCATCGTAGATGCGACCTCTGCTGTTAACCCCTTCACTGCCGTGATCTATGTAGGTCGTTGCATGGGAAGGGTTCACAGAGGGAGGGCCGACTGGTTACCATGGCAACAGGACACCAGATACCAGTGTCCTGTATTGCCAGTGCCTGTGATCGCTGTAACAAGCGATAAGGCATTGCAGAACTTCTGTCCGATCATCGGTGCTATGGTGAAAGTCTCCTACAGGGACACAAATGATGTAAAAAAAAGATAAAAATAATGTACCAAAAAGAAAAATATTCTAAAAAATAAATGTGAAAAAAAAGGTTTCTTTTCTCATATTAGCATAAAAAATGGAAAATAAAATTAAAATCCCACATATTTGGTATCGTCGTATCCATAACGACACGTACCAAAAGTTGCACATGCTTTAATCCTGCACGGCAAAAAGCGTAAATAAGAACCACTAAAAAACTGAGGCAAAAATTCAATTTTTTTGCATTTTGCCTTCCAAAAACGCAATAAAACTGATCAAAAAAGCTGTATATACCCCAAAATGGTACCAATAAAAACTACAGCTTGTCTCGCAAAAAATAAGCCCCCACAAAGCTCTGTACATAAAAAAATAAAAAGGTTCCAAGGACTTTGAATGCAGCGATTTAGAAATAAAAGAAAAAGATTTCCAAAAAAGGTGGTTTTATTGCAGAAAAGTGGAAAAATCTTAAAAAAAATATAAGAATTTTGGTATCGTTGTAATTGTACCGACCCGCAGAAAAAATTGATCGTGTCATTTATGCTGCATGAATAATGCTGTAAAAAAAAAATCTATGGGGGAATTGATGTGTTTTCTCTCCCTGTTATCTTGATTTGCATGATTTCCACTGAAGTCAATGGGAGACTCGAGCATTTTTTACGGTTACCCATGCTCCGCATAGAAGAAGTTGTGTGACTCACCTGAAAACATCAGAAAGTGATGGAAACACTACAGAAACAGATAGGGAACAGCAAGGGCAGCATACATGGATGCATAGGAGGCTCCCAGGTCACACTATTAAGCCAAATTATGGGCAAGAGCCAGGCGGTCACCC
This sequence comes from Eleutherodactylus coqui, assembly GCA_035609135.1. Classification (NCBI taxonomy): domain Eukaryota; kingdom Metazoa; phylum Chordata; class Amphibia; order Anura; family Eleutherodactylidae; genus Eleutherodactylus; species Eleutherodactylus coqui. The sequence goes on along the minus strand of CM069406.1, from coordinate 278,567,232 downwards.
CCCCCCCCCCCCTAATAATTTACTTGGGAAAGACCATAATCAGCAAGGCACATGCGCTGGCACATCTAAGCTAAGCACCACACTAGGTGTAACGAAGGCCAAACACCACCTGCGGGTTACACCACTGCCTCTTCTCCTGTGTTACATGCTGGCATTACTGTCCAATCCCCCCCAGGACGCAGGCATGAGCCTGTGTCAACAGCATACTCAAATTTTTCCCTGCGCAGCGATCAGCTGCCCGCATGCCACACGGTTGCTTGATAGCCACACCACCCACATGTCTATTTATAAGTGCGTATTGGATGAGGAGGAACCGGAGACACACACTGCAGAGGGTTGGCAGGGCCTGGCAGCGGCCCCCTTTAAAATAGTGGGCAATATCCCACTATGCTGAGGAGAATTGCTGATAAATTAATGTATGATCAAAGGTCCAATCCCATGCCACCTCCATGACAATATTGTCTGGAGCCACAAACGTGCCCATAAAGGGGACTCAGATGCCAGTCCTTCTACCCATCTCCACAATTCAGCAAAGCATGCTAACACCAAAGATTGGTTTGAAGCAGGACGTATCGCAAAAGTTGCCACCACTGGTATACACCTGTGGAAGTCTCATTAAATCAGTTACGCTTCCTTGGATCGCTATGAGGACAGTGTGATCCATGAAGAAATTTGAGTGGCCAAAGCAGGACCCTGCGCTGCGCAGCAGATCTGGGGCAGATTCTACATACCGACCAGCGCTGTCCCCCAGGGATGTGTGCGTTTATCAGACTCAAACCAAACTGGCTGTTTACCACTCAGAGTATTTTACGTCCGCTTAAATCCAACAATACACAGTGTACAATGAGTTCTGTCTTGCTATACAGTGCTGATCAGAATTCCAATGCCCATGCCCCCTTCATCACAAAATTGTCAGGAGACACAAACGTGGCTATGAAGCGGACTCGGATGCTAGTACTTCTACACATCTCCACAATTGTGCAACGCATTCTAAAACCAAAGATTGCTTAGATGCAGGAGGTGTCGCACAGGTAGCCATCACAGGTATACAGTGAACCTGTGAAAGTCTCATTAAATGACTTACGCTTCTTTGATCGCTACAAGAACAGCATCAACCATGAAGAAATTTGAGTGGCCAAAGCAGGACAATTCATTCTGTCTATGTGTCAGACAGCTGAACACTGTGCTGAGAAACCTTTGTGTACCCAGAGTATAGGCGAATCCCTGAAACATTTGTGTACCAAGAGTATAGGCGAACCCCTGAAAGATTTGTGTACCAAGATTATAGTCAAATCCCTGAAAAATTGGTGTACCCAGAGTATAGGCGAAGGATGGAAAAATTTGTTTACTAAGAGTAGAGGCGAAGCCCGGAAAAATTTGTGTACCAAGAGTATAGGTGTACCCCTGAAAAACTTGTTTATCCAGATTGCAGGTGAAACCCAGAAATTTTTTTTTAACATAGAGCTCGTACTTGCTTAATTTACTAACAGAGCCTGGAGGCAGCCATCCGAAAAAATTAGTTTTAACAGTGAACCCACAACCCATTCTACAACAAAAGATTGTTTTACCCAGAGTGCAGGTGAACCCCTGAAAGATTTGTGTACCAAAAGTATAGGCGAACCCCTGAAAAATTGGTGTACCCAGAGTATAGGCGAAGGCCGGAAAAATTTGTGTACCCAGTGTACAGGTCTATCCCTCAAAAATTTACCCACAGTGCAGATGAAACCCCAAAAAGTTTTTTTAACATACAGCTCATACTTGCTTAATTAGCTAACAGAGCTTAGAGGCAGCCCTCCAAAAAAATTAGTTTTCACAGAGCCTTTTGGCCCTCTGAAAAATTGACTGTTCACCGTGCTGACATGCTGCTTTAGGAGGAGGAAGATCAGAGAAGGATAGACCAAGCAACTTCTCATAGAGGGTGCATGGTTCTCCTGTTCTAGCTTAAGGAATCTTCATGTTCCGCTGCTTTCCACCGGTGGAGGAGAGAAGTCCGGGGAAATTCAGGCTTTGTTCATTTTTATGAGTGTAAGCCTGTCGGCGCTGTCAGTTGACAGGCGGGTATGCTTATCCGTGATAATTCCCCCAGCAGCACTAAACACCCTCTCTGATAAGACGCTAGCGGCAGGGCAGGCCAATACCTCCAAGGCATGCAGCGCAAGTTCGTGCCACATGTCCAGCTTTGACACCCAATAGTTGTATGGAGCAGAGGGATCACGGAGGACGTTGGTACGGTTGGCTATGTACTCCCTCACCATCTTTTTACACTGTTCCCTCCTACTCTGCCTAGATTGGGGAGTGGTGACACTGTCTGGCTGGGGAGCAATAAAACTGGCAAAGGCCTTGGAGAGTGTTCCCCTACCTGCGTTGGACATGCTGCCTGTTCCCCGTGTCTCCCCTGCTAGTTGGCCCACTGAACTATGTCCTCTACTGCTCATCCTCCAATACGTGCTGAGAAACAGACGTGAGGGTGGTCAGGCTATCAAGCGACGTATTTTCACCCCCCATCTCCTGTTCTATCCGCAAAGCATCAGCCTTAATGCTTGTAAAGCCTGGCCAACATGTGCAACGTAGAATTCCAGCGCATGGGCACTTTGCACAACTGTCGGTGCACTGGTAGCTGGAAGCAATGTTGCAGTGTCCTGAGTGTGGCAGCATCTGTGGTGGACTTTCTGAAATGTGTGCACATGCGATGCACCTTGCTGAGCAGGTCAGACACATGGGGGTAGTTTTTAAGAAAGCGCTGAACCACCATGGCCAGGCATGCCATGTGTGTTAGTCTGCCAAGCTGCAGAGTTGCCACCAGGATATGCCCATTGTCGCACACGATCCATGAACACGAACCATGCCTGGTTGAAGGCTCAGTGGCGAAAGCCACAGATCGGTCGGCTTCGTCAAACCCTGTAACAGCTCTTGAGTGGTGTGCCTCTTGTCTCCCAAGTTGAGGAGTTTAAGCACGGCCTGCTGACGCTTCCCCACCACAGTGCTGCAGCGCCTCGAGCTACCGACTGAAGGCGACGTGCTCACACGTGGTGATTGAGAGGTGGAGGAGGAGGGGGGGTGTTTGGAGGAGGTGGCATAATAAGCTGAAGAAACTGTGATCGATGTAGGACCCGCAATCCTCGGTGTGGGTAGCATGTGAGTGGACCCAGGGTCAGACTCTGTCCCAGCCTCCACAAGGTTAACCTAATGTGCCATCAGGGAGTTGTAGTGTCCCTGCCGCCAGCTCTTGTCCATGTGTTGGTGGTTAGGTGGACCTTCCCAGTAACCACGTTGCTGAGGGCACGGTTAATGTTCCGTGAGACGTGCTGGTGTAGGGCGGGGATGGCACAGCGGGAAAAATAGTGGCGGCTGGGGACCGAGTACTGAGGGACCGCCGCCATCAGGTTGCGAAAAGCCTCCATTTCCACTAGCCTATATGGCAGCATCTCTATCTGAGTAGTTTTGAAATATGCACATTTTAAAGATTGTGGCTGCGTATTTCTGCTTGCGTTCCAATGCTTGGGTTATCGACAGCTGAACGCTGCGCTGGGACACATTGGTGGAGGCAGTGGAGGACCATGGAGGTGAGGGTGTGGGTGCAGTGCCTACATCCTGGGAGGGGGATTGGATCTCAGTGACAGCATGTGACACAGGGGAAGAGGCAGTGGTGTGACCCGCAGGCGGTGAATGGCCTTCGTTCCACGTTGTCGGGTGCTTAGCCATGATATGCCTACGCATGCTGGTGGTGGTCAGGCTGGTAGTGGTGGCTCCCCTGCTGATTTTGATGTGGCGCAGGTTGCACACCACTGTTCGTCGGTCATCCGCACTCTCATTGAAAAACCTCCAGACACTCAAATACTTAGCCCTCTGCGCGGGAACTTGCCGTGAGGAGGTGCTGTGGGGAACAGTTAGGGAAGTATTTGTTGTGGCCCTGCTCCTCCCCCTGTCCACCGACTGCCTCTTTCAACCTGTTCTGCTGCAACACTTGCCCCCCCCCCTCTGAGCGGTGTTTTCAGTAGGCTTAAAGGGGTTGTCTCGTGAAATCAAGTGGGGTTCAGCACTTCTGTATGGCCATATAAATGCACTTTGTAATGTACATCGTGCATTAATTATGAGCCATACAGAAGTTATTCACTTACCTGCTCCGTTGCTAGCGTCCCTGTCGCCATGGATCCGTCTAATTTCGCCGTCTTCTGGCGATTTTAGACGCGCTTGCGCTGTGTGGTCTTCTTCCTGGTGAATGGGGCCGCTCGTGCCGGAGAGCTGGTCCTTGTAGCTCCGCCCCGTCACGTGTGCCGATTCCAGCCAATCAGGAGGCTGGAATCGGCAATGGACCGCACAGAGCCCACGGTGCACCATGGGAGAAGACCCGCGGTGCATCGTGGGTGAAGATCCCGGTGGCCATCTTGGTAAGGTAAGAAAGAAGTCGCCGCAGAGCGGGGATTCGGGTAAGTACTAAACTTTTTTTTTTTTTAACCCATCCCTTGTGTTTGTCTCGCGACGAACGGGGGGCCTATTGAAAAAAAAAAAAAAACGTTTCGGCGTGGGACAACCCCTTTAACAACCCAGGTGGGGTCGGTCACCTCATCATCCACCAGCTCTTCCTCTAAATACTCAGTCTGCTCCTCCCTCAGACTTACTGCCCTAACAACAACCTCACTGACAGACAACTGTGTATCATCCTCATAATCCACAAATAGCTCTTAGGTAATTGGAAGTCCCCACCCTCAGGACCCTGAGTCTGTGAAAGGTCCAAATTTTAGGCATCGGTCACGACAAACTCCTCATGTGGCTATGGAACCATTTTTTCCAACTCAGGGCAGGGACCTCCTTTTCCTGGAGTAACCAGGCTGGGAGGAAGGAGGAGCAGCCTGAGGATTCAGAGGTGCAGTAACTTGGCTGGCGTGAGTGGACTGCGTTATCCGCTATCCACGTCAGCACTTGATCGCACTGTTGTGCTTTTAATAATGGTCTACCACGCGGACCTGCAAAATGTGAGATGAAGCTGGGGAGGGGAGATACGCGGTGCTCTACTAATCCCTCAGCAGCAGGCACTGTTTCACCCCGCCCAGGACCTCGACCTCTGCCCACGTCCTCGACCTCGACCCTTACTCCCTAGTCTTCATCATGTTGAATAAAGCACTTGGAGTAAATGTTACGCAAAATGCTAGTTATTTTGCGTATGCTTATAGGCCAAAATAGACACAAGAAACAGTGTATATTACTGTTAGCTTGGGCTAATTCACCGCCCATATAGACTGGTAGATACAGTACGCTATGAGCAGGCCCAGAAAAATCTAAAACAGTGTATACTGCTGTTAGCTTGGGCTAATTCACCACCCACAGAGACTGGTAGATACAGAAGGCTCTAAGCAGGGCCAGAAAAAATTAAAACAGTGTATACTGCGGTTAGCTTGGGCTAATTCACTGCCCACAAAGACTGGTAGATACAGTACGCTCCAACACAGCACCAACACATGGGTATATAGCGTACGCTTTGAGCCCACAAAAAACTAAAAATCAGAGAAATTATAGTTTTCTTTCTTCCTATGTACTATGAGTACAGCCCTGGCAGTACACTGCATAAAACCTGTAACAATGGGCAGAATACGGCCGAGATGCTTGAAAAAAAATGTATGCATACTACTGGTCCCAGCCAGCCAAAATGCTGATGTACACAATGAGAGGAGTAGTAGTCCTAGAAAGGACTGTTGGGTTCTGGTAGTAAGGATCCCTGCCTAACCGCAACCTAATCCCTACCCTAACGCATTTCCTATAGCAGCAGCTCCATCCCTAAGCTCATGTAGCATGCGTCTGAGGCGAGCCGCGGGTGGACAGAATTTAAATACTCGGCGGTCAGCTGATCAGCCCAGCCACCTACTGCTGTAGACGTGCAGAGGGTTGGCACGTCACAGCAGGAAGTGGTAAAGCTTTCCCTGCATGTTTAGTGGTTAAAAAGTGGTGTTAAACATGCGGAGAGGGGCCTTAAGAGTTTCTTGAGCACCGCGTGGTGCTTGAGTGAGTAACGAGCACCATTGACTATTTTAATACTCCTCTCTAATAATGACTCAATTTGGACAAAATATAGTTACTCTTATTATTTTTAGGTCCCCTATACATGGCAGCGGCATTTGCCAAAAGACTTGTATGGATGCACACTGAGTCCTTGCAGTTCCTTACTACAGAGCCCCTGATACTTATGTCCCTCCACTGCTGACTGTTTAGATGCATGGTCAGCTTTGACAGCAACACCTAAATCTGATCGTAGCAGTTACTGGTGGGTGTCAAGTATCAGAAACAGTTGATAGCCGCCAGGAATGGAAAAATGTACCAATTTTTATGCTATGCCAACTGTATGCATGCTATGTATGGGTAAAACATCTTGTGTGCACATTGGGCCAGATGCAATATGTGTCCAGACGCTGTAACGCATCTTTAGCAGGAGAGAAGCTTAGTCTACTTATACAAGTCTGTTAATGCCACTATAGTCTGAGGTGTGGTAACGCTGATTGAGGGGATATGACAAGCAGCTAGGAAGAGCATGCTTCTGTTGCAAGAAAAGAGCTGTGTGCCTTATTAAAAGAGGATTCATGATTAATTACTGAGTGGCGAATTACCATTTCAGTGGAACTCTGTACCGATCACAGGTGGACAAATATGCTAGCAATGTCAGGAAAGGTTCAGTAGGCCCACTTAAAAGTCTAGGGGTGTCTCCTTGTAGTGGCCCGGTAGGTCCTACAGGATGGTTGCACAATCACTGGTCCTTAAACACCCATTTATGTACTCCTGAAGAGACATTTCTGGTATTGTACGTCAGAAAAATGCAGTCTTTCCCCTTTCTAACATCTGGCTCCGGATTGGTTGCTGTCATAAAAATTCTCGATTGGTAGAAAGGGATGCAAGCTCAGGAAAATGAGTAGGGCCAGGTAGGATGTGAGGAGGAGTTAGAGAGCAAGTGCGGGAGAATAGAGAGGAAGTGAGGGAAGAGTTAAGGGGAGTAGTCTGGAGATAGATGAGGGAGGAGGTGCACAGCAGTGCTGCAGGAACTAATGCTGTTCGAAGTGGAGGAGAAGAGATAACAAGCTTCTAAAGACAATTGCAGTGTGGAGGAGAGCAAGTTGGGATCTTTGCTACATGACAACAGGGAGTGTTACTAGCCCCTGTTAAACTGAAGACAGGGAAAATACAGTTAACCCAAGTCTCCATAACTACAAAATCTGCATAGCAATCCTTAGGAAAACAACCCTCAAATAACTTGGCCTGACGGGATTCTGTCTAGAGTAACCCTAAACCAAGTGAGAGAGCAATGAAGATAGAACTGCTTAATTTCCTGAATGTACTGAAACCAGCATTATTGATTGGCTAAACTGAAACCTGCATACTGTGAATTGTACAAATGCTTCCAGTTAACAAACTGCTTAGTAAACTGTGTGCCTTCAGTTTACATCAAAGCAAAAGTGGACTTTTCTCAGTTATTTCATTACCATCTATTGGAGATTCCACCCCAAATGTACTGGCATCAAGTAATACAGCCGTTAGACATAGTCGCTATAAGTTTTATGCCTGTTTCCACTGTGCCATTTGCTGTCATTGTTGGGAGGGATCGCAGAGCCACCTGTGACAACCATCTTGTTTACTCGTGGCTTGCCCACGCTTGGCCGCTACACTGTATTACGTCTCCTCAGAGGTTGAACAAAGCCATAACTTGCTCATGTACAGTACATGAGCCTTAATGTTTGATAACTTTTAAACTAAAGCCTACCCTCATGTTTGACGTATAATCACATGGAAGAACTGTCCAATTTAGCCCAGAGCATTTAGATGGTCTTCAATGAAGATCTGCTGTAGGTGACCATAAATGATTGCTGTTGGTATCTTCATAGCCTGGACAGAACTACCTGCTGATATTGCAATGAAGAAAGGATTCTCTGTCTTAGAACTTGCCGTGGTCATTGTATGGAAACAAAAGTAGCCCTTCAGCAGGTTCATGCAATCCATAGAAAAGAGGCAAAGGTCCCCTCAGTAGCTGCATATATTAACTGGGCCTATGTCTAAACTCTTGCTGTACAACAAAGTTCCGTACATACGTATCTGGTGCACTAAAATTCTTTTCTTGACTATTATTTGAACCATAATCCATTAAAAACAGTCGTGAGATTTAAAAAAAATTGTCTGATCTTCTACATCTATTTTCACATAGGCTGTAAAACCATTCCACAATTTGCGGTGTGTATTTTGGGACATAAAAAAGGAAATTTGGTCAACCTATGGTTGTAGAAGTAAGCAGTTAGACGGAGGGAACCGTACACGTTGTATCTGCACACATCTCTCCACCTTTGCTGTCATCATGGCACCCACTAAAATTCAGGTGAAGTTACATATGATGTTGACTCATTAACTATTTATTTTTATATAGAAGTAATTCCACTGCCCTTGGAAATCAGACAATAATATGTAATGGGGTATAAGATCCAGGGGCATAGCTATAGGGAGTGTACCTGGTTGGTCCCTGGTTTCTGAGAAGACTCTCCACCACTTAAGAACTTAAGAAGACACCATAAATACAGATGATCGGTAGGGCCCCAGGAACTGTAAGTTTTATCCTTGGATAGACCTTCCAGTATGACCAACCAATCATTCCCTTGTCTTCTCATAGGGCCACCTTTTCTTTTGTTCACCTCAAAATACTTCCTCAGCCAAATCACCCAAGCATATGTAATCTGAACTGGGGATTTAATAATCTTTCACCACCTATCCTATGTTTATGGTTATAGTTGCTAAAAACAATGTACATGTCATTCTTCTAGTAGGAAAACATGAGCTGAGAAAATTACCACATATGAGGTTCAAAATATACATAAATATTTTCAAATAAGGACTAACACCACTCTTACATATGATCTAGTTGAAGATCATACATGTCAAGTATAAATCATGAACTACTTGGAGTCAATAAACTTATTATAATATAATGAACACATAGGAAACTGATATAATGTCCTATAGATGACCAGCATTTGCAAGACTGTTCAAGCACAATTCTCTGTATTAGGTGGAGTACTGTAACTTATACTGTCACTTCTAATCCCTTATTGTTTTCTCAATTACAGGTGGATTTTGGCTTAAAACTTCTCTCTGTTATTGGTCTCAGTTTATCTCTTGTCTGCTTGTGTCTTTCTTTTCTCACCTTCATCCTCTGTCGGTCATTGAGAAGTGCTCACACTTCTGTTCTAACAGTTCTTTGTGTATGCCTCTTCTTGGGCCAACTTCTCGTCTTGGTGGGTCTTCAACAAACCTCAAATAAGGTAACTATGGTTTCAACTATTTTTGAATTTCTGCAAGTTTTCTACAAACAATGGTGGTGTCACTTTTTTCTCCTTCAGGTCTCAGTAAGACATCAGTTCATTGTCTGTTTATAGTTACTTTGAAGAGGTTTCCAGAATTAGAAAAACATGGCTGAGGTCTTCCAAAAAGAATGCCAAGCCTGTCCACTGGTTGTGTGTTGTATTGCGACTTAGACAATTCACTTCAATGAAGCTGAGCTCCAATAGCAGACGCAAACAGAAGAACACAGCCATGTTTTCCTAATCCTGGATGACCTTTTGTTAACACTGAACAATCCTAAAGATCTTTAAAGGGTTTTCTGGGACTAAGATATCGGATTGGTGGGGTTCTGCTGCCTGGGACCTCCACCATTCAGATGTTTGAAAAGGCATCTTCTCAGACCTGTGACGTTACATTCTTCGGCCATGCTACCTAAGAGCAGCTCAGTCTTGAGATACTAGAAGTGTAAGCTTTTGTCTCTACTGGAGGAAAAAGGGCATAGTCTTCAAGAGAGAATAGCTACATTGAAACTAATTAAGGAAAGTGAGGATTTCCTTGACAGAGTAGAAGAAAGTCTTCAAAATGTTGAAGGGAAAGACATGTCCAGTGTACCTGCAGAAGCAGAAGGATGGAAGCATGTGACCCAAAAATGTAGTAGGATCAGGAGTCAACCAGCACCCATACTGCTCAGGAACTAGTACCAGGTTCTCACTCAGGGGGACCTGGTACTGGTTTCTGAGCAGAAGGAGAAAGAGGTACAGCAAGAAATGACTCTACTAAAATAGAACAGAGCAGAGGAGAAAGAGGTACAGCAAGAAATGACTGTACCCAAAAACAACAGCGCAGAGGAGAAAGAGGTACAGCAAGAAAGGACTCTACCCACAAAGAACAGAGCAGAGGAGGAAGAGGTACAGCAAGAAATGACTCTACCTACAAAAAAACAGTGCAGAGGAGAAAGACGTACAGCAAGAAATGACTCTACCTACAAAAAAACAGTGCAGAGGAGAAAGACGTACAGCAAGAAATGACTCTACCCACAAAAAACAGAGTGTTACCATGCGGCGTTGCTGGTCCTCCCAGGGCGGTGGTGTGTGGGGTCCCATGGTCGGGGCGCTTTCCCTCGGTTTGTTGTCCGGCTGCCTGGGGCACGGGTGCCTGGCCAGCGTGGTGCTGTTTCCCTCAGTGTGCTAGCTAGTCCACCTCAGTTGGTCTCCTGCTTCAGTTATCTTGTCTCCTATTATCTGCCAGGTTTTTCCATCTGCCTCAGTTCTGCTTAATTTTGCTCATGTTGGTTATTTACATCTGCCTTTACTGTCAGTATTCTACTCTTTCCTTCAAGGTTCGCCAGCGTCCCTTTTTCGGTCCCTAGTGAGAGTAGGGATCGCCGCCCAGTTGCCCACCTGGGGTTAGCCAGGAGTGAAGGCAAATAGGCAGAGACAGGGGTTGTGGGGGAGATCTAGGGCACTCGGGCTGGCGTATCAAGGGTAGTATACCGTAACATAATAACTGGCCCTTAAAATTGCTCTCCTATGGAGGCCATGAGTACCCTCGCAAGTCAGTTCGCTTCACTTGTATTGATTCTACCCCTCTGACTGCAGGGGTAGTACAATGGAGGACTCCCATGTTACAGTTCACTGTGGGTGTTCTCCATTCTGAGGATCTGTCGTTCTTAGTAATGGAAAGGATGTCTGTTGATATAGTGCTTGGTATGCCCTGGTTGGCACTGCACAATCCCAGATTTGATTGGTTCACTCGGGAATTGACACATTAGGGGTTGTCCTGTCATAGTCACTTAGCTACTATATCCATGTGTTCAGCAGATACCATACTTATTCCTGAGTATTTGTCTGATATTCATGACGTATTTTCCAAGAAACTGTCTGAGACTTTGTCTCCCCATAGGGAGTGAGACTGTGGTATTGATTTGATCCCCAAACAGTCCCATCCCTAAGGGAGACATTTTCAATTTGTGTGGGAGTGAGCACAAATCCCTTAAGTCCTATATTTTGGAGTCTCTGTCCAAACGAAATATCAGGCCATCCAGTTCTCTTGCCGGGGCAGGTCTCTTTTTTGTAGAGAAGAAGGATGGGACATTGAGGCCTTGTGTGGATTATCGGGCTTTAAATAAAATTACGGTGAAGAACCAGTGCTCCTTGCCCCTGATTCCTGATTTATTGAATCAGGTGGTAGGGGTCCACTGGTTTTCCAGATTGGACTTAAGGGGGGCTTACAATTTAATTTGCATCCGAAAGGGAGATGAGTGGAAGACCACGTTCAACACCTCGTTCGGACATATTGAATAGCTAGTCATGCCCTTCGGACTTTGTAATGCCCCCGCTGTGTTCCAGGGATTTATGAAGCGGTCTTCCACGACTTCCTGGGGGTATTTTTGGTCATATATCTCGATGACATTCTGGTGTACTCCCCAGACTGGGATTCACATGTGCGGCACCTGAGGCTGGTTCTGACCCATTTGCGTGAGTACCAACTTTTTGTCAAGTTGTAGAAATGCATTTTTGGTACTAAAAAAGTGTCTTTTCTTGGTTAACTGATTTCACCCACGGAGATTCAAATGGAGTCTTAAAAAGTGGCGGCAATCTCCCAATGGGTCAGACCAGATAATCTGAAAGCTCTCCAGTGGTTTTTAGGTTTCGCAAATTTCTGCCGTAAATTTATTAAGAATTATTCTGTTATTGCTCAACCCCTGACCGATCTTACCAAGAAGGGTGCCGACTTGGTAAGCTTGTCACCAGAGGCCCTAGAGGCTTTTAGTCGTCTCAAAAGGGCGTTTACTGCTGCCTCGGTGCTAGTACAGCCTGATGCGTGGCTACCGTTTTTCATTGAGGTCGATGCGTCTGAGGTGGGGGCAGGGGCTGTATTGTCTCAGGAAGTCAGCAGGAGACCTGTGTATAGTCCATGTGCATTCTTCTTGCGGAAGTACAGTTCGGCGGAACGTAACTACGACGTGGGTAGTAGTGAGTTATTGGCGACTAAGTGGTTTCTAGAAGAGTGGCGTCACCATTTTGAGGGGGTAAGGCATCCCATTACTGTGTATACTGATCATAAAAGCTTGGTATATCTCGCCAATGCTGAGAGACTCACAGCTCGTCAGGCCAGGTGGGCGTTGTTTTTCGCCAGGTTTAACCTCGTCGTTACATATATTCCAGGAGAGAAGAACGTGAAGGCAGACGCCCTCTCCCGGAGTTTCGGTTCGCCAGAAAGTGAGACAGTGGCTCCCGAGAATATCTTGGCACCTGGAGTGGTGGTGGCAGCTGTAGAATCTGATCTTGTTTGTTATCTACCAAATTGTCAGCAGGACACTCCCTCAGGGGTGCCGGAGGGCAGATGGTTTGTGCCAGAGTCCTTTCGTCTCAGTCATTGAAGAGTCTCACTCATCTGTTTTCACCAGCCATCCGGGGGTTCAGGGCACTCTGGATCTTTGTTCTAGACACTAGTGGTAGCCAGGCATGTCTCGGGAGATCCGCGACTTTGTTAAGGGATGCTCTGTCTGTGCACGCAGTAAAAGTCGTCGTCATCATCCGGAGGGGCCTCTGCGACTGTTACCGGTGCCTTTTCGTCCGTGGTCGCATTGATCAGTAGATTTTATCGCCGATCTACCTGAGTCTCAGAAGTTCACCACTATCCTAGTTGTTGTAGACCGTTTCTCAAAGATGGCACATTTCGTGGCGTTAAAGAAGCTATCTTCTGAGATAGAATTTTCCAAGATTTTTGTAAAAGAAATCATTCATCTACATGGGGTTCCTGAGAACATCGTATCTGATCGCGGTGTTCAGTTTGTTGCGCAATTTTGGCGAGCCTTCTGTAGAAACTTGGGAACATCGCTTTCCTTCTCGTCAGCATTGCACCCGCAAACTAATGGTCAAACTGAGCGGAAGAACCAGGATTTAGTGCAATATTTATGGTTGTTTGCTAGTGACAAGGCTCATCAGTGGGCAGAATTCCTGCCCTTGGCAGAGTTTGCGCTAAACAACCGTAATTGTTCTTCCACTGGGGTATCTCCATTCCTGTGCGTATATGGTCAGCATGCTCGCTTCCTTACAGCTATTTCTACTCCAACTGCCTGTCCTGCAGCTGGTGTCTCCACAGATGCACTGCAGGGGGTATGGAAAGTACAAAAGAACCTGGAAGCAACAGGGGCTCGTATGCAGTTGCGTAGTGGGAAGAGTCTGTCAGTATCTGAACCTTACAGGATGGGACAGAAGGTATATTTGTCCTCTAGAAATCTCAAATTGAAGGTTCCATCTTTGAAACTGGCGCCGCCTTACGTGGGTCCCTTTGTCATCACGCATGTAGTAAATCCACTTGCTTATGAACTTGATTTGCCAGCTACATGGAGGGTTCATAGGGTTTTTCATAAGTCATTATTGAAACCTTTTGTCACTTCGGTGAGGACACCTACTCAGCCTATTCTGGTCAAAGGCTCAAAATTGTAATTAAAATGGCTGAATGAAATCTAAATAATCATACATTAAGTATTTTCTGAACATTCCACCCTTGATTATTTAGAATCATTTCTGGTTTTCATTACACAACTTATTTTATACTACACTTCCACATTGTGATTGAAAATACATAAAATCAACATCCAATTAAACGTTTGAATATACCTTTTGACATATGATTCTATTTCCAAGTTCTATTAGCAACTTCCAAATGTTTTCTATATTTTTCATTTCCATAATATATTACATAAACAACCAGATAATGTAATGTCACATTTATTACACTGTTCCCTATATTTTCATTTGCTATCAACATAAAACCAATCTTGTCAAGTCTGGGCTCGAGAAAAAATGAAAAACAAAAAATTAAAAAACAGTTAGATGTTGAATACAAATGTCTCTTCCTGTAAAATTGTTTTTTCTTCTCTTGATCTTCTTTAGACCCTAAACCTATAGGGTCTCTGATGCAAGGATGCAGGGGGATTATTATGCCCTTACTGCTTTCCCTGGTTAGCCAAACAGACCCTAAGGAGAAACATGTCTCTGCCCATTACATTGGTATCAAACAATCTTCTCCATTCTGCATATCCAGAAGTATCCACAGCTGATTATAGAGCCCCTTTATTCCAATATTGCAGATGCCCTCTCTACACCACTTTGTTGCCCAAGGTCTTCAGGGAGGAGCTGTGAGGCTTAGCCCTCCTTTGACGTCATCAGCTGGCGGTTATTATGCAGAAGACTGGGGTTCACTCCGGTGACAGTTTAGCAGCAGTCGGGCACACTTGTCAGTTCTTCAGGCTCAGTTGGATAGTCACAGCGTCTGGATAGATGCAGCATGCACTTAGAGAAGATGAAATTTTAAATCACACTTCGAAAGTCCCAATGTCCTGGCGGAAATAACTCAGTTGATTAATTTACTCAGTCCCAAATAAACTTGATCCAAAATAATTCAGTCCATGGTAGATTAAACAAAAGCTAAATCGCAGTCCTGGGCCTTGTGTGCTTTTCTTCACCCCTCCATAGATAAAAGAAAATTCTGTAGGTCAAATTTATCAATAAAACAAACTCTGCCCAGAGTTACCTGATAAGTTTTCTGCTGTAAATGAATATTACTAATCTAACTATACTCATTGAAGAACAAATAACTTCTATATACAGTATACATATAACTCATGAATAGGGATGAGCGAGCGCACTCGTCCGAGCTTGATACTCGTTCAAGCATTAGGGTGTTCGAGATGCTCGTTACTCGAGACGAGCACCATGCGGCACTCGACTCAATTACATTTCCTTCCCTGAGAAATTTGCGCCCTTTTCTGGCCAATAGAAACACAGGGAAGGCATTACAACTTCCTCCTGTGACGTTCCAGCCCTATCCCACCCCCCTGCAGTGAGTGGCTGGCGAGATCAAGTGACCCCCGGGTATTTAAATCTGCCCCGCCCCCGCGGCTCGCCACAGACACACGCTAAGAGAGATCAGAGAAAGTGCTGCTGATGCTGCTGCTGCTATAGGGACAGTGTTAGCGTCTTCAAGAACCACAACGGTCCTTTTTAGGGCCACAGCTCACCTAGTGCATTACTGCTGTGGCTGCTGTGAGCAGTTTTGCACTATTTTTTATGTATATCGGGCATGCAGGCTATAGCGTTCTCAGGCTGCAGTCTGTACTTGAGTATAGGGACAGTATTGGTCAGGCAGGGACAGCGGTAGTGTAGAATCCTGTCTACAAGAACCCCAACGGTTCTTCTTAGGACAACCTGTGACCGTGTGCATTTAACTCCGTGGTTGCTGGGAGTTGTAGTACCTCAGTATTGCACAGCAGAGCCTGCGTGCAGCCTTCATTTAAACATTTTTCTGTCTGCACTTTGCATTGCGTCAGTTTGGTCTGCCTCTAAGTGTATGCCAAGAAACCACAAATTTTCTACAACGCTCTGTGTTATACGTGTGCTGTCTCACAAGTGCACGGTGTGCCTGACGCCCATAGATTGAAAGTGCAATACACACTGCATAGCCTCAGCCTGCATTGCATCGAAAAAAAAGGAGATTTAAAAAAGAAATCCTTTTTACGGCTACCGGTGACCCAGTGTATTTGCCTGCGTGGCCTGTGAGACTTCACGTCCATCCAAACTGCATAGTGTACAGCAAGGCCTAAGTGCAGCCTTCATTCAAATATTTTTCTGTCGCACTTTGCATTGCGTCACTTCAGTCTGCCTCTAAGTGTACGCCAAGAAACCACACATTTTCTACAACGCTCTGTGTTATACGTGTGCTGTCTCAGAAATGCACGGTGTGCCCGACGCCCATAGATTGAAAGTGCAATACACACTGCATAGCCTCAGCCTGCATTGCATCGAAAAAAAAGGAGATTTAAAAAAGAAATCCTTTTTATGGCTACCAGTGACCCAGTGCATTTGCCTGCGTGGCCTGTGGGACTTCACGTCCATCCAAACTGTATAGTGCACAGCAAGGCCTAAGTGCAGCCTTCCTTATAATTTATCTCTGGCTTCATTTTGCATATGGCCTCATGTCTATTTCTCAGCGCGTGGAGGAGGACGAGGAGGAGGAGGAGGGGGAGGAGCCTGAGGAGGAAAAGACAGCTTGGCCCACTCTAGAGGGTACCCATGCTGCTTGCCTCTCATCCATTCAGCATGTATGGCCTGAGGAGGAGGAAGATACTTAAAGTGATCGTCCTAGTGAGGACAGCCATATGTTGCGTACAGGTACCCTGGCACACATGGCTGACTTTATGTTAGCATGCCTTTCTCGTGACCCTCGTGTTAGACGCATTTTGGCCACTACGGATTACTGGGTGTACACACTGCTTGACCCACAGTATAAGGAGAACCTTTCCACTCTCATTCCTGAAGAGGAAAGGGGTTTGAGAGTGATGCAATACCACAGGGCCCTGGTGGACAAACTGAAGGTAAACTTCCCATCTGACAGCGCTAGTGGCAGAAGGCACAGTTCCGAGGGCCAAGTAGAAGGGGAGGCGCAGAGATCAGGCAGCATGTTCAGCGCAGGCAGGGGAACACTCTCCAAGGCCTTTGCCAGCTTTATGGCTCCCCAGCAAGACTGCCTCACACCTCCCCAGTCCATGCTGAGTCGGAGGGAGCACTGTAAGAAGGTGGTGAGGGAGTACGCAGCTGATCGTACCACCGTCCTCCGTGACGCCTCTGCTCCGTACAACTACTGGGTGTCAAAGCTGGACACGTGGCCCGAACTCGCGCTGTATGCCCTGGAGGTGTTGGCTTGCCCTGCGGCTAGCATCTTGTCAGAGAGGGTGTTTAGTGCAGCTGGGGTAATCATCACGGACAAGCGTACCCGCCTGCCAACTGACAGCACCGACAGGCTTACACTCATAAAGATGAACAAAGCCTGGATTTCCCCAGACTTCTCTTCTCCACCAGCGGACAGCAGCGCTACCTAAAGACCTTTGTCAATCTGTGTATGATATTTGTCCTCCTGGGTGCCACCCATGCTGTGGGTCCACAGGGACTTCACATTAGGGATTTGTACCTGCCTGTGTCTATGTATTAAAAACCCTGGTAGACTGGGGCATGCAGTGTGGGCCGAAGCCCACCTGCATTTAATCTGATGTTACCTCAGCTGTGCTGGGCAATGCAATGGGATTTATTTATGTACCGCCGGTGGGTATCAGGGAGCCACCCATGCTGTGGGTGCACGCGGAATTCCCATTGCGGAGTTGTACCTGCCTGTGACTATTTATAAAAAACCCCGGTCAGACTGGGGCATGCAGTGTGGGCCGAAACCCACCTGTATTTAATCTGATGTTAGCTCTACTATCCGGGGCACTGCATTGGGACAAACTACAGGAGCAATACAGCGCTAATGAGACGTGCACAGCTACGCTAGCATTGGAGTTCGCAGTAGGCACGCAATTGCTGAGGGTTTGTGCAGAGGCCTATGTCCTGGGTGCAGTGAAAGTCCGTTTCCTGCCTAGGATTGCTGAAGCTGTGGGCCGAGGCCTATGCCGTGGGCGCGGTGCAAGTCTGCCATGTTTGGCCGCTCAGATCAATTTTTTGTTCATGTCTTCGGTTTCCTAGGACCCACCTATGCTGTTGGTGCAAACTTAGTTCCCATCGCAGTGTTTGACCTGTCTGGCACAAAGACACTCACTGACTTGGGTAGGGGGCAGAGCGCAGACTGCTTTCCCCTTGCAGTGTCGATTGAGCTATGCGACACCTTGACAGAAAGAATACTGTGTGGCACATGGATTCCCCATTGCTATGCCCACGTTTGCAGCTCCTGATGGAGGTGGCACAGGATTGGATTTCTCATTGCTTCTGTACAGCATTGTGGGCTATCGCCCCGCCCCTTTTAAAGAGGGTCGCTGCCTGGCCCTGCCAACCCTCTGCAGTGTGTGCCTCCGGTTCCTCCTCATGACAGACGCACTTATAAATAGACATGAGGGTGGTGTGGCTGTGAGGCCAGCGTGTGGCATGAGGGCAGCTGAAGGCTGCGCAGGGACACTTTGGTGTGCGCTGTGGACACTGGGTCATGCGGGGGGTTGGGCAGCATGTAACCCAGGAGAAGAGGCAGCGGTGTGTCCCGCAGGCAGTGCTTGTGCTTAGTTGGAGGTGTATCTCACACTCATACTTTTCCTGCCTTCAATCCATTCATTCAATATGCAAGGAAGTCTCCTACCTACACAAAGAACTATACATTTGCATACCTTGGTGTTACAGTCTGCACTTTCTCAGAAACCTGTTACCAGGATCCATAAACATTGAACATATACATACATGTAGACAGACCACAGACAAACATTACACATTGAACAAGGCTCTTCCTGCAACTAATGTTCATAAGAAAGACAGTCTGTTGTTTTTTTTCTAACACACATGAGTTCTTCTGAACTCCATATGCACTGGAGCTCCAAAAAATGAAAATTCAAAAAAAAACCTTCTCTGAATTAAGGCCTTTTTTTTTTTTTTTTAAACAAAAGTAAAACTAACATGATCTATTATTTGGTGATATCACATGTCAACGAGTGACCAAAGTTCTGCTCTTGTATTTCTACAAGCAAACAGATAGGTTGTTAGCATCCCATCCCCCAAACAAACAGCCTTGAAGTCTACTTTGTAAAACAAAACATTAGAAAAAGGAAAAACATTTTTTTTTAAAGCCAAAGTTCTCAGCCAGTACATCCTTGTCGGAATATTTCTCATCACCTGTTATCTTGAAGAGGAAAAGGAAAAATAAAAGTACAGTGAGACAAAAAGCACATTAAACAAAAAATTATAATCATTATATTTCCACATTGGAGCATTTGGGGTTCTATCAGATACGTTTTCCCTCAATTCTCTCCCAGGGTCATATAATCCCCTTTTCTTATACAGTTTCCACATCTCATCTGTAGGGATCCCATCTACTTTCTCCAGTGGGAATCCAGCTTTCAATAAAGCTATGAACATATCTGTCCTGTTTAGTCCATTTCGTTTCCTATTACAATTTGGATTTTTATCTTGCTGTGATCCATCCTCATTAAGGACCGGACCCAATTCTCCCAACTGCCTTACTGCTTCCAGAACCTCAGTCACCGGATGACCAGTCTGATTTATTAATAGAGGCATGATTACTTCTTTATATGCAGGGGAAGCAGTTTTGATCATCTTATTTCTAACACCCATGGTCAACACTCTTCTCATCAGACCATTTTGCTCATTCATCACAATTGCACGTTTCATCATTTCTTCCTTAATTTTCTGCATACAATTGGACAAAGTATACCAAGGCTTCTCTGTATGCGGCCAATCAGAATCAGTAGGATATTTATATGTTATAACCATCGCCACCACATCAAGTAGAGTGGATTGACCCTGCTGGACTTGTAAAGTCCTGAATGCTTCAGCTACCACTGGATCAGTTGACAAGTTAACAAATTTGGGTGCGTCTTTACAAACCACACATACACCATCAAACATTCTCACTATCCAGGTTATCAATGGTTCATCTGGTTTCTGTGCAAATCTTTCTATCTATCTGTTAAAAGTCCTCCATTACATCGCTATTCACTGGTCCTTTTAGAGTGCTCACTGTTCTGCACCTCATGACAGGATTTGTTTATACAGGAGGCAGATTAATTTTTCTATGCTCATTAAAATGTCCAACTTCCTCAGCAGAGTCCCAAATATCTCCATCCCACTTATTAGGGTCCCAATCAACTCCTGCCTTGGCCACTACAGTATGAACCTTTTTCTTATTTACTCTGCCTCTGCGGTATTTGTATTGTGCGACCCTGACAACTGCCTTTTCTGCTACTGTACTGTACTGATCTGCTTTATCTATAAGCAAGCTCTTCTGACATTGGGCCATCACCAGAGAGCTACGCACATCACATACCTCTTTTTCCAGTTGTTGCACTTCCTGCAACGCACTCTGATATTTATCATGCATTTTCCGATATGCACGCAACAATATCCATCGTCTCCGACAGACGGAAGTAAATTCTTTGCCCTTTTCTATCTTTTCTTTCTGCAGACATTTCACAACATTCAAAGGTTCTCCAGCCTCCAACACATCATCCCACGGCTCACTTAATTCAACACACTGCGACCACTCAGCGGCCAATACATTATAGGGTGCTTTATTCCACCCTGGGATAACTGACAATTCAGACACTTCTTTGTTCTTAGCTATTGACATTTTCGTACTATTGCAGATATTCTTAAACATCGACATTTTCACACTATGCTAGAATATCAGAATTTTCCTTTAAAACAACCTAGTATATTACTCTCTGCGTAATCCTGTTCACAGCGCCATTTATGTATTGTTGCAAGGAGCAAGACTTAAGTTTATATTACGCTTTAAAGAGAGTAAGACACTATAGAAGGTTTAACAATAAGAATTTATTAAAACCAAATGATAATTGAGCATAGTGGTGAATAATTGTCCTACGTTTGTAAACTATTGGATCTATATACAAATTATAATAGCTATATACAAAACATAAAGGTTGCAGATGTCACATTACAAAGTATAAAGATAGCAAGTTACATTACATTATCTACACATTATTAACTAAAGGTTACAGATCACATATTAACATCACCAAAGGGTTCCCTCACTTCTAGGGATTCAACAGATGACATCCTCATTCTGTCTCTGAAGCGTCCGGACTACTCAGAGCTTCTTATCCTTCCATCAGAGATTCCAAGAGATCACCTCATAGATTCCAAAAGCTACTACTCCCTCTTAACTTGAGAAGATAGGACCTTTATATATTATTCTAAGGCCGGCTTCACACGAGCGTGACGGGCTCCGCCGCGGAATAATCCGTGGCGAAGCCTGTCACGGCGCCCCCCAGAGACCCCATACTTACCAGCGGAAGATAGCGTGAAGTCGCTTCCCCGCCCACCACCGCCACGTCATGTTACACGCCCACCGCGTCACATGATGCGGCCGGCCGTGTCACGTGACGCGTCGGTCGTGTCATATGACATGGCGGCGGTAGGCGGGAAAGCGTTTTCACGCTATCTTCCGCTGTGTTACAGTGGGAGATAGCGTGAACGGACGGCTTCCATTGACTGCAATGGAAGCCGTCAGCGCGTACACCCGCGGCAAATAGAGCATGCCGCGGGTGAGGACGGGAGATTTCACGGTGCGGAATTCCGCGGTGGAATTCCGCATCGTGAGCATTGTGCTATTAGGTTCAATAGAACCTAATAGCAGCGGGCAACGCAGCGGATTTTCGCCGCGAATTACGCGGCGTAAATCTGTTCGTGGGAAGGAGGCCTTATACAGCTCACCAAGTCCTCATTCCAACAGGTTATTATATGGCTGCAGACCAAACACTTCTAAACAAAACGGTACCAGCACATTCCTGTGTGACATCAAACAGTTGCATATGGTCATAAATATTTACTCCACGTTGTCTGTATACAAACCTAATTATACCTCTTCCTTGACCAAGATCTAATCTTAAATATCCATCATGTTGACTTCCCCCTTGTGTCCAAATAAATGGAATTTTCACATCAAAGGAGGGGACATCTCTTCTGATTTGCACATAGAACTGGTTTAGCCACCTACTCAGTATATTCTGGTCAAAGGTTCAAAATTGTAATTAAAATGGCTGAATGAAATCTAAATAATCATATAATCAGCATTTTCCTAACAGGCAAGTGTCAGAAAAGTTAAAGCTGATAATGAATTGATTCTTGCAGAGGCCAAAAGCAATAAAAAAGGATTTGGGGTATGTCAAAAGCAAAAGAAAAATCAAAGATGCTAGTGGATGCTTACAAGATGAAAATGGTGAATTGGTAAAAAATAATCTTGAGAAGGCCGAACTTTTAAATTCCTATTTTGTATCTGTTTTCTCTCAGAAAGTAGATGGAACATCAACTGATCTTCCTTGTGCTATTGGGGAATAACAGAACGCAGGCTATCAATAAGCTGAGAGATGGTGAGGGAACACTTAGCTAACTTAAATTAATTCAAGTCACAAGGCCCAGATGAATTACATCCTAGGATACTAAAGGAAGCAGAAGAGGTAATTTCTGAGCCACTCACCATAATCTTTGAAAATTCCTGGAGAACAGAAGTCCCGGAAGATTGGAAAAGGGCAAATGTTGTCCCTATCTTCAAAAAAGGGAAGAAGGTGGATCCAGGAAACTAAAGGCCTGTGAGCCTGACTTTTATACCAGGAAAGATCTTTGAACAAATTATTAAACAGCATGTATACAAGTATTTGGATAAAAATTGAGTAATTAACCAGATCCAGCATGGGTTTGTAACAAACAAGTCAAGACAGACAAATCTAATTTCCTTCTATGACAGAATCACTGACTGGATTGGTCAGGGAAATGCGGTGGATATAGTATTACTTGACTTTAGTAAAGCATGTGACAAAGTATCTCATACCATATTTATTGAAAAAATGACTAACTATGGGATTGACTAGGTAACTATTAGGTGTATTCACAACTGGCTGAGTGATCGTACTCAAAGAGTGGTCATAAATGGCTGCACATCCAAGTGGAAGAATGTATCAAGTGGGGTACCACAAGGCTCTGTCCTAGGCCCAGTGTAGTTCAACCTTTTTATAAATGATCTGGAGGAGAGAATTGATGGAAAACTGATGACATTTGCCAATGACACAAAGCTAGGAGGGATAGCTAACACGAGGGAAGAGAGGGAGAGTATTCAAAAAGATCTAGAAAAGCCTGAACAGTGGGCGGCGACTAACAGAATGATATTTAACAAGGATAAATGCAAAGTCCTACAGCTGGGCAAGAGAAATGAAAAAAGCAGATACAGAATGGGAAGAATTGGGCTAAGCAGCAGCACATGTGAAAAAGACTTAGATATACTAATAGATCGTAGACTGAACATGAGTCAACAATGTAGTGCAGCAGCCAAAAAGGCAAGCACAATTCTGGGATGTATTAAGAGAAGCATAGAGGATCTGAGGTAATAATTCCCCTTTACTCTTCCATAGTCAGACCTCATCTGGAATACTGTGTCCAGTTCTGGGCACAACACTTTAAATAAGACATAGACAAACTGGAGCAAATTCAGAGAAGAGTTACTAGGATGATGAGTGTTCTGCAAATCATGTCCTATGAGGAACAGTTAAAGGATCTGGGAATGTTTAGCTTGCAAAAAAGAAGGCCGAGAGGAGACCTAATAGTGGTCTATAAATATTTGAAGGGCTGTCACAGTGCAGAGGGATCAGTCCTATTCACATTTGCACGATTAAACTGAAAGGGAGAAGACACAGATTAGATATTAGAAAAAAAACTTTTTGACAGTAAGAATGATCAATGAGTAGAACAAGTTACCATGGGAGGTGGTGAGTTTTCCTTCAATGGAAGTCTTCAAACAAAGGCTAGACAAATATCTGTCTGGGATGATCTAGTGAATCCTGCACTGAGCAGGGGGTTGGACCAGATAACACTGGAGGTTCCTTCCAACTCTACCATTCTATGATTGTTAATTGGCTTGAGGTGCTATACCATGTACAGTGCTGAGTCTGATAAGCAGTGAAGTTGCCTTTGCACACACATGAGTGCTGCAGCCACTTCAAACAGCTGATTGATGGGCTCTGATTTGATATTAATGACCTATCCTGGAAAAGCCTATTAAGATCCCACATGTTCTTATCTTAGCTTGATTTAAACCTCTTTGGATTTCATTTTTCACTCTCTCATCCTTATTATCTCTATTTCAGATCCTCTGTTCGGTGATTGCAGGCAGTCTGAAATTCTTCTTCCTGTGTGCATTTTGCTGGATGTCTCTTGAAAGCATCCTTCTCTTTTTGACTGTCCGAAACCTGCAAGCTCTGAATTATATGAACTCTCAACGCTCTCATTTCCCATATGTCTGTCTGGTTGGGTTTGGAATACCCTCTATTATAATAATTGTCTCGGCATCATTACATCCAGATATGTATGGGGAGGAGACACAGTAAGTTCCATCAGCAAATCTAGAGAAATGTAGGTTCAATAAAGCCAATAACTCTCCTAAATATCTCCAGTGGTCAATTGGGTAATAACTGCAACCTGAAATGCCCTGCTAAAACTATAGATGGGGTAGATTCTTTAAAACTTAACTGCCGAAGGGGCTATGAAGTGACTATTATTTCAAGCTCCAGAGTCCAAGGTGATCTTAGTTCATCCTACCCCTGAGTGCCATACTAGAGTAGTCTTTTTACCATCTTCTCTAGTGACCCTTCCTGGGAAAACGCATTATAATTGCAATGTATTAGACAAGACAGATGAAGTAAGGCACCTCTCTGGCCCTAGACAAACCAAGATGGCAGCACAGATTCTCTGACTACCTGATGCACACCGTTTATTGATAGTCTAAGACACTACAAACTGGGATGATTTGCCAGTGCTGCTCATATGAGCAAGGCCGGCCAATCATCACAGCATATAGTGTCTTAGACTACCTGACACTCCGCATTAGTAGTTTAAGAGGCGATGCGGCCATCTTGGTTTGTCCAGGGCTAAAGGTTCTCTTTAATAAAAAACTTATTATGACCACTTGTGTTTTTCTTCTTTTTTACCTTTTAGTTGCTGGCTCAAAATTGATTATGTCTGGAGTTTCCTTGGTCCGGTCTGCATGTTTATCGTTGTGAGTATATAGTTTCAGCCTCAGCATCCCCTCCTGGTATGTCTTGATCACTCACAGATATTAATCACTCTATGACTCTTTCATTAGATCAATTTCATTCTCTTGATCCTCACATTCTGGCTCCTTAGGAAAAAGTTGTCATCTCTAAACTCTAATGTCTCCACTCTAAAACATACCCGGTGAGTCCAAGATGGAAAAAGAAAATCTGGTTGGATGCCAGTCAGAAGTCACTAGTGGGAAAGTTCCATTTTTGACTATAAGGTTATCAAATATATAAGTTCAGATGTAGCAAATGTTAACTTGACATTTTAGGCTATTTTCATATCAGCACAGTCAATACTCACACGATTACACAATACGCTGTGCAATTCCTTAGGAAAAAGAACACATCTGGAGCTCAGTAGGCTAAATAAAATTATGGCATGGGGTCCAATTATGGCAGCGCCCATGTTGACGGGCCCTGTAAGCATGAACAGTACAGTAATATGTGCAAAAATACGCTCGTGTGAGGCTGCCCTAACTGTGGACATCACTGTGCTATACAGTAATGTGAGGTTTTCAGTGATTTATTTATGCTGACCCCCTAATATAATTTGGATTAAATTTAGTGGAACTGAAGTAAATTGGGCAAGGACATATTCATGAGGGTGGAAAAGTATAAAATAAAGAGTGGTCAGGTGGTGTTCGAAGTCCACATGAAAAGGGGATGTGATAGAGAGTAATGCCAATTAAGAGTTAATTTTCAGGGTTAAAATCAGACGATATAATAGCACAATTTAACCCTTTCCTTCCCGCAGCTTATTGACGTTCAAGGCCCTTTCCCAGCTCTTCATACTAGGCTGTACATGGATCATTGGCTTCTTTCAGTTTGGATCTGGAGCCATTATTGCATCCTATATCTTCACCATCTGCAACAGTCTCCAAGGAGTGTACCTCTTCATTGTCCATTGTCTACTCAACCACCAGGTCATGTGACGTTCATCACCCGCTATTTCCACCTTCTCTCAATTCGGGATACTGAAAATAACTCTGTTCTTCTTACCTTTACTTCTAGGTACGGGAAGAGTACAGCAGAGCATACAGCAGGCTTTACTCTAAGCAGCCCATGTCGGAGACCGTGTCTGGTAGTACCATGCCCATGATTATAAAACTGGTAAGTCTTAGTATTGTCTAACATCCTACTCTTTGCTGAGGTATAGCATTAGGGTTTTCTAGCTAGGTTATCCTAGTTACAGAATCTCCTGCATCAATTTATCCCATAATCTAATGTCCCATAAATTGTGTTCAGCACATCCTATAAGGGTCATCTAAACCGTAAAACCCTAATTATATATTCCAGACTCAAAAATTACTTTACATTTTTGAGCCTTTTCCCTCCTAATTCAAATAATTACTAAAATAATTTGTATTTACTGCTTCCATCAAGGTTTCTGGCATTTATTTATTCTATGCTTTTTTTTCAGGGTTGTCTAGTTGTAAACTATCCTGAGGATAGACCATTAATAGTAGATTGGCAGAGGTTCGCCACCTGGGACCCTCGCTGATCAGTGGGTCAATGTGCTTGTGTACTGAGTGGATTTATGCAAGAGGCAGACAGCTTCATTCCCACTGCAGTGGCCAGGCTGGCATTACAGCCAAAGTTCCCATTGAAGTGAATAGGAACTTTGCATGTAATACCAAGTCTGACCACTGCAGTGGGAACGGAGCTGTCTGCTTCCTGCGGACATCAGCGGAGTGTACAGGCGCCCCAATCCAGTGAACAGCTGTTCTGTGGAAGTCCTCGGTGGTGGACTCCTGCCACTCTACTATTGATAGCCTACTCTGTGAATAGACAATCAAACACGTGCAACTGGATGACGCTATGAAATAGAAATTCTGGAGCATTACTTTTATAATGTTGTGTTATGTAGTTCCTCTGTTATTACTACAGCAAATGTATGAATACATCAAATACTAACTGTTACTATTCCTCTTGTCAATGGGGTATGTCCCTGCACTGACACTATTCAATCAGTGTGGACAATATTCGACTCTGTTGGACACACACTATTGACAAGGGGGATGGTAACACTCAGTTGTCAAATTATTCATACATCTCCATGAGGAATAACAAAGGAATGTACAAAGCAGGATTCTAACAGATTCCCCAGCTTCTTTATTTTATGGGGAATAAAAGTATTTACTATAACAGATATTATGGAGAGCTGAAGGGTCCTCTTAAACCCCTTAACGTTCCATGTCATACAGTTTCTTACAGCTGACACCTGACCATAACAGCTGCAATCAGCACTCTCGCTAATCACAGCTGTTAACCCTTTAAACACCCCAATCAGAGTTTGGTGGTCCCAAATGGCCCCTCGCAATGAGATTGTGGGGTGCCGCTCAGTTGCCTTGGCATCTAGGGTTTTCTGAAAGACCCCAGGGCTGCCATTGCAGATTGCCTGTCATATCATGGCATAATGTAATACTTTCATCATACTGCAGAAGTGATCAAACCATCAAAAGTTCATGACCCCTATGGGGCCTTAAAAGAACATGTAAAAATCTGTTTTAAAAAGTTATATTAATTATTTAAGAAAATAAAAAATAATAAAAGTTTTGGAATTTTTTTTTTGCCATACTTATAATAAAAAAATCTAAAGAAAACTCAAAAACATATTTGGTATCATTGCATCCATAAAAGTCCGATCTATCAAAGTAACACTTAAATTACTCGGGTCAGGAGGGGTGTTGTGTCTCTTTAAGGAGAGCACTCAAAAAGTGTGTGTTGACACCTAGGGGGTAAGTAGATTAGGGGATGTATAGTCTCTCCCCAAGGAGAGCACCTAAAAGCACCTCTGCTCGGTGAATATCCTCAGAAAAAAATAAACAATGCCAGAATTGTGCTTTTTTGATCACCTTTTCTTCAAAAGAAAAAAAAATGTAATGTAAAGCCATCAAAAAGTCATATGTACTCCAAAATACAAATAAAAACTACAGTAGATCTCACAAAAAACGAGTCCTCACACATCTATGTCTATCATGTCATTTGTACTGTAGTGTGCACACTGTAGAGACAAAACAACCCCACCCCCCAAAGATGGCGGAATTGCACTATTTCTTCCGTTTAACTCTACTTAGAATTTTTAAAAGGTTTTCCAGCACATTATATGGTACATTAAATACTACTATTGAAAAATACAATTCGTCACACAAAGAACAAGCCCTCATACAGCCCTGTTGATGCATGAATAAAAGCGTTTAGATTTTTTAAAAGAGGGAAAGCAAAAAGAAAATGAATAAAAAAACTACTGCGTCCTTAAGGGATTAAGGGGAACCTGTCACTATAGGTTCATGCTGTCCTAACCACGGGCAGCATGGACACAGCATAGCAGGCATGCGTGCCTTAGGGTCATTTTGCTCAGGAATGATGACGCTTTAGTGAATGGAGGCGCAGCACCCTGGAGATCTCTCCTGGCCCGCCCGCTTCCATTCAGAGTACACAGTCAGTCATTCATAGATGAATGATTGCCTGTTTACACCGGCCGATCATCCTTTGACTTTTATGTCTGCATGAACTGAACGATGAATGATAAGCAAACAAATTATTATTCGTCATTCAGTCGGCAGCGTTTACTCTGAAAAATGCTTGTTCAGTTTTGCACGATCCACCCATAGACTGCAAAATAAGCGTTCCATGTGAAAGAGCCCATATTCTAAAACATACTTGTAAAATCCACTCAAAACGAAGCTTGGAGTCACAAGTCCTCTCTCTGCCCAGTTCGGTTGACTGACAGGACTCTCCCTGTTTGTTTCTATTTTTGGTACATACCACTAGCCTATAGTATATTTTTCATTATTACATATATATTGCTGTAGTTACCCAGATTACCCAGTAATGTATTGTGACACTTTCACAGAGTCAAGTCTCAGAGTCCTCAAAAGATGGGCCTTCATGCAGCTGGGAGAACAAGGAATTACGAGAATGAATGGACTCAACTCTCCTGCACCATACACAGGAAAATTACAGTATGAAGTTCACAGAGCCCGGAATGATCAATATGAAGACATTGGGGTGCCCAGAACAAATTACCACCTTAACAGAGACAAGAACAAAATTGTATTCATCTCAGCTGCCATTATGTTGGTGAAGACAGGGAAGCTGTGTCAGAATTGGGTCCACCAAAGGAAATGATTCAGCAGATCATCCTCCATCTGTACAGAACATGCGCACATTAACTTTTACTAGCATTTTATTCTTTGTACACTCATATCATCAATAAGGTCCAATAATTTGTTATGGGAATAAATCATATTCCAGAAGATTCCATTAGTCTGCTCCAAATTGGTGATAATAAGAAGCATCATGCATAATACAATCACTTTTACGGTCAAACATTACATCACAAAAGAGGAGAATACAAAAAGAGTTATTGTACTCATACAGGATTGGTTAGTACAATAATATGGTAATTCACATGTTAGTAAAGTATCAAAAGGGAAAGAATTTGCAGAAGGTATAATCTTATTAGCAAGGGAGCAGTTTATCAAATCAGAATACACAACTGCGCCGCGAGAAGCATGTGTGGGAGGCAGATATAAGGGTCTAACACATTCTGAACACGTTTGTATACGAACACATTTAACTGCTAGCTATTTTCTATGACATTGGATATAACTATAGATAGATAGATAGATAGATAGATAGACGTGTTAGCCTAGGTTGATTTAAGAAACACATTTATTATTATTACTACTACATTCCCTCCTTTTCGTTTCTTAGAACAGTCAGGCGAACGTCTAAGCCATGTACTTACAAATGCCCTAGTGGCAAGTTCCGTTTTTTCCACATGACTTCCCCGGATCCCCCAACCGACGTTCCCATAATATGCTTAAGCAAAAAGTATCATAGGAAGGCACTGCAAGAAGAGAGGATTGATCGAAAACAGATTTAGCTTCAGAGTCAGTAGTCAAACGCAAAGCATGATCATATATAAGAGGGACAGCTTTGTCTATAGTCTTTGGAAAAAATCCTTGAAGGCATCGAATAATGCAGTCAATAATAGCAATATCAGAAAGAATAGTCACTAAAGTTCTATCAAAAGATTAAATCCGGTGGCTCCATCTGCCGAAAGTATCAGTCCACCAATCATCAAAAGGGGTCGGAGATGCCAGAATTTGCTGCTAGTTCTTTAAAGAGGCTAATTGGACCCTTCAGAACCTTAGTTCTGGAACCATAGCTGTGAGAAAGATAACAGGGATTGAACAACCTAGGAGAAAGCATAGGTTCATCACGGTGGGGAGACTCTCTTGCAATGAGATGTGTGTATCCAATTGGATTTGTCCTTCCAGCTGAGCATCTGTAACGGTGGTCAGGAACATTGTTATGGACCATCAAGTCTGGGTTCTAGAGCTTTGTGGATGAATCTTGTGGTACCCACCCAATCTCCTAGTTTCACAGAATGAGTTCCTTCTAAATTGTTGGGATCCGGAAGGGAAGCAAACACTCAAGAATATACAATAGTTAAATGTTTTGTGAAAGTAATAACACAGTTTGTCAAGCTACCATGCTGCATCTGGAGTTATCACGGTAAGTACAATTCTAACCTTGGGGCCAACCCAAAAAGTACCTCATATGGGCTGAGGCCTATTCTGTCCGGTGTGCACCTTATGGAGAAGAGTACCAGGGGGGGGCACTTGGTCCATGGTCTATTGAGCCATGGCCTTCTGGATCATGGTCTCTAAGGTACCATTTAAGCTCTCTGCTTCACCACTACTTTGTGGATGGTACGGAGCATAAAAGTCAAATTCTACCCCACCCCCCACGCTCTCCTTAGTTTCTGCATCACTTCTCCCATGGAGGGAGTACCTCAGTACTAGGTACTCTGTACCTGTATACCACCTCAGATATCAGATCTTGGCGGTGGCGTTTGTGAGCGGGTATGCCAGACTGGCTACCCTGAGAACGGGTCTAGTCAGACCAGAACTAACACGTACCTGCCTACCCTGGACTAGGCTGGACTAGATGGACATTGTCTTCATTCAGCCTTACGAACTATGTTATATATGTATGTTACCCTTGGCCGTTAAACGTAGTCTACTTGAAGACGCTGGAACGTGTAGTCAAGACAAGGGATGCACTGCATGGAAATCTATACAGACCTACCCTTGTTCTCTGCACAAATCAGGCAGCCCTGTGTGTGATTAGCTGCCATGATACTAAATCCTGGTGCAGACCAGTGACTAGCAACCACATCTGTCATAGCTGTTTTTGACAGGTGTGTATTTCCATGGAAGGCTGGAGCCATGACGGGATAGCGGCTTGTGAGAGACAAGGCTTGTTGGATATCATACATTTATATCCAGGTGTCTCTCTGCCCCTCTTGCTGGTTCCCATTGTTCCCTTTTCCCCCTCCTTGATTGCCTGCTTTTGTAACTGAATCAACAGGTCATAATCCACTCGGGGGGGGTCGTCTGAGGAGGTACCAATACAGTCTGAACCCCAGTAGGATCAAGTTTGGGCTTCTGTGTGGCTGTCTTCACAGCCTGATCAGCCGGGTGATTTACGTTTGCCTCTTTTGTGCCATCTTTGGAATAGCCTTTTTAACTTTTTAAGACCACTCTCTAGGGCAGCAAGAGGGCTTCCATCAGTGCTTGTACACATTTTCAGTTTTTTTTAAAATTTGCTTTCAAGAATGACCTCACTTTCCAGATGGTTCCATAGTAGAGATGAGCGAACGTACTCGTCCGAGCTTGATGCTCGATCGAATATTAGCGTGTTTGGGATGCTCGTTACTCGTAACGAGCACCACGCGATGTTCGGGTTACTTTCACTTTCATCTCTGAGACGTTAGCGCGCTTTTCTGGCCAATTGAAAGACAGGGAAGGCATTACAACTTCCTCCTGTGATGTTCCAGCCCTATACCACCCCCCTGCAGTGAGTGGCTGGCGAGATCAGGTGTCACCCGAGTATAAAAATCGGCCCCTCCCGCGGCTCACCACAGATGCGTTCTGACATAGCTGAGGGAAAGTGCTATTGTGTTGGAGCTGCTATAGGGAGAGTGTTAGAAGTTATTGTAGGCTTCAAGAACCCCAACGGTCCTTCTTAGGGCCACATCTAACCGTGTGCAGTACTGTGGAGGCTGCTTTTTGCAGTGGTGCACATTTTTTTTTTTTTTTTGGTATATCGGCCGTGCAGAGCATTGCTCCCTGCAGTAATACTCCAGGGACAGAAGTGCTTAGGCAGGGAGAGCGTTAGGAGTTATTGTAGGCTTCAAGAACCCCAACGGTCCTTCTTAGGGCCACATCTAACCGTGTGCAGTACTGTGGAAGCTGCTTTTTGCAGTGGTGCACATTTTTTTTTTTTTTGGTATATCGGCCGTGCAGAGCATTGTGCCCTGCAGTAATACTCCAGGGACAGAAGTAGTGGTTAGGCAGGGACAGAAGACATATTAATATTATTGATTGAATATAGGCAGTGGGCCTTTGCTAAAAAAATTTGGCCAAAAAATCTATTTGGCCTGCCTGTCACTGTGCTCAGTGTTCTGGGTCTGTGTGTGCTGGGTGTAGTAGTTCTACAAAATCATACGCAGCCAGCTAAGTGTTACAGCAGGCTTGCGCCAAATTATTTCCTGGCGTTCCGTAAGCAAAGTCAGCCTCCAAACACAGGCCAATAAGCGGCACATTTAATTACAGCATTCTGTTTCTGCATTACTGGTAATACAGCATGCTGAGGGGTAGGGGTAGGCCTAGAGGACGTGGACGCGGCCGAGGACGCGTAGGCCCAAGTCAGGGTGTTGGCACAGGCCGAGCCAGTGCGGTGGCCAGGGGTAGAGGCAGGGCCAGACCGAATAATCCACCAAATGTTTCCCAAAGCGCCCCCTCGCGCCATGCCACCCTGCAGAGGTCAAGGTGCCCAACGGTGTGGCAGTTTTTCACAGAGACGCCTCACGACCGACGAACAGTGGTGTGCAACCTTTGTCGCGCCAAGATCAGCTGGGGAGGCACCACCACCAGCATGCGCAGGCATATGATGGCCAAGCACCCCACAAGGTGAGACGAAGGCCGTTCAACGCCTCCGGTTTGCACCACTGCCTCTCCCCCTGTTCCCCAACCTGCCACTGAGATCCAACCCCCCTCTCAGGGCACAGGCACTACCGTCTCCTGGCCTGCACCCACACCCTCACCTCCGCTGTCCTCGGCCCCATCCAGCAATGTCTCTCAGCGCAACGTCCAAACGTCACTAGAGCCACTGTTTGAGCGCGAGCGCAAGTACGCCGCCACGCACCCGCATGCTCAAGCGTTAAACGTGCACATTGTCAAATTGATCAGACTGGAGATGCTGCCTTATAGGCTTGTGGAAACGGAGGCTTTCAAAAGCATGATGGCGGCGGCGGCGGCCCCGCGCTACTCAGTTCCCAGTCGCCACTACTTTTCCCGATGTGCCGTCCCAGCCCTGCACGACCATGTCTCCCGCAACATTGTACGCGCCCTCACCAACGCGGTTACTGCCAAGGTCCACTTAACTACAGACACGTGGACAAGCACAGGCGGGCAGGGCCACTATATCTCCCTGACAGCACATTGGGTGAATTTAGTGGAGGCTGGGACAGAGTCAGAGCCTGGGACCGCTCACGTCCTACCCACCCCCCGAATTGCGTGCTCCAGCTCGGTGGTGCTATCTGCGGCGGTGTATGCTTCCTCCACTAAACCACCCTCCTCCTCCTCCAACGCAACCTCTGTCTCGCAATCAAGATGTGTCAGCAGCAGCACGTCGCCAGCAGTCGGTGTCGCGTGGCATGGCAGCTCAGCGGTGGGCAAGCGTCAGCAGGCCGTGCTGAAGCTACTCAGCTTAGGAGAAAAGAGGCACACGGCCCACGAACTGCTGCAGGGTCTGACAGAGCAGACCGACCGCTGGCTTGCGCCGCTAAGCCTCCAACCGGGCATGGTCGTGTGTGACAACGGCCGTAACCTGGTGGCGGCTCTGCAGCTCGGCAGCCTCACGCACGTGCCATGCCTGGCCCACGTCTTTAATTTGGTGGTTCAGCGCTTTTTGAAAAGCTACCCACGCTTGTCAGACCTGCTCGGAAAGGTGCGCCGGGTCAGCGCACATTTCCGCAACTCCAAGACGGACGCTGCCACCCTGCACACCCTGCAACATCGGTTTCATCTGCCAGTGCACCGATTGCTGTGCGACGTGCCCACACAGTGGAAGTCTACGCTCCACATGTTGGCCAGGCTCTATGAGCAGCGTAGAGCTATAGTGGAATACCAACTCCAACATGGGCGGCGTAGTGGGAGTCAGCCTCCTCAATTATTTACAGAAGAGTGGGCCTGGTTGGCAGCCATCTGCCAGGTCCTTGGAAACTTTGAGGAGTCTACCCAGATGCTGAGCGGGGATGCTGCAATCATTAGCGTCACCATTCCTCTGCTATGCCTCTTGAGATGTTCCCTGCCAAGCATAAAGGCAGACGCTTTGGAATCGGAAACGGAGGCGGGGGAAGACAGTATGTCGCTGGATAGTCAGAGCACCCTCATGTTTATATCTCAGCGCGTTGAGGAGGAGGGGGAGGAGCATGAGGAGGAGGGGGAAGAGAAAGCTTGGCCCACTGCTGAGGGGACAGATGCTGCTTGCCTGTCATCCTTTCAGCGTGTATGGCCAGAGGAGGAGGGGGAGGAGCATGAGGAGGAGGGGGAAGAGACAGCTTGGCCCACTGCTGAGGGGACATATGCTGCTTGCCTGTCATCCTTTCAGCGTGTATGGCCAGAGGAGGAGGAGGAGGATCCTGAAAGTGATCTTCCGAGTGAGGACAGCCATGTGTTGCGTACAGGTACCCTGGCACACATGGCTGACTTCATGTTAGGATGCCTTTCTCGTGACCCTCGCGTTACACGCATTCTGGCCACTACGGATTACTGGGTGTACACACTGCTCGACCCATGGTATAAGGAGAGCCTTTCCACTCTCATTCCCGAAGAGGAAAGGGGTTCGAGAATGATGCTATACCACAGGGCGCTGGTGGACAAACTGATGGTAAACTTCCCATCCGACAGCGCTAGTGGCCGAAGGCGCATTTCCGCGGCCCAGGTAGCAGGGGAGGAGCAGAGATCAGGCAGCATGTACAGCGCAGGCAGGGGAACATTATCCAAGGCCTTTGACAGCTTTATGGCTCCCCAGCAAGACTGTGTCACCGATCCCCAGTCAAGGCTGAGTTGGCGGGAGCACTGTAAAAGAATGGTGAGGAAGTACGTAGCCGATCTCACGACCGTCCTCTGTGACGCCTCTGCCCCCTACAACTACTGGGTGTGGAAGCTGGACACGTGGCCTGAACTCGCGCTGTATGCCCTGGAGGTGCTTGCTTGTCCTGCGGCTAGCGTCTTGTCAGAGAGGGTGTTTAGTGTGGCTGGGGGAATCATCACGGATAAGCGTACCCACCTGTCAACCGACAGTGCCGACAGGCTTACACTCATCAAGATGAACAAAGCCTGGATTTCCCCAGACTTCTCTTCTCCACCAGCGGACAGCAGCGGTACCTAAACAATACGTAGGCTGCACCCACGGATGGAAGCATCGTTCTCTATCACCATCAAAAACGGGGACCTTTTTGCTTCATCAATCTGTGTATAATATTCCTCTTCCTCCTGAAACCTCACGTAATCACGCCGAACGGGCAATTTTTCTTAGGTCCACAAGGCTCAGTCATATACTTTTTCGAAACAATTTTTAGACGTTTCAATGCTCATTAAAGCGTTGAAACTTCCTGGCCTAGTTACCAATTAAGCCACATTAACCAAAGCGATTAATGGGTTTCACCTGCCCTCTTGGTTGGGCATGGGCAATTTTTCTCAGGTACATTAGTACTGTTGGTACACCAATTTTTGGGGGCCCTCGCCTACAGTGTAATCAAATTAATTTTTAGCCCACCTGCATTACAGTTGACGTTACATCAGCTGTGTTGGGCACTGCAATGGGATGTATTTATGTACCGCCGGTGGGTTCCAGGGAGCCACCCATGCTGTGGGTCCACAGGGAGTTGTAACTGCATCTGTCCACTTCTAAAGAACCCCAGTCTGACTGGGGCATGCAGTGTGGGCCGAAGCCCACCTGCATTAAGCACGACATTACCTCAGCTGTGATGGGCAATGCAATGGGATATATTTATGTACCGCCGGTGGCTTCCTGGCACCCACCCATGCTGTGGGTCCACAGGGAGTTGTAACTACATCTGTCCACTTCTAAAGAACCCCAGTCTGACTGGGGCATGCAGTGTGGGCCGAAGCCTACCTGCATTAAGCACGACATTACCTCAGCTGTGATGGGCAATGCAATGGGATACATTTATTTACCACAGGTGGGTTCCAGGGAGCCACCCATGCTGTGGGTCCACAGGGAGTTGTAACTACATCTGTCCACTTCTAAAGAACCCCAGTCTGACTGGGGCATGCAGTGTGGGCCGAAGCCCACCTGCATTAAGCACGACATTACCTCAGCTGTGATGGGCAATGCAATGGGATATATTTATGTACCGCCGGTGGCTTCCTGGCACCCACCCATGCTGTGGGTCCACAGGGAGTTGTAACTACATCTGTCCACTTCTAAAGAACCCCAGCCTGACTGGGGCATGCAGTGTGGGCCGAAGCCCACCTGCATTAAGCACGACATTACCTCAGCTGTGATGGGCAATGCAATGGGATATATTTATGTACCGCCGGTGGCTTCCTGGCACCCACCCATGCTGTGGGTCCACAGGGAGTTGTAACTACATCTGTCCACTTCTAAAGAACCCCAGTCTGACTGGGGCATGCAGTGTGGGCCGAAGCCCACCTGCATTAAGCACGACATTACCTCAGCTGTGATGGGCAATGCAATGGGATACATTTATGTACCGCCGGTGGGTTCCAGGGAGCCACCCATGCTGTGGGTGCACACGGAATTCCCATTGCGGAGTTGTACCTGGCTGTGACTATTTATAAAAAAATGCGGTCTGACTGGGGCATGCAGACACCTTGACAGAATGAATAGTGTGTGGCACATAGGTTCCCCATTGCTATGCCCACGTGTGCAGCTCCAGATGGAGGTGGCACAGGATTGGATT
Organism: Eleutherodactylus coqui; assembly: GCA_035609135.1. NCBI lineage: Eukaryota > Metazoa > Chordata > Amphibia > Anura > Eleutherodactylidae > Eleutherodactylus > Eleutherodactylus coqui. The sequence continues at coordinate 278,530,291 of CM069406.1, read as the reverse complement.
TCTCATTGCTTCTGTACAGCATTGTGGACTATCGCCCTGCCCCTTTTATGGGGGGGTCGCTGCCTAGCCATGCCAACCCTCTGCAGTGTGTGCCTGCTTTTCCTCTGGCGGACACACTTATAAATAGACATGAGGGTGGTGTGGCATGAGTGTAGCTGAAGGCTGCGCAGGGACAGTTTGGTGTGCGCTGTGGACACTGCGTCGTGCGGGGGGGGGGGTTGGGCAGCATGTAACCCAGGAGAAGTGGCAGCGGAGTGTCATGCAGGCAGTGATTGTGCTTTGTTGGAGGTAGTGTGGTGCTTAGCTAAGGTATGCCATGCTAATGAGGGCTTTTCAGAAGTAAAAGTTGTTGGGAGGGGGGGGGCACTCTTGCCGCTATTGTGGCTTAATAGTGGGACCTGGGAACTTGAGATGCAGCCCAACATGTAGCCCCTCGCCTGCCCTATCCGTTGCTGTGTCGTTCCCATCACTTTCTTGAATTGCCCAGATTTTCACAAATGAAAACCTTAGCGAGCATCGGCGATATACAAAAATGCTCGGGTCGCCCATTGACTTCAATGGGGTTCGTTACTCGAAACGAACCCTCGAGCATCGCGAAAAGTTCGTCCCGAGTAACGAGCACCCAAGCATTTTGGTGCTCGCTCATCTCTAGTCCATAGTCATGAGCAATGCCATAGGTATAGCATGAGTCTGTGTGGACATTAGCCATGTTCTTAAAAGAAGCATGCAAGCATGCTCACAAGAACTCACAATTTGGCTTCTTGGGATGACATGCAAGATGAAAGAGGTTCAGCTTTGACCACATCATGTAAGGAGAGCACAACATAACCTGTATAGAACCGGCCTTCTTGACCATACCTCAATCCATCCACAAAAAGTGCAAAATCAGGGTTATCTAATGACTGATCAACATCGCTGAATTCCCTGTCTCCTGGGTCATTAGCTAGTGCATACTCATGTGTATCAAGCTGAAAGGAAAAACTATCAAGTGATTATTCCCACTTCTCTCCTCTTTCTAGAGGCAGCAAGGTAGCGGGTGTTGCAACACTGGCACGTCGTTAAGTGGCCTGAGCAGGGCGCACTGTAGGTAAATGTGACATTTTATGAAGCAAAGTATGAGCAAAAACCTATAACAGTGTCATAAATTGAAAGCTATCTTAAAACCTTTTTTTTATTCTTCAGCTGCAGTTAGTATTTTGTCACACAAGACGGTGCAACACAAGCAACAGGGTGAAGGTGTGTTAAGTAATATGCTATGCTACAGGGCGTTGCCAGCCAGTCCAGTTTATCCAGCTTAGGGCTCCTGTCCACAGAGGATAGAGCATTGCGTTACTCCGATAATCCGGCCGTGAGTAACACAGTGCAGGCTTTCCATAGCGTTGCTATGGAAAGCACAGCCCCCTATTCACAAGTGGAGAATTGCTATGATTCAGCATGCCACAATTCTCCATGGTGTGCCTATCCATCAGAGAGGCTCACCTTGGAGAGCTGACAGTGCACCCCCCTCCTCCCCTGCAGTAGAAAATCTTGAAGGCGCGGGGATCTTTTTTCATTTTAAACTAGAAAATCGCTAGCGATATTCTGCCTCGGCCATGGACAGGGGGCCATATCCTGAATGAATAGAATCACAGTTTCAGTGGAAACTGACACTGATATATACAAAGGCACAGAAATAGAACAAAAACAAAAATGCAGCTGAAATTGACATCCTACTCTGAGCTGTCATGAAAGTGAAAAATGTTATCCCCAGTCAACATCTGCATTACACATTTTACATTCATCACAGCTTGAATACTGGTCATTAACTCTCATCCATCTATGCGGTTAAGTCTGTCTCTCTCATATAAATATTAAGAACCATACAATGCTCCACACACAATGTTAACTGCTGTTATGGATTTCAGGAAATTGAGGATCCACTGGACCAACCAAACCAAGCTGAAGACAGTCCCTGAGTGGTAGCTGACTCCTCAGATAGACGGACTGTAGACAGGGAAAGGGGATCTGACTGTTGCCTGCAGGGAGAATGGTAGACCCTTACGTATAAGCAGAGTGACCACTCTCATAAGAGCAGCCTTGCGCTGCAATCTCGCGTCTGACTATCCCTGCAGGGGAGAAACTCAGGACCAGAAAGAACTGGCAGCAGACAGATACAGGAATATACACATATATAGACAGAACTGGTGACCATGCCAGCTCAGAAAGCCTACAGCAAACTCAGAGACATAGAAGCATGGGATAGTTCACACCAAACACAGTAGGATGCACACCGTACACAGCAGGACATAATGCAGTAGGATGCACAGCAGGATGTACAGATATGCTTGAAACAGGCACAACAAAGAGAAGGGTGAGTGTGAAGAACAAACAAACATCAATTGGAAGGCATTAAAGTGCATCAGTTCAGCTTAAATAGGGGTGTAATGACTAATGAACCCCTCAAGTGAGCTCAGAAGGAGAGAGCTGGGTAACCCTCTCAGTGCTGGACAAAAGCAGACAGGGAAAGTAGAGGGATGCTAGCAAATGGCCACAACAGCATCACACAAATAAAAATTTATAGAAGTGCTACAACTCCTCATCCTGCATACAAATTCATTCAATCTCTACCATCTCCCTCTGAAATTCCTGTTATCAGGAGCAACAAACAGAAGAAAAACATTCAATCTTTAACTGTTTGTAATAGTAGAACTGTACAACAGATTCCACAGCAAACACCAGTAACACTAATATTTTCCTATAATAGGAACACTCATTTATCCTACAGGACATTATCACACTGAAAACACAACAGTAACACTATTTAGCAAGTATACACATCCAACCAATCACAGAACTGACATGTACAAAAATAACAGCAAGAATGTACCTTAAAATTCCTATCTTTCCTATTTTTAAGACAGTATAATTAATTTGATTCATTACAAGTTTCTATTCCATTCACGCAATGAGTACCACTGCAAGATTTACAAAGTCAGGCTGCATTCACAAGATTGTATATCGGCTCGGTTTTCACGCAGAGCTGATATACGTCGTCCTCATCTGCAGGGGGGGGGAGCCTGGAAGAGCCAGGAGCAGGAACTGAGCTCCCGCCCCCTCTCTGCCTCCTCTCCACCCCTCTGCACTATTTGCAATAGGGAGATGCGGGACGGGGGCGGGGCTAATTCACGGAACTTAGCCACGCCCTGTCCCGCCTCCTCTCATTGCAAATAGTGCAGAGGGGCAGAGAGGAGGCAGAGAGGGGGCGGGAGCTCAGTTCCTGCTTCTGGCTCTTCCATCCTCCCCCCCCTGCAGAGAGAGACAACGTATATCGGCTCGGCGTGAAAACCGAGCCGATATACGTTCGTGTGAATGCACCCTTAGTCACACTCTGTGTCCCTTTTCCCCCGCCGGTTATCTATCTAACTATGAGGCTGGGAGGCAAGAAGGGGGGCTTTATGCCCACAGCTCCTTGCAAGCACACATTCCTTCTCCCGCTGAAAATATATGACAAGTGCTGAAAAGGAGGGGGGGGGCAAGGTGGAGCTGCACCTTTGTGAGAATCAAGCATTAATCATTTATCTATTCCTATATATGTCTACTGCTGACTGTCTACTATCTTCTGATCCATATCAATGCTACTGTCACCCATAGTGGCCTTTCCCCGGGGTGCAGTCACCATCTGATCAGTTTTAAGACATCAAAACATACAGAACAAACGGTCACATATTTGTAAACAGGTTCTGCATGAACTTGCTTCATGTCATAGGCATACACAGACTATGAAAGGATTCCCTTTCTTCCAATTTCTCCTTCCCCCTGCAGAGTGGAAAAGATTTTTCCAGCAACAACATATGTAGGCAATTAAAGAACAATACTAGGCAAAACGACTTGAGGTGGGTGCTAAACATAGACTGCAGGGCAGCTAATTGGGGGGGGGGTTGCAGCCAGGATGGAGGGGTTTTGAATATTCCTATGCAATTCAGTAAAAAGGCACCTATCATTGCAGTGCAAACATCGGGATGCCAGGTAAAAGCTACATCGATGGGAGGTGAGAAGCCAGCTCATTTCTGCTGTGGAGCTAAGATGGCACCTGGGTGGTGGATAAAGGTATTGTTACAAAAGATTCTAAAATGGCTGCTGGGCCATGGCTGGCAATGAAATGGCCACCAAAGGCGTGGCCTGACTAGGTGATGGTGACAGGTGGGTCCAGGAATATTTCATACTAAACACATATCTAGGTATGCAGATTTCTATTGCCAACAATAACATGGCCCTCTAGGGGCAGGGCAATAGGGAGAAAAACATCATCCATGACACGTCCAGGGCGGTGCCCTTAGATGGTGAAGGAAGGCTGGTCTTCCTTTGTCTTTAACTCAAAGCACATTGAACAATTGCCATCTTGTAACTGCAACTACCTTACTTCAACTTTATGTCACCTACTGAAACATACTTCAACAGGTCTCTGCAAACTTGAGATATCATCTTTCAGCCAAAATTCCTTCATTATCAGCTAACACATTTTTCAAATCTTCACATGTAAACAGTCTGCTACCTCCATCAATCATTTCCTTTGCAACAGTCTGCACTATTCCTTCAGCTGAGAACATTTTTACTACATCAACAATCATTTTCAAAATGAGCATAACCCCCATACGGATAAAAAGCTACCTTTTATGATCTAACTTTTCACTGTCAACTACTTAGCAATCTAAGGTCTGAAGTAATTAAAATAACATTGAGAATAAATGTTTCTTATCTGAAGAAATAAACGCCTTATCTCAAGAACCCATCAAATCTGCATCCTGATTTGGAAAATGGGGGTTTGCTATGGACGATGACAACAGCTTATTAGTTGTCTAAACAACAATTTCACAGCTCATAGCAACACAGAACCAGTGAAATCACAAATCAGGGTTCGTAAGTAGACGAGTAACCATGAAATTACTCACCAAGCCTTGGCAAGCAGAATCACAGATGCACAATTGGTGGAGGGGAGAATAGAGCTCACTTGGCTGCAGCGTGTCACCATTGTGGACATCCGGCAAACCGCATGCCCATCGGTTGGATTCATATTTCCAAAGATCACACATCAATTTTTCCAAGTCGGGTGCCAGATGTTATGGGAATAAATTATATTCCAGAAGATTGCACTAGTCTGCTCCAAATTAGTTATAATGAGAAGCATCATGCATGATAATGTATTTGAACTGACTGGTGTTATCCATCAGCCTCCAATGCCCTTCTGATTTATTCAAAGGAATGCAATCGCTTTTACGGACAAACGTTACATCACAAAATAGGAGTATACAAAAAGAGTTTTTGTGCTCATACAGGATTGGTTAATACAATAATATGGTAATTCACATGTTAGTAAAGTATCAAAAGTGAAAGAATTTGCAGAAGGTATAATCTTATCTGTAAGGGAGTAGTTTATCCAATCAGAATACACAACTGCTCCGTGAGAAGCATCTGTGGAAGGCAGATACAAGGGTCCAACACATTCTGAGCACGTTTGTATATGAACATGTTTAACCGTTTAACTGCTTGCTATTTTCAAATGCAGTTGTCTTCTGCTGGACCTCTGGGTTTCTGGGATCCACTGGATGATCACCTGCTACATAAAGAAAGTGATTGTGTCCAAAGTCACTTCCAAATGAAGGTGTGTTCTGCTGGACCATTGGGTTTCTAGGATCCACTGGAGGATCATCTGCTACATGATGGGTTATTCAAATGCAGCAGTCGTACTATTCGTCTATGCAAATCATATGTAAATTGCTGTAGATCCATACCATAAACTTCTAAGAAAGTTGATTTCTACATTTTCTAGCTGTCGTGGATTTATCTAGGTACACGGCGTAATCGATAGGAATATTTGCACCCTTCTTGATTAATGCTGAGAGATTGTGTGCACACTGAAAGAAAATCACACTAACACCGGCGTTCAGTGCATAAAATCTTCCCTGACTCTGTTTATTAGTAGGCGTGTAGCGTCTTTCATAGCATTGTGAGTTAACTGCCCTTTATGGGCATGCCGGAAATAGTGTAAGCCATACGTGTAAGCGAGTGATAGGTTAAACCATTTAAGGTCTTCTTGTATCCGATCCTGCGTGTGCGTCTGTCGTCATTGACGTCCTTTATCACGTGGTTTCAGGCAGATTGCAGGCGACATCTTGGGTGGTTGATGGGAGGGGCAGGGGCATGGTGAGCAGTGTGTCGTCAAATGACGCCTGAAGGTTATGTGCGAACAAACTAAAATGTGCCCTGAGGTTATGTGTGGGTGTTTCAACTAAAAGCTGCATATACTGATAGCGGTTGGCAGTCAAGATGTGGCCAGCACATCCTGTTCTGCTGGCTTAGACAGTGAAATAGACATTTCACTTTATATTTTCTCCAATACAAACCCCCCTTTAAGCTGTCTGTTTCACTAACTGTCCATACACTTTCCCAAAGTCCTTACTGGTTGACCCCCCTCGGCAACCCCAAATCTAGGCAAGCTCACCGAGCCAACCATGGACTCTTCAAAGCCCTTGCAACTGGACCACAGCTAGCCTGTTGGTCCCCCGTTGACACTGTCAGCTGAATACCAAGGAAGTTGATCTGCCCCTAAAGCTGGAGTGTGTTGTAAATTGGGGTCAGAGGCTTCAAGGGGGTGTAAGGCTTGTTCACATTCTCTGAGGACATGTTCAGCAGGCTCATAGTGGGGGCAGCTCTGGCAGCAGTGGTTTCACAGGTCCTCCGTATACAGGGGATTACACAGCAAGCTACATTAACAAAGATAATTAACATACACTGGACAGCGATCCCTACTTGGGCTCTGCCACCAGAGGTCCTAGCTGGTCAGCAATTCCCTGTGGAGCATCTCTGGTGTAGTTGACAAATCTCTGTTGGTTATAATAGATATAGGTTATCCAATCTACATTTTTATTAACAGTGACAATAGTATTTAATGACTCCTATGCTACTTTAACCTGATCCCTGGCTTTATATTCATCTAGTACCCCCTAGGCACCCCTATGGCATCTATGTACACGTGTGGGGCAAAGCTACCTCCCGGGGTCTCGACTTCTCTTTTTGTTCGGTGGGGGGAGTGTTCTCTGTGGCATCTATATTGTCAGGTAGTATGTGTAGGGGCATTAAGGCCTATTCAAGGGCACATTCTCCAGTCCAGTCCTCCATTCCCCCTCAAGTCTGGTGCGTTTCTTCCTGTCACCACACACCCAATAAACATCTCCTAAGGAGTGGACTTGTCTCCTTGCTGGGGTTCTATCCTTCCGGGAGGCACAGTATCCATCCTTGAAATTCCCTAGGAATCTACCATTGCTGTAATTGACAAAGCAGGTGCAGTTTCCTGAATATATCCTGATCCCCTTCCCTGGGTGCGGTACTTTAGCAATAATAGGGTACTCTTTTTTCCATTTTTCATAGCCTGTCCTTTTGGTGGTGGTGCTAGTATAGAGTCTGAGAAGATAATTCTCATGGTCCTCTGGGAGCTCAAGAGGGACAGTTCCTAGATGAGTCTTGCACTGCCACAGACAGAACAACCAGTCCGGTTGTGTGTGCCCGCATTGTACTTCATCTATTCTAACCACAAGTTGCGGTCAGAGTAGCCAGTCTCTATGGCCATTGTGTCCTCAGGAGGTGGAGCCTTCTTGCAGTGGGAGGCAGGAGTATCTCCTGTCTAGTTTCACTGATGTGGCCGTGGTCAGTAGCACCTGGTAGGGACCGTCATATTTCGGCTCAAAGGAGTGTTTTCTAGCAAGACCCAATCTCCGGGAAGCAGGTCATGGGTCCCCATGTCAGTCTCTGGATCTGGAAGGGAAGCAAGTACTTGAGAATATACATTAGTTAGGTGTATTATGAGAGCAATAACACAGTTTGCAAAGCTACCATGCTGCATCTGGAGTTATCACGGTAAAGGCAATCCTGACTTTGGGGCCAACCCAAAAAGTACCTCATATGGGCTGAGTCCTATTCTGTCTGGTGTGTACCTTACAGAGAAGAGTATCAGGGGGAGGCACTTGGTCCATGGTCTATTGAGCTCTGCCATGGCTTTCTGGATCATGGTTTCTAAGGTGAATGGGTCTAGACAGACCAGAATGAACACATACCTGCCCATCCTTTGCTGCTGGAAGTAGTCTATTTGAAGATGCTGAAACGGGTAGTCGGTACAAGGGGTGCATTGCATGGGAGCCTATACATACCTATCCACGTTGTGCTGTGCCCAAATCAGGCAGCCCTGTGTGTGTGGTTGGCACGCTAAATCCTGGTGAAGACCAGTGACTGGCAACCACATCTGTCATGGCTTTGGACAGGTGTGTAGTTCCATGGGAGGCCGGAGCCATAATCTCCCCCCACCCCATTGGTTACCTGCTTTTGTAACTGAATCAACAGGTCATAGTCCACCAGGGGTGATGTCTGAGGAGGTACCTGCACCGCCCCAACCCCTGAAGGAGCAAGTCTGTGCTTCTGTGTGGCCTGATCAGCCGGGTGATGTGCGATTGCCTCCTTTGTGCCATCCTTAGTGTGGCCTTCTGTTGCGTTTTCAGGCCACTCTCTCAGGCAGCAAGAGAGCTGACATCAGTGCTTGTACACCTTTTCTGTTTTTAATTGCTTTTTCATTTGCTTTCAAGAATGACCTTGCTCTCCAGATGAGTCCGTAGTCATGAGCAATGCCATAAGCATAGCGGGAGTCTGTGTAGATGTTAGCCGCTCTCTTGTGAGCATGAGGTTTCGGCTTTGACTACAACATGTAAGGAGAGCACAACATAACCTGTATAGAACCTACCTTCTTGACCATACCTTCATCCATGCACAAAGAGTGCAAATCAGGGTTATCTAATGACTAGAGATGAGCGAGCACCAAAATGCTCGGGTGCTCGTTACTCGGGACGAAATTATCGCGATGCTCGAGGGTTCGTTTCGAGTAACGAACCCCATTGAAGTCAATGGGCGACCCGAGCATTTTTGTATATCGCCGATGCTCGCTAAGGTTTTCGTTTGTGAAAATCTGGGCAATTCAAGAAAGTGATGGAACGACACAGCAACGGATAGGGCAGGCGAGGGGCTACATGCTGGGCTGCATCTCAAGTTCCCAGGTCCCACTATTAATCCACAATAGCGGCAAGAGTGGGCCCCCCCCCCCTCCCAACAACTTTTACCTCTGAAAAGCCCTCATTAGCAATGCATACCTTAGCTAAGCACCACACTACCTCTAACAAAGCACAATTACTGCCTGCATGACACTCCGCTGCCACTTCTCCTGGGTTACATGCTGCCCAACCCCCCCCCCCCCCCTGCACGACCCAGTGTCCACAGCGCACACCAAATTGTCCCAGCGCAGCCTTCAGCTGCACTCATGCCACGCCACATTCATGTCTATTTATAAGTGCGTCTGCCATGAGGAGGAACCGCAGGCACACACTGCAGAGGGTTGGCACGGCTAGGCAGTGACCCTCTTTAAAAGGGGCGGGGCGATAGCCCACAATGCTGTACAGAAGCAATGAGAAATCCAATCCTGTGCCACCTCCATCAGGAGCTGCAAACGTGGGCATAGCATGGGAAACCTATGTGCCACACACTATTCATTCTGTCAAGGTGTCTGCATGCCCCAGTCTGACCGGGGTTTTTTATGAATAGTCACAGGCAGGTACAACTCCGCAATGGGAATTCCGTGTGCACCCACAGCATGGGTGGCTCCCTGGAACCCACCGGCTGTACATAAATGTATCCCATTGCATTGCCCATCACAGCTGAGGTAACGTCCGATTAAATGCAGGTGGGCTTCGGCCCACACTGCATGCCCCTGTCAGACTGTGGTTCTTTAGAAGTAGACGCATGCAGTTACAACTCCCTGTGGACCCACAGCATGGGTGGCTCCCTGGAACCCACCGGCGGTACATAAATATATCCCATTGCAGTGCCCAACACAGCTGATGTAACATCAGCTTTAATGCAGGTGGGCAAAAAATTAATTGGATTACACTGTGGGCGAGGGCCCCAAAAAATTGGTGTACCAACAGTACTAATGTACATCAGAAAAATTGCCCATGCCCAACCAAGAGGGCAGGTGAAACCCATTAATCGCTTTGGTTAATGTGGCTTAATTTGTAACTAGGCCTGGAGGCAGCCCAGTTAAAATAAAAATTGGTTCAAGTGAAAGTTTCAACGCTATAATGAGCATTGAAACGTATAAAAATTGTTTACAAAAATTATATGACTGAGCCTTGTGGGCCTAAGAAAAATTGCCCGTTCGGCGTGATTACGTGAGGTTTCAGGAGGAGGAGCAGGAGGAGGAGGATGAATATTATACACAGATTGATGAAGCTAAAAGGTCCACGTTTTTGATGGTGATAGAGAACAATGCTTCCATCCGCGGGTGCAGCCTACGTATTGTTTAGGTATCGCTGCTGTCCGCTGGTGGAGAAGAGAAGTCTGGGGAAATCCAGGCTTTGTTCATCTTGATGAGTGTAAGCCTGTTGGCACTGTCGGTTGACAGGCGGGTACGCTTATCTGTGATGATTCCCCCAGCCGCACTAAACACCCTCTCTGACAAGACGCTAGCCGCAGGACAAGCAAGCACCTCCAGGGCATACAGTGCGAGTTCAGGGCACGTGTCCAGCTTCGGCACCCAGTAGTTGTAGGGGGCAGAGGTGTCACGGAGGACGGTCGTGCGATCGGCTACGTACTCCCTCACCATCCTTTTACAGTGCTCCCGCCGACTCAGCCTCGACTGGGGAGCGGTGACACAGTCTTGCTGGGGAGCCAGAAAGCTGTCAAAGGCCTTAGAGAGTGTTCCCCTGCCTGTGCTGTACATGCTACCTGATCTCTGCGCCTCCCCTGCTACCTGGCCCTCGGAACTGCACCTTCGGCCACTAGCGCTGTCGGATGGGAATTTTACCATCAGCTTGTCCGCCAGGGTCCTGTGGTATAGCATCACTCTCGAACCCCTTTCCTCTTCGGGTATGAGAGTGGAAAGGTTCTCCTTATACCGTGGGTCGAGCAGTGTGTACACCCAGTAATCCGTAGTGGCCAGAATGCGTGTAACGCAAGGGTCACGAGAAAGGCATCCTAACATGAAGTTAGCCATGTGTGCCAGGGTACCTGTACGCAACACATGGCTGTCCGCACTAGGAAGATCACTTTCAGGATCCTCCTCCTCCTCCTCCGGCCATACACGCTGAAAGGATGACAGGCAAGCAGCATGGGTACCCTCAGCAGTGGGCCAAGCTGTCTCTTCCGCCTCCTCCTCATGCTCCTCCCCCTCCTCCTCCTCCTCAACGTGCTGAAATATAGACAGGAGGGTGCTCTGACTATCCAGCGACATACTGTCTTCCCCCGCCTCTGTTTCCGAGCGCAAAGCGTCTGCCTTTATGCTTTGCAGGGAACTTCTCAAGAGGCATAGCAGAGGAATGGTGACGCTAATGATTGCAGCATCACCGCTCACCATCTGGGTAGACTCCTCAAAGTTTCCAAGGACATGGCAGATGTCTGCCAACCAGGCCCACTCTTCTGTAAAGAATTGAGGAGGCTGACTCCCACTGCGCCGCCCATGTTGGAGTTGGTATTCCACTATAGCTCTACGCTGCTCATAGAGCCTGGCCAACATGTGGAGCGTAGAGTTCCACCGTGTGGGCACGTCGCACAGCAGTCGGTGCACTGGCAGATGAAACCGATGTTGCAGGGTGCGCAGGGTGGCAGCGTCCGTGTGGGACTTGCGGAAATGTGCGCAGAGCCAGCGCACCTTTCCGAGCAGGTCTGACAAGCGTGGGTAGCTTTTCAGAAAGCGCTGAACCACCAAATTAAAGACGTGGGCCAGGCATGGCACGTGCGTGAGGCTGCCGAGCTGCAGAACCACCACCAGGTTACGGCCGTTGTCACACACAACCATGCCCGGTTGGAGGCACAGCGGCGCAAGCCAGCGGTCGGTCTGCTCTATCAGACCCTGCAGCAGTTCGTGGGCCGTGTGCCTCTTATCTCCTAAGCTGAGTGGTTTCAGCACCGCCTGCTGACGCTTGCCCACCGCTGTGCTGCCACGCGACACCGACTGCTGCCGACGTGCTGCTGCTGACACATCTTGATTGCGAGACAGAGGTTGCGTAGGAGGAGGAGGAGGAGGGTGGTTTAGTGGAGGAAGCATACACCGCCGCAGATACCACAACCGAGCTGGGGCCCGCAATTCTGGGGGTGGGTAGGACGTGAGCGGTCCCAGGCTCTGACTCTGTCCCAGCCTCCACTAAATTCACCCAATGTGCCGTCAGGGAGATATATTGGCCCTGCCCGCCTGTGCTTGTCCATGTGTCCGTTGTTAAGTGGATCTTGGCAGTAACCGCGTTGGTGAGGGCACGTACAATGTTGCGGGAGACGTGGTCATGCAGGGCTGGGACGGCACATCGGGAAAAGTAGTGGCGACTGGGAACTGAGTAGCGCGGGGCCGCCGCCGCCATCATACTTTTGAAAGCCTCCGTTTCCACAACCCTATACGGCAGCATCTCCAGGCTGATAAATTTGGCTATGTGCACGTTTAACGCTTGAGCGTGCGGGTGCGTGGCGGCGTACTTGCGCTTGCGCTCCAACACTTGCGCTAGCGACGGCTGGACGGTGCGCTGACAGACATTGGTGGATGGGGCCGAGGACAGCGGAGGTGAGGGTGTGGGTGCAGGCCAGGAGACGGTAGTGCCTGTGTCCTGAGAGGGGGGTTGGATCTCAGTGGCAGGTTGGGGCACAGGGGGAGAGGCAGCGGTGCAAACCGGAGGCGGTGAACGGCCTTCGTCCCACCTTGTGGGGTGCTTGGCCATCATATGTCTGCGCATGCTGGTGGTGGTGAGGCTGGTGGTGGTGGCTCCCCGGCTGATCTTGGCGCGACACAGGTTGCACACCACTGTTCGTCAGTCGTCTGCTTTCTCAGTGAAAAACTGCCAGACCTTTGAGCACCTCGGCCTTTGCAGGGTGGCATGGCACGAGGGGGCGCTTTGGGAAACAGTTGGTGGATTATTCGGTCTGGCCCTGCCTCTACCCCTGGACACCGCACTGCCTCTTGCAACCTTCCCTGCTGCTGCCCTTGCCTCCCCCTCTGAAGACCTGTCCTCAGTAGGCGTAGCAAACCAGGTGGGGTCAGTCACCTCATTGTCCTGCTGCTCTTTCTCCGAATCCTCTGTGCACTCCTCCCTCGGACTTACTGCCCTTACTACTACCTCACTGATAGACAACTGTGTCTCATCGTCATGGTCCTCCTCACCCACTGAAAGGTCTTGAGACAGTTGCCAGAAGTCCCCAGCCCCATCCCCCGGACCCTGGGAACTTTCAAAAGGTTGGGCATCGGTCACGACAAACTCCTCCAATGGGAGAGGATTCGGAACCCTTGCTGCCCATTCTGGGCAGGGGCCCGGGAACAGGTCCTGGGAGTCTGCCTGCTCCTCAGAATGTGTCATTGTAATGGAGTGAGGAGGCTGGGAGGAAGGAGGAGCAGCAGCCAGAAGATTCAGAGTTGCAGCAGTGGACGGCGCAGAACTCTGGGTGTTCGATAGATTGCTGGATGCACTTTCTGCCATCCACGACAGGACCTGCTCACACTGCTCATTTTCTAATAAAGGTCTACCGCGTGGACCCATTAATTGTGAGATGAATGTGGGGACGCCAGAAACGTGCCTCTCTCCTAATCCCGCAGCAGTCGGCTGCGATACACCTGGATCAGGAGCTCGGCCTGTGCCCACACCCTGACTTGGGCCTCCGCGTCCTCGCCCGCGTCCACGTCCTCTAGGCCTACCCCTACCCCTCAGCATGGTGTATTACCAGTAGTGCAGAAACAGAACGCTGTAATTAAATGTGCCGCTTATTGGCCTGTGGTTGGAGGCTGACTTCGCTTACGGAACGCACAGCAGAGCCAGGAAATAATTTTGCGCAAACCTGCTGTAACACTTAGCTGGCTGCGTATGAATTAGGACAACTACCCCCAGCACAGACCCAGTACACTGAGGACGGTCACAGGCAGCCCAAATAGATTTTTTTTCCCAAATGTTTTTGGAAAGGCCCACTGCCTATATACACTGTATATGTCTTCTCTCTCTGCGTCACCACTACTGGCCCTGGAGTATGTAAAATAACTGCAGACTGTTGCACTGTGGACTGGAATACAGCGGTGATCTAACAGCCAACACAGAGCCAGGAAATAATTTTGCGCAAGCCTGCTGTAACACTTAGCTGGCTGCGTATGAATTAGCACAACTACCCCTAGCACAGACCCAGTACACTGAGGACAGTCACAGGCAGCCCAAATAGATTTTTTTTCCCAAATGTTTTTGGAAAGGCCCACTGCCTATATTCAATAAATTATGTCTTCTGTCCCTGCCTCACCACCACTACTGGCCCTGGACTATGTATAATTACTGCAGGGCGCAATGCTCTGCACGGCTGATATACAAAAAAAAAAAAAAAAAGTGCAACACTGCAAAAAGCAGCCTCCACACTACTGCACACGGTTAGATGTGGCCCTAAGAAGGACCGTTGGGGTTCTTGAAGCCTAAAATACTCCTAACACTCTCCCTATAGCAACTCCAGCAAGACAGCACTTTCCCTGATCTCTGTCAGAACGCATCTGTGGCGAGCCGCGGGAGGGGCCGATTTATATGCTCGGGTAACACTTGATCTCACCAGCCACTCACTGCAGGGGGGTGGTATAGGGCTTGAACGTCACAAGGGGAAGTTGTAATACCTTCCCTGTCTTTCTATTGGCCAGAAAAGTGCGCTAACGTCTCAGAGATGAAAGTGAAAGTAACTCGAACATCGCGTGGTACTCGTCTCGAGTAACGAGCATCTCGAACACGCTAATACTCGAACGAGTATCAAGCTCGGAGAGTACGTTCGCTCATCTCTACTTATCTGCTTTGGGCTTAGATTCCCTAAGTATATTAAAGAGATCTAAATGTGGAGAGATCTCCCTCCAATGAATTCCTACGTGTCTCCTTAAATACTTGGAGATGCGTGGAGAGATTAGGGTTTGCCAGTTTTTAGACCTACTTTAGTGCTGTTCACGCGGGGATTCTGACCCACTGATTTCCATCCACAATACTTTATTGGAATGTGTGGAGTGGAGAAGCAGCTGTTTATATATTTGTATTGCTAGATCAGCTGTAGGCATTACTTCACTGCTCAATTTATAGGTCCTATACTAACATTCTTCAGCACTGTTATCTGTCTTCTAGTAGAAGAGGGAGACAGAACCTCGACTGCATAAATAAGTAGGGGTTTAATACTGGTGGACATCTATTAACTAGTTCCCTGCCATAGACAGTCAGCCTTCTCTTTATATGTATATCGTTTGTCTCCATATTTTTAATTGGATTTAATAAAAGTTAGTGTTTAGATTTTTTTTCTGTGACAGAACTGATGTATTTAGGAGAATTGTACTGCTTCTGTGAATAACAAATAGTAGGACCTTTCACAAATAACAACATAATAAGACAAGAAGCTTACTTCACACCTACTGTAGCCAGATAATTCTCAGCTTAGGGCAATTCCACAACATATAACACAATAAATCTGTATTGGAAAGGCATTTTGGACATTTTGAAGACTCTCTAGCCCTAAACCTTTGCAGAAGAACAGAATTATAAAAGGCCCTGTGTATTATAAAAAGTATTTAGAAACTCTATATGAATTAGAGGAAGACAAAAACCACACCGATGTAAGAATCTTCATCCAAACAATATGCAGAATAGGCCCACAATCTTGTTGCATTTCACCCGAACACTCTTAAGATCATTCATGCGTGCCCCAGAAACTGCCTCATAAATCTTAGAAATTCCATGTTTCATCATTGAGTTCACAAATACAATCTTAAATCTCCAAAGTCACTTTATTGTGGCTTCAATTTTAATGAACGGTTTATAAAGTGGTGGTGGTAAAATGTTGCTGTTTTATGGTTTTGTGCTCTGAAATAAAGTTTTGAACGCTTCCCTTTAGTGGTTCCTTATTTTATTTGATGATTCAACAACATTTCACGATAAAATTATTCCTTGCCTATGGTCAATTTATCATAGTTAATTTAAAGAAACTCTAATCATAAAAGGGATTAAACCAGGGTTGTCAACCGGAATTTTTGGTTTTCTTGAACAACTTATCCAAAAAAATCACAGCCAGCTGAAATGTTTTATGAACATATTGAAAAAACCACACTGAATGATAAAGATTACAAGTACAGATGAGCGAGCGTACTTGCTAAGGCAAACTACTCGAGCGAGTAGTGCCTTATGCGAGTACCTGCCTGCTCATCTCAAAAGATTCGGGTTCCGTCGGGAGTTTTTTTAATTGTAAAAAAAAAAAAGTTATAAAAGTTTAAATCACCCCCCTTTTGCCATATCTATTATTAAAAAATCTAAATCATAAAATAAAAATATGTATTTGGTATCGCTGCGTCCATAAAAGTCCGAACTATCAAAGTAGTGCATTATTTTTCCCACACGGTGAACGTCGTCCGAAAAAAAAAAAGAAAGAACGCCAGAAATGCACTTTTTTAGTTACCCTGTCTCCCAGAAAAAAACGCAATAAAAAGCGATCAAAAAGTCGGATGTATTCCAAATTGGTACTATCAGAAACTACAGGAAATCCCGCAAAAAATGAGCCATCACTCAACTACGTCGACGGAAAAATAAAAAAAGTTATTACACGCACAAAATGACTGCAGGAAATAACTGAAAAAAATTAAATGTCTTTGAAAAAAAAAAAAAAAGAGTAGTATAGTAAAAAAAAAACCTATACAAGTTTGGTATCGTAGTAATTGTACCGATCTTTCTTTATCAGGGAAGGGCATATATTTAAATTCCTTCCCTGAAAAAGAATGCAGGGAGCTGGCAGACCATTGCTTTCAATGAAGCCGCCGGCAGCAGCTGAGCCTCCCTTGAAAACAATGCGTGCATTCTCTATGGTGCACGCATGTCCTATCTTTGCAGGCACGCACCTGCAAAGTACAGACATGTGAACACACCCATGGGAATGCATTGTTCTAAATACAAGCGTGTTTTTGTGCGTGCGTATGTACGCACAAAAACACGCTCGTGTGAATGCACCCTCATACAGCGACGTCGATGGATAAATAAAGGAGTTACGATTTTTTTGAAGGGGGGAGCAAAAAGCGGAAATGGAAAAAGAAAAAGTGGCCAAGTCATTAAGGGGTTAATAAAAAAAATTTTCATAATTTTTTTCCAATGTCTCATTAAGACCACTGGGTATCAGAGTGTTCAACCTATAAATCTAGAACATTTCACGAGCACGGAGTTTGGAGAAGGAATTGCAGGTTATATGTTCTAAGGGGGTGATTGTTAATTTTGTTGAATCCCTATGATGTTCCACTATAAAATGGTGCGATCGCCGGACAACATTTACAGCGTTTCCTCCCGCAGCAATAAACTCCCGCAGGTATTTTTTATCAGAAACATTTTTCTGAAATGTTTTATATGGATTTATATGGATTTCCCATGTTACTCATTGGAAGTTTCTATCTCTAGCGGCCAGAGCTCGGCACAGCCCTGCAGAACACCACTCCAAAACTGCTTAGAACAGCACAAAAACAAAATGTTCCCCCGAGCATGGTCAGTTCACTTTCTCTAGGAATGCTGGGAATTGTAGTTTACAGTACATCAGGGAAGTATGCATATAGTTCAGGTTTTCTTGTATCTGTAGCCACTACTAAGGTGAGCCCCTTACACAAATACAGAACAGCCATTCACAGCACCTGACACAGGTTTCTCTGAGTGAAGTCTGAGGTCTCCTTGGCTTTATGCTTCTCCATCTGTGGGGAAAAGTAATAAGAGAACAATGAAAACCATAATAGTACACCAAGAGAAAGACGACACAGTGAGAACGGGAGTTTATAATTATAAGAATATATTAACTAATTATAAATTATGATTTAAAAGCATTCTGATAATCCCACCAAAATGCTTAAAAGCGTCCTCTGCTTTGGACAATCCCTATTTATTAGAAAAGGTCCCTGACTATAAGCGGATCCTACATTTTCCCCTATTGAGTTGCTGATCAGCTGTAATTTGGAGAGGTAGGAGGATGGTGTAAACACTGTCAGGGGTGATGAACTACGACACAGGTTACAGGGTCAGATGCAGACAAAGTAACAAAAACAGAAACTTTTTATTTTAAAGAATTAAAGGGGTTGTCCCGCGAAAGCAAGTGGGGGTATACACTTCTGTATGGCCATATTAATACACTTTGTAATGTACATCGTGCATTAAATATGAGCCATACAGAAGTTATTCACTTACCTGCTCCGTTGCTGGCGTCCCCGTCTCCATGGTGCCGTCTAATTTTCAGCGTCTAATCGCCCGATTAGACGCGCTTGCGCAGTCCGGTCTTCTCCGTGTTGAATGGGGCTGCTCGTGCTGGAGAGCTGCTCCTTGTAGCTCCGCCCCGTCACGTGTGCCGATTCCAGCCAATCAGGAGGCTGGAATCGGCAATGGACCGCACAGAAGCCCTGCGGTCCACCGAGGGTGAAGATCCCGGCGGCCATCTTCGCAAGGTAAGTAAGAAGTCACCGGAGCGCGGGGATTCGGGTAAGTACTATCCGTTTTTTTTTTTTAAAACCCCTGCATCGGGTTCGTCTCGCGCCGAACGGGGGGGCTATTGAAAAAAAAAAACTCCGTTTCGGCGCGGGACAACCCCTTTAACTGAAAAAGAGCAATGTTATACATTGTAATAATGATTAGACATACAAGACTGGATGTAATTCATAACACAGTTGGACAGTCCTTTAGCTCCCTCTTGTGGTAACTGCAGGTTGTACATACATAGTCTACATGTGAGAGACAATATAATACATCATCTACAACATGTAGATCAAAATATAGCAATAGATCTAATGACCCTTTTTAACCCCCGAGCCTCTGCTCTCAGAGCATTACACAGTATCACTTCCTCCTTGAACAGACTTGCAAAATCGTATTAACCAAGAAAATGAAGATATTACAATGGGCGTTCTTCTAACCAACTGTTCCTTCACGTATAAAGTAAATAGTCTCACCTCGTTTTATCCATTCAGGCTTGTAGCATATATTTCCAATAGCGGGAGTCATATACTCACATCCTTCATTAGCCACTCGATCCAGTGGTTTTCAAACATAGAACAAATTCAAGCAGGTGGGAACCTGCTTGACCACAAGAATGGCATAACCACAAGAGGCTTAAAGGGGTTGTCCCGCGCCGAAACGGGTTTTTTTTTTTTCAATAGCCCCCCCGTTCGGCACGAGACAAACCCGATGCAGGGGTTTAAAAAAAAAAACCGGATAGTACTTACCCGAATCCCCGCGCTCCGGTGACTTCTTACTTACCTTGCGAAGATGGCCGTCGGGATCTTCACCCACGGTGGACCGCAGGTCTTCTCCCATGGTGCACCGTGGGCTCTGTGCGTTCCATTGCCGATTCCAGCCTCCTGATTGGCTGGAATCGGCACACGTGACGGGGCGGAGCTACGAGGAGCAGCTCTCCGGCACGAGCGGCCCCATTCAGAAGGGAGAAGACCAGACTGCGCAAGCGCGTCTAATCGGGCGATTAGACGCTGAAATTAGACAGCTCCATGGAGACGAGGACGCTAGCAACGGAACAGGTAAGTGAATAACTTCTGTATGGCTCATAATTAATGCACAATGTACATTACAAAGTGCATTAATATGGCCATACAGAAGTGCTTAACCCCACTTGCTTTCGCGGGACAACCCCTTTAACCCCTTGAGTGGCACGCCCGGAAAATTTCCGGGGCCGAGCTCCACTGCTAATAGCTATACTGCCCGGAAGATTTCCGGGCTATGTTTCACTATGGGAGCTGCAGAGCACAATGCCACAAGCTATGACAGAGTGCTCTGCCTGCACAGACCCACACAGAGCAGTGCAAGGACTTTGAAAAACCAGCAGAAGATATTGCCGACATGCCGATATGCCGGCAATATCTCCTGCTTTGTTTACAGGTTGCCATAGAGACCATCGGCTTGTCAGAAGCAAGCCGATGGTCTCTGTGGCAGGGAGAGCTAGTTGTTAGCTGTCAGAGGACAGCTAGGTACTAGCTCTAACAGCAGAGATCAGAGAAAACCTCTGATCTCTGCTGTGTTAACCCCTTACATGCTGCAGTCTATGTGACTGCAGCATGTAAAGGGCTGTCACTGCAGCATGTGAAGGGCTGTCACCATCGGACCCCCGGAATGTGATCAGGGGTCCTGATGGGTCCCTGTGGAAGTCCCCTATAGGGACAAAAAAAAAATAAAATAAAATAAAAAAAATTAAAAAAAAAAGTAAAAAAATTATTAAAAAAATAAAAAAAACACTTGTCTCCCTTTACTTTGTAAAAAATCAAAAATACAATCACACATGTGGTATCCATGCGTCGTAATGACCCAGAGAAGGAAGTTAATACATTATTTAACCCCTTAATGACATGGCCCCTTTTTTTCTTTTTTCCCCCATTTCTTTTTTTCCTCCCCCCTGTTTAAAAAATCACAACTTGTCCCGCAAAAAACAAGCCCTCATATGGCCATGTCAATGGAAAAATGAAAAAGTTATGGCTCTTGAGATGCAACTGCAAAACTAGTTGAAATTCAATGATTAGACCATTTTAAAAAACCTGCCCTGGTGGGCACGACAGGGTGATAGGAAACCTGCCACTCAAGGGGTTAAGGATACAATAAACGGTCGCCTATTCTTATATAAGGCATGTATGTAATGCTAGTCTATTCTTATTTGAGGCACGTATGTAATTTATGGTAAAAATTGATCTAGGCTATATACTAATATATTATAATGAGTTGTTTAGACTATGGTACAGAGTGATTATATTGAAATATATTGAATGATGTTTTTACTATCTATAATGTGTATATGTTAAATTAATACAGAATAATGTTGCATTGCGATTAACATGCCCAGTGTTTTTGTGCAATAATAATTTATTGATCCATTCTGTGCAATAGATTTACATAAGTTTATCTATGATTCATGTATCCATTCTAATATACATAGATAAAAGGAGTAATTCTCACCCTCAGGGAGCGGGGTGAAAAATCCTTGAGAAAGTTTATAAGGGGTTAATGATCAGGTGATGTTTTTAATTAGATTTGTTATTTAAGTAGACAAGTTGGTGTAATTTGTGAGAGGTGATCAAGGCTCAAGGCGGGCTGAAACGCGTCCTCCAGGCTTGTGATCATAATCTGCATGGATTATAATAAAGAGGAGTTCTTTTATTCACAAAACTTCAAGCTCCCACCTGCTTGAATTTGTTCTGTTCCTTCACGTAGCAGTTGGTAAACTGAAAACATTGGTGTTAAGCATCTCTTGAGGCCGTGTGCCAATAAATGCTTTCCACCAGGGGCGTAAGTAAAGGCTCAGGGGCCCTGATGCAAAAGGTGAGCTGGGCCCCCCCCCCCTCTATCTGTATCTGTACCCGTACCCATACCTAAACCATGCTGCACAGAGACATAACTTGAAGCTTCTTGGCCCCAATGCAAAACCTGTAACAGGGCCCCCAACTATAATGCTTTATTCATAGTACTGGGCTCCCTATATGGAGAAGAGAAGCCTTATGGGCCCCCTAAGGCTCCTGGGCCCGGGTGCAACCGCATCCACTGCATCCTCTATAGTTACGCCCTGCTTTCCACACCATAAACAGCTTCTTAGTTTCTTTATAAAGTACAGTTTCACTTTAGCCCACTTTAAAAGGCAAACTACTTTATTGTCAACAAGACTCAGGGACGGTGCAGTATTGTGCGCCTAGTCTTGTAACATACGAGTGGCTGCTGCCCAGTATATGTCTTTTGTGAGTTAACCCCTTAACCACCGCCGATACGCCTTTTGGCGGGCTGTATAAGCGATCTATGTATGAAGACAGATCGCGGGGCGTCAGCTGTTTATTACAGCACCCGTGGGCAATAGCTGCAATCAGCCACGCGGCTGACCAGCGCTATTAACCCTTTAAATGCCGCTTTCAATTCTGACACTCAGCACTATAATGTTTTTACGTCCTGCAGATGCAGGACGTGTAAGAAGAGAGATCGTGGGACGACCTCCCTTCATATATCCCAGCTGCTGGCTGTTTCTTACAGCCGACACCTGATGGCAACAGATGTGTGAGCTGTGCGGTTCATCAGGGCTGTTAACTCTTTAAATGCTTCAAACAATGTTCAGGGACCCGTATACCCCCCTCCCCCTTTACCCGCGATGATATTGCAGGGATTCGTGCAGGTATCATGGCAGCCGGGGGCCTTCTGAAAGGCCCCAGGGCTGTCTTAGCAGACTGCCTATCAAGCCATCCCCGTGGGTTGGCTTGATAGGCTGCCTGTCAGATTGCAGTATGATGTAATGCTATGGCATTACATCATACTGCAGGAGTGATCAAAGTATCGCTGGTTGTGGTCCTTGTAGGGGGACTAATAAAAAAAAGTAAAAATAAGATCAATAAAGTTTTACTAATTGTAAAATAAAAGGTAAAAAAAGTTTAGATCACCCTCCTTTTGCCATATCTATAATAAAAAATCTCAATCATAAACCAAAAATACATATTTGGTATCGCCGTGTCCATAAAAGTCCGATCTATCAAAGTAGTGCATTATTTACCCCGCACGGTGAACGTCGTCCGGAAAAAAAATAAAGGACGCCACAAATGCCCATTTTCGGTCACCCTGTCTCCCAGAAAAAATGCAATAAAAAGCGATCAAAAAGTAGTATTTATGCTGGATTCACATGAATGTATATCGGCTCGGTTTTCACACTGAGCCGATATACGTCATCCTCATCTGCAGTGGGGGGAGGATGGAAGAACCAGGAGCAGGAACTTCTGCACTATTTGCAATAAAAGGAGGTGGGACGGGGCGGGGCTAAGTTCCGCGAATTAGCCGCACCCCCGTCCCGCCTCTCCTCCTTGCAAATAGTGCAGAGGGGCGGAGAAGAGGCAGAGAGGGGGCGGGAGCTCAGAGCACTGCTCCTAGCTCTTCCAGGCTCCCCTCCTGCAGAAAGAGACGACGTATATCGGCTCGGCGGGAAAACCGAGCCGATATACGTTCATGTGAATCCAGCCTTAGGGTGCATTCAGACCACCGTATATCGGCCGGGTTTTCACGCCCAGCCAATATACGGTGTCTCTCTCTGCAGGGGGTGGAGGATGGAAGAGCCAGGAGCAGGAACTGAGTTCCCGCCCCCTCTCTGCCTCCTCTCCACCCACCTGCACTATGTTCAATAAGGAGAGGAGGGGACGGGGCGGGGCTAATTCACAGAACTTAGCCCCGCCTCCTTTTATTTCAAATAGTGCAGAGGGGCGAAGAGGGGGTGGAGAGGAGGCAGAGAGGGGGCGGGAGCTCAGTTCCTGCTCCTGGCTCTTCCATCCTCCCCCCCCCTGCAGATGAGGACATGGTTTGAATGCACCCTTATGTAAGCCGTGTACCGGGGTGGGCTCCCCAGGATATAGCCCCAGAAGTCCCAGACAAGGAAAACGTCTCTGACACCAGTTCAGGTGCAAACCGAATTTTACTAAAGCACTGTGGCCCACGTGAGCACAAACAATAGGTAACCCGACAAAACTCACATACACTCAGCCAGATGGCTGAGGCCCTTGTGCTGTACAGCGCTGTACTCCCCAAAGGGCGCTACTATAATAAACCATGCTTTTACCTAACGGGCAGGCCTAAATAAACCGGCCCCTTGTTATCTATTAATACCGCTACTAAGGAACAAAGGAAAGGGAGAGTGATCTGAGTATCGGCGGTGCAGCACAACAGCTTACAAACTTACCCACACTGACTCTATCCCCCAGACCAATACAATAAGGGACATGTATAAAGAACAGCGGCTATATAGCCAGGTGAATGTTCTCCAGAAGGTTCTTACTGATGGCTGAATGTGGCCTGCCAGCCACTATGCCGATCCCGCTGAAGTGTGACCTGACATGGTCCATAACCCTACCTAATCTAACTACAGGTCAAAACTCAGTTCCAAGTAACTTGGCGCCAAAATATGATGTCTTGCGTGCACGTAGACCGGTCTGCTGTATGATCAGCCAAAGAGTCCAGACAGATGAGGGGCTCCCCCAGAAAAGTGTGCGATACCGCGAGAGCCGTTACTCACTTCCTCAGCGACATCCATTATTGTCCACACAATATCCAGTCTCGCTCCGGTTGTTCAGCAACATCCCCGGCAGCAAGTCTTCACTCATCTGAATCCGCTGCAGCTCCGGTCCCTTCAGGATACGACCTCCTTCCCTCTTCCGCAGCTCCACTCAGATGGCTCCCTCAACCAACTGTCCCTTCACCGTGTACGCACGCTTTTTATTTTTTCTCTTCCCGTGTGCACGCTGTAACCAGGCAACGGGTGCTCCAATCACAGGCTACCATGGTCCTGTCCCCTCACAGCTTGACCAAAATCTTTTCTGTAGAACAGCGACCTCTTGTGGACAAATAATAAAACACACAGTAGTGGACTATATACAGTAACAAGAACAATGTACACATATTGGAGGCTGTCTCACCCTCTCACACTTACTTTGTAAAAAATTAAAAATAAAATTACACATGTGGTATCCGTGTGTCGTAATGAGCCAGAGAAGAAAGTTACTACATTATTTAACCCCTTAATGACACGGCCCCTTTTTTCTTTTTTCCCCATTTCTTTTTTTCCACTCCCTGTTTAAAAAATCATAACTCCTTTATTTATCCATCGACGTCGCTGTATGAGGGGTGAGGGGTTGTTTTTTGTGGGACGAGTTGTATTTTTCAATGGTGCTATTTAAAGTACCATATAATGTACTGAAAAAACCTTTACAAAGTTCTAAGTGGAGTAAAATAAAAAAAAACAACATTCCGCCATCTTTCAGTGCGTTTTGTTTCTACGGCGCACAAACTGCAACAAAAACGACATGATAACTTTATTCTATAGGTCAGTACAATTGCTATGATACCAAACTTGTATAGTTTTTTTTTTTTGCTGTAGTACTTGTATTTTTTTTCAAAGACATTTAATTTTTAAAAATTATTTTCTGCTGCATCTTCTGCATGCAATAACTCTTTTATTTTTCCATCGACATACTTGAGCGAGGGCTCATTTTTTGTGAGATGTCCTGTAGTTTATGTTAGTACTAACTTAGGGTGCATTCAGATGACCGTTTATCGGCCGATATATGGCGTCTCTCTCTGCAGGTGGAGGAGGCTGGAAGAGTCAGGGGCAGTGCTCTGAGCTCCCGCCCCCTTTCTGCCTCCTCTCCACCCCCTCTCCGCCCCTTTGCACTATTTGCAATTAGCAATTTGCAATTTCTCCTCATTGAAAATAGTGCAGGGGGGTGGAGAGGAGGTGGAGAGGAGGCAGAGAGGGGGCGGGAGCTCAGAGCACTGCTCCCGTCTCTTCCAGCCTCCTCTGCCTGCAGAGAGAGATGCCGTATATCGGCCGGCATGAATATCCGGCTGATATACGGCCGTCTGAATGCACCCTTAGGGCGCCCACCCACTGGCGATTTTTTTCCCTGCGAAATTCGCAGCATTTTTTTCTCTGCAGGGGTCTATGGGACTTGTAATGTTAAAATCACGATCGCGCAAAATCGCAATTTACCGCGAAATCGCGATTTTGCGCGATCGCGATTTTATCATTAGTCCCATAGACCCCTGCAGAGAAAAAAATGGTGCGAATTTCGCAGGGAAAAAAAATCGCCAGTGGGTGGGCGCCCTTAGAATATATACGACTTTTTGATCACTTTTTATTGCATTTTTCTGGGAGACAGGGTGACTGAAAAAGTGCATTTGTGGCGTTCTTTTTTTTTTTTTCGGACTACGTTTACCGTGCGGGGTATATAATGCACTACTTTGATAGATCGGACTTTTACGGACACGGTGATACCAAATCTGTATTTTTATTTTAGGATTTAGATTTTTTTATTATAGATATGGCAAAAGGAGGGTGATTTAAACTTGTATTTCTTTTTTTTTTTTTTTTTTAAGTGTGAAAAAGTCATGAAAAAGAAAAAAAACGATTACAATTTGGTATTGGCATAATCATACCGGCCTGTGGAATTACTATAATATATTATTTATACTGCTCAGGGAATGCAGTGAAAAATAAAAATAAAAAACATGCCAGAATTACAGATTTTGTTAATCTTGCCACTAGAAAAAAATGGAATAAAAGGCGATCAAAATTTTACATGTTCCAAAAAATTAGATAAATGAAGACTGGAGTTCATCCTGCAAAAAACACGGCCTTCTGGAGCTCTGCCAAGGGAAAAATAAAAATAATACGGCTCTTGGAATGTGGCGACACAAAAGCAAACCTTTAAGAAAAAAAATGTTTTAAATGAACAAAAATAGCAAAACATAAAAAAACCTGTATAAACTTGGTATCGCCGGAATCATGTGACTCAGAGAATAATGTTATCACATTATTTATTCTGCACGCTGAACCCCGTAAAAATGATATAAAAAAAAAAAAAAATTGCAGAATTTCCTTTTTTTTCCCTAATCTCCCTACAATTTTTTTTACAAAAGTTATGCAATACATTATATATACCCAAAAATGATGCCATCAAAAAGTACAACTTGTCCCGCAAAAAACAAGCCCTCATATGGCCGTGCCAATGGGAAAATGAAAAAGTTATGGCTCTTGGAACGCGACTGGAAAATTAATTGAAATTAAATGATTAGACCATTTAAAAAAACCTGCCATGGTGGGTCTGACAGGGAAGTAAGAAACCCGCCACTCAAGGGGTTAAATGGTACTTTTTGAAAATTCAACTTGTCCCTCAAAAAACAGGCCCTCATACAGCTACGTCAATGGATAAATAAAGGAGTTGATTTTTTTAAAGGGGAGGAAAAAACAAAAATGGAAAAAAAAGGGCCTTAGGGCTCAGTCACACAGGCGTTTTTACACGCGTATAATCACACGTAAAAATGTTCGCACTGCATGTGTTAAAACAAATGCTTATCCACGTCCATTGCCACCTATATGTCCTATCTTTTGTGGTCACGCGGTTTTTTTAACGCTCGCAGTGCAAACATTTTTACGCACGTAAAAGCGCCCGTGTGACTGAGCCCTTAAGGGGTTAATATCTAGTGGAGGTTTGGTCTCCAGTGTTGACTGGAGCTCATTCTGAGGTGAGCTGGACAGATATATTAACCCCTTAGTAACAACACTATGTTTTTACATCCTGCAGATGCAGGACGTGTAAGAAGGGAGATTGCAGGGTGACCTCCCTGCATCTATCCCATCTGCTGGATGTTTCTGCCAGCTGACACCTGGCGGCTGCGCAGCTCATCGGGGCTGTTAACTCTTTAAATGCCTCCAACAATGTTTGTGGGTCCCATATGGCATGACCATTCTTTAGATCCGAAAAAAGAAAAGTAAAGGGGTCACAACTTGATTATTCAATGCAAAAGTAAGTGACCCCTATTTTGCGTAACTTCCCGTTGTCGTACTAGCGTGAAATTTGACACAAGCATTCTTTAGGTCCTACATACAAAAAGTATAGGGGTCGCAATTTGATTATTCAATGCTGAATGCAAAGGTAAGTGACCGCCTATGTTATGTAACTAATAACACACATCTGTAGTGCACAAACATAAAATATGCCACAACCATTCTTTACGTCCTAATAGGAAAAGTAAAGGGGTTGCAACTTTAATATTCCATTTTAAGTGAGACAAACTGTGAAAATTTGTGGTACATGACAGTTCTTTTATCAAAAACCATGAAGCCTAGGGAAATGATTTGTATACTGAGGAGAATCTACTTGACCTCTATGTGTATATACTGAGGAAAATCTACCTCACCTCTATGTGTATATACTGAGGAGAATCTACCTCACCTCTGTGTGTGTATATACTGAGAAGAATCAACCTAACCTCTATGTGTATACACTGAGGAGAATCTACCTAAGCTCTATGTGTATACACTGAGGAGAATCTACCTCACCTCTATATGCATATACTGAGGAGAATCTAACACTTTTCTATTTGTATTTACTGAGGAGAATCTACCTCACCTCTATGTGTATATACTGAGGAGAATCTACCTCACCTCTATGTGTATATACTGAGGAGAATCTACCTCACCTCTATATGAATATACTGAGGAGAATCTACCTCACCTCTACGTTTATATACTGAGGAGAATCTACCTTAACTCTGTGTGCATATACTGAGGAGAATCTACCTCACCTCTGTGTGCATATACTGAGAAGAATCTACCTCACCTCTGTGCGCATATACTGAGGAGAATCTACCTCACCTCTATGTGTATATACTGAGGAGAATCTACCTCACCTCTATGTGCATATACTGGGGAGAATCTACCTCACCTCTGTGTGTTTATACTAAGGAGAATCTACCTCACCTCTGTGTGTATCTACTGAGGGGAATCTACCTCACCTCTGTGTGCATATACCGAGGAGAATCTATCTCACCTCTGTTTGTATATACTGAGGAGAATCTACCTCACCTCTGTGTGCATACACTGAGGAGAATCTACTTCTCCTCTGTGTGCATAAACTGAGGAGAATCTACCTCACCTCTATGTGTATATACTGAGGAGAATCTACCTCACCTCTATGTGTATATACTGAGGAGAATCTACCTCACCTCTGTGTGTATATACTGAGGAGAATCTACCTCACCTCTGTGTGCATACACTGAGGAGAATCTACTTCACCTCTGTGCACATATACTGAGGAGAATCTACCTCACCTCTGTGTGTGTGTATATACTGAGGAGAATCTACCTCACCTCTGTGTGTGTATATACTGAGGAGAATCTACCTCACCCCTGTGTATATACTGAGGGGAATCTACCTCACCTCTGTGTGTGTGTACTGAGGAGAATCTACCTCACCTCTGTGTGTATAGGGGACAAAATCAAACTGGCGCACAACCAGCTCCAAATGCTGGATATCCCACACAGTAAGTGGAGAGATTAACCCTGTGCAGTTATGTGGCAAGCAATCACTCCTGAGACCTCCTCTTTCTCTCCTGGGCAAAACTCTGGCAGCACAGAAGTAAGCTGGGCAGAGTAGTTCTCTAGCACATTCATATCATTCAGAGCTCAGGGCGTCTCAATCACTTGAACTGACTCCCTGCTCTGACCACAGTTCTTCATACCAAATATCAATCTCTAAAAAAGCAAGTGAACCACATATCATGTCGGCAGAGATTTCACATCCTTTAACGCATTTAAACCATGCCGACCAAAACATATCTGGAGCTGCAACTCCAGCGTATGGAAAAAACATACACTTCTGACTTAAGGCCCATTTAGACACAACGATTATCGCTCAAATTTGCTCAAAAGACATCTTTTGAGCGATAATTATTGTGTGCCTTTACACGGCAAGATGATCACTCAAAATTTGCTTAAACGGCAGTTTGAGTGACAGTTTTGAGTGTTCACTTTGCATAAATGTGTAAATGATGGCTCACGCTGTATGCAGAAGATAGGTGGGACCGCCATCTTCTGCATAAAACTGTTGTCTTTTCAGAGCTCTCAGCTGGTATACAGCTGAGCGCTCTGAGTGTGGTGTGCAGAACACAGCTGGAGCGTTGTCTTCTGCATACTCCTGCTGTGTTCATGGAGCACTCAGCTGGTATATAGCTGATCGCTCCAAGTGGGGTATACAGAAGACAGCTGGAGCGCTTGTCTTCTGCATACGTCTGCTGTGTTCTCCGAGAGCTACACCAGCTGAAACAATACTATCAGCGGTATCCCGCTGAGAACTCAACTTGCTGAAAGACAACGATGAGTGAATCATTACCGAAAACTGCACGATGTCCGTGCATTTAGACCTAACAATTCTCGCTCAAAAGATGGCTTTGAGCGAATTTTCAGTGAGAATTGCTGGGTCTAAATGGGCCTTTACAGGAAATGAAGCAATTAGTACATTCCCTGTCTGAATGGGTGTCAACACTAGAGCAGCTACTGGCGACGGCCTCGCAAGATCTACAACACATTACTCAAACCGTCGACTGTCATGATATATTGCTGAGAGATTTTGCTCTCCACCTAGATGGCATTAAGAACAGAGGGCATCGCAACAATCTGAAAATCCACGGATTACCAAAGGAAGTTCCTCAAGATGCCTTCTATGACACTGTGGTCACCATTTTGAATAAGATGCTAAACAGACCAGAGGACAGGATCATCAAATTAGACCGGGTTCACTGCCTACCAGGCCCAAAGTCCAGGAATTTCAACAATCCTCGGGATGTAATTTTCCACATGCATTTTTACAAGCAAAAGGACATCCTGCATAGAATTTGAGAACAGGGCCCACTGCCCTATAGAAATACTGAACTCATCATATTACCAGACGTTTCTAGACGTACCCTCCATATGAGGAGACTAGTGCAACCACTGTTAGAAGTGGCTCGAGACACAGTTGCAAAATATTGATGGGGACAGCCTTTACATATTATCTTATGAAGGAGAGGCCACACATACATAGTCAGCACACTGGCAGATTTGGATGCTGCGTTTAGCTTTCTAAACACTCTGCTTATTCAGATACCAGACTGGACCTCTCCGCAGTTCTTCCTATTGCCTAACACTAAGAGCTATAAGGATGTACCCAAAACCTCAACCTTATAGAATAGGGAGACTTCAGGTGGCGATACACCTCATGCTGCTCCAAATCCAAGGCATGGCTGAACTACTCATAAGGACTCTTACCTTTAACTCACAACGCGTCTCCGGAAGTGAAATACCCAAACTCAGCCCTGACATGAACAATGGTTTTTATAATGCACGCCATTTAAGACCCGAGTAAAGAAATATTCTAAAGATCTTGTTCAGAACCTATACCCCGTTTTTTCTTTTAGGCCATGGACTATCAGTTTTCAGGCACCACATATACAAATCAGTATTTGTGGTATTCCGGTATCTGTATTATTCTGCTTGTTTAATGGTTTAACATAAAGTTCATAAGATTTCTCTTACTGTCTTACTTGGTGCCAATTCCACTATTACAGGAATTTAGCTGCCTTCATTGAACTGTTGTTCTGCGTTTCCCCACTAGGGTGTCCAGGATCTTGTCTCAAGTTCAGGATCTTCCCTCTGTGACACGGCCCTAGACGTTTAAGACCTTCTGGCTAAACTTTTACTGATATTCGGGGTGTCTGGACTCATGTCCCAGGTTCTTGATTTTCCCTCCGGGACACGTCTCCAGACGCTTCAGAACTTTCTGTTTAGATTTTACTGATTTTTAGTGGGATCCCTTTGTCCCAACTGTTTTGTTACCTTGCTAGTGCCTTGTTGACTCACCTACCCCTCCTGACTTTCCACATTCCATCTTTCCTCTTCACTCCTATATGTTTCCCAGTTGCTCCTTAAATCTGCAATATGTCCCCTGATCTCACCAATCTTGTTTTTGCTTCTATAAATGCACACATGAATGTTCCTGAAAAGCGGTCTTCCCTCCTCCAGCTCCTGTAGAAGAAGAGGGCTCATGTATTACTTATTCAAGAAACACACTTCCCAACAGATGCCAATCCAAGACTCTCAAATGCCCGCTTCCAAGATGGGTACCACAGCACATGTCCAGATTTTAAAACAAAAGGGACTTCCATCATCAAAGTCAGTTTCCATTTCCTTGGAACATTTGGAAACACAACTAGACGGTACCAATACCTGTTCATCAAAGGTTATCTGGCCAATGTACTGGTTACCCTGGCATCCATTTATGTACCCAACTCAGGTCAAGGTACATTTATGGAGAGGGCCCTGGAGGAGTTGAAGGAATTTAAAGAGGGCACCCTGATGTAGTAAGATATGAACATTCCACTAGACCAAATAATAGACTCCTCACAGGGACACAGTAGTATATCAACTTTCGCACAACATTAGATTCGTAAGCTCTTACGTGAACACCAGCTAATAGATGTCTGGGGAATTCTTCACCCCATCACCAGGGACTATACCTTTTTCTCCCTCCCACATAACTCTTACTCTAGAATAGATTATTTTCTACTTCGTCATTCTAGTCTACACTTTCTTTCAAAGGCAGATATTGATAACATATGCTTTTTACATCATGCCTTCATCTCACTGAGGCCTTAGACGGGCGTTTTTTCGCGCGATTTGCGCATGCGCATGCGTCCGGCGATTTTTTTAAAACCATTGCTTTGCAATGGTATCGGACACATGAGCGCTTTTTATGCGCTCGTCGGATAAATTATAGAACAGAAATCGCAGATCGCACCTATCTGCGATCTGCGTTTCCTGTTCTCTTCTCTATATGCGCTCAATAGGGGCCAGCGGCAGCAGCGCCGACCCCATTGAGAACATATAGAAGACAAATCATTCTTCTCTGCCACAGCTGTAACAGCTGTGGCAGAGAAGAACGATGTTTGCCCATTGAATTCAATGGAGCCAACAATACAGCCGACTCCATTGAAAGCAATGGGCTCCCGGCGTGCGCGGGATGAATTGTCGAGAAGGGCTTAAATATATAAGCCCTTCCCTGCAATTCATCCAGAAATGTGTTAAAATAAAAAATATATATATACTCACCTTGTCCCGGCAGACGGCCTGCAGTGGGTGTGAATTCATGAATGGGTGTGAGTGAGACCTGCCTCTGATTGGCTCAGCGCAGGGACCAATCAGGGGCAGGTCTGACTCACACCCCCTTCACACCCACTGCAGGCCGGCCGCGCGGAACTCCGTCTGCCGGGACAAGGTGAGTATATATTTTTTTTTTTTTTACACATTTCTGGATGAATTGCAGGGAAGGGCTTATATATTTAAGCCCTTCCCAACAATTCATCCCGCGCTCGCCCGCAGCGCATTGCTTTCAATGGAGCCGGCTGTATTGCCGGCTCCATTGAATACAATGCGCTGGACAGCTCCGGCCCGTTTCTAATGAAACGCGGCTAGGAGCAGATTTTCGGGCGATTTTTGGGCCCCGGTCACGCGATTTGCGGATGCGCATCCGTCATGCGATCCACAAATCGCGCGAAAAAACGCCCGTGTGACTAAGGCCTAACACTAAGCAATATCTCTGCAAAATCTGGCACTGGCATCTCTACGAGTCTCTAATACAAAATCTGCTCCTCAAAACAGAGATCACCCAAAAATTACAAGATTACTTCTTGATTAATACCACATCTGATATAAGCACATTGTTCACCTGGGAAGCTCACAAATGTTACATTAGAAGTTTTTTAATTGCAATGGGTTTCCGCATTAAAAAGGACCATAATGCACATCTAAAAGCCCTGCTGGGAGCTTATAGGCTTTATAGACAACACACGGCCACATTGGACAGGACAGTAGAGGCAGAGTTGGTACAGCTACGCAATCAGATAAGTTCACACTGTTTAAGACAAGCAAAGGCATCATTAGCGAAATGCAGACGCTATGACTGGGGGCACATACCCTTACCTTCTCGCTCCCTTACTTACGTATAACAAAAGCTCGTAATACTTCTTGCTGTTAAAACGTGGGGTAGGCCACAGCTTTATTAAAAAACATGTAAAGCATATTAACTCTTTTAAAAAACTTTAAAAAAAACTATAAACCCTTCCCATTCTATGATCCATCCCGATTAATTGAAGCCGCAAAAAACACCACGGACATTCGTAAGCCCCGATCTCCTTCGGGCTTGCTAACCTTCCTCGACCTATACCGCAGCTAGCATGGAAAGCTCTTCACCTCTAATCCAGCTGTGACGACTTCTGAAACAACTCAATACTTCCATATGTCCACATAGCCAAAACCTTGCCAGTAACCCTCAAGGGTGGGTGCGCAGGTGTCTTCCAAATCCTTCTTCCTCCATCTTCCATGTGGTCCTCTTTTGCTGTAGTCCTCTCTCTTTCTTCCTCCTCTCCTAACTCCACCCATTCCCTACTATGCTCACTCCCACTTAACCTTTTTGTCCCTGGGCCCCAGTCCCTTGCAGCTACATTATGCATTTTGCTGCATGCAATTCTATCAATATGGTAAGAAACCCAGCTGTACTCTATCCAGAGCCCTAAGGAACGTGAGACTATGCTCTTTCATTCCCCGTATTTCTATTTCGGGGAGTCAATCTCTGCATCTACAGCAGATCAGGATAGAGTTCTGGGACTACTTCCATTCTATATACAACTTATCCCCATCTATGACAGAGGATGAGAGGACCTCACAACAAACTCAGATGCAGACTTATATCCAAGCCTTTGATGTGAGCTGTCTTCCACAAACAGTAGTTCAAGCAATAGAGGCGCCCATCATTCAGGAGGAATTAGCAAATGTTTTGAAAGAGTCTAAGCCTGGAAAGGCTGTAGGCCCAGATGGATTTCCCCTCACCTACTATAAAGAGTTTTCTGAGATCCTTTCTCCTCATTTTCTCCAGAAACCAGCAAATAGAATATCCCCTGTCCTTCATCCCATTATTCACAAAGATCAGGTGGGTTTTATACTGCTACGTGAAGCACGTGACAACAGTCAGAGCCATCAACTTAATTAGCCATGCAAAAAAAAATAGTTCTCCCATTGAGTCTCCTATCAACAGACACTGAAAAGGCATTTGACAGAATAAATTGAGACTTTATGTTAACGTCTCTCCAGTACATAGGAATGGGCACTAATATGCTAACTTGGATCTCAAGCCTCTACTCCTCTCCAACAGCCACAGTGAAGGCCAATAGACACTTCTTTTAACATAAAAAAACGACACAAGGCAGGGATGCCCGCCATCACCTTTCCTTTTCATTATATGTCTGGAACCCTTTCTAGTACATGTCAGATCCAACCCCAGTATATCAGGGATTCACATAGGAAATGCAACACACAAAGTTGCAGCATTCGCAGACGACTTATTATTCTTTATATCTTCACCACGCATATCACTTCCTAATTTATTACTGGAATTCCACAATTATGCCCAACTCTCCAATTTCTAAATTGATTACCAAAAATTTGCAGCTCTTAATATCTCTTACCCAATCATGGGTGACAGAGCTCGAAGACTTCTTTTCCTTAATTGGGCTACTACCCACATTTAGGCATTCACTTGACCGCAGACGTGAACGATTTATATATGGCCAATTTTCAAAACTTATTAAATGAAATTAGATCGGACTTGAACAATTGGACAAAAGGCTTATTCTCGTGGCTGGGCAGATGTTCCATTTTCAAAATTAACAGCCTCCCACATATCCTCTATGTGTTTCAGTCACTACCCATCTCTATTCCCACGCTCTTCTTCCAACACCTAAACTCTTTAATGAACAAATTCATCTGGGCAGATAAATCTCCATGTATTGCCATGGCTACTCTTCACAGATTTAAACTGCAGGGAGGTCTGGGACTTCCAAACGTGATGGGATACATCAACTATCACATCTAGCACGAGTCATAGATTGGCATAAGCATGAGAATCTAAAACATTGGATATCTCTAAAACAAAGTGTTACACCTGTACCTTTGACCACATTACCATGATTTCTAGATAAAATTCCCATAAGTATTAAAAATCACATCACAGTAGGACCAAAACTGAAAGTGATATTGAAGACACTTCCATTGTTGGAGGGATCTCCGGCACCTTCCCCCCTCTTCCCTGTCCGGGGTAATCCAGGCTTTTCCTCAGGTATGGAGAAAGGGATATTTCAACATTGGCGAGATAACCACAAAGACAAAGCACACCATTTGCTCCAAAATGGATCGTGGAGGTCCTTTGAAACGTTATAACTAGAGATGAGCGAACGCGTTCGTCCGAGCTTGATATTCGTGCGAATATTAGGGTGTTCGGGATGTTCGTTATTCGTAACGAACACCATGCGGTGTTCTGGTTACTTTCACTTACTTCCCTGAGACGTTTGCGCGCTTTTCTGGCCAATTGAAAGACAGGGAAGGCATTACAACTTCCCCCTGTGACGTTCAAGCCCTATACCACCCCCCTGCTGTGAGTGGCTGGGAAGATCAGGTGTTCGCCTAATATAAAAGTCGGCCCCTCCCGCGGCTCGCCTCAGATGCGGTGTGAGTTAGATGAGGGACAGTGCTGTTTGTACCGGAGCTGCTGTAGGGAAAGAATTGGTAGTTAGTGTAGGCTTCAAGACCCCCCAAAGGTCCTTATTAGGGCCACTGATAGCTGTGTGTTGGCTGCTGTTAGCAGTGGGATTTTTTTTTTCTCAAAATCGCCTCTGCAGACCGTTGCACCTGGCATTAGGGACAGAAGTGCTGCATAGGCAGGGAGAGTGTTAGGAGTGAGTGTAGCCTTCAAGAACCTCAACGGTCCTTTCTAGGGCCATATTTATCCGTGTGCAGTACTGTCCAGGCTGCTGTTGGCTGTGCTGCATTTTTTTTGGGCTTCTCAAAATCGCCTCTGCAGAGCATTCCACCCTCCATTGATACTGCAGGGAAAGAATTGTATAGGCAGGGCCACAACACAGTTATTATTCATAGAATATACGCAGTGCTGCCTGTTGGTGGGAAAAAACTGAAAAGAAATCTATTTGTCCAGCCTGTGTCCGTCCTTACGGGCGGTGGAGACGTGTGAGCTGCGTGAAATACATTGCTAAATCATACGCACCCAGCTACGCTTTACTGCTGGCTTCGCCATTTGCTTTCCTTAATTGGGAAAAAAAATACCTGCTCTCCAAGAGTTATAATAACTCTGCTACCCTCACGTTCTGTGACACATAAGCAGGGACACAGCACAGTTATTAAACTTCGCAGGTTCAT
The DNA here is from genome assembly GCA_035609135.1 of Eleutherodactylus coqui. Classification (NCBI taxonomy): domain Eukaryota; kingdom Metazoa; phylum Chordata; class Amphibia; order Anura; family Eleutherodactylidae; genus Eleutherodactylus; species Eleutherodactylus coqui. The sequence goes on along the minus strand of CM069406.1, from coordinate 278,493,647 downwards.
TGAATATACGCAGTGCTGCCTGTTGGTGGGAAAAAACTGAAAAGAAATCTATTTGTCCAGCCTCTGTCCGTCCTAACGCCTGTGGAGACGTGTGAGCTGCGTGAAATACATTGCTAAATCATACGCACCCAGCTACGCTTTACTGCTGTCTTCGCCATTTGCTTTCCTTAATTGGGAAAAAAAATACCTGCTCTCCAAGAGTTATAATAACTCTGCTACCCTCACGTTCTGTGACACATAAGCAGGGACACAGCACAGTTATTAAACTTCGCAGGTTCATTGAATATACGCAGTGCTGCCTGTTGGTGGGAAAAAACTGAAAAGAAATCTATTTGTCCAGCCTCTGTCCGTCCTAACGCCTGTGGAGACGTGTGAGCTGCGTGAAATACATTGCTAAATCATACGCACCCAGCTACGCTTTACTGCTGTCTTCGCCATTTGCTTTCCTTAATTGGGAAAAAAAATACCTGCTCTCCAAGAGTTATAATAACTCTGCTACCCTCACGTTCTGTGACACATAAGCAGGGACACAGCACAGTTATTAAACTTCGCAGGTTCATTGAATATACGCAGTGCTGCCTGTTGGTGGGAAAAAACTGAAAAGAAATCTATTTGTCCAGCCTCTGTCCGTCCTAACGCCTGTGGAGACGTGTGAGCTGCGTGAAATACATTGCTAAATCATACGCACCCAGCTACGCTTTACTGCTGTCTTCGCCATTTGCTTTCCTTAATTGGGAAAAAAAATACCTGCTCTCCAAGAGTTATAATAACTCTGCTACCCTCACGTTCTGTGACACATAAGCAGGGACACAGCACAGTTATTAAACTTCGCAGGTTCATTGAATATACGCAGTGCTGCCTGTTGGTGGGAAAAAACTGAAAAGAAATCTATTTGTCCAGCCTCTGTCCGTCCTAACGCCTGTGGAGACGTGTGAGCTGCGTGAAATACATTGCTAAATCATACGCACCCAGCTACGCTTTACTGCTGGCTTCGCCATTTGCTTTCCTTAATTGGGAAAAAAAATACCTGCTCTCCAAGAGTTATAATAACTCTGCTACCCTCACGTTCTGTGACACATAAGCAGGGACACAGCACAGTTATTAAACTTCGCAGGTTCATTGAATATACGCAGTGCTGCCTGTTGGTGGGAAAAAACTGAAAAGAAATCTATTTGTCCAGCCTCTGTCCGTACTAACGCCTGTGGAGACGTGTGAGCTGCGTGAAATACATTGCTAAATCATACGCACCCAGCTACGCTTTACTGCTGTCTTCGCCATTTGCTTTCCTTAATTGGGAAAAAAAATACCTGCTCTCCAAGAGTTATAATAACTCTGCTACCCTCACGTTCTGTGACACATAAGCAGGGACACAGCACAGTTATTAAACTTCGCAGGTTCATTGAATATACGCAGTGCTGCCTGTTGGTGGGAAAAAACTGAAAAGAAATCTATTTGTCCAGCCTCTGTCCGTCCTAACGCCTGTGGAGACGTGTGAGCTGCGTGAAATACATTGCTAAATCATACGCACCCAGCTACGCTTTACTGCTGGCTTCGCCATTTGCTTTCCTTAATTGGGAAAAAAAATACCTGCTCTCCAAGAGTTATAATAACTCTGCTACCCTCACGTTCTGTGACACATAAGCAGGGACACAGCACAGTTATTAAACTTAGATAATTCATTCACTAGAGGCAGTGGGGCCTTTCGTTTTCCAAAAAGGGCAAAAATTATATTTGGCCTGCAGTCTTGCGCCAATTTATTTCCTGCCTGGGAAATCTAATCACTGGTAATACAGCATGCTGAGGGGTAGGGGTAAGCCTAGAGGACGTGGACGTGGCCGAGGACGCGGAGGGCCAAGTGAGGGTGTGGGCACAGGCCAAGCTCCTGATCCAGGTGTGTCGCAGCTGTCTGCTGCGCGATTAGGAGAGAGGCACGTTTCTGGCGTCCCCACATTCATCGCCCAATTAATGGGTCCACGCGGGAGACGGTTATTAGAAAATGAGCAGTGTGAGCAGGTCCTGTCCTGGATGGCAGAAAGTGCTTCGAGCAACCTATCGTCTACCCGCAGTTCTGCGCCGTCCACTGCTGCCAATCCGAATCCTCTGTCTGCTGCTCCTCCTTCCTCCCAGCCTCCTCACTCCACTACAATGACACCTGCTCAGGAGCGGGAACACTCCCAGGAACTGTTCTCGGGCCCCTGCTCAGATTGGGCAGCAGCGGTTCCTCTCCCACCAGAGGAGTTTATAGTCACTGATGCCCAACCATTCGAAAGTTCCCGGGGTCCGGGGGATGAGGCTGGGGACTTCCGCCAACTGTCTCAACAACTTTCTGTGGGTGAGGAGGACGATGACGATCATACACAGTTGTCTTGCAGTGAGGTAGTAGTAAGGGCAGTAAGTCCGAGGGAGCAGCGCACAGAGGATTCGGAGGAAGAGCAGCAGGACGATGAGGTGACTGACCCCACCTGGTGTGCAACGCTTACTCAGGAGGACAGGTCTTCAGAGGGGGAGTCAAGGGCATCAGCAGGGCAGGTTGCAAGAGGCAGTGCGGTGGCCAGGGCCAGGGGTAGAGGCAGGGCCAGACCGAATAATCCACCAAGTGTTTCCCAAAGCGCCCCCTCGCGCCATGCCACCCTGCGGAGGCCGAGGTGCTCTAAGGTCTGGCAGTTTTTCACAGAGACGCCTGACGACCGACGAACAGTGGTGTGCAACCTTTGTCGCGCAAAGCTCAGCCGGGGAGCCAACACCAACAGCCTCACCACCACCACCATGCGCAGACATATGATGGCCAAGCACCCCGCAAGGTGGGACAAAGGCCGTTCACCGCCTCCGGTTTGCACCCCTGCCTCTCCCCCTGTGCCCCAACCTGCCACTGAGATGCAACCCCCCTCTCAGGACACAGGCACTACCGCCTCATGGCCTGCACCCACACCCTCATCTCCGCTGTCCTCGGCCCCATCCAGCAGTGTAGTTCAGCGCACCGTCCAGCCGTCGCTTGCGCAAGTGTTCGAGCGCAAGCGCAAGTACGCCGCCACGCACCCGCACGCTCAAACGTTAACCGTCCGCATCGCAAAATTCATCAGCCTTGAGATGCTGCCGTATAGGGTTGTGGAAACGGAGTCCTTCAAAAGTATCATGGAGGCGGCGGCCCCGCGCTACTCAGTTCCCAGTCGCCACTACTTTTCCCGATGTGCCGTCCCAGCCCTGCACGACCACGTCTCCCGCAACATTGTGCGCGCCCTCACCAACGCGGTTACTGCCACGGTCCACTTAACTACGGACACGTGGACAAGCACAGGCGGGCAGGGCCACTACATCTCCCTGACGGCACATTGGGTGAATTTAGTGGAGGCTGGGACAGAGTCAGAGCCTGGGACCGCTCACGTCCTACCCACCCCCAGAATTGCGGGCCCCAGCTCGGTGGTGGTATCTGCGGAGGTGTATGCTTCCTCCACTAAAGCACCCTCCTCCTCCTCCTCCTCCTCTGTCTCACAATCAAGATGTGTTAGCAGCAGCATGTCGCCAGCAGTCGGTGTCGCGCGGTGTGGCAGCACAGCGGTGGGCAAGCGTCAGCAGGCCGTGCTGAAACTACTCAGCTTAGGCGATAAGAGGCACACGGCCCACGAACTGCTGCAGGGTCTGACACAGCAGACCGACCGCTGGCTTGCGCCGCTGAGCCTCCAACCGGGCATGGTCGTGTGTGACAACGGCCGTAACCTGGTGGCGGCTCTGCAGCTCGGCAGCCTCACGCACGTGCCATGCCTGGCCCACGTCTTTAATTTGGTGGTTCAGCGCTTTCTGAAAAGCTACCCACGCTTGTCAGACCTGCTCGTAAAGGCGCGCCGGCTCTGCGCACATTTCCGCAAGTCCCACACGGACGCTGCCACCCTGCGCACCCTGCAACATCACTTTAAGCTGCCAGTGCACCGACTGCTGTGCGACGTGCCCACACGGTGGAACTCTACGCTCCACATGTTGGCCAGGCTCTATGAACAGCGTAGAGCTATAGTCGAATACCAACTCCAACATGGGCGGCGCAGTGGGAGTCAGCCTCCTCAATTCCTTTCAGAAGAGTGGGCCTGGTTGGCAGACATCTGCCATGTCCTTGGTAATTTTGAGGAGTCTACCCAGGTGGTGAGCGGCGATGCTACAATCATTAGCGTCACCATTCCTCTGCTATGCATCTTGAGAAATTCCCTGCAAACCATAAAGGCAGCTGCTTTGCGCTCGGAAACGGGGGCGGGGGAAGACAGTATGCCGCTGGATAGTCAGGGCACCCTCCTGTCTATTTCTCAGCGCGTACAGGAGGAGGAGGAGGAGCATGAGGAGGATGAGGAGGAGGGGGAAGAGACAGCTTGGCCCGCTGCTGACGGTACACCGGCTGATTGCCTGTCATCCTTTCAGCGTGTATGGCCTGAGGAGGAGGAGGAGGAGGAGGAGGATCCTGAAAGTGATCTTCCTAGTGAAGACAGCCATGTGTTGCGTACAGGTACCCTGGCACACATGGCTGACTTCATGTTAGGATGCCTTTCTCGTGACCCTCGCGTTGCACGCATTCTGGCCACTACGGATTACTGGGTGTACACACTGCTCGATCCACGGTATAAGGAGAACCTGCCCACTCTGATTCCCGAAGAGGAAAGGGGTTCGAGAGTGTTGCTATACCACAGGACCCTTGCGGACAAGCTGATGGTAAAATTCCCAGCCGACAGCGCTAGTGGCAGAAGGCGCAGTTCCGAGGGCCATGTTGCAGGGGATGTGCGTAGATCGAGCAGCATGTACATCCCAGGCAGTGCAACAGTCTTTAAGGGCCTGGCCAGCTTTATGGCTCCCCACCAAGACTGTGTCACCGCTCCCCAGTCACGGCTGAGTCGGCGGGAGCACTGCAAAAGGATGGTGAGGGAGTACGTAGCGGATCGCACGACCATCCTTGGTGACGCCTCTGCCCCCTACAACTACTGGGTGTCGAAGCTGGACACGTGGCCTGAACTAGCCCTGTATGCCCTTGAGGTGCTTGCTTGTCCTGCGGCTAGCGTGTTGTCGGAGAGGGTGTTTAGTGCGGCTGGGGGAATCATCACCGATAAGCGTAGCCGCTTGTCAACCGACAGTGCCGACAGGCTAACACTCATCAAGATGAACAAAGGCTGGATTTCCCCAGACTTCTGTTCTCCACCAGCGGACAGCAGCGATACGTAAGCAATACGTAGGCTGCACCCGCGGATGGAAGCTACGTTCTCTCTCACCATCCAAAACGGGGACATTTCTGCTTCATCAATCTGTGTCTAATATTCCTCCTCCTCCTCCTCCTGCTCCTCCTCCTGAAACCTCACGTAATCACGCTGAACGGGCAATTTTTCTTAGGGCCACAAGGCTCAGTCAAATAATTTTTCAGAACAATTTTTATAAGTTTCAATGCGCTTAAAAGCATTGGAACTTTAACTTGAACCAATTTTTCGTTACACTGGGCTGCCTCCAGGCCTAGTTACCACTTAAGCCACATTAACCAAAGCGATTAATGGGTTTCACCTGCCCTCTTGGCTGGCCATGGCCAATTTTTGGGATGTACATTAGTACTGTTGATACAGCAATTTTTGTGGGCCCTCGCCTACAGTGTAATCAAATTAATTTTTAGCCCACCTGCATTACAGCTGACGTAACCTCAGCTGTGTTGGGCAATGCAATGGGATATTATTGTGTACCGCCGGTGGGTTCCAGGGAGCCACCCATGCTGTAGGTGCACACGGAGTTTTTAATACATCTGTACACTTCTAAAGAACCCCAGTCTGACTGGGGCATGCAGTGTGGGCCAAAGCCCACCTGCATTAAGCACGACATTACTACCTCAGCTGTGTTGGGCAATGCAATGGGATATTTTTATGTACCGCCGGTGGGTTCCAGGGAGCCACCCATGCTGTAGGTGCACACGGAGTTTTTAATACATCTGTACACTTCTAAAGAACCCCAGTCTGACTGGGGCATGCAGTGTGGGCCGAAGCCCACCTGTATTACGCACGACATTACTACCTCAGCTGTGTTGGGCAATGCAATGGGATATTTCTATGTACCGCCGGTGGCTTCCTGGCACCCACCCAGGCAGTGGGTCCACAGGGAATTATAAATGCATCTGTTTCCACTTATAAAGAAACCCAGTCTGACTGGGGCATGCAGTGTGGGCCGAAACCCACCTGCATTAACCCTTTCCAGTCCACTGTGTGACCTGTGAAGACATTAGGGTTTAAGGCTGTACAGCTCCGTTGTTGGTAGACGTCCGTCGGGGTTCTCTTACTGTATATTGCCAGCCTCTCTGCTGTCGGAGCCTATCCTACGTGTCAGCTCATGCAGTACTGGCTTTAGCCAGCATATAGCGCCGTTGTATAACGGCAGAAAAAGAGTAAGCCCCCTAGGAAAACCATATACAAATTGGATTGGAAAGGGTTAAGCACAACATTACTACCTCAGCTGTGTTGGGCAATGCAATGGGATATTTCTATGTACCGCCGGTGGCTTCCTGGCACCCACCCATGCTGTAGGTGCACACGGAGTTTTTACTACATCTGTACACTTATAAAGAACCCCAGTCAGACTGGGGCATGCAGTGTGGGCCGAAGCCCACCTGCATTAAGCACGACATTACTACCTCAGCTGTGTTGGGCAATGCAATGGGATATTTCTGTGTACCGCCGGTGGGTTCCAGGGAGCCACCCATGCTGTGGGTCGACAGGGACTTCACAATAGGGAGTTGTACCTGCCTGTGTCTATGAATTAAAAAGCCCGGTCTGACTGGGGCATGCAGACACCTTGACAGAATGAATAGTGTGTGGCACATAGGTTCCCCATTGCTATGCCCACGTGTGCAGCTCCTGATGGCAGTGGCACAGGATTCTATTTCTCATTGCTTCTGTACAGCATTGTGGGCTATCGCTCCGCCACTTTTAAAGAGGGTCGCTGCCTAGCCGTGCCAACCCTCTGCAGTGTGTGCCTGCGGTTCCTCCTCATGGCAGACGCACTTCTAAATAGACATGAGTGTGGCGTGGCATGAGGGCAGCTGAAGGCTGCGCAGGGGCACTTTGGTGTGCGCTGTGGGGGGGAGGGGGGGCGGTTGGTCAGCATGTAAGCCAGGAGAAGTGGCAGCGGAGTGTCATGCAGGCAGTGATTGTGCTTTGTTGTAGCTAGTGTGGTGCTTAGCAAAGGTATGCCATGCTAATGAGGGCTTTTCAGAAGTAAAAGTTGTTGGGAGGGGGGGGGGCCCACTCTTGCCGGTATTGTGGCTTAATAGTGGGACCTGTGAACTTGAGATGCAGCCCAACATGTAGCCCCTCGCCTGCCCTATCCGTCACTGTGTCATTCCCATCACTTTCCTGAATTGCCCAGATTTTCACACATGAAAACCTTAGCGAGCATCGGCGAAATACAAAAATGTTCTGGTCGCCCATTGACTTCAATGGGGTTCGTTGTTCGAAACGAACCCTCGAGCATCACGGGAAGTTCGTTACGAATAACGAACACCCGAACATTTTGGTGTTCGCTCATCTCTAGTTATAACATATCTCCGACCCAGTACCACTGTCTCCATGGCAGATCATTCAACTCCGTCACTTTCTCATTTCACTACCCTCCCCATGACTTTTCTCTCGTATTAAGATGCCCTTTGAACAACTGTGCAACTTCACAGTCTGAATCACCAGATCCCATCTACATAAAAAAATGGGAGCAAGATCTCTCAATGTCGTTTACAAAAAAAATACACCTTCACGCATAAATCCTCTATATCCAGTAGATTTTAAGAGTCAGGGCAGGTGTCATGTGGAAGCTGTCTCAGAGTAGAGACCCGTGAGACAACGAGGACCCTTGAAGTGGGCTCGCGGGCTTAAAGGGGTTGTCCCGTGAAAGCAAGTGGGGTTATACACTTCTGTATGGCCGTATTAATGCACTTTGTAATATACATCGTGCATTAAATATGAGCCATACAGAAGTTATACACTTACCTGCTCCGTTGCTGGCGTCCCCGTCTCCATGGCGCCGAATAAAGCTGCCTTCTCCTTCCATTAGATGCGCTTGCGCTGTGCGGTCTTCTGCTCTGTTGAATGGGGCCGCTCCAGCGTGCTCGCGCCGCACATGTCTTCTGCGCATGCGCAGACCAGCTCTCCGGCGCGAACACGCCGGAGCGCCCCATTCAACAGAGCAGAAGACCGCACAGCGCAAGTGCATCTAATGGAAGGAGAAGGCAGCTTTAGTCGGCGCCATGGAGACGGGGACGCCAGCAACGGAGGAGGTAAGTATATAACTTCTGTATGGCTCATATTTAATGCACGATGTATATTACAAAGTGCATTAATATGGCCATACAGAAGTGTATAACCCCACTTGCTTTCACGGGACAACCCCTTTAAGTGACCTGGCCAATCAATCAACTAATGCCTCATACTTTTATAGAAATTTCATCTGGTTATGTGTGAAGGTATGTTTGGTGTGTGTTTTGGTTGCAGTTCTGTCCTTAAGTCAAGTCCCCAGAACGCATTTCTTCCTTTTGGGGTTTTGTTTTGCATTTTGTGTAGTGTCTTAAGTCTCCATCCTTTTGGGACGAGATTCATCCTTGTGTCCGTGCTGAAGCATGGTGCGCGCAGTGGACATGACACCAAGGATGTAAAAATTACTAAAATTGCTTGGCAAATAAGGCCTTAAGCAAAGTTGTCTTCCAGTTTTTGCAATTCCACAGTTTTTATTTCTTCAGTGACTCATATGCCTAAAAAAAAGTTTGTATCTTGTTCCTTAATAGATTTGTCAGTTTCTTCCCCATTTTGTTCTTTACCAGCAATAATGTGTTTCACTTCCGTCTGTCTAATTTGTTACAACTCTCTGCTAGTTACTGTACATAAGCAATTTTCTTTTGTTTCCCCATTCTTCTTTTAAGAGAATGAAGTATGTGAGAAACAACAATGAAGTAAGCAATGAAAATGTAACCAATTAACCCCTTAGTGATGGCCCCATAATCTTTTAACGTCCTGCCAGTGCAGGACGTGTATGGAGAGAGATAGTGCCGCTATCTCCCTCCATACAGTGCAGGCATCATCTGTATATTACAGCTGACACCCACGGGCAATAGCTGTAATCGGCTGATCGCGGCTATTAACCTTTTAAATGCCGCTGTCAATTCTGACAGCGGCATTTAAATCCCCCGACCAATGTTCGGGGGTCCCGTACAGCCATCCCGCTGTGAGATCGGGGAAGCTGTGGAGGTGTTATGGCAGCCGGGGGCCTACTGAAAGGCCCCATGGGTGTCCTAACAGACTGCCCATCAAGCCGTCCCCATGGGATGGCTTGGTAGGCTGCCTGTCAGGATGCAGTATGATGTAATGCTGTAGCATTACATCATACTGCAGAAGCGATCAAAGCATCGCATGTTGTTGTTCCCTCTGGGAACTAAAAGAAAGTGTAAAAATAGAAACAATAAAGTTTTAATAATTATTTTTTTTAAAGTAATAAAGGTTAAAAAAAAAAACCTTTTGCCATATTTGCAATAAAAGAATCTAAATAATAAAGCAAAAATACATGTATGGTATTGCTGCGTCTGTAAAAGTCTGATCTATCAAAGTAATGCATTATTTACACCACATGGTGAACGACGTCCGAAAAAAAATAAAGAACAACAGAAATGCGCTTTTTTGGTCATCCTATCTCCAAGAAAAAATGTAATAAAAAGCAATCAAAAAGTTGTTTGTATTCAAAAATGGTACCAACGGAAACAACAGGATGTATCGCACAAAATGAGCTCTAGCACAACTATGTTGATGGAAAAATAAAAACGTTATTGGGCGCAGAAAGTGGAGACAGAAAATTAGTTTTAAAAATTAAATATCTTTGAGAAAAAATACAAGTACTACAGCAAAGAAAAACCTTTATATGTTTGGTATCAAAGTAATTGTACTGACCCATAGAATAAAGCTATCTGGTCATTTTTGTTGCATTTTTTTGTGCGCCGTGGAAACAGGACGCACCGAAAGATGGCGGAATGTCGCTTTTTTTCCATTTCTCTCCACTTAGAATTTTTTAAAAGTTTTTTAGTACACTATAAGGTACAATAAATAGTACATTTGAAAAATACAACTCGTCCCGCAAAAAACAACCCCTCCTACAGCGACGTCGATGGATAAATAAAGGAGTTACGATTTTTTAAAAGGGAGGAGAAAAAATGAAAATGGAAAAAAGCTCCGTCACTAAGGGGTTAAGTTTCTTCATCCATTCCATGTAATAATACATTCATAGAAGGCCTGCATCTTCTTACACAATGTGGAGCCTGTTGTAATGTTATACAGTCATCTGATGGGTGTTTAAAACATTTCATTTTCTTTCATAACAGATTAGACAATTATAGTAAAATGTTATAAAAAACAGATTTTCCATACATACTTATTAGAGATGAGCGAACCTACTCGGCCACACCCCTTTTTCGCCCGAGCGCCGCGATTTTCGAGTACTTCAGTACTCGGGCGAAAAGATTCGGGGGGCGCCGTGGGTGAGTGGGGGGTTGCAGCGGGGAGTGGGGGGGAGAGGGAGAGAGGGCTCCCCCCTGTTCCCCGCTGCTACCCCCGCTCCGCCACGCCTCCCCCCGCCCCCCGGCGCCTCCCGAATCTTTTCACCCGAGTACTGAAGTACTCGAAAATCGCAGTGCTCGATCGAGTAATTACTCGAAACGAGTAGGTTCGCTCATCTCTAATACTTATGTGTCCACCTTTCGCCAGGGTTCTAATTTGGTTACAGGGAACTCGTCATCATGTTTTACTACATAAACTGCACTTAGCATTGTGTGATCGCCGACATAAGCTTTTCAGAGCAGTCCATATCATGGGTGAGAAAAGTGTGCGAGTTTTGTGTGTTACAAGGCACACAACTCCCATGAAAATACAATCCATTATTCGTAATGGGTATATTTACTGGGGCAAGTTCTCTCTAATGGGCGGCCACACTACTTGGCCCGACACTGTTCACACTAAATATGCTGCAAAAATGCACCAACAACTGCATAGTTAAAAAAACGTGTGCATTTTGCTACAGTGCAGTTTTTTCCTCAAGCATTGTAAAACTGCAGCAAAAATAAACTCTGTTTTACCAATGCGGTTTCTGCTGCTGTTTTTACTGCATCCAAAGCACCCTGTGTGAATACAACTTAAAGGATCCTCCCACACATACAATTCATGGTCAGGTCCCAACTCTTCTATAACATTCTATAAGAGATCCCCTTGCCCCCACATATCATTTACAGTCCCCACCTCTATCTTCCCTCACCAAGTACATAAATTAACATTAAAGGGGTTGTCTCGCGGCAGCATGTGGGGTTATACACTTCTGTATGGCCATATTAATGCACATTAATGAACCCCGTCACGTGTGCCGATTCCAGCCAATCAGGAGGCTGGAATCGGCAATGGACCGCACAGAGCCCACGGTGCACCATGGGAGAAGACCCACGGTGCATCGTGGGTGAAGATCCCGGCGGCCATCTTGGTGAAGGAAGAAGAAGGAAGAAGGAAGACATCGCAGAGCAGGGATTCGGGTAAGTAATGAAATTTTTTTTTTTTTAACACATCCTTTGGGGTTGTCCTGCGCCGAACGGGGGGCCTATGGAAAAAAAAAAAAAAAACGTTTCGGCGCGAGACAACCCCTTTAAGAAAATGAAGTAGCCTCTCTTACTGACGCCTGAATTATAACATAACATAGTATGTTAGGCCGAAAAAAGACATTTGTTCATCTAGTTCAGCTTATTACCCCCCATTGTTGATCCAGAGAAAGGTAAAATAAACAATCAATGATTTAGAAGCCAACTTTCCTTATTTCAGGAGGAAAATTCCTTGCAGACTCCAATCTAGCCATCAGAATAATCCCCGAATCACCAACCATTCTGAAATAATTAGTGACCAGACCATGTAATGTTGTTGAAGTCAAGAAAGGCATCCAGACCCCTCTGGTCACCATCACCACATCTATAGGCAGAGAGTTCCATAGTCTCGCTGCTCTTACAGTAAAGAACCCCCTTCTATGTTGGTGTAGAAACTGTTGCGGATCTGGGATTGCTTCCCTTCTAGATAGTCTGGTGCAGGTCTTGTATGTGTTTCTCTATCTTCTGGCTCTGGTGGGAGTGGCATTAGGTGAGACATGCCTGGTCTCCCCTGTGGGTAATTTGTCAGGGTTATTTAGCCTGGCCTGGTGCTTGGCTTGGGTGCGGTTTATTTTAAGTCATTTGCTGGCTGTGGAGGAAGCCAGAGCTTAGATCTGGTACCCCTGTGTACCTGTGACTATGCAAAGCTAAGTACAGCAGTTTATATTTGTTTTAATCTTGTTTGCTGTGTTATTTCACAATCCCACATAGGGTCTACTAGTGGCCAAGGTACGTGGTTGAGTTCATCCTGGTCGGGACCAGTTACGTGTATATAGACAGGTCCCTTCCCTGGGTAAAGTTTATTAAGGACAGTTTGTATACCACTGTTGAGTGTGCATTTGCGATAGCATTTCAGGTTACAGATCCAGTGCATCCTGTTTAGACATGGCAGAAACCTTCTTTCCTTTAGACGTAGAGGATGCCTACTTCTTAGTCATTCTGGTCCGTCTTCTCGTGGCAATACAGCGATTTTGTAGCACTACAAATTCGCATGTGGCACTACAAAGTTGTGTGACTTTGTAGCACTACATGCAAGGATTTTTGGGGGGCGGGCTTGAAATATAAGCCCTACCCAGAAAATAAACCCTAACTGCAGGAAAAAAGTATACATCTCCTTCGAAGCGCTATCTGAGGCTACACTGCAGCTTCTTCCTAGTTCCCGGTTCTGGTCTTCTTCATCTCTTCTGGGTGGGGATTGGAAAATCCTCACCTCCTGGAAACGCTGGCTGTGATTGGCTGATGCTTAGCCAATCAGATTCAGTGCTTGATGAATGGCTGTGATTGGTTCATGGAGCGCTTGCTGTGATTGGTGTCAGCCAATCAGACGCAGTACTTCCAGGAGGTGGGGATTTTTCAATCCCCGGACGGGCTGACAGCACTTCTAATGTGATATATACTTTTTTTTTTATTTTTTCCTGCAGCTAGGGCTTAGATTAGGGCTTTGACAGTAGGATTTCTTAAACTGTCCACAATATTTCATGTGTAGACTGACCACTGACTTGTAAAGAGGGAAAACAATGTTCTCGTCATGCACCCTTAGACCTCTTTTGATGCACCTCAGGATCCTATTTACCTTGGCAGCAGCTGCCTGACACTGGTTGCTCCAGTTAATTTTACAGTTAAATAAAAGCCTCAAGTCCTTTTCCATGTCAGTGTTACCTAGTGGTTTCCTATTCTGTGTGTAATGATGACATGTATTTCCCTGTCCATGTGCATAACCTTTTATTTATCAGTGTTAAACCTCATTTGCCACTTTTGTACCCAAGTCCCCAACTTATCCAGATTCATTTGTAACCCTACTGAGGCCTCTCTTGTGTTAATCATTTTCAATAATTTTGTATGATCTACAAATATTGATATTTTACTGTGCAATCTTCCTACCAGCTCATTAATAAATATATTAAAAAGAATAGGGCCCAATGCTGCCCCCTGTGGTATCCCACTAGTAACAATGACCCAATCAGAGTTTGTACCATTTATAACCCCCCTCTGCTTTCTTTCACTGACCAGTTACTCACCCGCTTACACACATTCTCGCCCAGGCCAAGCAGTCTAATTTCAGATAACAAACTTTTATGCGGCACAGTATCAAATGCTTTGGAAAAGTCCAGATACACAAGATGCAATGATCTCCCCAGTCCAATCTAGAACTTACCTCCTCGTAAAAGCTGATCAGATTGGTTTGACAGGAGCGATCTCTCATCAACCCATTCTGATATGGAGTTATACAGCTATTTAGGGTGCGTTCACACGAACGTATATCGGCTCGGTTTTCACGCCGAGCCGATATACGTTGTCCTCGGGTGCAGGGGGGGGGAGGATAGAAGAGCCAGGGCCAGGAACTGAGGCTCCCGCCCCCTCTCTGCCCCTCTGCACTATTTGCAATGAGGAGAGGCGGGGCGGGGGTGGGGCTAATTCCCGGACTTTAGCCCCGCCCCGTTCCGCCTCCTCTCATTGCAAATAGTGCAGAGGGGCGGGGAGGAGGCAGAGAGGGGGGCGGGAGCTCAGTTCCTGCACTTGGCTCTTCCATCCTCCCCCCCCTGCACACGAAAACAACGTATATCGGCTCGGCGTGAAAACCGAACCGATATACGTTCGTGTGAACGCACCCTCACCTTGAGGAACTCCAGAATAGCATCTCTTAGAAACCCTTTACACATTTTACCCATAATAGAAGGTAGTTTAGATGTTCACTTTTCTACCCCTTTTTGAATATTGGCACCACAATGGCACCACTGGAGCCAATCCAGTGGAACAAACCACATCACTAATCACTTAAATATTAGAAGCAATGATCTATCATGTTACTTAATTCCTTTAGATAGTGTATGCCATTAGGACCCAGCAATTTGTCTATTTAATCTTTGTTAGGTGGCTCTGCACTTCTTCCTGGGTTAGACTTGTGATGTTAAGGGCATCTCTAAGCCATTCAAACTTTGCCTTTCTAAAGTTTCTATTTTTGTAGCTGCCCGATAAAACTCTGTATTGAAAGGTAAGTGGAAATTTAGTACATTATGACTTATTTCCCAGGTGCTCCTCCAACCTGCACCCCTGTTAGTCTGTCAGGTCTGTTGATTAATACTAAATCCAAAATGGCTGTCCCTCTAGTTGGGTCCTATATAAGTTAGGTTAGGTAACTATCTTTAGTCACTGACACAAACTTGTTACCGTTAGGAGATCTGCAGGTTTCAGTTTCCCAATTTATATCTGGATAAAGCCCCCCATAATAATTACCTCATTGTGATTTGCCACTTCATCTAATTGCCTCAGTAATAGTTTTTCAGTGGCTTCTGTTATATTTGGTGGACTATAGAAAACTCCTAAGAGAATTTTACTATTGTTTTTCCCTCCGTGTATTTCTACCCATAGAGGCTCCACATGTTCATCTCCCTCACATATATTTACCTATAATGTGGGCTTTAAACAGGATTTTACATAAAGACAAACCCCCTCCCCATTTCATTTTTTACGATCCCTTGTGAACAGACTAACTCTGTAGGTTCGCTGCCCAGTCACAACTTTCATAGTCTCTGTTACTCTCATGATGTTGTAGTTTTCCTCAGACATTATTACTCCCAGTTCATCTACTTTATGGGTCAGACTTCTAGCATTAGTCACCATACAGCTTAGAGGGTTTTGGTTATTTATTAAGTGTATCCCTATTAAAGGGGTTCTGTCATTAAAAACAAAAAAATATATACTTACCTATTGCTCCCCAGGCAGCCTGCTTACCTTTTCTTCTTATCCCAAATCTTCTCCTGGAGCCGCTTGTCACTTCGGTCACGTGACCTCCAGCAACACAATTTTCCTTTATCCGGTCAAATAGCGTACATTGCGCTACCTTCCGCTTCCTTCAGGTCAATGTACGCATATGTCACTAGTGACGTATGCGTACATTGCCTTGTCAGGAGGCGCAGAATGAAGGCAGCCGCGCGAGACAACGGCGCGACTGCGCATGTGCGACGCGCACTCACCTGGGAGAACGTGTGTGTGTGCGCGTGCGTGCGTGCGTGCGTGCGTGCGCGTGCGTAATATAATGTGCATATGCATCACATAGAGGTGGCCCAGCAGGGTACTAGAGCCTCCATGCCTGCCTGTATCACATCTTGTTTCCGAGCTAGAGGCGGTACAACAGGACATACATACAATAAGACCAGTTTTACACAGATGTAAGTGCTGTTGCGCACACTCTTGTGCACTTTTTTTGTCTCTCTGAGGGCAGACGCACACGGGTGCAAGCGCATGTACGCTCACTATCGTGGAACGTACATGTCCTATGCAGTGTGTAGATATATTATTATACATACTATATGAGTGCATATATATGTGCATCTTGATACATATATGCATAGATAAATGTATATATACATACACTCATACAATACATTGCATGGGGAGTATTCCTGTTTTTACCATGGGGAGTTACTACTGTGAAGGGCTACCATGAGTGATTTTTATGAGTGACTGCTGTGAGTGGCTACAGTGAGTGGCTACTGTGAGACTGCAAGGAAGATCTGGAGGCCCTTGGGAAACTTTGTGTGTTCAGAGACAGAGGCAGGGAGAGATACTAGCAGATTTTGGTAGACTGCAGGCAGGACTGCAAGCTGTATTCACTGCACTGGGTGGGCGGAAGTAGCTTTGTGAGGGCGGAAGTGGTCAGCACAGCAAGGGGTGCTGGGAGATGACCTTCTAGCAGGAGGGGCTGAAGATGTAAACAGAGCATGGAGGTGAAAAATGGAGCCTAGGTAAGTACTACTTCAGAAAAAAAAACATTTTGTATGTGTTATTTACAACAGCCTGTGTCGGCAGGGTGGATTTATTGGAGGAGAAAAAAATACAGATTGTAATGACAGAACCCCTTTAACTATCCTGTCAGTTCTAACTATACTAACCCCTCCCACCGCCTCACCCCCATTTCCATTACTTAGTCCAGGACCAGCCTCGCTGGATCTCTTCCCTCTACTCCTCCTTCTAACTGTTCCCCATCTAGCTGCCTGCTCATCCTGTTCTCACAAACTACCATCCACCCCCACATCTGCCCCAGCGAGTGCCCGCTTAGTGAGCAGCAAACTCCTTTCAATATTGCCACTGGATCTCCGTGTTGCAAGGGGCATATTAAGATCCAGGATCCGGGCTTCCGAATGTGCGACACATTTTATACAGCAGTATGCACCCTCGATGGTTGTACAAGGACTGCATACAAGGCACAAGATGTACACTGGACGGCATTGTCAATCATGGGGCACATTTTAAATGGGGACTGTATAGATACCCTGTTTCCCTGAAAATAAGACATACCCTGAAAATAAGACATAGCATGATTTTCCAGAATTTTTGAGGATGCAAAATGATTTTTCAGGCTTTTTGAGGATGCTTGAAATATAAGCCCTACTCCAAAATTTAGCCCTGCTAACAGTTAATTAAAAAAGTCAATTTAAATTGTGTCCAGGCAGCTATACATGTGAAAAAGTTAAACCTTTTTGAACAGAAATTAATATAAGACACTGTCTTATTTTCAGGGAAACACGGTAGATTAGATAAAAGTAAAATATGCAAAAACTAAAATAGATAAGGAATAAATAAATACAACTGACTCTTCCAAAGTCCCTGAATCCAAAGTCACTAATCCTAAATCCCACCCTTTAGAAACAGGACACCTAGAATACAGAATACACATTTATACATGTTTGCTTTATACAGCTGTTATCTGTAACACACCAGCTCCTCCTCTGTTTGGAAAGGGTGTCCATGGAGGATCTTCATTCTGCAGGCTGTAAGATGAGGCTGTCCAAGTCTGCAACATGCTGTGCACTGGCTATCACAGCACCAATTGCAGCATAAAGTAGTAGAGCCCATGCAATTGGTACTGCCAAGTGCCAGAGATGAAGAGCAAAGATATACAGTGGCATGCTGCCGTACTGCAGGAAGTCAGGAAGTTCGAGGCACAACAAAACAATGATGCAATGCACAATTATAAAGTTATTTTGTTACACTTGGGCAAAAGTGTACCATTAAAATTAGAGTATTTACATTTGCCACACGGAATGCAAATTATTGCTGCCATGTGGAACAGTGGGGCAGATTCAATAGTCTCAACTGTGCAGAAATGTGTGCAATGAACTCGGCACATATGAGCATACCTAACCATTCTGTATTCAAGGTCTAAAGGGAGAAGTCACACAAACATCTGTAGGAAACTTGATGAAAATTTTATTTTCCAAAGATACATAAGAACAGGACTGAGGAAATATTGAAGTTCTTGGCCCTTTCCTGATTGTTCAAGATGTAAACGAAATATGTGTTGACCAAAGCTCTGTTGAGAATGCAGAAGAATATTGAGGCCATCTTCAGATTCCCCTTGTGACCATTTGTCTGGCACACCATTAATCATAAGTGTCTACTCCACCTTCAGTGAGGTTATATTACTGAATAATATCAGGTTCCTTATATGACTCATTTAATTCATCAGTAGGATCGAGAGAACTGAACAAGACCACAGCCTTATTTTCTTTTTGCACATATGAAATGTTGCAATTGAATCCATAGATGGAGCTATTAACAGGTCTTCATCTTTTGGTTTTAACTCCAAAGGATGTCCTACTTCAAGATCCTACTGAACAGCAATATTATGTCACTTAAAAACTTAGTTCTATTTGACCCACAATATTTGTACTATAAGAACTTAATTATGGGGTCAATAGTGACCCCTAAAGAGGTATTACCCGATACTGCTGTATTTTGACACCACCGGAAGCTAGGGGTTAGACAGGGGTAACGCCCCTGTCACACCCCTAGCTGCCGATTGGGTCAAGATCTGAAGGCCCTACAAGGTGCTGTAAGGTCTCCCTGTGCTGTACCTCAGTTAGCTGTCTTTCTCTCGGCCCCGCTGCTTTTGCCTCCCTGGTGCTCTCCAGTGTACCCTTCCAGCTGTGTTCTCCGTGCTGCCGAGCGCCTAAAACAAAAGTTATATGGTGCCGGAGGGGTGGAGAAGGAAGGGGGCCAAAGCTGCTTCACCTCGCTCTGCACTCCCTTATGCCGACCCCACTCTGCGCTTTAACACAGAGGGGGGTTGTGCAGGCGGGGAACGCCCTCTCCAATTTGGCAATGAGTACCTGTAGCAGGGGAACTGGATGGCAACTTACAGATGTCAGTGCTATCTCCCGTGAGGCAAGGAGTGTCTCAGCGGCCGGCAGCTTTCAGTAAGTGTCCGAGGCCGCTGTGGCCTCCGTGCTGCAGCACCGACAGGGAAGCCACTTCACGCTGCACTGCTGTCCCTGCTGATGCGGTGAACGGTCACCCCTGTGCTGTGAATGGTCCGCCAGCCAGGAAGGAGCAGTATGATTTTCCTACAACGCGTTCTAGGCAGCTGGCGGGTAAACACCTTGCAGCTGTGGCTGCCTGCCTGCAGCAAGGGATGCTGTATGGTTTCCGCAACAATCTTTAGTGGGCTGCCAGGACCTGCACCCATCCAGCTCGGCAGCCAATCAGGTACAGGGGAAGTAACCCGCCTGTCAAACTTGACTCCACCAGTACTTGCTGGTGGCGTCAAGATACACCAGTACCGTATTACCCATTTCTATAACCAGAAAGTAACATGGATACAGATAAATTATGGTATCTTAATACACATTAAGTACCTGACAAAGTCACAAATGGATGTGTCGTTAGCCCAAATAAAAAAAAAGTATAAATTTGGGTATTTTCAGACCCTACAGTGAAAACCGAAGCAAGGCTTAAAACGTGGTGCTTATTCTAAACACATTAAACACTCAAGTACAGCAAAAAAAAAAAGAAGAAAAGTCCAGTAAATTAAAGGGGTTGTCAATTTACCAGACAACATTGCCTCTATAGCTACAACTGTATTAAAGTAACAAAAAAGCAGTACTTACCCCTCCTTTACCACAAGCATCCAGTGCTGTAGCCCTACCATCCTGGTCCAGGTGAAGACAACGCCAATCACACGCTGCATCCTCAGTATTCTGAACTCCTGGCATCATGGCACCCAGAATGTTGTGAGAACTAATGCCAGGAGATCAGATGGTGACGCTACAGCCTCTGATTGGCTGCAGCAGTCAGGTGACTTCCAGTAATGTAATCACGACAGCAAACACTGGGAGGATGTTGGGGCTATAGCACTGGATCCCTGTGGTAGACAAGGGGTAAATACTGCTCTTCTTGTTATTCTAACACAGTTCAACCATAGCAGCAATGTTGTCCAGTAACCGGACAACCCCTTTAAATAATCAATTGTTGCATTTCCTCAGGAATCCAAATACAAATCAACCAGGAGCAACCTTCTTCTGATCCACAAGCAAAATTGACAATTCAAAGTAGCTGATTCAAGTATTAAGTACCACACCCCAGTGATAAAATGTAGCATAAATGGCAATATAATTGATGCATGTAACAATGAAATCCTTCAAATCTCAACCTCTATTAGCCGACGAGTTTGCCTTTAGTCCAGATTCTTCGGGAGCATAACCTCTGATGCCACAAAAGCCAATATATGACTTATTTATAATCATCGCTCCAACAACTCTTTTTCGGGGTAGCTGGCCCTTATCAGCATTGCAGCTTGTATGAATAAACACTTTTACAGAACTTTTAACAAGTTGAGTTGATTGCATTATGTCCACTTGCTTGTTTTCTCCTAAACAGAAAAATATGTTTTTTGTTTTTTTGTTTTTCACATTTTTTAACACTTTGGAACTAGAAGAAGTGTGTAATTATATAAACCAACTATAGTTAAATTAGGTGCAGGTCACGCTTAGAAAGGGGCGGAGCTAAGACTTATTTAAAGCACACTTCCCCATCTTGCAGTCTCCTAGTGAGCTAGAATATAGTCTTTGACTGTGGTTTTAGACCAGCTACAATAATTTTTAGATACATAGAGATAAGCATCCATCTCAAGGCTAGAAGACAGCTTAACAGGATGTTCCATAGGAAGTGTTCAACATTCTAACATAAGTTCTTTGTGTATTTATAGACATGTTGGCTGAAGGCTCCAGTGACCGTAAATCTGTGGGATGTGTCACCCACAGGATCCAACTGGAGAACCTACAATCCAGAATGTGGTTATCTGGGTAAAAGGGTTTTGTTCAGGACTCAGTGCAGAAGCACAAGGACTGTTTTACTCAGCATTCCAGATATCCAAGACACAAGATGAGATCATTGCCTAGAACCTCATCTGATGAGGAGTTTCATACTCTGGAAAAGACTTCTTCTTCTTCTTCTGAAGATGAGGATGTTGAAGGAAAGTTAGTTTCTAATAGAGAAAATTAACAAATTTTTAAAATCCATCTGGTCTAGGGACCGGGATGTTGATTTGGGAGTAGCCTTGGAGTCCACCTCTAGGGCACCTATGCTCTTCAGAGTGGATGATGCTTTAAACAAAGCAATGATGGCAGAGTGGAAGCACCTGGAAAAAGGTCTGGTCCTCGCTAGACGATAAAGGTCTATGTTCCCGAGCAAATCAATAACTGAGAGCTGCCCCCAAGGTTGATATGCCGATTGTGAATCTATTGCATCACACAGTAGTACCAGCAGGGAACGAATCAAGCCTGCAAGATCTGATGGACTGTTGAGCAGATTTCACCCTGAATAGGTTCTATTTAGCATGATCTGTGGAAGGTTCTTTAGCATTAGCCTCTTGAGGTGGCTCATGCATTTAGGTAAGATCTAACTGTAGTCCAAACAAACACAGACAACGGGGAACCCAGAGATGATATTCTCATGGCCTTTAAAGCCTTAAAGTTAAGTTTCTTTGCAATGCATCAGCAGACTTTGTGGCCCCAGCCATGGACAGCGCATAATGCCTCAAAATACCATCTTTGTGGCCTTCCATATGAACCTGGAAAGTTATTTGGCTCCGAGCTTGATAAAATCATGGTAAGACTATTGGATAATTAGAGGAAATCCTTACAGCAGTCCTTTCAGTGCATATATCAAGGGCCCTGCAAGCAAGTGTGCAGTATCAGCATCACAATAATTAGAGAAGGGGTACTAGACTTTCAAGAGGCCAGACCAGAGAGAAGTCAGATTTATGATGCCATGTTAGTGGCTCACCTGGCTATATTAGATGCTCCGGTAGGAGAAGCCAAAAAAGAAATATGGGCTCACCTCACCAGCAGTATCTTTCAGTGTTGCAGGGAGATCTGAAATTCAACAGGAGCTCCGTCCTCAAACAGCCGACGGCAAACGGCCAAATTCCATATAAACAAAAAATAGAAGTGGAGGGGAGCTGCTACCGTTAAAAAAATTTTAGGTAGGAGGGCATTTCAATCTCTTCCTTCAGAGTTGGTTAACATCAATTCAGGGCCTATGCATACTAAAAATTATATGTTTTTTACTATGCTATGGAGTTCTCAGCACTTCTAAGATATTGATTTATTTGCACCTCTCATTTGTGCCAAGAAAAACAGGTGGCCCTTGAGGGCGCAATCTCCATATACATAAGCAAGGCAGCACAAGAGGAAATGCCCTTTTCAGAAAGAGGAAGAGGTATCAACCCTTCAGTTTTTCTGATCAAAAAATCTTCAGGAGGGTGAAAAATGATCATATATCTCAGATATTTAAATCACTATATATAGAAGAGAAGATTCAGAAATCCGATATAAACATCCTACAGCCGGTGGATTTAATGGCCACCTTGGATCTCGAGGATGCTTTAAGGGAGGCTGTATTACACTTTTGGGTTGCCTCTAGGTTGGTTTCGTATGGTATCTTGTGACATATCACTCCACATTTGCTGTAATTGAGCCTCTGGACTGTGCAAAGTAATTGGCTGTCAAAGTTGGCATCCAGGATGGTCCCACACGTGTTGTATTGCCGATAAATCTGGCGACCAGGCAGCCATGGAAGTATAGCAACTTTGTGAGGCATTCCTGTGACATGAGAGACAACACATGTGGTTGCAGGATGTCCTGAACATACTGCTGAGCTTTCATTGTCCCTCAAACCACTACTAGGGGTGACTGACTTTCATATGTAATGGACATCCAGACTGTCACACGAGCAGTGCTCAAACTAAACTTGGATTTGTCACTGAGGCAACCCACTAATACTCCATAGCAGTACAGTTTTGTTGTTCAAGGCACCACTGCAAACGAAGGCGACGGTGGATGTCAAAGGCAGTACATGTAATGAGTACCGCAAGATCAAATGTCCTTCAGCCAAGTGCCTGGAAATGTTTCCGATGGCAGACAAAGAAACAGTTGGAGCTGCTGCTGTTTGTTGGACAATCAGACAATGGTGGTCTGTTGAGGGGGCCCCGAGCTCTGTCACTTTGTCTGCATGCTTTTACACATCCACTGTTCCAACACCTCCTAACAGTCTGGTAATAGCAGCCCAGGTGGCAGGCAATTCGTCCAATACAACCATCCATCTTCTTACATTTCAATAAGGCGCCCCCTCTCAAACTCTGTTAACTGGGCGAAATCTCTCAATTGCATCATAGAGGCGTCTAGTGGGCAACAAGCTCTACACAAGCAGAGAAAGAAGTCCACTACACAAAAGTAGCCTTTGAGAGCCTTTTTATAGACAAAAGGTGGAACCAATTTTAGGGCCTCAGGTGGCAAGACCGTTCATCTAATCACCACAACTCTCATCACTTGCGTATCTGCCTGTGATGTAACTGCATGCCGAGTTTTGCAGCAAAATGACAACTCCTTCTAGGTGCTTGATTTTCCTTTTACAAGGAAACCGCCATAGGAGGACTGAGAATTGCTTGGATCCCTTACTATGAATAAATCGTCAATATTGAAAAAGTCACCATAGTCTACAGCAACTGGATGATGCACCCATGACATGTTATTGCAGAATGGTTATCAGACTGGGACATGTGGGAATGAAGAGGAGATTTGACAGTTATAGATCTATGGGGTTTTTTGCCATCCCAGGAACTGCTCCACAGACCTTTATGCCCATCCAAATAGGTCTTTATTTTTGACAGACACATCCCTCTGCCTGATCATATGGATGAGCAGCTGATTATTTAGTTGAAAAGGAATATTGTGATTTGCCCCCCTAGACAGTTGCCTCTATCTCTTAGCCTTTGTCCCAGCCTTGGTCCTGACAGATCAAGGTTTTTTGGCAAAATAACATTTCTCTTTAATTATGAGTCATAGCTTTTATTTTGTGGAAGGAAGTGTAGTCTATGGTGTTATCAGTGCAGTGGATATGGGTATATTGAACATTTCGCTATTCGCATCTCTCACTTCTTCTGCTTACAATGCAGACCTCAGAAAGATTCCTGCTGTGTGGTGAGTAGCTGGGGTTTAGTTGGGTTTTTTTGTTTGTTTTTTTTAATTAGGGCAGCAAATAGAGATGTAGGAGAGCTGGGCCTGTGCATAGTGGGTGCCCTGCAGTCTCCTATATATTACCAAATTGCTAAATGTATTATTTTGTACTAGTAGTGCAGTTTCATCAAGTATTTGGGGTGTATGAATGAGATTTTAGTAATTCTTATTGTCCAAGAAGACTAAAATTTATTGCACAGGACAGTAAGGTTATGGAGTTTAGGGATGAATCCAACCATCCCATCATCATACCTTTACAGGTTAGCATGTCTGATAGCACTATGGAAACCATAGCCAAATGGAGTAGGGCTTAAAGACAAGGCTTAAACTGTTGTATCGAACTGTCTCTATAGGTGGTGACTATGCTAAACTAACTATTTTTGTGAGGTGTAATCTGGGTATGAAACACCTTCTCTTCCATTGCATAGCGTTTTAGTAGGGGTTTCATTTTTGATGACCTGTGATCATTCTTGATTTCCTTGTACCAAACTCAACCTGGACTTTGAGTCCTGAGGAATGCTTAAAGGGGTTGTCTCGCGGCAGCAAGTGGGGTTATACACTTCTGTATGGCCATATTAATGCACTTTGTAATATACATCGTGCATTAAATATGAGCCATACAGAAGTTATTCACTTACCTGCTCCGTTGCTGGCGTCCCCGTCTCCATGGTGCCGTCTAACTCTGTCTTCTCCTTCCATTTAGACGCGCTTGCGCTGTGCGGTCTTCTGCTGTGTTCAATGGAGCCGCTCCAGCGTGCTCGCGCCGGAGAGCTGGTCTGCGCATGCGCAGAAGACCTCGGCGGCGCGAGCACGCCGGAGCGGCTCCATTGAACACAGCAGAAGACCGCACAGCGCAAGCGCGTCTAAATGGAAGGAGAAGACAGAGTTAGACGGCACCATGGAGACGGGGACGCCAGCAACGGAGCAGGTAAGTGAATAACTTCTGTATGGCTCATATTTAATGCACGATGTATATTACAAAGTGCATTAATATGGCCATACAGAAGTGTATAACCCCACTTGCTGCCGCGAGACAACCCCTTTAAGTAGCAGCCTAAGCAGTTACCTGGGCATATATGAGTTTCCTTAGCTTTAGTGAGGAGAGGCCACTTGTCCTTGTAGAACCTACTGACTTGAAGGGTCAGGGAATGGTCCTGGGCCCTTTCCCACTTAGGGCGGCTTCACATGATCACCGCAATATTTGCGTATGAACGAGGTTGAATGAGGTACTGTTGCACATATGTCTGCGCCTAGTACTGTACTTTTTGTGCATGCAGTGCCAATTTCACTCGCTTGTGCAACACACCTTTTCAATGGGTTAAAAGGCTATTTGGTCTAACGAGGTCCAGATGTATTTTTTCTCACACGCAGTGTTTCACACACCCCTTTGTGTATTTGTGCACCTCCCATAAACTTTTATAGGGGCAGGAAAATAGAGCAGGTCCTACTTTTTTCTGTGCACGTGAAAACCGCTTATGAGAACAAACCCATTGAAATCAATGGGTTCTTTTTTCTGAGAATAGAATTCATTTATCTTAATGGGTTTGTTCTCATGAGAGCGTTTTGCGCGCACATTCCGCTTGTGCAGTATAAGGTAGGACCTGCTCTATCCTTCTGCATTTTGTGCAGCAAAGGTCCCATAGAAGGCTATCGGAGGTGCACAAATACGCAAGGGGAAGGGTGTGACACCGCAAAACGTGGGGAAAAGAACACATCTGTACCTCATTAAATAGCCCTTAAATCCAAGTAAAGGGTGTGTGAATAGGTCCTGTTGCGCAAAAAGTACAGACACACGTTCAAAACTGCCGAAACAAAACCCTCGTTTGTGTGCAAAAACTTCACACAGGGGCGAGTGTTTTTGCGCATAGGCTCTTGTGAAGAGGGGGATTGCAATGGACCACATTCTTTTGCATTGTTATGCCCTTGGTTTTGCACCTCGGTAAGAGAAAGCTCAAAGAAAAAGCAACTGTGTGAATGTGGAAATCAGTTGCTATTCAGTTTTTGGGCTCATCCATACGGGGAAAGGTTGCATTTATGCATGAAATCACATAATACAGACCTGCAATGCTGTATTGTCATATGCTGCAGTACATTTTGGAGAGAATAGATCAAATTTGGCACAGTATGAGCCCATAGCGGGCTCTGGGTACCATACTACAGAAAAATATTCTGCCGCACACCATTCAGTGTAGGGCGCTAGATGCAAGGCAGAGCTTTTCCCTAGAAACACAAAAAAAACCTGAAAGTTTTTAATGGAAAATTGGGACTAATAAACGGCATCCAATGGAGCACGCTGGGAGTTTTTTATAGATGTGATACTTTTGTATAAGACAGAATGCTTATACATTACAGGGTTAGCACTGCTGCAGCACAACATGCCTTCTGAATGCCAGTGAGATGACTGCTCCAGTGAGAAGGGGACAGGGAGTGCAGGGCAGGCTAGGTAGGTGCTAGTGGTGGGGGACTCAATTATAAGGGGGACAGATAGGGCAATCTGCCACACAGTCCGGGATCATCCTGTGTTGTCTCCCTGGTGCTCGAGTTTGACACATTGTGGTTCGGGTTGACAGGTTACTGGGAGGGGCTGGTGAGGATCCAGCGGTCATGGCGCACATTGGCATCAATGATAAAGTTAGTGTTCAATGAAGGAACTTCAATAACAATTTCAGGGACCTCCGATCTAAGCTTAGGGCGAGGACCCCTAAGATAGTTTTCTCGGAAATACTACCTGTACCACAAGCCACACCAGAAAGGTAGTGGGAGCTCAGGGAGGTAAACAAGTGGCTCCAGAGTTGGTGTAAGAAGGAGGGCTTCAGGTTTCTGGAGAACTGGGTTGACTTTGCTGTCGGCTACAGGTTTTACAGTAGGAATGGACTGCATCTTAATGGGGAGGGTGCAGCTGTGCTGGGGGAGAAGATGGCTAGAATGTTGGAGGAGTGTTTAAACTAGGGACTGGGGGGAGGGTAAAATGAGAAACAGGGGGTAGACAGCGTAGATAGCGACCTGGGACCAAGTAATGGGAATGCGGGTTAAGTTGGGGGTAGGGTTAGTGCAGTTTGAACTGATAGAACAGCAAGTAGGACTATAAGCAGCATAATAAATATAAAAAATAAATTGTATGGCAACAAATGCAAGAAGTCTGATCAGTGAAGTGGGTGAGCTGGAAGCGGTGAATTTACAGGGTTACAATATCTTCAGAAGAGACTGTGGGAACCAGAAAGTGGAAGGGGTATATCTGTATGTCAAATCCTATTTAATGCCGAGTCTACGAGAAGATATAGGTGTAGGAGAGAAACACGTGGAATCTCTATGGGTAGAAATACAGGGAGAGAAAAATAACAAAATCCTGATAGGTGTTTTCTATAGGCCACCAAAAGCAACAGAAGAAACTGAAAACTTAATAATAAGACAAATAGAAGACGTGTCAAACCGCAATGAAGTAATTATTATGGGGGACTTTAATTATCCAGATATAATATGATAAGACGAAACCTGCGAATCTCACAAGGGTGATAAGTTCTTGAGGACAATTAAAGACAACTATCTTATCCAACTTGTGTGGGAGCCAACTAGAGGGAGGGCCATCCAGGACTTATTATTAACCAACAAACTGTATAGAATCATGGGGGGCAGGTTGAGGGACACTTGGTAAATAGTAACCACAATATAATTAATTTCTAGTTGTCATTTAATAAGAAGCCTTATCAGGGAGCGACAAAAATGTGGCTCTAGAAGACTGTAAGGGGGGCTATAAGTGAGAAAAAGAAAGCATTAAAATTATTAAAACAAGAAGGCAGTGAAGAAGCACTAAAAACATACAGGAAAAAAAAAATCTGTAGAGGAAGGATAAAAACTGCCAAGGAGGAGGCGGAGAGACTGATTGCCAAAAAGAGCAAAAATAACCCTAAACTATTTTTCAATTATATAAATGGTAAAAGTATTTGCACTGAGATCACTAGCCCTTTAATAAACAATGCAGAAGAAATCATAGAAGATGATGGGGAGAAAGCAAATCTTTCAAATAGCTTTCTCTCAAGTGTATTCGTGAAAGAAGAAAGAAATGTCACATGAGATGAAGGGGGACAAAACGAACCCCCACCCCGCAAAATATCACCTGCCTAACTGAGGAGGAAGTGTCGATCTGGTTACAAAAGATAAAAATCGACAAATGGAATACATCTGAGGGTTCTAAGGGAGATAAGTTTCTTATATTTAGGGACCTTTTGAGCCCAGGGTTGTACAACTGGATTGGCGTATTGCCAATGTGATTCCAATATACAAAAAGGGGCCAAGAAGAGAGCCCGGTAGCTACAGGCCGGTAAGTCTTACTATAATAATTTGAAAAATATTCGAAGGGGTTTCTGAGAGATGCCATCCTGGAATACCCCAAGGAAAACGGTATAACTACTCATCAGCGTGGGTTCATGAGGGGTCGCTCATGTCACACCAACATTATCAGCTTCTACAATGAAATAAGTTATAGGCTAGACCTGGGAGAGTCTATTGGTTTCATATATCTGAATTTTTCTAAAGCATTTGACACCGTGGTTGATATATAAAATGAGATAGCTCTGTCTGGGCGAAAATGTGTGCACCTGGGTAAAGAATTGGCTCAGAGATAGAAAGCAGAGGGTGGTAATAAATGTTTCATACTCTGATTAAGCCACCTTTGCAAGTGGGCTGCCACAGGGTTCAGTATTAGACCCCATTCTGTTCAATATATTTATCAATAACCTGATAGAGGGAATGCACAGTAAAATATCAATAATTGAATGGCTGTAACTAATTTATCGAGTGCTACAGTGATTTAATTGAGCCGCAGCACTCGAGAACCAATCAGAGTCAGCCCTTCCTGGAGGCGGGGTTTTTGAACTCCTGACTAGGAAGCACTGTGGAAAAACTACAAGCAAGTGTGCCGGGCACCTGCGAGGAAAAGCGCGGCTGAGTAAACAGTGCATGTTAGGTGATGTATTGAGGGATTTCTTTTATGCAGCCAGGGCTTATTTTCGTGGTAGGGCTTATATTTTAAGCCCCCCTGTTAGGGATATTCTAGGGGCCCCTCAGGTAATATGTTGCTGGGTTCCAAATTAGTAATGTGTTTCAGGCCTGAAAAAAGTTATTGTGACAGAGCAGACAGGTTGTATTCCAAAGAATTCTAGGTTTATTCTAAAAACATAGACTTTTATTGAGTAAGAAAGAAAGTGGCTTTATGCCAAAGCTGTATACAAGTTGTTTTGAGAAATATTGAGATGACAAATGATAACAGGCATCACTGCATAACACGAACATAGTCTAAACATATAGCGAGTGTAATCATGAGAAACAGACTGGCTCGTTACTACGAGACAAACAATACATTTTATCACTAAATTTAAGACAAAACAATTAGATAATTTTCATGAGAAGCACTGCACTAGTGATGTTGGTTGCAGGCCCAGAAAATTCATATCTCAATTTGTATAAGAGAATTGATCTAAAAGGGCATGAGATACTTAAAGGAGACACTAGTTAGTTTGCAAAGAAAATTAATCTCAAGCTTATAAGATGGCTGACTGGAGACAAGATGGACAGTTAAAACTAGAATAATAACATCCCCCCAAAAAAAATCCAGGCAAAAAAATGCTACGAGAAAACTCAGCGATATTGCACAGAACACAGATACAATATCACTGCGATTTTCTCCAGTATGAAAGAGGCCTTATGGCTGCAATACCAAGGCCAGTAGAAACGCAGAAGGTCTAGGCATTGAATATATATTACATCAGCCACCTTATATTGTTAGAAGTAATCTGAGGCAATAAGGAAGAAATGAAATAAAATATGCATAAAATTAAATTTATTGTTTTTCTGAAACATTTTTTGTAAGACTCAGTTTTCTTTCTCTCTTGGGACTGTATGGTTAGATTTTGCATATCATTTTTGCATATCAGATGTTATGTGTGTATGAACAGAATTTGATATACTGTAATTTATTTCCTACCTTGTTGCATCGAACCAGGTGGGCATTTAAAAAAAAACACAAAAATACAGTAGTCCCTCTGAGAATCTCCTACTGGGTGTGAATAGGAGTTCATATCACTTTTAATAATACATATAGCATCTATCAGGCTAATGCTAATACACCCCTTCCATCCCACCAATGTTCCAACTGAATCAAACTTACATCAACATACAAAACTTTGGGGACCTAAGTTTGGTTTAGGAAAACTGGCCATCTTGCCTGAGCATTTAGAAAGGGGAGTAGATAGTCAGAGAATCATAGATCATAGAATCATAGAATGGTAGAGTTGGAAGGGACCTCCAGGGTCATCTAGTCCAAACCACTGCTCAGTGCAGGATTTACTAAATCATCCCAGACAGATATTTGTCCAGCCTTTGTTTGAACACTTCCATGGAGGAGAACTCACCACCTCCCGTGGTAACCTGTTTCACTCATTGATCACCCTCATTGTCAGATAGTTTTTTCTAATATCTAATTTGTGTCTCCTCCCTTTCAGTTTCATCCCATTTCTTCTAGTCTTTCCTTGTGCAAATGAAAATAGGGCTGATCCCTCTGCACTGTGACAGCCCTTCAGATATTTGTAGACCGCTATTAAGTCTCCTCTCAGCCTTCTTTTTTGCCAGCTAAACATTCTCAGATCCTTTAACTGTTCCTCATAGGACATGATTTGCAAACCGCTCACCATCTTGGTAACTCTTCTCTGAACTTGCTCTAGTTTGTCTATGTCTTTTTTAAAGTGCGGATCCCAGAACTGGACACAGGATTCCAGATGAGGTCTGACTAAGGAAGAGTAGAAGGGGATAATTACTTCACATCGTCTAGACACTATGCGTCTCTTAATACATCCCGGAATTGTGTTTGCCTTTTTGGCTGCTGCATCACATTGTTGACTCATGTTCAGTCTATGATCTATTAGTATACCCAGATCTTTTTCACATGTGCTTCTTAGCCCAATTCCTCCTATTCTGTATGTGATTTTTTTTTTTTCAATTTTTTTTGCCTAGATGTAGGACTTTGCATTTCTTTTTGTTAAATACCATTCTGTTAGTCACCGCCCACTATTCAAGCTTTTATAGATCTTTTTGAATACTCTCTCTCTCTCTTCCCTAGTGTTAGCTATCCCTCTTAGCTTTGTGTTATCTGCAAATTTGATCAGTTTCCCATCAATTCCCTCCTCCAGATCATTTATAAAAATATTAAACACTGGGCCTAGGACAGAGCCTTGTGGTACCTCACTTGATACATTCTTCCAGTTGGATGCGCAGCCATTTATGACAACTCTTTGAGTACGATCACTAAGCCAGTTGTGAATCCACCTAACAGTTGCCTTGTCCATACCATATTTGGTTATTTTTTTAATAAATATGGTATGAGATACTTTGTCAAATACTTTACTAAAGTCAAGATACACTATATCCACCACATTTCCCAGATCAACCCAGTCAGTGATTCTCTCATAGAAGGAAGTTAGATTTGTCTGGCTTGACTTGTTTGTTACAAAGCCATGCTGGCTCTGCTTAATTACTACATTTTTATGCAAGTACTTGCATACATGCTGTTTATTAATTTGTTCAAGGATCTTTCCTGGTATAGAAGTCAGGCTCACAGGCCTGAAGTTTCCTGGATCCACCTTCTTTCCTTTTGTGAAGATAGGAACAACATTTGCCCTTTTCCAATCTTCTGAAATTTCTCCTGTTCTCCAGGGATTTTCAAAGATTATCGCGCGTGGATCAGTAATTACCTCCGCTGCTTCCTTTAGTATCATAGGATGTAATTCATCTGGACCTTGAGACTTGAATTCATTTAAGTTAGCTAAGTGTTCCCTCACCATCTGTCTGCTTATAGATAATAGCAAGGGAAGATCAGTTCCTGTTCCATCTACTTTCTGAGAGAAAACAGATACAAAAAAGAAATTTAAAAGTTCAGCCTTCTGAACATCATTCTTAACCAATTCACCATTTTCCTGTCGTAGGCATCCAATAGCATCTTTGACTTTTCTTTTGCTTTTGACATCCCCCACAATCCTTTTTTTGCTTCTGACCTCTGTTGCAAGCCTCAATTCATTATTAGCTTTAGGTTTTCTGATACTTGCCGTACACTTTCTGCAGACTGCATTATATTCTTCTCTAGATATTCTCCCCTCTTTCCATTTGATAAACATATTTTTCTTCCTTTTTATCATGACTGCAAGTTCTGTTTTCTTCGATCCTGGTTTCTTAAAATGCTTCCCATTCTTCCTTCTTTTATGGATTTTTAACGATTGTGCTTTGAGAATCTCATTTCACAATATTTCCTAACCTTCGTGGGCATTTCTGTCCTTAAGAACATCCAGCCATTGCATTCTTACTATCCTCTTTCTGAGTTCATTGAAATCTCCACTTCTTTAATCCAACCTTGAGGTCTGATTTTTCTCAGGTCTTCCTCCCCTTTTTATCCAAAATTCAAGGATAGCATGATCACTGCCTCCTAAGGACCCAGCCACCCGTACTTCCCCAACCATTCCCTCCCTGTTGGTAACAATTTGGTATTACTTTTACTTTTTTCTCTTCTACCTTTTGGAAGATAAAGTTGTCAGCAAGAGCGGATAAGAATTTGTTGGATAGAGCTTCCCAACAACGGTCTGGATAGTTAACATCTAATTACCCATTGTGAATGGTTGATCCTATGCTATCTACATAACTGACACAAATTTTGGTTTTCACAACGTTTGCTGCTTCAGGTTTTATAGTGGCAATTGGCATTAACTATAGATTTTTATGAAGGAGTGATCAGATAATTTGCAAGAAATTGCAAAGTCATTCCTTGCGATGAAAATTAACTTATTAACAGAAACCTCAAACTGAATTTCAGCCCTGCAACAAAATGACATCATGCTAACATCATTTCAGTGATCTTCTCGTTAGCTCAGGAGAAATTGTTAACGAGGACAAGGCAACTGATATCACTCTGTCATGCGGATTAAATTATTAGAACTGGTGGCTTTAAAATGGGGATTGTGTTTGAAATCATTGTTTTCCGCTAACCATGATGATTACCTCCAAGGAAACGTGCAGTCATCGTTGCTTTACATCCAAAGGGATTTACAGGCAAGCACATTGCTGCTTGTACGATTGCCCCTAAGTAAACCATCTATTGGATCATCAAAAACTCCCAAAGGGAACTTTCAATCGTTGTGAAGAAGGCTTCAGGGCACTCAAAAAAGTACAACAAATTCCAGGAGCATCTCTTAAAGAGGATTCAGCTACAGGATTATTTTCTCTGATAAAACCCCCTTCAAAATGTTTGGGACATCTGAAGGAATGATTGTCTGGAGAAGAAAAGATGAGCGCTACCATGAGTCCTGTGTCATGTCAACAGTAAAGCATCCTGAGACCATTCATGTGTGGGGTAACTTTTCATCCAAGGAAGTGGGCTCACTTACAGTTTTACAGAACACTGCCATGAATAAAGAATGGTATATAAACATCCTCTAAGAGCAACTTCTCCAAAATATCCAGGAGCAATTTGGGGATGGGATGATTTAGTGAGTCCTGCATTGAACAGTGGGTTGGATTCGATGATCCAGGAAGTCCTTTCCAACTATATAATTCTATGAGCAATGTTTTTTCCAGCATGATAGAGCATCATGTCACAAGGCAAAAGTGATAACTAAGTGGCTTGGTGAACAAAACATTGAAATTTTGTGTCCATGGCCAGGAAACTCCCTAGATCTCAAAAAGTGAGCAGACAAACAAAAACACAGAAATTGTAATAATTCCAAGCACTGATTAGGCAGGAATGGGTTGCCATCAGTCAGGATTTGCCCGAGAAGCTGATATCCAGCATGCCAGGACAAATTGCCGAAATCTTGAAAAATAATGGTCAACACTGTAAGTATCGAATCTTTGCCTAAACTTGATGTATTTATTAGAGATGAGCGAGCACCAAAATGCTCGGGTGCTCGTTACTCGGGATGAAATTATTGCGATGCTCGAGGGTTCGTTTCGAATAACGAACCCCATTGAAGTCAATAGGCAACCCGAGCATTTTTGTATATCGCCGATGCTCGCTAAGGTTTCCATTTGTGAAAATCTGGGCAAGAAAGTGATGGGAACGACACAGCAACGGATAGGGCAGGCGGAGGCCTACATGTTGGGCTGCACCTCAAGTTCCCAGGTCCCACTATTAAGCCACAATAGCGGCAAGAGTGGGCCCCCCCCTCCCAACAACTTTTACTTCTGAAAAGCCCTCATTAGCAATGCATACCTTAGCTAAGCACCACACTACCTCCAACAAAGCACAATCACTGCCTGCATGACACTCCGCTGCCACTTCTCCTGGGTTACATGCTGCCCCCCCCCCCCCGCACGACCCAGTGTCCACAGCACACACCAAAGTGTCCCTGTGCAGCCTTCAGCTGCCCTCATGCCACACCACCCTCATGTCTATTTATAAGTGTGTCTGCCATGAGGAGGAACCGCAGGCACACACTGCAGAGGGTTGGCACGGCTAGGCAGCGACCCTCTTTAAAAGGGGCTGGGCGATAGCCCACAATGCTGTACAGAAGCAATGAGAAATCCAATCCTGTGCCACCTCCATCAGGAGCTGCACACGTGGGCATAGCAATGGGGAACCTATGTGCCACACACTATTCATTCTGTCAAGATGTCTGCATGCCCCAGTCAGACCGGGGTTTTTTATAAATAGTCACAGGCAGGTACAACTCCCTATTGTGAAGTCCCTGTGGACCGACAGCATGGGTGGGTGCCAGGAAGCCACCGGCGGTACATAAATATATCCCATTGCATTGCCCATCACAGCTGAGGTAATGTCATGTTTAATGCAGGTGGGCTTCGGCCCACACTGCATGCCCCAGTCAGACTGGGGTTCTTTAGAAGTGGACAGATGCAGTTACAACTCCGTGTGGACCGACAGCATGGGTGGCTCCCTGGAACCCACCGGCGGTACATAAATATATCCCATTGCATTGCCCATCACAGCTGAGGTAATGTCATGTTTAATGCAGGTGGGCTTCGGCCCACACTGCATGCCCCAGTCAGACTGGGGTTCTTTAGAAGTGGACACATGCCGTTACAACTCCGTGTGGACCGACAGCATGGGTGGGTGCCAGGAAGCCACCGGCGGTACATAAATATATCCCATTGCAGTGCCCAGCACAGCTGATGTAATGTCAGCTTTAATGCAGGTGGGCAAAAAATTAATTGGATTACACTGTAGGCGAGGGCCCCAAAAAATTGGTGTACCAACAGTACTAATGTACCTCAGAAAAATTGCCCATGCCCAACCAAGAGGGCAGGTGAAACTCATTAATCGCTTTGGTTAATGTGGCTTAATTGGTAACTAGGCCTGGAGGCAGCCCGGTTAAAATAAAAATTGGTTCAGGTGCAAGTTTCAACGCTTTAATGAGCATTGAAACGTATAAAAATTGTTTCCTAAAGTAATATGACTGAGCCTTGTGGGCCTAAGAAAAATTGCCTGTTCAGCGTGATTACGTGAGGTTTCAGGAGGAGGAGCAGGAGGAGGAGGATGAATAGAATACACAGATTGATGAAGCTAAAAGGTCCCCGTTTTTGATGGTGATAGAGAATGATGCTTCCATCCGCGGGTGCAGCCTACGTATTGTTTAGGTATCGCTGCTGTCCGCTGGTGGAGAAGAGAAGTCTGGGGAAATCCAGGCTTTGTTCATCTTTATGAGTGTAAGCCTGTCGGCACTGTCGGTTGACAGGCGGGTACGCTTATCCGTGATGATTCCCCCAGCCGCACTAAACACCCTCTCTGACAAGATGCTAGCCGCAGGACAAGCAAGCACCTCCAGGGCATACAGCGCGAGTTCAGGCCACGTGTCCAGCTTCGACACCCAGTAGTTGTAGGGGGCAGAGGCGTCACGGAGGACGGTCGTGCGATCGGCTACGTACTCCCTCACCATCCTTTTACAGTGCTCCCGCCAACTCAGCCTTGACTGGGGAGCGGTGACAGTCTTGCTGGGGAGTCAGAAAGCTGTCAAAGGCCTTAGAGAGTGTTTCCCTGCCTGTGCTGTACATGCTGCCTGATCTCCGCGCCTCCCCTGCTACCTGGCCCTCGGAACTGCGCCTTCTGCCACTAGCGCTGTCGGATGGGAATTTTACCATCAGCTTGTCCGCCAGGGTCCTGTGGTATAGCATCACTCTCGAACCCCTTTCCTCTTCGGGTATGAGAGTGGAAAGGTTCTCCTTATACCGTGGGTCGAGCAGTGTGTACACCCAGTAATCCGTAGTGGCCAGAATGCGTGTAACGTGAGGGTCACGAGAAAGGTATACTAACATGAAGTCAGCCATGTGTGCCAGGGTACCTATACGCAACACATGGCTGTCCTCACTAGGAAGATCACTTTCAGGATCCTCCTCCTCCTCCTCCTCAGGCCATACACGCTGAAAGGATGACAGGCAAGCAGCATGGGTACCCTCAGCAGTGGGCCAAGCTGTGTCTTCCCCCTTCTCCTCATCCTCCTCATGCTGCTCCTCCTCTTCCTCCTCAACGCGCTGAGATATAGACAGGAGGGTGCTCTGACTATCCAGCGACATACTGTCTTCCCCCGGCTCTGTTTCCGAGCGCAAAGCGTCTGCCTTTATGCTTTGCAGGGAACTTCTCAAGAGGCATAGCAGAGGAATGGTGATGCTAATGATTGCAGCATCGCCGCTCACCATCTGGGTAGACTCCTCAAAGTTTCCAAGGACATGTCTGCCAACCAGGCCCACTCTTCTGTAAAGAATTGATGAGGCTGACTCCCACTGCGCCGCCCATGTTGGAGTTGGTATCCCACTATAGCTCTACGCTGCTCATAGAGCCTGGCCAACATGTGGAGCGTAGAGTTCCACCGTGTGGGCACGTCGCACAGCAGTCGGTGCACTGGCAGATGAAACCGATGTTGCAGGGTGCGCAGGGTGGCAGCGTCCGTGTGGGACTTGCGGAAATGTGCGCAGAGCCGGCGCACCTTTCCGAGCAGGTCTGACAAGCGTGGGTAGCTTTTCAGAAACCGCTGAACCACCAAATTAAAGACGTGGGCCAGGCATGGCACGTGCGTGAGGCTGCCGAGCTGCAGAGCCGCCACCAGGTTACGGCCGTTGTCACACACGACCATGCCCGGTTGGAGGCTCAGCGGCGCAAGCCAGCGGTCAGTCTGCTCTGTCAGACCCTGCAGCAGTTCGTGGGCCGTGTGCCTCTTATCTCCTAAGCTGAGTAGTTTCAGCACGGCCTGCTGACGCTTGCCCACCGCTGTGCTGCCACGCGGCGCGACACCGACTGCTGCCGACGTGCTGCTGCTGATACATCTTGATTGCGAGACAGAGGTTGCGGAGGAGGAGGAGGAGGAGGAGGGTGGTTTAGTGGAGGAAGCATACACCGCCGCAGATACCACCACTGAGCTGGGGCCTGCAATTCTGGGGGTGGGTAGGATGTGAGCGGTCCCAGGCTCTGACTCTGTCCCAGCCTCCACTAAATTCATCCAATGTGCCGTCAGGGAGATATAGTGGCCCTGCCCGCCTGTGCTTGTCCACGTGTCCGTTGTTAAGTGGACCTTGGCAGTAACCGCGTTGGTGAGGGCGCGTACAATGTTGCGGGAGACGTGGCCGTGCAGGGCTGGGACGGCACATCGGGAAAAGTAGTGGCGACTGGGAACTGAGTAGCGCGGGGCCGCCGCAGCCATCATACCTTTGAAAGCCTCCGTTTCCACAACCCTATACGGCAGCATCTCCAGGCTGATAAATTTGGCTGTGTGCACGTTTAACGCTTGAGCATGCGGGTGCGTGGCGGCGTACTTGCGCTTGCGCTCAAACACTTGCGCTAGTGACGGCTGGATGGTGCGCTGAGAGACATTGGTGGATGGGGCCGAGGACAGCGGAGGTGAGGGTGTGGGTGCAGGCCGGGAGACGGTAGTGCCTGTGTCCTGAGAGGGGGGTTGGATCTCAGTGGCAGGTTGGGGCACAGGGGGAGAGGCAGCGGTGCAAACCGGAGGCGGTGAAAGGCCTTCGTCCCACCTTGTGGGGTGCTTGGCCATCATATGTCTGCGCATGCTGGTGGTGGTGAGGCTGGTGGTGGTAGCTCCCCGGCTGATCTTGGCGCGACACAGGTTGCACACCACTGTTCGTCGGTCGTCTGCACTCTCAGTGAAAAACTGCCAGACCTTTGAGCACCTCGGCCTCTGCAAGGTGGCATGGCGCGAGGGGGCGCTTTGGGAAACAGTTGGTGGATTATTCGGTCTGGCCCTGCCTTTACCCGTGGCCACCGCACTGCCTCTTCCAACCTGCCCTGCTGCTGCCCTTGCCTCCCCCTCTGAAGACCTGTCCTCAGTAAGCGTAGCAAACCAGGTGGGGTCAGTCACGTCATCGTCCTGCTGCTCTTCCTCCAAATCCTCTGTGCGCTCCTCCCTTGGACTTACTCCAATTACTACTACCTGAGTGATAGACAACTGTGTCTCATCGTCTTCGTCCTCCTCACCCACTGAAAGCTCTTGAGACAGTTGCCGGAAGTCCCCAGCCTCATCCCCCGGACCCTGGGAACTTTCCAAAGGTTGGGCATCGGTCACGACAAACTCCTCCAGTGAGAGAGGATTCGGAACCATTGCTGCCCATTCTGGGCAGGGGCCCGAGAACAGTTCCTGGGAGTCTGCCTGCTCCTCAGAATGTGTCATTGTTATGGAGTGAGGAGGCTGGGAGGAAGGAGGAGCAGCAGCCAGAGGATTCAGAGTTGCAGCAGTGGACGGCGCAGAACTCTGGGTGGTCGATAGATTGCTGGATGCACTTTCTGCCATCCACGACAGGACCTGCTCACACTGCTCATTTTCTAATAAAGGTCTACCGCGTGGACCCATTAATTGTGAGATGAATGTGGGGACGCCAGAAACGTGCCTCTCTCCTAATCCCGCAGCAGTCGGCTGCGATACACCTGGATCAGGAGCTCGGCCTGTGCCAACACCCTAACTTGGGCCTCCGCGTCCTCGCCCGCGTCCACGTCCTCTAGGCCTACCCCTACCCCTCAGCATGGTGTATTACCAGTAGTGCAGAAACAGAACGCTGTAATTAAATGTGCCGCTTATTGGCCTGTGGTTGGAGGCTGACTTCGCTTACGGAACGCACAGCAGAGCCAGGAAAGAATTTTGCGCAAGCCTGCTGTAACACTTAGCTGGCTGCGTATGAATTAGGACAACTACCCCCAGCAGAGACGCAGTACACTCAGGACAGTCACAGGCAGCCCAAATAGATTTTTTTTTCCCAATTTTTTTTGGAAAAGCCCACTGCCTATATAGACTGTATATGTCTTCTGTCCCTGCCTCACCACTACTGGCCCTGGACTATGTAAAATTACTGCAGACTGTTTCACTCTGGACAGGAATACAGCGGTGATGTGACGGGCAACGCAGAGCCAGGAAAGAATTTTGCGCAAGCCTGCTGTAACACTTAGCTGGCTGCGTATGAATTAGGACAACTACCCCCAGCAGAGACACAGTACACTGAGGACGGTCACAGGCAGCCCAAATAGATTTTTTTTCCCAAATTTTTTTGGAAAAGCCTACTGCCTATATAGACTGTATATATCTTCTGTCTCTGCCTCACCACTACTGGCCCTGGACTATGTAAAATTACTGCAGGACGCAATGCTCTGGACGCAATGCCCTGCACGGCCGATATACAAAAAAAAAAATGTGCAACACTGCAAAAAGCAGCCTCAACAGTACTGCACACGGTCAGATGTGGCCCTAAGAAGGACCGTTGGGGTTCTTGTAGCCTAAAATAACTCCTAACACTCTCCCTATAGCAGCTCCAGCATCAGCAGCACTTCTGTGGCGAGCCGCGGGAGGGGCCGATTTATATACTCGGGTGACACCTGATCTCGCCAGCCACTCACTGCAGGGGGGTGGTATAGGGCTTGAACGTCGCAGGGGAAGTTGTAATGCCTTCCCTGTCTTTCTATTGGCCAGAAAAGCGCGCTAACGTCTCAGAGATGAAAGTGAAAGTAACTCGAACATCGCGTGGTGCTCGTTTCGAATAACGAGCATCTCGAACACGCTAATACTCGAACGAGCATCAAGCTCGGACGAGTACGTTCGCTCATCTCTAGTATTTATCAATGAACATTTAAAAACATATGAAATGCTTATTATTGTAGTTCAGTAACCATAAAAAAATCAGACTAAAAGATCTAAAAACAATGAAGCAGCAAACTTTGTGAAAACCCAAATTTGTGTCAATCTTAAAACTATTGGCCACAACTGTGGTATTAATCTCTGTGGTCCGTGTGAAAAATGCAGGATTTTAGGATTTTCTTTTTTTTTTAATATAGATTGTGACCAAAAGTTAAAAGCATAAAAAAAATTCATAGCGAATTATATTTTACATAAAAATGTGATTTATATAATAGGTTATTTTCTGATGACACATTCGCTTTAACGTTGCTTATTGAACCATAAAACCTGTATGTAACAGATTATTTCTTCCTTAGGGCTCCTCTTCTTCTTGAACTGCTGTACAACAAGAGGTAAATCACAAGGGAAATAAAAGGTTAAAATAACA
Source organism: Eleutherodactylus coqui (assembly GCA_035609135.1). Classification (NCBI taxonomy): domain Eukaryota; kingdom Metazoa; phylum Chordata; class Amphibia; order Anura; family Eleutherodactylidae; genus Eleutherodactylus; species Eleutherodactylus coqui. The sequence continues at coordinate 278,453,156 of CM069406.1, read as the reverse complement.
TTGGATGCGTAAAGGGGTGATATGTTGGCAGGATTTGTAGGGTGTAATAGACAAAGAGAGACGCTGGTTGTATATGGAGTGTGAGTGACTGGGGTGTATATACATATCTTAGGATCATTGAACAATTCCAGACTCCTATAGAAACACGCCCCATTGACAAGCTGGTTTATAACTCCTGGTTGTCAGTTTAGGAATAAATTACCAAAAGGAATAACAGAGGAACAGAACAATGAAGAATTATAGGAAAATCTACTTCAGAATTATTAATATGGGGAAAAAAAGTTTATACTATGTCAGATATGTAAGGTGGCCTGAACTGTCCCCTTTAATGTACTACTTAGCTCATGCCAGGATGTTCCTGTTGTATAAACAGATGAAAAGAAACGGAAAACGTTAGTGTAGATTAGGAACCCCCATATCCATAAACCAATCAGATGTAAACACTTTATGATCAGTTATCCTGGAATATGGGGATGTGATTTAGGTATGTGATTGGGCAGCGTGCTGGCTCAGTGGTTAGCACTGTAGCCTTCCAGCGCTGGGTTTAAATCCTACCAAGGACAACAACTGCATGGAGTTTTCATGTTCTCCCGCTGTTTGCGTGGCTTTCCTTCGGGTACTCCGTTTTCCTCCAACACAACGAAAACAGTCTTCAAGGGGTTAATTGTGTGTAAACTGTGCAATCATATACAGGAGATACCCAGGTTTTACCAGCATGGTCCATATCACTATATACAGGGAGAAATATTTAAATCTCCTTTATACAGTGATATCGACCATGCTGGAGTAAAACCAGTTTCACATGTGCATCGGAAACCACTGTCTGGAGAGTCCGTCACAGATCTTGCTCAAAATACTGAAAGAAAAAACGCTGCATACATGCAGAACTTTTTCTTCCGTTCAAAAGCCAAGCAGCTGGCCGGAAAGCGGATGGACACCATTATAGACAATGGAGTCAAACCGGCGCTGTTCGATTCTGTCCAGCCGCAGGGATTCCCCTTCCTTGCTTTCTGAACAAAATAGGAAAGCAGAATCCCCCCAGTGCAGGTGTAAAAGCTCCCTAACCTGGATAATAGTGATAACAGTAACAATATTGGGTGAATTTGAAATGTTGTCGTGACGCCAGTACCTTTTGAGTGGGAATGATCTTGTTGGGTTAAAAATAAAGAGTCTAAATCAGCTTTGTTAACATAAACCAAAAGGTACACAGTTTACTCTAGACCTGCAAAAGATTTCAATAACAGTTCCAACTTTGCAGTTTTTCAATTAGTAGTAACTCCAACAGTTTAGAAAATTAGATGTTAACAGCAAACGCAGGTACCAATTTCTTACTCTTTCTCCATTCTGGAAGATGCGCCCATCAGTCTAAGTTATCTGAGGGCTCCTCTGTATGGCTATAACTTGAACTTGCTATTTTTCCTCTGAGTTCCAAGGGAACTGCTCTTCCAGCAGGGATGAAAAAGACTCCACTGTGTCCTGCAGAGCTTGACTTGAGCCCAGCTTGCTTAAGCTCCACTTAAACTCTCCATTTTCTGCTTACTTTTTATCTCTTCTTTTTCCCTTCTGTTCTCCTCTCAGCTTCTCTCCTTTTTGATTTGCCCCATGCCCTGGCTTTTTATAGTTAGTCTCTTAACCAATCCCAAGCTATGAGGTGATCTACCTAGGCCTACTTAGGGTGACTGACAAGACACATAGGGTTGGGATAACACAGACACCAGACAATGACCTAACAGACAAAGCTAGTACACATACCAACACATAGTCTATCACATCCAACAGTACATACATATACACACCACAGGAGACAGATATTAAAGTGCTGGAGAGCCCCTACTCTGGGGGACGACACTGGTTTAACTTATCTCAGCTAAACACATATAAATACATACAGTACTTACCAACTGCATGTATGTTTCTCTGGTCTCCTCCTCTGCTTGCCTGTACTCCTGTCCTCTGGTGCCTGACAGCATCAGTGCACGACCGGCCAAACCAATCACGTGGCCGAAGTGCATTGATAGAATCACCTCTAGCCCCGCCCTCTCTCTCCCTGCTATGGGAGATTCCATCGAGGAGTCTGCTTTAGCCCCACCCTCTCACTTTCCCTGCTATGTGGGATTCCCTTGGGGAGTCCTCTCTAGCCCTGGAGGAACTAACAGGAGCTTACAGTTTTTGACATGCTGAATTTGGGCCCTCGTATGGAAGAGCCCTTATTATGCTTTATCTATATGCAGGCATAGGACTCTCTGTAGGTTGGTTATGTGAGCGTTATTCAGTACTTTGCACCTTTTTTAGCATTTGGTCTTTCTTTATCTAGTGGAAAATTATGGATCTAAAGTTCTATTTGCATTGTACGACTATTTTGGTAAGTGAATATAGCCATACTTTTCTGTGATTTTGTAAATTTTTCCCTTCTCGTGTGAGTTTTCTAGAAATAAATTAGAATACACTATGCCCTAGAAATAGAATAAACTGTGACCCAAGAAATTATAATCTACACTGTGCCATAATAACTGTATTACCATATTTTTTTCTCCATCTGGGCCCAGACCACCATGATGATTTCCAGATACATGGTCCAGTAAGCATGGCGAGGGGCATAACATATCTTTACCAGCACACTGGGTTAATGTCCTGGAGGTGGGGCATAACCTTGAAAGGGATGGCCAATGTTTCATGGTATCCCCAAGACTTGTGGGACATTTATCTTTGTCTATTCCCTCCTCACCCCCCTCCTTCTCTTCTCGTGTCTAGTATAGCAGCTTAATCCCAGTCACTCGAATGGTACTGAGCTGCTTTCAAGCCATGTGACCAATGCACATGACATGACAGATCTGAGAAGAGGCCGTGGCGCTCACCCAAATGCCATTGCCTTTTCCTCGAGGATGTCAAGTGCGAGACCCCTGGCAATAAACTATTGATAATGCGAACAAAAGTTTGGGCAGCTCAATGGCCCACTAGGGTTAAATTGCAACCAATCCCACCACTGCCTTTGCCATAAGCTGAAACCCACAGTTGCGTCCCCTTAATAAATAAAAATAACTATTCATGGATATGTAGTAAAACATATTGTAATAACAATGAATTAAAAAGATTAGAGTCTGGCCCAAAGTCCACGGGTGGATTTTAATTTAAAAAATCCACGCGTGGCCCCCACACAGGAGACCCGCAGCTCTAGCTGCCCACAGAGATGCATTAGCATCCATAGGACAATTTAATGCATGCGGATGTGATTTTTTTTTTTTTTTTTTCCCCAGCGTGCAGATTGCGCGCAAGGGAAGAAAGCGCAGCATGCTCCATTTTCCTGCGGATCCCGCAAGGACGGCTTTCATTTAAGTCAATGGAAGCCATCCCCGCCGCGGCACTCCCGCAGCTGTCACTGTGGAGGTGCCTTGGATCCACGGGAAAACCGGAGATTCCAAAAAAAAGAAAGAGAGCACTGCGCATGCCGTGATGAAGAAAGAAGATTCGGCTGACTTTTCCTGTAGATTGGCCATCAATATTATAGTCTGGGAAACCCTCTTTAACCCCTTCAGGATACAGCTGTGCATGTGACCGCAACTTCCTCAACGTCAAGGAGAAGATGACCATCACTTACCCGGGTGGAGAGTGTCTTGGTAATGTGCGCCGTCTTACCCCATGCCTCATTTTATTATTACAATGCACTGAATTAGGATGTTTGTAGGGTCCAATTATTTTGTAGTAAGTTGGAACCAATTTTTGTCTCAATGAACAAAATCTGTCACAGGTCCCCACCCTACCATGTGCCATCTATAATACTGGCATCTTTCAGCACGCTTGTATAGCAGGGCCCAAGTGCGAATACTACCTCAGCACCTTAATACTTACAACCTTGGAAGACTCCATTAATAAATTAAGCACCGCCATTTATAATCTCCAGAAATGTTGCCTAAAGTTTTTAGGATGAAAAGGCCTCACAAGAGCAAGAAAGAGTGCCAGGTTCATTCAGTTCCCATATCACATCCCAAGGCACACTGTCAATTTTTACATGCCTCTCACTGATCCTTATGTTTTATTCTCCAGAATATTGTAGTACAGAAGGGAACACCTCCCCATGTGCCTGTAGACGTGGATCTGTCCTTAGGGTAAATGAAAATGGACTCTATGTATGTGCAGGTAAGTAAAATTAAGTTTGGGTTCAGTAATATTGGATGCGCCAGCCTAAGAAACCCTTGGATCAAGGAAAACAACGAATCACATTCTTTCGACTCCAATACGATCTATTTGCAAACACGACCCAATATGGTATTTCCAAAATAATTTTTGTACATTATAAACCCTTGATGAGCACACTTGTATCTGTTTAGTTCAGCTGAGCTTTGGATCCCCATGAACTCTTACAGCTCACTAGTTTTTATCCCATTTACATAATGATTCATTTACTTAAAGAAGTTGTCCAGCTACTTTAAAAAAATGCTAACCCTCCACTCCCATTTCAATACATTGAGTTCCCCACCGCATATATCTATATTCCACAACACTTCTGCTCATTTCACAACCTGATTGGTTGTTTGGGTTGGCCGATTCACAATTCCAGCAACCTGATTGGTTGTTTGGATTGGCTGATTCACAGTGATTGGTTGGGTTGAATCCAGCAGAAGTGTTGTGGAATATAAAGTAGTGACTGGCTGCAGAGGTTACATGACCATGTTAAGAGACCGTCAGGGAACCCAAGAAATGTAGTTATGGGAATAGTGAGGGATTGGTTAAGTGAGTGTTTCTCTGTCTGTTATTTTACACTATTCTTCATGGTGTTTTGAAAAATTTAAAGGAGTTGTCCAGTTACCGGATAACATTGATTCAATAGCATCAAGTGACTGAAAATAACAAATGGAGCAGTACTTACCTGTCCTCTGCCGTAGGGATCCAGTGCCATTGCTCCATCGTTCTCCTGGTGATTGTTATGGAAGATAATGTCAGCAGAAGTCACCAGACTGCTACAGTCAATCAGAGGCTGCAATGTCCCTGCCCATTCCCCTCAGGCACCATGATGCTCGGAGCTCAGAATAGAAATGCTGCAGCGGTCAGCTATCTTCTACTGACTTCATCTTCCACAACAATCACTGGGAGGATAGCAGGGCTACAGTGGCAGAAGACAGGTAAGTACTGCCCTGTTTGTTATTTTACAACACTTGGTGCCATTGAATCAATGTTGTTCGGTAACCAAACACCCCCTTTAAGTGGCCAGACAATCACTTTTGACTTGCTCCTGTCTCATGACAGTTGCTGCTTTAAGGAGTTGGCACTTTGGACAATCTCTTTTTAGCCTTGTTGTTGTTGTTAGCTGTTTAGTCGTTCATGACCCTCTGTGACCCTAAAGGCGAACTCCCACCTTGTTTTTCGGTTTTACACTGCTTCTTCCCTGAAAACAAGTTTGTTGTGACCCCCGAGTAATCTGTGGGGAACCTTTGTGATAAGTATTCATTGTCCCTGCAATATCTCCACAGGCAAATTTATTCTCAAACAACTTTATTGGAGATTTGTGCAGTGCAGAGCATGCTATGAAGCCAATAGATTCCCAATATTAGTGTACCATGTCTTCAACCGAACTATGGGTGAAGACATGGGGTGACAGCCTTGAGTTACAGGGAATGCCCAGGTCACGCCCACAGTATCCACCTGGACCCGCTGTGAGTGTCCCCTCGCTGTCTCCATGTGCTCTCCCCGCTGGCCTCCTTTGGAGCGAGCCACACTGGCATCACCGCTGCCGTGCCCGTATCCGCTGTAAGCATCCTTGCCACCCCTGTATCCGACCTGGCGCTGAGCCCACTGTATCCGTGTGCTCTCCCCGCTGGCCCCCTTTTGAGCGAGCCACTCGCATCTCTACTCTCATGCCTCGGACCCACTGCCTGTGTTCCTGTCTCCATCAATGCCGCCCCTCTCCGGCCTGTAGTGTGCTCTCTCCGCCGGCCTCCTTATCAGCGAACCATACTCGCATCTCCACTTTCATTCTCTTGCGGGTCATAGGCCGCCGGGGCTCACCAGCTGCCGCTGCCGCTCTTCACATTTCGGCGCAGGAACAGGGAGTAGGAGGAGGAGAAGGAGAGAAGGTGTGTCTGTAGGAGCCAATCTTTAGCTTTGCCCATGACATGCGCGTTCCCTGTAACTGAGGCCGCCCAACTTATGTCTCCACTCATAGTTCCGGTGGAGACATGGTACACTAAGGCCTTATGTTCACGGGCACACCTGGTGGAATCCCACAGCGGTTTCCACCCGTAGCCATAAGGCCAAAAATGACATTATACTCACCTGCCCGGACGCTGCCTGGCACTCCACTGTCACGGTTGGATCTTCTTTCTTCTGCCCGGCGGATGCACTCAGCATGCCAGGCGCATGCACCGTGATGACTTTTTAAAAAATCTCCTGATCTCCCGTGGATCCACGGCACAGCCACAATGACAGCTGTGGGAACGGCTTCCATTGACTTCAATAGAAGACGGACCTGCGGGATCCATGGGAAAATGGAGTATGCTGCGATTTCTTCGTGCACGTGCGTTCCGCACACTGGGAAAAAAAAAAATAAATAAATTAAAAAATCACATCCGCATGCATTAAGTTGCCCTACGGATGCTAATGCATCCCTATGGGCTTCTAGAGCTGCGGATCTCCTGAGCGGATTTTATAATGAAAATCTACCCGTGGACATTGGGCCTAATACCTAGATTCCCCTCATAGAGGGTACTCCAATATAAAATAAGAAATAAGCAAAGCAAAAAACAACCAAACAAGGTGCTGAATATAAGTAATAGAAATTTATTACATTTTTGCTGTATGGCTCGAAAAATAACATAGCAGCCACCCCCCCTTCCCAACACCCCCCATCATTTACTTTCTATTTATTCCTGTCAAGTAAGAAGTAGTAAAGGCAGACCGGGAAGTTGATCAGGTTTGCCAAGCTTTAAAAAAGAGCTCCATCTTTTCCTCAATTAGAAGCTGCAGCGTCGCTTTCCGAACTCCCAATATCAGTGCTAGCATCCTGAGCACCATGATACCAGGTGTTTGGGACGGTGGTGCTGTAGCCTCTGATAGGCTGTAGTGGTCACCTGACTTTCAGTTTTAGAGGATGGGAATGGGCAGTGGGTCCCAGTCAGCTGTGCCCCAGGGGCCGAAGACAGGTGAGTATGCTTTATTTTCTTATTTTAACTACACAACCACTTTAAGTATTACCAGTGCCTGTTATAAAACAATGTCCAAATACCCTAAACAGTTGCTGTGGGTTTCTTGACTCACTAAAAAATTTCTTACCTTTTCTTTTCCCACAATAGAAGCTACCCTATACATTTGGAAGAAGGCATTTTCACACCTTAACTATCCCCCTCTGCATATGCTAAAGCTCCCCTTAGAAGTGATCCAAATTATAGATCACCCTACTTTACGCACTGGAGGCATTCTTAAAATAGAAGACCTATTTGAGAATTCAATATTAAAATCATTCACCCAACTTCACAAAATGTTCTCTCTTCCACATAAAGAATTCTACAAATATCTACAATTCCGACACTTCTTAGCATTGTTTCCTCCTGCCACAACTATACCACTCTCGAAATATGAAGCTTTTCTATATAGTGATGGGACACAAGTTAAGGGTATTTCCAAAGCTTATGCAGAATTAAACTCCTCTTCCACCTCGCATGTATATACCTTCATTTCTAAATGGAAAAAAGTCCTTCAGAAATCCTTTTCTGCAGACCAATGGGCACAGGCATATGTAACCCATTTAGGACCAAGTACTATACGTAAATATATGGCGCTTGGTCCCAGGCTTTAAGCCAAGCCGTATGTAAAATTACGGCGGGGATTAAAGCCTTCTGCTTCTGTAATAAATCAAAAGCAGGACGAGTTGTCAGCTGTTAGTCACAGTTGATAACCCAGAGGAGGAGGGAGAAAGGGGTTTTAACCCTTTCTGCATCCTCCTTTCTTCAGTACACATCACGCATTGAGGGATATGTACTAAAAGTGAAAGTGGAAATGTTTCTTCCCCCACGGAAGCCCAGGGGTCACGTGACCACCGGGATTCCCTGCTATTGCAGAGCTGCAGGATCTTAATAGACCCTGATCAGCTCTGCTAGTGACTAATGTCACTACAGGGGATGTTTTCCTCTGTAACTGGGGTTCCTATGGATGCCCCAACTACAGTGCGAAAGTATTAAATTGAAAAAAACAAAACATGTGAATGTCCCTCAGAGGTCTTACATGATGTAACATAATTACAGAATAAAACAACAATATACACATAAGAAAATAAGCCAACCAAAACCGTCACTATATGTGCCCTGTAATCCAAAGCCACACATTATATATCGAAATGTCTGAAACAAAATGAGGAACCCGTTCCTGTACTTTATTTTAGCGTAAATATACTACTAAAAAAAAAATAACAAGAAATGTTGGAAAAAATCTTTTTTTTTGCGTTTTATCCCCAAAGTCAGTGAAAAAGATATTTTTAAAAAGCCCCATATGTCACAGAAAAAGAAAAACACAGCAAAAATAATTTTGGTAGCTTAAGGAAAAACAATAGTTCATTACTAGAGATGAGCGAGCACACTCGTCCGAGCTTGATGCTCGTTCGAGTATTAGGGTGCTCGAGATGCTCGTTACTCGAGACGAACACTACGCGGTACACAAATCAATTGCATTTTCCTTTCCTGCATGTTTAGCGCCTTTTTCTAGCCAATAAACATGCGGGGAAGGCATTACCACTTCCTGCAGTGATGTGCCAGCCCTCCACCCCCCCACCCACAGTAGTGAGTCGCTGGCAAGATCAGGTGACTGACGAGTACTTTAAGTGGTCTAGGCCTGTTCACAGACTTTCACTTATAGTGTTCTCAGCCTGCAGTGCATTACACCGAGGTCTCACCATGAAACAGCACTTTAATATTTCCTAGACTACTGCAAAGTATTTCAGCTATAGCGTTCTTAGTCTGCAGTGTATTATGCAGAGTTTAGGGACAGAGCTGCCTATATAGGGAAAGTTTTACAGTCGTAATCTTCTGTACAATAACCCCAATGGTCCTTTTTAGGGCAACTTCTCACCTTATGCATTATAGTTGCATTATAGGCTGGCTGGGAGCAGTAGTGCATCAATTTTTTTTTTTATTACGCATCTAGGCCTGTTCCCAGCCTTTCACTTATAGCGTTCTCAGCTTGCAGTGCATTACACCGAGGTCTTACCGTGAAGCAGCACTTTAATATTTCCTAGGCTACTGCAAAGTATTTCAGCTCTGCAACTGTGCAGAGCGTCTCACAATACCTTTTCCTTCGGGGGGTTGAGATAGCCACACTTACCAGCACTATCCACTGGCTTTAGAGTCTTCTCCCACTCCATACAGTCTCTCTTATCTACAAGTGTCTGCGAGTGGTAAATTACCCCTAGGTATCAGCGCAAGACAGCGGGTTAATTTTTTCAAGTCACAGCATAGAGCCCCCACTATCTACAAGTCTCTGTGTGCGGTGAATTAGCCACAGTTGTCAGCGCTGTACAGTGGGGTAATTTATTTGGGTCCTGCTCTATTCTTGGGTCCGCGTGGTAGACCTTTATTACAAACTGAGCAGTGCGAGCAAATGCTATCGTGGATGGCAGAAAACGCGTCCAGCAATGTATCGACCACCCAGTCTTGTACGCAGTCAACTACTCCCGGACTAGGGACTGCTGCAACTCTGAATCCTCTGGCTGCTCCTCCTTCCCCCCAGCCTCCTCACTCCATGAAAATGACATCTTCTGAGCAGGCAGACTCCCAGGAACTGTTCTCCGGTCCCTGCCCTGAGTGGGAAAAAACGGTTCCTCTCTCACCTGAGGAGTTTGTCGTGACCGATGCCCAACCTTTGGAAAGTTCCAGGAGTCCGGGTGATGAGGCTTGGGGCTTCCGGCAACTGTCTCAAGAGCTTTTTGTGGATGAGGATGATGAGACACACTTGTCTGTCAGTGAGGTAGTAGTAAGGGCAGTAAGTCCGAGGGAGGAGCGCACAGAGGATTCAAAGGAAGAGCAGCTGGACGATGAGGTGACTGACCCCACCTGGTTTGCTAAGCCTACTGAGGACAGGGCTTCAGAGGGGGAGGCAAGTTCAGCAGCAAGACAGGTTGGAAGAGGCAGTGGAGTGGCCAGGGGTAGAGGCAGGGCTAGAGCGAAGAATCCCCCAACTGTTTCCCAAAGCACCCCCTCGCGGCAAGCCTCCGTGCAGAGGGCTAGGTGCTCAAAGGTGTGAATGTTTTTTAGTGAGAGCGCGGATGACCAACGAACAGTGCTGTGCAACCTGTGTCGCACCAAAATCAGCCGGGGAGTCACCACTACCAGCCTCACCACCACCAGCACGCGCAGGCATATGATGGCCAAGCACCCCACAAGGTGGGCCGAAGGCCATTCACCGCCTCCGGGTCACACCACTGCCTCTTCCCCTGTGACCCAACCTGCGACACAGATCCACTCCCCTCCCAGGGCACAGGCACGAGCGCCTGCTGGCCTGCACCCACGCCCTCACCTCCACCGTCCTCCACTCCATCCAGCAATGTCTTTCAGCGCAGTGTTCAGCTGTCGCTAACACAAGCGTTGGAGCGAAAGCGCAAATACGCCGCCACCCACCCACACGCACAAGCTTTAAATGTGCACATTGCCAAATTAATCAGCCTGGAGATGCTGCCGTACAGGCTTGTGGAAACGGAGGCTTTCAAAAACATGATGGCGGCGGTGGTCCCGCGCTACTCGGTCCCCAGTCGCCACTTTTTTTCCCGGTGTGCTGTCACAGCCCTACACCAGCACGTCTCCCGCAACATAAATCGTGCCCTCACCAACGCGGTTACTGGGAAGGTCCACTTAACCACGGACACGTGGTCAAGTACAGGCGGGCAGGGCCACTATATCTCCCTGACGGCACATTGGGTGAACTTGGTGGAGGCTGGGACTAAGTCAGAGCCTGGGACCGCTCACATCCTATCCACACCCAGAATAGCGGGTCCTACTTCGGTGCTGGTATCTGCTGCATTTTATGCCACCTCCTCCAAACCCTTCCCCTCCTCCTCCTCTGCCAACTCTACCTCTAAATTAAGAAGTGTGAGCACATCGCCAGCAGTCGGTATCGTGCGGCGAGGCAGCACAGCGGTGGGCAAGCACCAGCAAGCCGTGCTGAAACTAATTAGCTTAGGTGACAAGAGGCACACGACCCCCGAGCTGCTGCAGGGTCTGACAAAGCAGACCGACTTCTAGCTTTTGCCGCTGAGCCTCCAACCGGGCATGATCGTGCGTGACAATGGCCGTAACCTGGTGGCGGCTCTGCAGCTCGGCAGCCTCACACACGTGCCATGCCTGGCCCATGTCTTCAATCTGGTGGTTCAGCGGTTTCTGAAAAACTACCCCCACTTGTCTGACCAGCTCAGCAAGGTGCGCCGCGTTTGCACACATTTCCGCAAGTCCACCACGGATGCTGCCACCCTGAGGACCCTGCAACATCAGTTTCAGCTACCACAGCACAGACTGCTGTGCGACGTGCCCACACGCTGGAATTCTTTGCTGCACGTGTTCCCTAGGCTGTACGAGCAGTGTAGAGCAATATGGGCAGCGGAGTGGTTGTCAGCCTCCGCAATTCTTTACTGAGGAGTGGGCATGGATGGCAGATATCTGCCAGGTCCTCAGAAACTTTGAGGAGTCTACCCAAATGGTAAGCAGCAGTGCGCCCATAATTAGCGTTACCATCCCGCTGCTTTGCCTGCTGAGAAGTTCGCTGCTAAGCATAAAGGCCGACACTTTGCGGTTGGAACAGGAGACGGGGATGACAGTATGTTGCTTGATAGCCAGACCCCTGTCATGTCTATATCTCAGCGCGTTTTGCAGAAGGAGGAGGAGGGGGAAGAGACAGCTGGCCACACTGCAGAGGGTACCCATGCAGCGTGCCTCTCATCTGTTCAGCGTGTATGGGCTGAAGAGGAGGAGGAGGATCCTGAAAGTCATCCTCCTAGCGAGGACAGCAATGTGTTGAGTACTGGGTATAAGGAGAACCTTTCCACTCTCATTCCCGAAGAGGAAAGGGGTACCAGAGTGATGCAATACCACAGGGCCCTGGTGGAAAAAGTGATAATAAAGTTCCCATCTGACAGCGCTAGTGGCAGAAGACGCAGTTCAGCAGGCCAAGTAGTAGAGGGGGCGCGGGGATCAGGCAGCATGTCGAGCGCAGGCAGGGGAACACTCTCCAAGGCCTTTGCCAGTTTTATGGCTCCTCAACAAGACTGTGTCACCACTCCCCAGTCAAGGCTGAGTCGGAGGGAGTACTGTAAAAAGATGGTGAGGGAGTACGTAGCCGATCGTACGACCATCCTTCGTGATGCCTCTGCTCCATACAACTATTGAGTGTCAAAGCTGGACACATGGCACGAACGTGCGCTGTATGCCCAGGAGGTGCTGGCCTGCCCTGCCGCTAGTGTCTTGTCAGAGAGGGTGTTTAGTGCAGGTGGGGGAATCATCACGGATAAGCGTACCCGCCTGTCAACTGCCAGCGCCGACATGCTTACACTCATAAAGATGAACAAAGCCTGGATTTCCCCAGACTTCTCTTCTCCAACGGTAGAAAGCAGCGGAACATAATGATTCTTTTCGCTACAACAGGAGAAAAATGCATCCTCTATCACCACAAAAAAAAGGGGAATTAGCTTCGTCAATCACTCTCGGATATTATTACTCCTCCTACTCCTCCTCTTAAAACAGCATGTCATCACGCTGAACTGCCAATTTGTCTGTGGCCCAAAGCCTCTGTTTAAAACTTTTTTACAATTTTTAAAGTTTCCAAAGTTTTTATACTTTAACTGAAACCAATTTTTTTGGAGGGCTGCCTCCGGGCTCTGTTACAAGTTATGCAACAGCGAGCTGTATCTTTAAAAAATGTTTATGGGTTTCACCTGCCCTCGTGTAGCAGCAGTGTAGGCTGACCCCAGTAACATTTCATTTGCAGCAGTATTGACAGAGTGCAGTAACTTTTCAGTTGTAGTAACAGTATCGACAGACCCCAGTAACATTTACGTAGAAGCAGTATGGGCAAAGCAGCAGATTCACATTTCTCTTGCAGCAGTATAGGGAGAGCACAGTATTTGTAACATTTCAGTAGTAGCAGTATAGTCAGACCCCAGTAACATTTACGTTGAAGCAGTATGGGCAAAGCAGCAGATTCACATTACCCTTGCAGCAGTGTAGGGAGAGCATAGTGTTTGTAACATTTCAGTAGTAGCAGTATAGTCAGACCCCAGTAACATTTACGTAGAAGCAGTATGGACAAAGCAGCAGATTCACATTTCCCTTGCAGCAGTGTAGGGAGAGCATAGAATTTGTAACATTTCAGTAGTAGAAGTATAGTCAGACCCCAGTAACATTTACGTAGAAGCAGTATGGGCAAAGCAGCAGATTCACATTTCCCTTGCAGCAGTGTAGGGAGAGTACAGCATTTGTAACATTTCAGTAGTAGCAGTATAGTCAGACCCCAGTAACATTTACGTAGAAGCAGTATGGGCAAAGCAGCAGATTAACATTTCCCTTGCAGCAGTGTAGGGAGAGCACAGCTTTTGTAACATTTCAGTAGTAGCAGTATAGACAGGCCCCAGTAACATTTACGTAGAAGCAGTATGGGCAGAGCCCAGTATTAGTTACATTTCAGTTATAGCAGTATAGACATGCCCCAGTAACATTTCCGTTGAAGCAGTATGGGCAGAGCCCAGTATTAGTAACATTACAGTAGTAACAGTATACACAAACCAAGGTAACATTTCAGGAGCAGAAGTATCGGCAGACCGAAGTTACATTTCTGTTGCAGAAGTATAGTCAGACCCCTGTAGCATTGCTGTGGCAGAAGTAAAGGGAGGCAGAACAGAGTTACATTTCTGTAGCAAAAGTGTAGACCAACCCCAGACACAGTGGTGTACCATGAGTGCAGGCGAAGCCCATAAAAATTACTTGGATTACAATGTAGGCGAGGGCCCGAAAAATTGGTGTACCGACAGTACAAATGTACCCCAGAAAAATTGCCCATGACCAACCCAGAGGGCAGGTGAAACCCATTAATCGCTTGGCTTACTGTGGCTTAATTTGTAACTAGGCCTGGAGGCAGCCCAGTCAAAATAAAAATTGGTTCAGGTGGAAGTTTCAATGCTTTGTTGAGAATTGAAAAGTATAAATATTGTTTAGAAAAGTTATATGAGCCTTTTGGGCCACAGAAAAATTGCCCGTTCGGGGTGATTACGTGAGGTTTCAGGAGGAGGAGCAGGAGCAGGAGGAGGAGGACGAATATCATACACAGATTGACAAAGGTAAAGGTCCCCATTTTTTGAGGTGATAGAGAACAATGCTTGCATCCGCGGTTGCAGCGAAAATAATCTTTAGGTACCACTGCTGTCCGCTGGTGGAGAAGAGAAGTCTGGGGAAATCCAGGCTTTGTTCATCTTTATGAGTGTAAGCCTGTCGGCACTGGCAGTTGACAGGCGGGTACGCTTGTCTGTGATGATTCCCCAGCTGCACTAAATACCCTCTCTGACAAGACACTAGCGGCAGGGCAAGCCAGCACCTCCAGGGCATACAGCGCGAGTTCGTGCCACGTGTCTAGCTTTGACACCCAGTAGTTGTATGGAACAGAGGCGTCACGGAGGACAGTGGTACGATCGGCTACATACTCCCTCACCATCTTTTTACAGTGCTCCCTCCGACTCAGCCTTGACTGGGGAGGTGTAACAGATAGTCATGCTAGGGAGCCATAAAGCTGGCAAAGGCCTTGGAGAGTGTTCCCCTGCCTGCGCTGAACATGCTGCCTGATCTACACGCCTCCCCTTCTACTTGGCCCTCGGAACTGCGCCATCTGCCACTAGCGCTGTTGGATGCATCACTCTCAAACCCCTTTCCTCTTTGGGAATGAGAGTGGAAAGGTTCTCCTTATACCGTGGGTTGAGCAGTGTACACCCAGTAATCCGTAGTGGATAGAATGCGTCTAACGTGAGGGTCACCAGAAAGGCATGCTAACATGAAGTCCGCCATGTGTGCCAGGGTACCTGTACGCAACATATGGCTGTCCTCACTAGGAAGATAACTTTCAGGATCCTCCTCCTCCTCCTCCTCAGGCCATACATGCTGAATGGATGAGAGGCAAGCAGCATGGGTACCCTCTGCAGTGGGCCCAGCTGTCTCTTCCTCCTCAGGCTCCTCCTCCTCCTCAACGCGCTGAGATATAGACATGAGGGTGCTTTGACTATCCAGCGACATACTGTCTTCCCCCGCCTCCGTTTCCGACCGCAAAGCGTCAGCCTTTATGCTTTGCAGGGAACTTCTCAACAGGCATAGCAAGGAAATGGTGACGCTAATGATTGCAGCATCGCCGCTCACCATTTGGGTAGACTCCTCAAAGTTTACAAGGACCTGGCAGATATCTGCCATCCAGGTTCACTCCCCTGTAAAAAAAATTGAGGAGGTTGACTCCCACTACGCCGCCCATGTTGGAGTTGGTATTCCACTATAGCTCTACGCTGCTCATACAGCCGGGACAACATGTGGAGCGCAGAGTTCCACCGTGTGGGCACGTCGCAAAGCAGTCGGTGCACTGGCAGATTAAACCGATGTTGTAGGGTCCGCAGGGTGGCAGCGTCCATGTTGAACTGAGGTCTGACAAGTGTGGGTAGCCTTTCAGAAACTGCTGAACCACCAAATTAAAGACATAGGCCAGGCATGGCACGTGCATGAGGCTGCCGAGTTGCAGAGCCGCCACCAGGTTACAGCCGTTGTCACACACGACCATGCCCGGATGGAGGCTCAGTGGCGAAAGCCAGCGGTCGGTCTGCTCTGTCAGACCGTGCAACAGTTCGTGGGCCGTGTGCCTCTTCTCTCCTAAGCTGAGTAGTTTCAGCATGGCCTGCTGACGCTTGCCCACCGCTGTGCTGCCGCGTCGCGCGACACCGACTGCTGGCGACGTGCTGCTGCTGACACGTCTTTATTGCGAGGTAGAGGTTGCGTTGGAGGAGGAGGAAGGTTTAGTGGAGGTGGCATACACCGCCGCAGATACCAGCACCGATCTGGGGCCCGCAATTCTGGGGGTGGGTAGGACATGAGCGGTCCCAGGCTCTGACTCGGTCCCAGCCTCCACTAAATTCACCCAATGTGCCGTCAGGGAGATATAGTGGCGCTGCCCGCCTGTGCTTGTCCACGTGTCCGTTGTTAAGTGGACCTTGCCAGTAACCGAGTTGGTGAGTACAATGTTGCATAAGACGTGGTCGTGCAGGGCTGGGACGGCACACCGTGAAAAACAGTGGCGACTGGGGACAGAGTAGCGCGGGGCCGCCGCTGCCATCATGTTTTTGAAAGCCTCAGTTTCCACAAGCCTGTAGGGGAGCATTTCCAGGCTGATCAATTTGGCTAAGTGGACATTTAAAGCTTAAGTGTGCGGGTGCTTGGCGGCGTATTTGCGCTTTCGCTCCAACGATTCTCTTAGCGACAGCTGGACGCTGTGCTGAGAGACATTGCTGGATGGGGCCGAAGACAGCGGAGGTGAGGGTGTGGGTCCAGGCCAGGAGACGCTCATGCCTGTGTCGTGAGAGGTGGGTTGGATCTCAGTGGCAGCTTGGGGCCCAGGGGGAGAGGCAGTGGCGCAAGCCGGAGGCGGTGAACGGCCTTCGTCCTACCTTGGGGGGTGCTTGGCCATCATATGCCTGCTCATGCTGGTGGTGGTGGCTCCCTGGCTGATCTTGGCGCGACAAAGGTTGCACACCACTGTTCGTCGGTAGTCCGCGGTCTCAGTGAAAAACTGCCACACCTTAGAGCACCTCGGCCTCTGCACGGTGGCTTGGTGCGAGGGGGTGCTTGGGGAAACAGCTGGTGGATTATTCGCTCTGGCCCTGCCTCTACCCCTGGCCCCCCACTGCCTCTTCCAACCTGTCCCGCGGCTACAATTGCCTCCCCCTCTGAAGACCTGTCCTCAGTTGGCTTATCACACCAGGTGGGGTCAGTCACCTCATTGTCCAGCGGCTCTTCCTCCGAATCCTCTGTGCGCTCCTCCCTCGAACTTACTGCCCTTACTACTGCCTCACTGATAGACAACTGTGTCTCATCGTCATCATCCTCCTCACCCACTGAAAGCTCTTGACAGTTGCCGGAAGTCCCCAGCCTCATTCCCTGGACCCCGGGAACTTTCCAAAGGTTGGGCATCGGTCACAACAAACTCCTCTGGTGGGAGAGGAACCATTGTTGCCCAATCTGGGCAGGGGCCCGAGAACAGTTCCTGGGAGTCTGCCTGCTCCTCAGAATGTGTCATTTTCATGGAGTGAGGAGGCTGGGAGGAAGGAGGAGCAGCAGCCAGAGGATTCAGAGTTGCAGCAGTGGATGGCGTAGAAGACTGGGTGGTCCATAGATTGCTGGATGCACTTTCTGCCATCCACGACAGGACCTGCTCACACTGCTGGGTTTTTAATAAAAATCTACGACGTGGACCCAAAAATTGTGATGTGAAGCTGGGAACCCCAGAAACTGTCCTCTCTCCTACTCCCGCAGCAGCCAGCTGTAATTCACCTGGACCAGGAACTCTGCCTATACCCACACCCTCACTTGGAACTCCGTGTCCTCGCCCGCGTCCATGTCCTCTACCCCTACCCTTCAGCATGGTGGATTAAGAATCGAGCAGACACTGAGCGGTGTAAAAAAATTTTTGAATTATTGCCACGCAGTTGGTGCCTGCCACCGGTTATACAACGCAAAATGAAGCCAGAGATAAATTATAAGGAAGGATGCAAGCAAGACTAGCTGCGCACTATGCAGTTGAGATGCAGCTCAAGTCCCACAGGCCACGCAGTGATATGCACTGGGTTACAAGCAGCCGTAAAAAGGATTTCTTTTTTAAAATTTGTTTTTTTCCAATGCAATGCAGGTAATGGAGCGTGTATTGGACTCTCCCTCTATGGCTGTCTGGCACCGTACACTGCGCCGGCAGCTGACTGGTAACACAGAGCTATCAAAAATATTAGTCCTTTCTTGGGGTGCAATTGGAGGCGGAGAGCGCTTACGTTACACTAACTGCCCCCAGCAAAAAATGAATCTGAAGACTGAACTCAGGCCTTGCTGTGCACTATGCAGTTCAGATTCACCTCAAGTCCCACAGGCCACGCAGTAATGTGCACTGGGTTACAAGCAGACAGAAAAAGGGTTTCTTTTTTAAAATTTGTTTTTTTCCAATGCAATGCAGGCAATGGAGCGTGTATTGGACTCTCCCTCTATGACTGTCTGGCACCGTACACTGCACCGGCAGCTGACTATTATTAACACAGAGCGGTGAAAAATATTAGTGCTTTCTTGGCGTGCACTTGGAGGCAGAGAGTGCTTACGTTGCACTAACTGCCCCCAGCAACAAATGTAACTAAAGGCTGAACTCAGGCCTGGCAGTGCAATGCTGAGGTACTACAACTCCCAGCAACCACGGAGTTAAATGCACAGGTAGCCCTAAGAAGGAGCATTGGGATTGTTTTAGACAGGATTCCACACTACCATTGTCCCTGCCTCACCAATACTTCCCCTATACTACGTAGTACAGACTGCAGCCTGAGAACGCTATAGCTGTAATGGGGCTGCACGCCCTATATACAAAAAAAAAAAATGCAAAACTGCTCCCAGAACCCACAACAGTAGTGCACTAGGTGAGCTGTGGCCCTAAGAAGGACCGTTGGGGTTCTTGTAGACGCCAACACTCTCCCTATAATATCAGCAGCAGCAGCACTCTCCCTAATCTCTGCCAGCGTGCGTCTGTGGCGAGCCCCGGGCGGCGCCACTTTATATACTCGGTGGTCACTTGATCTCTCCAGCCACTCACTGCAGGGGGGTGGGATAGGGCTGGAACGTCACAGGAGGAAGTTGTAATGCCTTTCCTGCGTTTCTGTTGGCCAGAAAATAGCGCAAATCTTTCAGGGAAGGAAATGGAATTGACTCGAACACCGCGTGGTGCTCGTCTCGAGTAACGAGCATCTCGAACACCCTAATACTCGAACGAGCTTCGAGCTCGGACGAGTATGCTCGCTCATCTCTATCAATCACCATGTAATAATTTAAACCAATACTTGGTCACCATGACCCAAGTAACCATATAATTTATGAAAGCCTTGTCAATCCGATGCCAGCCCCCATCCCACCATCCCACCATCTACTTTGTAATAACTAAATGAGGACTAAGTTCTCCAAACTCAAGCCCCCCTCTCAAACCAATAATTGGTCAGCACAACACAAGTAACCATATAACTTATGAGACTCCAGCCCCCTGAGGGCTTCCCTTTTAATCGAATACCGCGACGGCGTAACACAAAAGGGGATGGAGGGCAAGGAATTTTCACTTGGATTTGTTAACTGCTGTTGCCTCACTAATCTCCAGGATTCTTATAGAGCAGCTTCCCCCTTAGTTCTTCAGCCAGCCAATCATCTGCTGTTACTAGGCCAGCAATTCTGCTCCTCTTTTTCCCTAATTTCTGCCCTTGCCAATCAGACACCATTGTACGGCCAGCTGCTATTGGGGCACATAGTCAAGAATCTTCCAATGATGATCTCATCTAACCCTGAAATAAACTCAAGCACAAGGTTACATCCCTAACCCTCATAACTGAGGTCATATATATTATACTTACCATTAAATGCTCAGATCCAATGGCGCTTTTCTGCTTAATGGTTATCAAGCTTTCATTGGGATCTTATTGTCACCACGACACAAGTAACCATATAATTTATGAGGGCCTTGTCAAGCTGACACCAGTCCCTATACCACCATCAACTTTGTAATAACTTAAATGAGGACTTAGTTCTCCAAACTTAAGTTCCCCACAAGCCATGTCACCTCAGGACATGGCCCCAGCACAAGCCATGTCCCCCAAGGACATTGCCCACCATACCCACAGTCTTCTCCATCAATTATTGTAAATTCATATTAAAAACTCAGTGTGTCTAAAAACTAAATCGTCTTCAAAGAGGGAGAAATTTTTATAATGCTCTGTTCACTCACTTATGTATTTTAGAAAACTAAACTCATGAAGGGACCAGAGAAATTGGGGAATTATTTCAGATAAACACAAAATTACCGTAGGAAACATAAATCTAACGTCCAATAAATCTTGTTTGACTTTACATAATAACTCCAGTGTATTGACTTTCCAAACAGCATTTCCTCCAATATGTAGAAGAATATGGAGAAGAATATATTTTGTTCTTGCTATTAAGTTCCTCTAATAAAATGAACCAATTTAGCCCTAAACAATCATCCCAATAAATATAAAATTTGGGCTCATCTAAAGCAAGGTCGATGGAGTATAGCTTTTCATTTGCCCTAGTCCAGAAAACTAGAATGTCCAACAACCCAAACCATTTTACTTATTCCACCTAGAAATAGAAAGAATTCAGTCCACTAACATATAAATTAAAACAAGCAGATGCCCATTGTATCAACACGGGGGGTTAATGAGTACACCAAATGGTCACTTTTACCTCTTTGTTAGTTTATTCATATAAGTTTTAGCAGAACATAAATGACTTGGTCTCCAGAGAAATGATAAAGTTTGTAAAAGTCCTTTCTATTTAACCCTTCGCAGTCCACAGGAGGAGCAATATCAGCTTGCTTCAGCACAGCACTTTATACAAGTAAATCAACTTAAATGTCCTTTTTCATTCGGTTCAATAAACAGTCCAACTGTGGTTCTCACCCACTCTCCAGGGCAGCTTCATTCAGTTGTCTTCAGAACTCACTTTGTTTTCACCCCAACCTTCCTGAGGCACATGAACAGTCTCTTTCAGCGTCCAGATCTCTCTCCAGACCTCAATCCCAGGGCCAGAGCTCCCCAAGCGTCCCGCCAGAACAATGCAGCTCTCCGCCTGGTAACAGCGTCTATCTCTGTTTACAACAGAAGTCAGGTTAACCAGAAGTCTGGTCACAATACAAGTCTGGTTCTCCCAGACACACACACCTCCTCCTTAGTTCTACCTGTCCCTTTACATAGCTTGCTGGTTCAGGTGGAAGATCTGGCCTGGAGTAATATTGGACCGATCTACATCACAGAAGCTAACAACTTCTGTGACATACATCTTCCATTCCATACTATACCTGTGGGGTGTTTTTCCTCTTGTCTCAGGCACCATACTGACTGTCTGTTGCCCCCTACAGGCCGCTCTCTGCAGTGCACCCCTACATCATCAACCCATTTTTTTATTTTTTTTTTATTCTTATTTATTTTTTTAAACCGGATATCCTTAGGCCGGCTTCACACTGGCGTTGGAATCACACATTTTCTCTGCATTGCGATTCTGCGAGAGATCGCAAGATTATGAATCCTATGGTTCCCTATAGCTAACGTCACATCTGCGATCCTGTGACGCTTGCAATCCTGTGATCTCTACAATTTGCGGCATGTACATTCTTTTTGCGATCTTGCCCATTGTTTCCAATGGGGTCGGCGGCAGCAGCGCCAGCCCCATTGAAATCAATGGGAGATGCTCGGGATTCTCTGCCATTGCTGTGACAGCAGTGGCAGTGGACTCCCCATGATGAGGATTTTCAGGGGAGGGGGGTGGGGGGGCTTGAAATATAAGCCCTGCCCCGAAAATAATCCGTAACTGTAAAAAAAAATATATATAAGAATACATCACCTTAGTAGCGCTGTTATCTTCAGCGCGTCTTCTTTCAAGTCCCTGCACTCTTCTTCCGATTCCCTTCTGGCCTGCCGTGGATTGAAAATCCCTACCTCCTAAAAGCACTGCCTCTGATTGGCTGAGCACGGTGACCAATCAGAGTCAGCACCTTCAGAAGGTCAGAATTTTCAATCCCCAGCCAGTAAAGAAGGAGAGGAAGAGTGCGGCAGACCTGCTAGAAGACGCGCCAGAGATAAGGTGATGTATTCTTTTTTTTTTTACAGTTATGGATTACTTTCGGGGTAGGGCTTATATTTCAAGCCCCCCTCCTTCTGCCCGATAATCCTCGTTGTGGAGAGTCCCCTGCCATTGCTGTCACAGCAGTGGCAGAGGATCGCGATCGTGTCCCATTGATTACAATGCAGCTGGCGCTGCTGCCACTATCTCCTGCCATTGCTATGACAGCCACAGCAGGAGATTCCTTCATCCCTGCGGGGATGAGAGGCTGTTTACCTGCAGAAACACCTAGCATCCAGTGCTTCAAGAAGGATTGCGAGAGCGATATCGGGAAGTCAATCACATCCTGATATCGCTCTCGCCAGTGTGCAGGAGCCCTGGGATTGTCCACTTGTAAACTATTGATGGCTTATCCTCAGGATAAGATATCAATTGTAGATCAGCAGGAGTCTGCCATCTGGGATCCTCACAGTACAGCTGTTCGCAGGGCCAGTGTGCTCATGCACGTAGCTGATTTCTACAGGAAGCAGACAGTTCCATTCCCACTACAAGTCAAGTAAATGGAAACTTGGACTGCAGTAGCAAGCCTCGCCACTGCAGTGAGAACAGAGCTATTTGCTTCCTGCAGAAATCAGTTCAGTGCACAAGCAAACAGCTAATAAATGAGGAACCCAGACGGCAGACTCCTGAGGATCTACCATCAATGACTTGTCCTGAGGATAGGCCATCAATAGTTATCAACTGGACGACCCCTTTAATTTTCATTGCAACTAGGGCCACATGAATGCCTGACAGCTCTATTTACTACAGTAAATTCTTACAGCTGCACACAAGGATAGGAATGCATACCACTGGATAATCTATATATATATAAAAATGAATGTATGTATGTCTGTCTGTCTGTCTGTCTGTCCTTTATGCGCTACTACACCATTCATCCGATCGCCATGAAACTTTGGGAAGTTGTTGAGTACACTCCTGGGAAGATTACTGGCATAGTACATTTATGTTATGTTAAATGGTGCGCGTGCGAGCGTCGTCGACAGTTACGCCCCCCCCCCCCCCACGTAGATCATTCGATTTTCATCATTGCCACTAATTCTCTCACTTCCCGGTGTCGTAGAAACATGAAATTTGGCACGAGCATTGACTATGTCATAAATAGGAAAAGGTAATGGGTCCCAACTCGATTATTCAATTCTATGTGCATATGAATTAGCGTCCAAATTTTACGTACGGAATCTAATTCTCTCACTTCCTAATGTCATCTATATATATAAAAATGAATGTGGCGCGCATGCGAGCATCGTCGACAGTTATGCCCCCCCCCCCCAGACAAAGATCGTTTGATTTCCATCTCAAGCACGAAAGCAAAAGGCATTTCGAGCAACGGGATGAGTGTTCAACTACAAAATGATGCGTCCGCCGAACGTTTCGCAAGACAATTGCTGGGTATTGAGAATGCTGAGGTAAAATAAAAGCTGTGCTGTGATTGGTTGCTATTTCTTATACTGCTGAGGTAACATGAAAGCTGTGCTGTGATTGGTTGCTATTTCTTATACTGCTGAGGTAACATGAAAGCTGTGCTGTGATTGGTTGTTATATATTATACTGCTGAGGCAACATGAAAACTGCGATGTGATTGGTTGCTATTTCTCTTACTGCTGAGGTAACATGAAAGCTGCGCTGTGATTGGGTGTTATATATTATAAAGTTGAGGTAACATGGAAGCTGCGCTGTGATTGGTTGTTATCTATATATATAAAAACGAATGTATGTCTGTCTGTCTGTCTTCGCAGCAACGCGCGACGGGTAACCTAGTCTATATGTATAAAAATGAATGTATGTCTGTCTGTCTGTCTGTCCTTTATGCATTACTACACCATTCATCCGATCGCCATGAAACTTTGGGAAGTTGTTGAGTACACTCCTGGGAAGGTTTCTGGCATAGTACATCTATCCTATGATAGGTGGCGCGCGTGCGAGCGTCGTCGACAGTTATGCCCCCCAGACAAAGATCGTTTGATTTCCATCTCAAGCACGAAAGCAAAAGGCATTACGAGCAACGGGATGCGTGTTCAACTACAAAATGATGCATCCGCCGAGCGTTTCGCAAGACAATTGCTGGATATTGAGAATGCTGAGGTAACATGAAAGCTGTGCTGTGATTGGTTGTTATTAGAGATGAGCGAACGTACTCGGCCATGCCCCTTTTTCACCCGAGTACCACGATTTTCGAGTACTTCCGTACTCGGGCGAAAAGATTCGGGGGGCGCCGTGGGTAAGTGGGGGGTTGCAGCGGAGAGTGGGGGGGAGAGGGAGAGAGAGAGGGCTCCCCCCTGTTTCCCGCTGCTACCCCCCACGCCGCCACGCCTCCTCCCGCCCCCCGGCGCCCCCAAATCTTTTCACCCAATTACTGAAGTACTCGAAAATCGCGGTGCTTGATCGAGTAATTACTCAAAACGAGTACGTTCGCTCATCTCTAGTTGTTATATATTATACTGCTGAGGTAACATGAAAGCTGTGCTGTGATTGGTTGCTATTTCTTATACTGCTGAGGTAACATAAAGCTGTGCTGTGATTGGTTGCTATTTCTTATACTGCTGAGGTCACATGAAAGCTGCGATGTGATTGGTTGTTATTTCTTATACTGCTGAGGTAAAATGAAGGCTGTGCTGTGATTGGTTGCTATTTCTTATACTGCTGAAGTAAAATGAAAGCTGTGCTGTGATTGGTTGCTATTTCTTATACTGCTAAGTTAACATGAAAGCTGCGCTGTGATTGGTTGTTATTTCTTATACTACTGAGGTAAAATAAAAGCTGCACTGTGATTGGTTGATAATTGATATATATTATACTGCTGAGGTAACATGAAAGCTGTGCTGTGATTGGTTGCTATTTCATATACTGCTAAGTTAACATGAAAGCTGCGCTGTGATTGGTTGTTATATATTATACTGCTGAGTGAGCATAAAAGCTGTGCTGCGATTGATTGCTCTTTCTTATACTGCTGATGTAACATGAAAGCTGCGCTGTGATTGGTTGCTATTTCTTATACTGCTGAGTTAAAATGAAAGCTGCGCTGTGATTGGTTGTTATATATTATACTGCTGAGGTAACATGAAAACTGCGCTGTGATTGGTGGCTATTTCTTATACTGCTGAAGTAAAATGAAAGCTGTGCTGTGATTGGTTGTTATATATTATACTGCTGAGGTAACATGAAAGCTGCGCTGTGATTGGTGGCTATTTCTTATACTGCTGAGGTAAAATGAAAGCTGTGCTGTGATTGGTTGTTATATATTATACTGCCGAGGTAACATGAAAGCTGTGCTGTGATTGGTTGTTATATATTATACTGCCGAGGTAACATGAAAGCTGCGCTGTGATTTGTTGTTATTTCTTATACCGCTGAAGTAACATAAAAAGCTGAGCTGTGATTGGTTGCTATTTCTTATACTGCTGAGTTAAAATGAAAGCTGCGCTGTGATTGGTTGTTATATATTATACTGCTGAGGTAACATGAAAGCTGCGCTGTGATTGGTGGCTATTTCTTATACTGCTGAGGTAACATGAAAGCTGTGCTGTGATTGGTTGCTATTTCTTATACTGCTGAGGTAACATAAAAAGCTGTGCTGTGATTGGTTGCTATTTCTTATACTGCTGAGGTAACATGAAAGCTGTGCTGTGATTGGTTGCTATTTCTTATACTGCTGAGTTAAAATGAAAGCTGCGCTGTGATTGGTTGCTCTCTCTTATACCGCTGAAGTAACATGAAAGCTGCGCTGTGATTGGTTGCTATTTCTTATACTGCTGAGGTAACATGAAAGCTGTGCTGTGATTGGTTGCTATATATTATACCGCTGAGGTAACATGAAAGCTGCGCTGGGATTGGTTGCTATTTCTTATATTGCTGAGGCAGAATAAAAGCTGCGCTGTGATTGGTTGCTATTTCTTATACTGCTGAGGTAAAATGAAAGCTGTGCTGTGATTGGTTGCGATATATTATACTGCTGAGGGAAGATGAAAGCTGCGCTGTGATTGGTGGCTATATATTATACTGCTGAGGTAACATGAAAGCTGCGCTGTGATTGGTTGTTATCTTTATATATATATATATATATATATATATATAAACGAATGTATGTCTGTCTGTCTTCGCAGCAATGCGCGACGGGTAAGTTAGTGGTGTATAAAAAGGTCTCTGAAGGTTGTTTAAAAAAAAAACCTTAAATAGTTTTGTTCACACATTGAGGAAATGCTGCAGATTTTCAGCAGCAACATTTTCTGTGTATGGACAGACACTAAATGACTGTATTCCAGAAAGTGTCAGACCATGGTTCCTTGCATCCACCTGAGGAGATTATTCTGACAGTCTACCCTTCTCCTATACAGCACATGTGCACATCCAGTTTTAATTCAGCCTTTGCTGTTACCATTGCACACAAAGGACACATCATCCATAAGGTATAATAGGTGATTTGTGAATTATCCCACAAGAAATAGAGCCTAGTGACAAGTGACTGGATCCAATCACCTCCAAATAGGGCTGTCTTCTACTAGACTGTTGGAACCCATCATTATGTTAGACTCTGGTACCCTGTTGGGCTGATAACTCTGAGTCCTCTGAATAGTCAATAATTCATTTTTGTCTTATTTTTTATGCAGATAAATGTAGGAATAACTCAGATTGTCCTTCTGAAGCCACTTGTATTGCGGAAACATGCAATTGTAAAGTTTGTAAACCCCAAGGAAATAACTGCATTACTTTGGTGAGATTGAATGGAGTTTGTCCAGGTAACCAGCTGTATGATAATATTCTAATATTAATTAAAGGAGTTTTCTGTCATTTTGAATTAATAGTCTATCCTTAGGATAACCCATCAACAAATGATCAGTGGAGATCTGACCCCCAGAACCCCATCCGATCAGCAGAACAATGGGGCCACATTATTCTTTACAATTCAGCCTCATTTATTCTGCTGCACAGCTGGTATCCTTGGGGTCGGCCCCCACTGCACATACATTGATAGTCTATCCTAAGTAAGGCTTCTTAAATCTTCTTCTTTATCAGATCCAAATACCACCGCTGGTCCTTTGCTGAAATCCTTTGCAGCGGAGAGTGGGGGGGAGAGGGAGAGAGAGAGGGCTCCCCCCTGTTTCCCGCTGCTACCCCCCACGCCGCCACGCCTCCTCCCGCCCCCCGGCGCCCCCAAATCTTTTCACCCAATTACTGAAGTACTCGAAAATCGCGGTGCTTGATCGAGTAATTACTCAAAACGAGTACGTTCGCTCATCTCTAGTTGTTATATATTATACTGCTGAGGTAACATGAAAGCTGTGCTGTGATTGGTTGCTATTTCTTATACTGCTGAGGTAACATAAAGCTGTGCTGTGATTGGTTGCTATTTCTTATACTGCTGAGGTCACATGAAAGCTGCGATGTGATTGGTTGTTATTTCTTATACTGCTGAGGTAAAATGAAGGCTGTGCTGTGATTGGTTGCTATTTCTTATACTGCTGAAGTAAAATGAAAGCTGTGCTGTGATTGGTTGCTATTTCTTATACTGCTAAGTTAACATGAAAGCTGCGCTGTGATTGGTTGTTATTTCTTATACTACTGAGGTAAAATAAAAGCTGCACTGTGATTGGTTGATAATTGATATATATTATACTGCTGAGGTAACATGAAAGCTGTGCTGTGATTGGTTGCTATTTCATATACTGCTAAGTTAACATGAAAGCTGCGCTGTGATTGGTTGTTATATATTATACTGCTGAGTGAGCATAAAAGCTGTGCTGCGATTGATTGCTCTTTCTTATACTGCTGATGTAACATGAAAGCTGCGCTGTGATTGGTTGCTATTTCTTATACTGCTGAGTTAAAATGAAAGCTGCGCTGTGATTGGTTGTTATATATTATACTGCTGAGGTAACATGAAAACTGCGCTGTGATTGGTGGCTATTTCTTATACTGCTGAAGTAAAATGAAAGCTGTGCTGTGATTGGTTGTTATATATTATACTGCTGAGGTAACATGAAAGCTGCGCTGTGATTGGTGGCTATTTCTTATACTGCTGAGGTAAAATGAAAGCTGTGCTGTGATTGGTTGTTATATATTATACTGCCGAGGTAACATGAAAGCTGTGCTGTGATTGGTTGTTATATATTATACTGCCGAGGTAACATGAAAGCTGCGCTGTGATTTGTTGTTATTTCTTATACCGCTGAAGTAACATAAAAAGCTGAGCTGTGATTGGTTGCTATTTCTTATACTGCTGAGTTAAAATGAAAGCTGCGCTGTGATTGGTTGTTATATATTATACTGCTGAGGTAACATGAAAGCTGCGCTGTGATTGGTGGCTATTTCTTATACTGCTGAGGTAACATGAAAGCTGTGCTGTGATTGGTTGCTATTTCTTATACTGCTGAGGTAACATAAAAAGCTGTGCTGTGATTGGTTGCTATTTCTTATACTGCTGAGGTAACATGAAAGCTGTGCTGTGATTGGTTGCTATTTCTTATACTGCTGAGTTAAAATGAAAGCTGCGCTGTGATTGGTTGCTCTCTCTTATACCGCTGAAGTAACATGAAAGCTGCGCTGTGATTGGTTGCTATTTCTTATACTGCTGAGGTAACATGAAAGCTGTGCTGTGATTGGTTGCTATATATTATACCGCTGAGGTAACATGAAAGCTGCGCTGGGATTGGTTGCTATTTCTTATATTGCTGAGGCAGAATAAAAGCTGCGCTGTGATTGGTTGCTATTTCTTATACTGCTGAGGTAAAATGAAAGCTGTGCTGTGATTGGTTGCGATATATTATACTGCTGAGGGAAGATGAAAGCTGCGCTGTGATTGGTGGCTATATATTATACTGCTGAGGTAACATGAAAGCTGCGCTGTGATTGGTTGTTATCTTTATATATATATATATATATATATATATATAAACGAATGTATGTCTGTCTGTCTTCGCAGCAATGCGCGACGGGTAAGTTAGTGGTGTATAAAAAGGTCTCTGAAGGTTGTTTAAAAAAAAAACCTTAAATAGTTTTGTTCACACATTGAGGAAATGCTGCAGATTTTCAGCAGCAACATTTTCTGTGTATGGACAGACACTAAATGACTGTATTCCAGAAAGTGTCAGACCATGGTTCCTTGCATCCACCTGAGGAGATTATTCTGACAGTCTACCCTTCTCCTATACAGCACATGTGCACATCCAGTTTTAATTCAGCCTTTGCTGTTACCATTGCACACAAAGGACACATCATCCATAAGGTATAATAGGTGATTTGTGAATTATCCCACAAGAAATAGAGCCTAGTGACAAGTGACTGGATCCAATCACCTCCAAATAGGGCTGTCTTCTACTAGACTGTTGGAACCCATCATTATGTTAGACTCTGGTACCCTGTTGGGCTGATAACTCTGAGTCCTCTGAATAGTCAATAATTCATTTTTGTCTTATTTTTTATGCAGATAAATGTAGGAATAACTCAGATTGTCCTTCTGAAGCCACTTGTATTGCGGAAACATGCAATTGTAAAGTTTGTAAACCCCAAGGAAATAACTGCATTACTTTGGTGAGATTGAATGGAGTTTGTCCAGGTAACCAGCTGTATGATAATATTCTAATATTAATTAAAGGAGTTTTCTGTCATTTTGAATTAATAGTCTATCCTTAGGATAACCCATCAACAAATGATCAGTGGAGATCTGACCCCCAGAACCCCATCCGATCAGCAGAACAATGGGGCCACATTATTCTTTACAATTCAGCCTCATTTATTCTGCTGCACAGCTGGTATCCTTGGGGTCGGCCCCCACTGCACATACATTGATAGTCTATCCTAAGTAAGGCTTCTTAAATCTTCTTCTTTATCAGATCCAAATACCACCGCTGGTCCTTTGCTGAAATCCTTTGCAGCGGAGAGTGGGGGGGAGAGGGAGAGAGAGAGGGCTCCCCCCTGTTTCCCGCTGCTACCCCCCACGCCGCCACGCCTCCTCCCGCCCCCCGGCGCCCCCAAATCTTTTCACCCAATTACTGAAGTACTCGAAAATCGCGGTGCTTGATCGAGTAATTACTCAAAACGAGTACGTTCGCTCATCTCTAGTTGTTATATATTATACTGCTGAGGTAACATGAAAGCTGTGCTGTGATTGGTTGCTATTTCTTATACTGCTGAGGTAACATAAAGCTGTGCTGTGATTGGTTGCTATTTCTTATACTGCTGAGGTCACATGAAAGCTGCGATGTGATTGGTTGTTATTTCTTATACTGCTGAGGTAAAATGAAGGCTGTGCTGTGATTGGTTGCTATTTCTTATACTGCTGAAGTAAAATGAAAGCTGTGCTGTGATTGGTTGCTATTTCTTATACTGCTAAGTTAACATGAAAGCTGCGCTGTGATTGGTTGTTATTTCTTATACTACTGAGGTAAAATAAAAGCTGCACTGTGATTGGTTGATAATTGATATATATTATACTGCTGAGGTAACATGAAAGCTGTGCTGTGATTGGTTGCTATTTCATATACTGCTAAGTTAACATGAAAGCTGCGCTGTGATTGGTTGTTATATATTATACTGCTGAGTGAGCATAAAAGCTGTGCTGCGATTGATTGCTCTTTCTTATACTGCTGATGTAACATGAAAGCTGCGCTGTGATTGGTTGCTATTTCTTATACTGCTGAGTTAAAATGAAAGCTGCGCTGTGATTGGTTGTTATATATTATACTGCTGAGGTAACATGAAAACTGCGCTGTGATTGGTGGCTATTTCTTATACTGCTGAAGTAAAATGAAAGCTGTGCTGTGATTGGTTGTTATATATTATACTGCTGAGGTAACATGAAAGCTGCGCTGTGATTGGTGGCTATTTCTTATACTGCTGAGGTAAAATGAAAGCTGTGCTGTGATTGGTTGTTATATATTATACTGCCGAGGTAACATGAAAGCTGTGCTGTGATTGGTTGTTATATATTATACTGCCGAGGTAACATGAAAGCTGCGCTGTGATTTGTTGTTATTTCTTATACCGCTGAAGTAACATAAAAAGCTGAGCTGTGATTGGTTGCTATTTCTTATACTGCTGAGTTAAAATGAAAGCTGCGCTGTGATTGGTTGTTATATATTATACTGCTGAGGTAACATGAAAGCTGCGCTGTGATTGGTGGCTATTTCTTATACTGCTGAGGTAACATGAAAGCTGTGCTGTGATTGGTTGCTATTTCTTATACTGCTGAGGTAACATAAAAAGCTGTGCTGTGATTGGTTGCTATTTCTTATACTGCTGAGGTAACATGAAAGCTGTGCTGTGATTGGTTGCTATTTCTTATACTGCTGAGTTAAAATGAAAGCTGCGCTGTGATTGGTTGCTCTCTCTTATACCGCTGAAGTAACATGAAAGCTGCGCTGTGATTGGTTGCTATTTCTTATACTGCTGAGGTAACATGAAAGCTGTGCTGTGATTGGTTGCTATATATTATACCGCTGAGGTAACATGAAAGCTGCGCTGGGATTGGTTGCTATTTCTTATATTGCTGAGGCAGAATAAAAGCTGCGCTGTGATTGGTTGCTATTTCTTATACTGCTGAGGTAAAATGAAAGCTGTGCTGTGATTGGTTGCGATATATTATACTGCTGAGGGAAGATGAAAGCTGCGCTGTGATTGGTGGCTATATATTATACTGCTGAGGTAACATGAAAGCTGCGCTGTGATTGGTTGTTATCTTTATATATATATATATATATATATATATATAAACGAATGTATGTCTGTCTGTCTTCGCAGCAATGCGCGACGGGTAAGTTAGTGGTGTATAAAAAGGTCTCTGAAGGTTGTTTAAAAAAAAAACCTTAAATAGTTTTGTTCACACATTGAGGAAATGCTGCAGATTTTCAGCAGCAACATTTTCTGTGTATGGACAGACACTAAATGACTGTATTCCAGAAAGTGTCAGACTGCGGTTCCTTGCATCCACCTGAGGAGATTATTCTGACAGTCTACCCTTCTCCTATACAGCACATGTGCACATCCAGTTTTAATTCAGCCTTTGCTGTTACCATTGCACACAAAGGACACATCATCCATAAGGTATAATAGGTGATTTGTGAATTATCCCACAAGAAATAGAGCCTAGTGACAAGTGACTGGATCCAATCACCTCCAAATAGGGCTGTCTTCTACTAGACTGTTGGAACCCATCATTATGTTAGACTCTGGTACCCTGTTGGGCTGATAACTCTGAGTCCTCTGAATAGTCAATAATTCATTTTTGTCTTATTTTTTATGCAGATAAATGTAGGAATAACTCAGATTGTCCTTCTGAAGCCACTTGTATTGCGGAAACATGCAATTGTAAAGTTTGTAAACCCCAAGGAAATAACTGCATTACTTTGGTGAGATTGAATGGAGTTTGTCCAGGTAACCAGCTGTATGATAATATTCTAATATTAATTAAAGGAGTTTTCTGTCATTTTGAATTAATAGTCTATCCTTAGGATAACCCATCAACAAATGATCAGTGGAGATCTGACCCCCAGAACCCCATCCGATCAGCAGAACAATGGGGCCACATTATTCTTTACAATTCAGCCTCATTTATTCTGCTGCACAGCTGGTATCCTTGGGGTCGGCCCCCACTGCACATACATTGATAGTCTATCCTAAGTAAGGCTTCTTAAATCTTCTTCTTTATCAGATCCAAATACCACCGCTGGTCCTTTGCTGAAATCCTTTGCAGCGGAGAGTGGGGGGGAGAGGGAGAGAGAGAGGGCTCCCCCCTGTTTCCCGCTGCTACCCCCCACGCCGCCACGCCTCCTCCCGCCCCCCGGCGCCCCCAAATCTTTTCACCCAATTACTGAAGTACTCGAAAATCGCGGTGCTTGATCGAGTAATTACTCAAAACGAGTACGTTCGCTCATCTCTAGTTGTTATATATTATACTGCTGAGGTAACATGAAAGCTGTGCTGTGATTGGTTGCTATTTCTTATACTGCTGAGGTAACATAAAGCTGTGCTGTGATTGGTTGCTATTTCTTATACTGCTGAGGTCACATGAAAGCTGCGATGTGATTGGTTGTTATTTCTTATACTGCTGAGGTAAAATGAAGGCTGTGCTGTGATTGGTTGCTATTTCTTATACTGCTGAAGTAAAATGAAAGCTGTGCTGTGATTGGTTGCTATTTCTTATACTGCTAAGTTAACATGAAAGCTGCGCTGTGATTGGTTGTTATTTCTTATACTACTGAGGTAAAATAAAAGCTGCACTGTGATTGGTTGATAATTGATATATATTATACTGCTGAGGTAACATGAAAGCTGTGCTGTGATTGGTTGCTATTTCATATACTGCTAAGTTAACATGAAAGCTGCGCTGTGATTGGTTGTTATATATTATACTGCTGAGTGAGCATAAAAGCTGTGCTGCGATTGATTGCTCTTTCTTATACTGCTGATGTAACATGAAAGCTGCGCTGTGATTGGTTGCTATTTCTTATACTGCTGAGTTAAAATGAAAGCTGCGCTGTGATTGGTTGTTATATATTATACTGCTGAGGTAACATGAAAACTGCGCTGTGATTGGTGGCTATTTCTTATACTGCTGAAGTAAAATGAAAGCTGTGCTGTGATTGGTTGTTATATATTATACTGCTGAGGTAACATGAAAGCTGCGCTGTGATTGGTGGCTATTTCTTATACTGCTGAGGTAAAATGAAAGCTGTGCTGTGATTGGTTGTTATATATTATACTGCCGAGGTAACATGAAAGCTGTGCTGTGATTGGTTGTTATATATTATACTGCCGAGGTAACATGAAAGCTGCGCTGTGATTTGTTGTTATTTCTTATACCGCTGAAGTAACATAAAAAGCTGAGCTGTGATTGGTTGCTATTTCTTATACTGCTGAGTTAAAATGAAAGCTGCGCTGTGATTGGTTGTTATATATTATACTGCTGAGGTAACATGAAAGCTGCGCTGTGATTGGTGGCTATTTCTTATACTGCTGAGGTAACATGAAAGCTGTGCTGTGATTGGTTGCTATTTCTTATACTGCTGAGGTAACATAAAAAGCTGTGCTGTGATTGGTTGCTATTTCTTATACTGCTGAGGTAACATGAAAGCTGTGCTGTGATTGGTTGCTATTTCTTATACTGCTGAGTTAAAATGAAAGCTGCGCTGTGATTGGTTGCTCTCTCTTATACCGCTGAAGTAACATGAAAGCTGCGCTGTGATTGGTTGCTATTTCTTATACTGCTGAGGTAACATGAAAGCTGTGCTGTGATTGGTTGCTATATATTATACCGCTGAGGTAACATGAAAGCTGCGCTGGGATTGGTTGCTATTTCTTATATTGCTGAGGCAGAATAAAAGCTGCGCTGTGATTGGTTGCTATTTCTTATACTGCTGAGGTAAAATGAAAGCTGTGCTGTGATTGGTTGCGATATATTATACTGCTGAGGGAAGATGAAAGCTGCGCTGTGATTGGTGGCTATATATTATACTGCTGAGGTAACATGAAAGCTGCGCTGTGATTGGTTGTTATCTTTATATATATATATATATATATATATATATATATAAACGAATGTATGTCTGTCTGTCTTCGCAGCAATGCGCGACGGGTAAGTTAGTGGTGTATAAAAAGGTCTCTGAAGGTTGTTTAAAAAAAAAACCTTAAATAGTTTTGTTCACACATTGAGGAAATGCTGCAGATTTTCAGCAGCAACATTTTCTGTGTATGGACAGACACTAAATGACTGTATTCCAGAAAGTGTCAGACCATGGTTCCTTGCATCCACCTGAGGAGATTATTCTGACAGTCTACCCTTCTCCTATACAGCACATGTGCACATCCAGTTTTAATTCAGCCTTTGCTGTTACCATTGCACACAAAGGACACATCATCCATAAGGTATAATAGGTGATTTGTGAATTATCCCACAAGAAATAGAGCCTAGTGACAAGTGACTGGATCCAATCACCTCCAAATAGGGCTGTCTTCTACTAGACTGTTGGAACCCATCATTATGTTAGACTCTGGTACCCTGTTGGGCTGATAACTCTGAGTCCTCTGAATAGTCAATAATTCATTTTTGTCTTATTTTTTATGCAGATAAATGTAGGAATAACTCAGATTGTCCTTCTGAAGCCACTTGTATTGCGGAAACATGCAATTGTAAAGTTTGTAAACCCCAAGGAAATAACTGCATTACTTTGGTGAGATTGAATGGAGTTTGTCCAGGTAACCAGCTGTATGATAATATTCTAATATTAATTAAAGGAGTTTTCTGTCATTTTGAATTAATAGTCTATCCTTAGGATAACCCATCAACAAATGATCAGTGGAGATCTGACCCCCAGAACCCCATCCGATCAGCAGAACAATGGGGCCACATTATTCTTTACAATTCAGCCTCATTTATTCTGCTGCACAGCTGGTATCCTTGGGGTCGGCCCCCACTGCACATACATTGATAGTCTATCCTAAGTAAGGCTTCTTAAATCTTCTTCTTTATCAGATCCAAATACCACCGCTGGTCCTTTGCTGAAATCAGCTGTGAACACAGAAGTCCCAACAGTGTACACGCAACCAGACTCTTCGACACCACAACCAGGTGGGCATTTTATAAGTGCCAGCAACTCAATGTGAGATTCTACTTCTTTCAATGCTTTATTTCATTCATTCCAATGAGATGATTGGTGAGATGCCCAGTGCAACATGACTATAAAGTGTCTTGCAATTTACTTAATATTTAAAATCCATAGAATCATTATATTTCATTTTCATCGCCAACTAATGGAAAACGTGCTGACTACAGACCTCCAGAGTTTGTGGAGGCATGGGAAAAGGAGTTGAGATGGCATATTCCTGGGGGGTCCTGGCAGAAAACTTTTACATTACCACATAAGGGGACATCTTTCTCCAGACTTCAGGAGCTTAATTATAAAATTCTGTCACAGTGGTACAGAACCTCGGAAAGCTTACACAGTCCTTTCCCTTATGCTGAAAATGCTCTAGGGGCAGGGGCAATATGTTCCATATTTGGTGGGAATGCTCTCCAGTGGCGGCCCTTTGGTTGGACGTTGTGGGGTTATACAATGATATATGCGGCCTATTTGTTGTTCTCACATTTGAGATGGCCTTATTGTCTATACACCTGGGATCCATTGCTAGCGTAAAGAAGGGTCTGTTAAGGTTTTTTATCTAGGCTGTCAAGCAAATTATTCCTAGTTTGTAGAAATCCAATTTACCCCCATCTAGAGTCCAATGGATAGAAACGGTCAATACTCTTGTGCGGTACAAAGAGATAAGAGCAGTTGAGGATATGGTTATTGAGGGGTTCTACACGTTGTGGCAGCCTTGGTTAGACTTCAAGTCATCCCCTAAACTTAGGGAATAGTTGTCTTTGGAGGCAGTCTCGACATAGGGCCCACACCCTACCCCTCCTACTCCATAGGTTTGGTGGCTACTCTCCCCTCTGGTCTATCTCCAGACTATCTTCATTTCTTCTAAACTTGTCCCCTGCAGGAGCGGTTTTTATAACAGCTATACTCGTAGCTCAACCACCCCATTGTTACCTTCCCCCCTCTTTTCCTTCCCCTTTCCAAGTTATACAGTTTCAGTTTTTTTTCTCACTCCAGCTCCTCTTTCTAATTTTAGCTTGCACATTGCAACAGTCTGCTAATTTTGTTTCTGTAATAGAACAACTATTGTCCATGGGTCAAGTTGTCAAACTGCTGCCTTATTTGTAATTTCTGTGCCATAATTAAGAGAGCTTCCCTATAAAACAAGGCATATGAAATAAGAAAGAAATCTTAGCCTTTTGGTTGAAGGTTGCAGCCTAGCCTTTTCCTGGCCAGAGGATGCCTAGGGGAACCTAGCTCCATGTCCGTGGAGGACCATTGCTTCTAACAGACAGTGTTCATTCCCCTCCTTTTATCAGAGTTCAGGCTTAGTCCTAGGACTATAGGCAGCAATCTTCAGCCTAGACTTTGGGAAATCTTTAAACTGTTGAGTGGAAGTTTGTGGAAGGTCTTGTAGGAACATGCCCACCTGGTAGCCTGAGGAAAATACCAGACTTCAATTGAGCAAAAAAGTTTTATTTTCATATTTTCGCAGGGGGGGGTGAAAAATAACTGATTAATTCATTCATGTCACAACGCATAAACTCTGACACTTGATGCAGATATATACAATACCAGGCTTCAAGTGAGCAAAAAAGTTTTATTTTTGTTCAGGAGATTTTTTTCTGAAGATCAATGGATTCATTCCATAAACTGTTTCATTAAATATTTGATGGTAAACATGTTATATTTGAGCTGGCACATTTCATTTCTTAAGATCTTATTAAAACATATTCTTCTTCAGCCCCAAATGCCACGACTGGTCAATGGCTCACATCAAGTGTCAACATGAAAAACACAGCAGCATACACACATCAGAGGTTCAGAGAAACCACCTTCTACCCATTCACCACATCAACATCAGTAATGACACACAGCATGTCTCAAAGAACCACAGAAGAACCAGGAACTCCGACACCACAAGTTGGTGGGCCTTTCGAAAGAGTTGTCAACTGAATGCGAAATCCTAGTTCTTGCAATTATCAATTCTACAATGAGGTGATGTGTAAGATGTCAAATATAACATAACTTCATGATTTCTTGTATAGGGCATTAATATTTAGAATTCATAGAATTGCCATATTTCATTTTAATTGTCAATCTATTGAAAACATAGTGACCTATGCGCACCCTTCTAGCACACTACAACCAATAAAATAGAGCCATCTAAATTGGAGGACATTGGTGCGTTGTTCATGTCAAAAGCAGATTGTGTTAAATGCTGTAGGAGAATTAAGAAAATCCAATTCTTCATTCTAGTCTTGATTTCTGGTAATCTGGCACTGTTGAACATTGAATTAGAACAATTCCTCTTTTCTGGAAATGCCATCATGTTCACGGGCTGTGCGTGGTATTGCAGCTCAGCCCCATAAGGGTGTGCTTATTCCTCAAAGAAAGTGCAACTCTTGTCCATGGACTAGTAGCTTTGAACCAAGATGTGCTCAAGGGTCATTGTATCTGAAAGCTCTTCTTTCTGATTGCATAGAGGAAAGGATAAATATTGATCTCAAAGAAAAGCCCCTAAAATTATTAGATGAATTAGAAGTTGACTGCCAGAAGAACTGAGCATGGTTTTTCTTTGTTAGTTTTTAAGAACTGGGTTGGAACATTTAATTTCTTAAGATATTATTAAAACTTACTCTACATCAGTCTTATCTGCCACCGTTGGTCCATGGCTGACATCAAGCGTAAACACTGGAAACCCAACAGCATATACACAACCAGGATCTTTGACTCCACAGCCAGGTAGGCATTTTATAGGCATCCTAAGGACGTTGATTTGCTGCAGAAGGGTGAAGAGAATCTTATGTTCTGTTTCTACTTTTACTTTTTGGTAACCTTTTACTGTCAAATTTTAAAAAATTGTGGAAGATTTATTAATAAATAAATACTTTGAAGGGGATGTTTTTTTCTGGAAACAGTGCCACTCTATTCCATTGGCTGTTTCTGGTATTGCAGCTCAACCCCATAAGGATCTGCTTATTTTTCATAGAAATTAAGGCCATGGGTCAAGTTGCCAACCTGCTGCCATATTCATAATTGCAGTGCCATGACTAGCAGATGTTCTTCATAGAACAGGACCTAAAAAAAACAATTGAGAGTTGCAAATTCTTGGCTTTTTGATTCAATTAAACCTAGTTTAAAAGGCTACAGCTATCCTTTTTCTTGACCGGAGTATATCTGACATATTGAGATCCATGTATTTTGAAGTTCCATTCTTCGCAACAGACGGTCTTCATTCCACTGCTTTTACCAGGGTTTGGATTTAGTCCCTGGACTAAGCAATCTTCAGCTTTGACTTTGGGAAATCTTGGAACTCTTCAAAGGAATTTTGTGGAAAGTCCTGTGGGAGCATGCTCATCTCGTAACATGATGAAAATACCTGTCAGTGTTCAAATCTGGAGACTCCGGTGTCCCAAGAAGTGGGTTTGCTGATTGAGATACTGACTTTTGCTGAACAGTTCTTTGATACTTTTTGCCCTAGTTCGTGGCATGTTGGAAACCTTGCCTTGTTTTGCCTTTGGATTCTCTGATTGGCTTCATATCTCCAACTTCCTCTAAAAGCATAGCCCTAGCTAGTCTCGCTACTTGCATCCTCCACTGCTGATATCCTATGTACTGACCTCTAGCTAACTACAAGATCACACTTTGTCTGAATCCTCTACTGCTGACCTCTTGTTAACTACAAGATCATGGTTTTTATTAATTTTCAACTGCTGATATTACATGAACCAACCTCTGGATAGTTAAGGACCTCTGTTGCCCTAATCTGCACTTTTCAGAACACCAGAACGTTTAATCCTGATACCAGATTGTTACAATACTAGACTTTAATTGAGCAAACAACTTTTATTGGTGTTTCCAGAAAGTAGAAGGTCTTTAATTCAGAAATGGTCCAGAGTTTGTTGTAATTCAACGTTCAACTCTGCTGAATTACCAGAAAGTAAGACTACTCGTTCTTTTGAGATTCTTTGAGACATGCTGTTTGTCGCTACTGAGATTCTCTACTATTGTTGTTGTAAATGGGTTGGAGTGGATTTCTCTGGTCCTTTGATGCTTGTATCCTACTGTGTCTCCCATGGTCACGCTTGATGTAAGCCATGGACCAATGGTGGCATTTAGGACTGAAAAGAGAATAAGTTTTAATAAGATCTTAAGAAATCAAAAGTTCCAACCCAGATATAATATGTTTACCATCAAATTCCCAATGAAAACTTTTTTTGAATGAATCTGTAAAATCTCCAGCATAAAATATCCAGAACAACTATGTTCATGGGATATGGCCAGTATCGCAGCCCAGCCCCATAAGGGTCTGCTAATTTTTCCAAGAAACAGTGGCACTCTAACAGCTCAAAATTCTGATGTACTAAAGTGTCATTCTAGTGAAGTATTCCTGAAGGAGATTAAAAGGAGTAGTCCCAACTAAGCAAGTTATAACTTGCCGATCGGTGGGGTTCTGTCTCCTGAGACCCCGACCAATCCAGAAACATTGCACCCTGAATATTAACAGTAGTGGCCACACATGCACGTCACATTCACTTCAATTAGAAATACTGGAGTTAGAGGAGTTTAAACGCTCGATAATCTCCGGTGGTCCCATTCACTTCAGTGGAACCGCTTGAGATTGCCGAGTACTTGAACTTGTCTATTTCCAGTGGTTCCAATGAAATGAATGGTTCAGTGGCATGTATGTGCGACTACCGCTGTCAAAATCTTGAGATCTGCTGGGGCAAATTTCTCAGGATTAGTGGGAGTCCCGAGATGGGTATACCCATTAAAGTTCAGATGTATGAGTAACAGTTCACAAGTTAGAAAATACAGTCCCTTATAGCCAACTCAGCAATCTCTGGCAGTCTTGTTGAAGTGAATATGCTGCCACCACTGTCAAACCCTCAGGAAGTGCTGGGTCTGATATCTCTGGATTTGTTGGGGTCCCAACGATCAGACTCCCACTGTTATCCCTTATCCTGTGCTACGGTAGGAATAACTGCTTTAATCACAGGAA
This sequence comes from Eleutherodactylus coqui, assembly GCA_035609135.1. NCBI lineage: Eukaryota > Metazoa > Chordata > Amphibia > Anura > Eleutherodactylidae > Eleutherodactylus > Eleutherodactylus coqui. Next base: position 278,412,672 of record CM069406.1, on the reverse strand, counting down.
GTGAGGCTGGTGGGGTGCATTTTGAAACAACCACCTTGGGCACCAACAAAAGGCTTGTCTGCTCTAAATTAAAGGCCTCTTTCACACGAGCTACAAAATCATTGCTACAAAACTCATGTATGTGAAGCCCATGGTCTCCAATGGGTTCTTTCAGGCTACAAAACATCGCTCGTGTGAAACAACCCATCAGAAACCACCAGCTTCACATTCATGCAATTTGTAGCGATGACTTTGTAGTGAGATTTTCAGGCAAAAAAATAAATCCAATAATTGCAAACTAAATGGTGATCGGAGCCCCTGAAATTCTCCAAATGAACTGTTTTAATAAGTGTATGTAAGGGCTCCTTTAAACTACCGAGAAAATTGTGCAAGATTGGTCTGATGCAACACACACAAATCTCGCACAAATATGAAACCCATTCTTTTGAATGGGTTAATTCACATTTGCGATGTTTTCCTGCATAGAACTGTGCTGCAATGCTATGCAGAAAACATATTACAGCAAGTTCCTTTCTTTTAGTGATTATCATCCATTGAAATCAATGGGAGAAAATCGCAAAACAGCCTGCGGAGCTGAAGGAATCCCCGCTAGCAAAGAGAGAGCGGGGGGTGGGCGGGGGGACCACATGTGATCTCCCAGAGATCTCCCAATATGTGGAGAGATAGGGGGCAGAGCTGGAGGGCTTTCCCAAGACCGGGGCTAGAGAGGGGGCAGGGCTAGAGGTGGCTCTCACAATGATTCCTCTCTACCCAATAAGGGGTGAAGCTATAGAGAACCCCTCTAGCCCGGCCCTCTCTAACCCTGCCCCTATCTTTCCAAATATGGGGAGATCTCTAGGAGATTCCCTGTAGCTCCACCTCTCTCTCTACTCGCTACGGGGGATTCCTTTAGCCCCCGCAGGGATGCAAGACTGTTTCCATGTGAAAACTCCTCTTATCAAGGGTTTTTTTAGACAGATTGTGAGGGCGATATTGGGCTGTGAATCACAGCCTGGTATTGCCCTCGCCAGTGTGCAGGAGCCCTCATGTTGTGGTAGGAGTGCTGGTGAGATGAGAGGAACGCACTTGAAGACACTGGATTGTAGGATCAGAAAGCACATTATTCCCTGGTTTCTTCCTTGGTTCTGTATGTAGTATATGCCTCAACTTGGTCTACTCTCCCCTAGCACTCCACTATCGGTAGACCAAACATGAAAATAAATATACAAACGAAGAGATGCCGGCTCTGTGAAATGGAATCTTCTTTATTCAATTCATATAAAAGTTATAAATGGTAAAAGGTGCCGGACTGAACTACGTCCACGCTTGTACGCAATTCGATGAACACTGGCTTCTTAATCAAAGCTTCCTGGGTGCAACGATACTACGCTTTCAAAACACATATGGTCCAATTACCTACATCCCTGTTTTCAGACACAAGCATATACATACATGGACACAGCATGACTACTGGGTATAAACCTCCTTATATGTTATCAAATATAATCCCAATAAATATACAGCAAATCGCTTTTGAAAATCATGCCAGAGGGATATTGAGGGCCTAATTTTAATTTCCAATATGTCTCTCTCTTATTAGTACAAGTTTCCTCCAGTTTCCACTTCTGGAGGGCGTCTTAACGACTCAATACCAAAAAATTTAAAGATAGCCAAAGACTTGCAAGAAGTTCAACAAAATGTCTAGAAAGACCCGAGGCATTTTGTTACCTTTCTCAATATTATAGATGTGTTCCATAATTCTTATTTTCAGACCTGCGCATTCTGTATATATTAAATTGCAATCTGTGCATGGCATACATGGTATACTGCGTGCTTGGTGTCATAATTAACAAATGTTTTTATAGGGAAATTGACAGTATTATCAGTATTGGAAAACTTTTGAGTCTTAGCCATATGTGCGTATCTCACTGCACCGCATGTGAAAGACTTTTCTGAGAAAGGCAACATTTCTCAGTGCTACACGATTTAAAGCTACTGGGAGATAATGTATTATTTAAATTTCTGTTCTAAAATGTGCTTCAATACCGGATCATGATTCAAAATAGGGAAGTAAAAAAATTAAATATTTTTCTCGTCTGTTATCATTGGGGGACACAGCAAAGACCTTGGGTATAGCTTCTGCCACTAGGAGGCGACACTAAGCATAAAAAAGTGTTAACTCCTCCCACTAGCTATACCCCTCCTGCAAGCAGCATGCTAGCTCAGTTTTTTGCTTAGCGTCTAGGAGGCAGGACTGTCTCTCCTGCTGAGACTACGTTTTTCTTTCTTTTGAATTTTTTCCATTTTTTTTCCTTTTTATCCTGGAAGGCCAGGGCATAACGGGGAGGCAGGACTCTCCCCGTTAACCCACCGAGGGCGGCGAACAGACGTAACTATAGACATCTGTTATCTGCCGGGCCCCCTCAGAAGAAAAAGAGGCACACTCGGCCACCAAACTGAGTGTGACCCGCCAGCCATAGAGCCCCCCTTATTAACGGTCCGGCATCCACTGCTCCATCAAAGGCAGGCGATGATGGAGAGAAGCTCTGCTGGAGCCCGGGAGCCACCCTACCTCAGGAAGGAGGTAAGTATGTGGGTTTATTTTGTTAGTCCGCCGCCGTGCGGACCGTAATATCTGTGTTTTTTTGCATTGGCTGCTGCTGACTGTCTGCGGTGTGTGCGGGGACTTGGCCCGTGTCGGCGTGTTTGTGCACGTGGTTGCCGGCGGCGGCCTCCTGGCCGTTCGCGGCTTGTTGTGTCGCCGGCGTGTTATACTTGAAAGCGCTGTTTTTGGCCAGAGTTGGGTTGTGCCCGCAGATATGGCCGCGCTGTCAGGGGCTGAATAATGCACATTATCTTGTTGCTGCGCGCCGGCGGCGAGCTTGCAGGTGGCCCTGTTCGCGGCCGGAGATGCTGTACTCCGCCCGCGAGCCTCCCCCACCACCACGGCTAGGGGCCCCACGTGTCGGCGCGTGGACCCTCAAGGTGCGGCCCCTGCTTAGCCCCTCCTCTCAGACGCCTCTGCCACGGCAAGGGGCCCTATGGGTTGGTGCGTGGCCTCTTAAAATTGCCGCAGGGCGGTCACATGGCTCCCTCTACTCGTGTCCCGCACAGCCACTTCTTACTACATGGGGGGAGTCCGTTGGCACGTCCAGGAGGATCCGCCCCCCCCCCCATGGCTTCACACGCCTACGCCTCCCAGCGTTCCTGCTAGGAAGGTGATGCCACGGTGCGTCCATTTTCGGCCGGCCCACCGATACGCCTTACCATTGCCCGGCCACGGGTTTTTAGAGGCTGTGCAGTCAGCATTGTCCTTTACAGCGGTCTCGGGCGCACGTATCCTGTGTGCGCCGCCGCAGGTCAGGTTGTGATTGCCGCTGAAAAGATGGCGTAGCTCAAGACCGTCCGGTTAAGTTTATTGCCATAGGCCGGTGTATATGGCGAATGTGCAGCGCACCAGCTCACAGTTAGGCTACCGTTCCGTACGCAATCCATGCGTGAAGTTGGGGTTACTGGGGTCTCGTTCAGACTGCACTCAGCCTATCGGGGCTCCCTGCTGCAGTAGCTCCCCTATGGCCCTTCCTGCAGTCCCCTGTTTTGACACGCAGACGGGGCCGACCAGAGCCACGTACTAGGTACGCTCTCACTACTGTACGGAATGTACGGACAACAGTGCTGAACTATTGGCAGCATACTCCGGACCTGCTCAGACATCTGGTACCTTCCACGGTACTACACAAAGACCGTCTGGAACCATCGCTGCCGATATCTGCTCCGGACCGGGTTGAGCCTTACCTGTCGGTAACTCCCCCATTGCCCCACCTGCAGTTCCCTGCAGCCAGCGTTCCGCAGCATCCGTGCCCAGGAGGACACACGGACGGGGCTAGCCAGAGCCACATGCCAAGTGCACTCTCGCTGCAGTACGAGGTACATCCAGCAAGGGATAACTCACCTTACTGTATACAGCGTCCAACTGATGGTCAGCATTACCCGGGTGCGCTGACAGGAAGTCCCTGGAATCATGAATCCTATCATCTGCTCCAGGCCGGGTTGAGCCCTGCCCGTCGGTAGCTCCCCTATTGCAGTACCGTAGTGTCTGAGTCCAGGAGGACAAGCGGCCAGAGCTGCATGCCAAGTGCGCTCTCGCTACAGCACTATATATATAGATACTGACAACAATGTGCGAACTCTGGTCAGTATTACTCTGGGCTTGCTGACACCTGTGGTACCGTCCCTTCTGGATAGGGTACTGCACAGGGAGACTCTAAAATCGTCGCGGCACAGGTCTGCTCCGCAGTGGGTTGAGCCTTGCCCGTCGGCAGCTTCCCTGCTGTCCCCCGCAGTCACATGTACCGCAGTGCCCGCGTCCAGGAGATGCGGGCGGGGCGGCCACAGCTGCATAGCGAATGTGCGCCCACTGAAGTACCAGCTTAAGTGGAGAGACTTTCATCTTACAGAGTATGCGACCTCTCGTAAGTACTCACACAGGGAGTCTCTGGACTCATTCTTTCACAGGTCTGCCTCAAATCAGGCTGACTCTCTCTCTACAGGCAATCACACCACACTGTCCATGTCCAGGAGGACACACGGACAGCGGCAGGCAAGGCACACATGCTGTGTGCGCTCTCGTTACGGAACAAGACTACATCTAGCGGGAGAATACCTTGTCTTGCGTACAACTGGGTTCAGGCCGCTTGTCGGCAGCACCCCAGGCTGCGCAGCCCGGTGGTACCTTCCATACCTGAAGCAGCGCATACACTGGTCTGAGCCGGAGTCAGATTTTTTCCCTCAGTAGTTTCCTACATTCTGGTCGGAGTCCGGGACAGAGCCATTTATCAAGTGCGCTCTCCGCTGCAGAATATCTCGGTCTATGAACAATGTTAATCACACTGATTGTCAGCAGTACGCCGACGTCGGTGATAGGCCTGACTGGAGTTGAGCCTGGCCTAACGGCTAGCTGCCCCTCCGCATTCCCTGCAGGCAAACAGACCGCAATGTCCGATGCTGGGATGACAGGGCCCGGCTACAACCATATATGGTATGTGATCTCGCTGTAGTATGAGAGTTACACTCCCCAACATAGTCATCCCAGGGACAACATCTTGTACGGCCTTGGGCGGTATTTCGGTCTTGCTGAGTCCTGTGGTACTTTTCCAAGGGAAGGAGAATACTCATAGGAATTCTGCGAAGGGCTTGCGCGCTGGACCTTTACCTAATGGCTACCCCCCTGGGATGACCACCTGCAGCTTCCTACAAGCAACTTGGGGCGCCCCTCCAGTCGACGTCTTGTCATGCCGATCCACTGTGAGTCCGCATTCCTTCAGGCGGTCACTGGACTACAGGGCATGTTGTGCTTGCCATGACCGCTGGACTACTTGTCCTACAGCCGTGGCTATCTCACTACTGGAGGCAGAGCTCCTGATGACCCTAAGGGGTGCAGAACTGTATAGGGAGGTTAACACGCCTAATGGAGTTGAGTAGGGCAGATCCAGCGGCTCTCTGCGATACTCAGGCGTCGCCTTCCCTGCGTTATTGCTTGCAGCTGAGCGTAAGACAGTATATACTTGTACTGTCGGCAACTTTTAGGGTTCGGCCCTCCCCTACTGCTGGGGTTTGCTCAAGGGGATCAGGGAGAGTCCCTTTCTAGTGTACCCTTGCTGCCTTGCGTGCCCAACTTTTGTGGTGCCTAGTAGATTCTCGCGGTAACATTGCATCCCAGTACAGGCTTAGCGCTAGTTGATTACCCAGTTAGTCTCCATTCCAGGGGACGGATGTCCTCAGAAGCACGTGGGGCCATGCAAGTGAACGCTCTAATCCGACAGCTGACGTCATGGACGGAGGTAGTTGGGTTACACAGCAGATCCTCCAGCCTTGGTCAACACGGAATTCCAGCATGGAACGGGGCATATCTCAACAAGTAGTATCTTCAGTGGCGTCTGGAATCGACCTGTGTCCTCCCTCACGGAGGGACTGTGAAGGTGAGGTTGACTACCTGGAGGTATAGAGAAGCTCACTTACAACTAAGTCGACTGGCGGAAGGCCGACAACTCTCTGAAGTCTCGACGCTTGGGGCCCAACAACTCTGCTTTGGATGCCTACCTTGTACCGTCGGTACAGAAGACGATCGTTATCTACCTGCGGTGAGTCTGCCGTCGGTATCGGGGCCACTTCAGCGGAGTATCGGTGGGCGCCTTTGTCAGTAGTTCTGAGGAACGCTCCAGGGTAAGTTGGCTTGGTCTGACTACGCAAGAGTACTTCGCGTAGGTAGCATGCTTCAGTCATGTTAGTGCACGGCTGCTAATCCTGGCAACTCCGACTGGATTCCTGTGTCTCCGGGGGGAGTCCTTGCAACGGATCGACTCGTGGCATACAGGGTCACAGTCACAGCGAGGTTATATGCTCAGGCCGTATTACGGCTTGTATACTCTGAAAGCGAGTGCCTCATCAGAGGCTCCTCGTCAGGATTTCTTCCCCCCAGATGGTGGATCGGGCCTTTTACTTAGGCCCCTTTAAGCTCTGTCTGAGCATGTTGGATGCTTAGTAATCCATTAACGCTGGTCGCAGTTGAAGGGCAGGTTGCTCCTTACACAGGCGGCTTCTTATATTTTCCCGCCCCCTTGGGTACTGCTCTAGAACGTCCCAAGGTCTTTACCGTAAAATCTCTTTCTCGTCTTGTTCATTGGGGGACACAGCACCCACCCAGTCTGGTGTTGGAACTGTGACGTATACTCCCTAGGGGAGGGTCCTCGGTGCAGTCGCACATGGTGTTGGAATGAGTTACAGTTCGTGAGTATTGTTGTTTATTATGTATGTTGTATCCTACTGGCTGCTCCTACTGCTTGCATACAAACTGAGCTAGCATGCTGGTTGCAGGAGGGGTATAGCTAGTGGGAGGAGTTAACACTTTTTATGCTTAGTGTCGCCTCCTAGTGGCAGAAGCTATACCCAAGGTCTTTGCTGTGTCCCCCAATGAACAAGACGAGAAAGAGATTTTACAGTAAGTTCTTACAAAATCTAGTTTTTAATTATATCAATTTTCGGCTAAATGCAGTGGAAAAGACTAGTCTAATTAAATTTTTAATATTCTCTCCTATCCTCCAACAAAGTACTCCTCCATGTTTATTTTCTGCATTCTGATAATACTGTTGATTTCCCTATAAAAACATTTTTTAGCGTGACACTAGGTACATAGTATACATTTTTTTTCACAGGTTGCATTTTAATATATACACAATGTACAGTTTGTAAATGAAAAGTAAGAATTATGGAACACAACTGTAAGGCCGACTCTATGAAGATAAAAAGAATGCATACAACCATTTTTCAGGGGCTACAAAGTTAAAGTTATCCGGAAACTTTTACTGAAGAACATAAGCCATTAGTTGATGATCTTCGACATTTCTGATAGTGTTGAGCTACCTCATTACCAGATGTCTGTGAGGCCTTTAACGAGGTGGTTGGTGGAGTTACTGAAGCAGAAGTCAAAGTTAGTGGATGTTTAGGAACAAATTTGTATCTGGAAGGCGGTCATCTTCATCTACCTCTTGGTTACTCCTGGATCACACCTGCAATGCTTCATGAAATGGGACACATTGCCTGCGACCTTTTTCGGACAGGTGGACATCAAAGAAGGAAATTAGGGTGAACAGGCATGGTCGCTGCTAGAATTGCAGTCTTATATGAAAAAATCCTGTATTACTGAAATACCTTTAGCAGCTAATTAATTAATTGTCATCACCAGTTGTAATATTGTGGTGGGAGTGAAGGTGACACAAGAGGAATCTACATTGGGATAATGGATTACAGAGCCAGAGACCACTTTATTCCTTGGCGTTAGGTCGGCTACCTGTGTCTGCTGGCCTCTTGCTATTCCCAGCAGAGCGGGCATCGCTCCACTCCTCCTGATTTCCATCAGCACTGCAGGGGTTAATCCTCTCCAGTGCTCTCAGCTCAACTGCAGGGTAATCAGCTATCACCTCCCTATTTAGCTGATCTGGGGATCCTCCTTCTTTGTTCCTGCTACCAGCAAAGCTACTCTGATTCGGATTCCCATGCACCGAACCTTAGACCTGTTATTTTAATTTTGCTTGAACTCCGCCTGCTCTGACCCTCGGATTTGTAACCGGGTCTCTCTTGTATGCCACCAGCGGACTGAATCCTGACTAAATGCTTTGGCCTGTCTCGTGGTGCATTGCACCAGTGTTGCCGACTCCCGTGGGTTAGCTGCCAACTATACTGGGACTATTCCAGGAGGTAGCGGTCTGTTCAGTTCTCCCCTGCGAAGGCCAGATCCCTGAACAGGGGTTAAAGGGTGAAAACTGATGAGCCTTTGGGATCATGCCCAAAGATCTAGCCCAAAGTCAAACCGGTTAGTTGACACATTGCCCTGTATGTAACATCTGCCTCAAATTGGACGGCTTCTTCTTAATTAATCACTGGGGCAGATTTACTAATTTTGTTTAGTAGACGGATGGACGTGAACTGCACCAGATTAATCATAGTGACTGATGAATTATAAATTTGGTACATTTCAAAACTGTCTAGTCAAACTTTACACCACCTATTAGTTGGATGCGGAATATTCAGCCCCAAAATCCACACCGCTATCGTGCGGATTTTGATGCGGAATTGAAAATAGGATCCTGATGGCAATTCCACATCAAAATCCACAGTCAGTGGTGCAGATTTTGGTGTGGAATTCAGGGACAGTATATTCCATCTGTGAGGCGTCTGTGACAAAATCTGCATGTGTTACATTTACCCTGGATTTCATTGTAGAATTGTGGCGGATTTCACCCCACTCATCTGAAACAGTGAAATCTGCAGTGAAAATTTGCTGAATAAAGTGACATGCTGCAGATTTAACCCCTTAGTCCCATCGGGATTCTACGTCCTGCCCTGCTGGGCTTTATTCCTAGAGAACGTAGAAATATGCATCCTCTAGGAATGAAAGCCCTGCAGGCTCAGGACGTGATAGCTCCATGCTGCCAGTTACCGGAGGTAGCCGACAGCATGGAGCGGTCATCCAGGGCCGCGGGACCCCACCCCCACCCCCGGTCACGTCAAAGTCAATGAGAAGTGTAAAACAATGAAAGTTTCAGCTCCTCTTACGGATTGGATCCGTAAGGGGAGCAGAGAGTACTCACCCCCGGTCCTCCTCACCATTCTGCGTCTTCAATCCTCTCCCCGGCCCTGCCGCTGGCGTCTGCGCATGCGCGCCAGATGCATTGCGCCACGCGCATGCGCAGAGAGCCGGGAGGCCCGGGAAATTTAAAATTCCCTACTCCCAGCTAGTATGAGTAGCCGAGAGCAGGGAGCTGTCACCGGGAGCTGCTGTATGCGGTTCCCAGTCACATGGTCGCTGCTATCCATTCAGCGATCATGTAAAAGTTTTTTAAAAAGTTTAAAAAGTGTAAAAAAAAAAAAGAAAAAAAGTTTGTTTCATCTCCCCTCATTGATTATATCCATGATGGGAGATGAAATTAGGTAGCTTAAGCCCCCAGATTTATCCGCAGACCTTGCCCGGCTTCTGCGCACGCATCCGTCGCCAAAATGGCGGACGCAGGTGCAAAAGCCACAGATTGGCGGGGTAATTTAAAATCTCCCCGCACCTGGCTACTAAATGTAGCCAAGAGCCTGGAGATTTCATGGGGTGCCATGGTACGCTTTTCCCAGATCACGTAAAAGTAAAAAAAAAGCTCAATTTTCACCTCCCGTCACAGATCGGATTCGTGAGGGGAGGTGAAATTACTTAAATAAGACCACCGGCGATGTCCTCTGATGGGATCCATATCCGCGGACCTTCCCCCCCAGTTTTAGCGCATGCGCCCGTCGCCAAAATGGTGGACACAAGCGCAGAAGCTGGGGAGGGCAAGAGGAAATTTAAAATCTCCTTGCTCCTGGCTACTAAAGGTAGCCAAGAGCTTAGAGATGTCACGGGGGGCTGCGGTGAGCGGTCTTCGGTCACGTGATCGCCATTATCCAATGGATAATGGCGATCACGTAAAAGTCAAAAGACAGTTAAAGTTTGACGATCCGTTCAGTTTGGGCTCCGTTGTGCATCCAGACAGAAAATTAGGACCACAATAGGTATGTTTCTGAACACGGGACAAATGGGGGTATACATTTTGGGGTATGCTGTACAAAAAAAACTATTTTTAAAATGACATAATGGCCAAAAATACAAAAATCGTAATTTTTTCCTTCTGCTTTGCTTCGATTCATTTAAAAACGGTGGAGTCAAAATACGCAGTACACCCCTAGATTAATGCGTTAAGGGGTGTAGTTTTTAAAATGGGGTCATTTGTGGGGGTCCTCTGTCGTTTTGGTCGCTCATGGGTTCTACAAGTGGGCAATGGGGCCTGAAACACCTTCAACCAAAATGTCTGTTCTGAAAACCACCTGCTGCTCCTTCAAGTTAGGGCCCCGTTGTGCATACGGACAGAAGATTAGGGCCACAATGGGTATGCTTCTGAACACGGAACAAACGGGGGTATCCAGTTTTGGGTGAAAGCCTCCATTCATATGTCTGCTGTCCAAAAAAAACTGTTTTTAAAATCACATAATTGATGAAAAAAAACAAAAATCGTAATTTATTACTTCTGCTTTGCTTTGGTTCATTGAAAAACTGTAGGGTCACAATACGCAGTACACACCTAGATTAATGCACTAAGAGGTCTAGTTTCCAAAATGAGGTCATTTGTGGGGGTCCTCCCCGTTTTGGCCGCTGGAGGGGTCTACAAGTAAGCAATGGGGCCTAAAATGCCTTCAAGCAAAATGTCTGATCTGAAAGCCACTGGCTGCTCCTTTCGGTTTTGGCCCCGTTGTACATACGGACAGAAAATTAGGGCCACAATGGGTATGTTTCTGAACACAGGACAAATGGCGGTATGCATTTGAAGTGTAAATCCTCATTTTCATGTGCACTGTTGAAAAAAATCCTGTGTTAAAAATTACGAATTTGCAAAAATATTAAATTTTATTTTTTCTACTCTAAATTGCATTAATTCCTGAAAAGAAACTGTGGGGTCAAAATACTCATGACACCCCTCAGTGAATACACTAAGGGGTGTAGTTTTTAAAATGGGGTCATTTGTGGGGTTATCTATAATTCTGACACCTATGAGCCTTTGCAATCTTGGCTAAAGTGTTCCTCAAAATGTTGATAAGTAATGTTAAATTTGTACGTCTCCTAAATGGTTAAAAAACAACGAAAGCTTTTCAAACATGCATTCAGAATAAAGTGAACAGATGGAAATATATATCTTAGCAAAAATTTATACAGTATGTTTGCACATATTTGAGATATTACAGTTGAAAATGTGAAAAAATGTAAATTTTTTCAAAATTTTCCCATTTTTGGCGTTTTTAATAAATATACACTAAGGGGTTAAAATACGCACCACAGGTCAATTTACACTGCCGATTTTTCATGCCACATTAAGGTGAGAGATTTGTAAGTTCCATCCCCTTCGGTGTAGTGTAATACGCTGCAGGTTTTCCGCAGTGCTGCATTTGAACATCTCTTATTATGTCTTCTCTCTTCCAAGTGATCAAGAAGTATAATACTGCTTCCAGAGCTAATGAGAGGGAGGAATGTAAAGAGCAGAGTCACACGGTATGTAATACTAAGGAAAACCCTGTCATGGTGACCACAATATAATTAATTTCCAGCTGTCATTCAATAAGAAGCCTTTTCAAGGAGGGACAAAACTACACTTTAGTAAAGCAAAATTTGATCAGCTCAGAACTATCTGTAACATTAATTGGGACAACATCTTTAAAAATAACAGTACAGATAATAAATGGGAGAAGTTTATAAACATCCTAATTACCTCATGTGAGCACTTCATACCCTTTAAAAATAAAAGAACCACAAGTAGAAGGAAGCCAATGTGGATCGACAAGACTGTAAGGGGGTCAATAAATGAATAAAAAAGAAAGCGTTTAAATTACTAAAACAAGAAGGCAGCGAAGAAGCGCTAAAATCATACAGGGAAAAAAACAAATCATGCAAAGGAAAAATCAAAATTGCTAAGGAGGAGGCAGAAAGACTGATCGCCAAAGAGAGCAAAAACAACCCTAAGCTATTCTTCAATTATATAAACAGTAAAAGGATTTGCATTGAAAGCACTGGCCCTTTAACAAATAATGCAGGAGAAACCATAAAAGCTGCTTAAAGAGGATTAAAATCGATAAATCGCTGGGACCAGATGGAATATACCCAAGGGTTCTGAGGGTTCTAAGGGAACTAAGTGACGTGATAGCTAGACCACTATTTCTTATATTTATGGACACTATTGAGACCAGAGTTGTACCACTGGATTGGCACATTGCCAACGTCGTTCCAATATACAAAAAGGGGTTTAAAAGAGAGCCTGGTAACTACAAGCCGGTAAGTCTTACTTCAATAGTTGGAAAAATATTCGAGGGGTTTCTGAGAGACGCCATCCTAGAATACCTCAAGCATATAGCACAATGAGTAATTCTGTTTGCGCAGCTCCAGAGCTATGAAGATAGCACAGCTCACTGTGCTATATGGTTTGCAGAATTCCCATTGATTTCTATGTGACTTATGGAAACAGTGTAGTAGAGGATGCTCAGCTATTTCTGTCCTCCCAACCACACATTCAGTGTTCGGTGGTGGTGGGGAGCAAACCAGGAGATATGTGCAGGTCCTGCTTCTGGGGCTCTTATCTATCAGACTTTTATTGCATGCCATCAAAGTCTAAGATAGGATTGGGGGCCCTGGTAAAACATTTCAAAACAGACCTACCTGTTCATTTACTATAATCATGGGGGCGATACCTAATTTAGTCTCATCTTAGTTCACCACATCAACCTTCCCTAAAGCTTAGAGCCGCCTTCATAAGGAAAAATTTGCCGAGGGTCTCGGATTATTCACAGTCTTGGAACGTCAGTATTAGCCTACCAGAAAACATAAAATATAGTAACTTACCTATTATGGGGAAAGTTGAGTAGATCCAAGATATTCTGATCCAGTAATCCGAATTACCCTCTTCTTCCCCCTCCCTACCTTTCCATTCCCTTCCCGTCTATTACACCCCCACATCTTTTCTTATTCATTTTTGTGTTTCCACAGTTAATAATTAATAAACTTATAGAACAGCGGTAGTTTTGTGCTAAGAATAAGAATATTCTTTTTATTTGTCAATATATATATCAAGAGATAAGAATCCGATGTCTTTCAACAACTGAATGTATTACTTTTCGAACCCCCCAATTAGATTTCTGTAATTTTTTACAGAACAGCTAATCTATGGAATTTGACAAATGTATTTGGTTATTGTATTGGTTGCACAATCTGTTTTCAACAAAAATTATTGAACATTAAAGTCTGAGATGGGAATACCCCTTTCAGGTCGTAAGGGCAGCAAATGTGCACATAAAACCCCTACATATATACCTGCCAGTCTCATCCATATGGGATAGCCAAACACAAAACCCATGTGTGTCGGTACACAAAGTCCCTGTGGTTCTCACACTCATGTTCTGGCATATGGTGCCTCGTTTTGCCCTAGAATACCTAGTTATATATCATGCAGTGGAACACCGCATAATTTTTCTCACAAATGCAATGTACCTCCATGAAAAAACACTTCTGTATACCTTCATACTGGGACATATGTAGGTACAGTACATGCCCATAGTTCTCTATAGGAGTCTTGGTACCGGTCCATAATATGGCTGTATGCCGGAGCGGTTACACTGTACAAGCAGGAGTCACCTTGTTAATAATAAGATGCCCAACATGGCAGCAAATAACACGGCAGAAAAAAAGATGGAGATCATTTTGTGTAGAAACATTTTAAGACCGTCTGGTTCATTTTCCTCTAGAAACCGCAGTGCGCTCTCCTGAAATCCTTGCGGTATATTAGAGAAAATGCTCGTAAGAAAAACACCAGAACTTCTGTCCAGGTGAGAAAAACTAAGAAAACTTGGAACCTCTTATTGTCCTTTGTTCTGTCCATCCAATGAGCAGAGATGTAACGTGAAGCTTCTGGGCTCAGTATAAAACCTGTGGAAAGATCCTTCCTCTTCCTCCAACCATCTGCTAATGCAAAGGGTCAAAATGCGCACCATAAGTGTGGAATTTGACTAGAAATCAGCTGTGTTTCTACAGCCACAGGGCTCTCCTTCATCTCTGAAGTCTTTGCGCTGTCGGCGCTTCCCTTACCCGCCACCTGCCGGGCCTCTGGTGAGCACAGAGCCGGTAATCAGGTGATGCCACTTCTGCATCACCTGACCAGCGGTGCTGCACTCACTAGAGGCCACCAGGTAAAGGAAGCGTTGACAGAGAGAAGAACTTGGAGGTGAGGGAGAATATAAACTGCACTGCAAATTCCGCAGATTTTCTGGATCCAAAACAAAGCCACAATCCATGCCATTCTTGTGTACTTTGACTTAAAATCAACTGCATTTCAGCAGCTGATTTTAGAAGATACAGTATTTCCCTCATCTCCAAAGTCTTTGCGCTGTCAGAGTAACACGGCACCCGACAGCCTGTAGTGAGCGCCCCACCAGGTGCTTGAACTTCCACATTGGTTGACCAGTGGCGCTGCACTGACTGCCAGGTGCTGGGATATGCTAACAGCGCAAAGACTTCAGAAGTGAGCAGAAGTGCTGTATCTTCTGAAATCGGTTGCGAATATGCAGCTGGTTTTAAGTCAAAATCCACACTAATGACTCTGTTTTGGATGCAGAAATGCAGATTTTTTTAAAACTAATTAAAAATTACATTGTGAACCATCCAAATTAAGATCATTCTGTAGGGCTGACGAGATGAACACTTGGTAAAATAGACCGTCAACGTGGACAGAAATCCCACTGCTAGATGTGATGGGTACAACAAGTAGACTGATGTCTTGGCACATCCACAATGCACCACAGCAGACAACACTAGTATTGTTGAACTTTTTTTTGCTCTTCTTCTTCTCCTTATGTCATTGGGCTTGCTCTGGAATGCCCTGCATTCATCTCTGTAGGCAGTGGCAACGCAGATCACTAACGTTCTCAATCAAACTTCATTGACAAGATTCAACATCACCGACCTCCAAGAAGTTGTTAGTTCAGTAATAGAAAATGTGGAAACCTCACTACTGGCATCCTTCACTGTAGAGCTCAACAACCAAGATATAAGAACATCTGAGATTGGTGAGTAGACAGTTATGTATTGTCAATAAACATCTTATAGGCAACGAATATATACCGATTTGACAAAAGGGGGCACTTAAAAAGTATAACTTACCAATTTCTGACCTCCTACATTGCAACATCCTGGTATAAATATCTCATGCCTAAGATGTTTCCAAACTTCTTTATTACCACATAGCCAAACAACTATGACTCATGAAAGCTACTGCTATGCACCTGTTTGCCCGTTGATCCATACACGGATTCAGTCCTTATGAATGGGCAAATCCACTTGGCTTTTCCAATTCAAAATTTGCATCAATAAATGATGTCATTCTTTTTTCTGCGTATGCATTTCAAATCCACGTGCAGAAAAATTTGCGAAACAAACATTGAAACTAATGAGGCACTAAGGAGATACGGATTTGTTGTGGATTTAATGCTGAATCCGTGTAGATTTTACTGTGAACATACCTGCGGTTTAAAAGATCTGGAAGAGAATGGCAGAGAATTCCATCACCATCTATACCTCTCACCTCAGAGGGATCAGCCCTGTTCTCATTTGTACAAGGAAAGACTAGAAGCAACAATTCTGAACGATTCTTACTTGAACAAGCCAATTTGCCTGTTTAAACAGGCTGCACGAGAGCGACTGAGCTAGCGGTGACGTCACTCGCTCATTCGCTCATTCCAGCGAGAATCGGCATATCTAAAAGCTTGTCTAAACCACACTGAGGGACAGGAAAAAGGGAGGGGCTGGTGACATTAGAGCCAAACTACATGAGATAACAGGGACAAACTTAGGAGGACCCATTTACATGGAACGTAAAAGGCCCTAAGTTTGTTCCATGTAAAAGGGCTCTAAGATTATTGGGGATTCTTTAAGCAGGGGGGAACTGTAGCAGCCCATAGTTGGGCCCCCAAAGCACTTACTGTATAGTGGAGTGCGTTTATGTTTGTCTGCATCTCAATGTGTGACTACGTGTAGTAACCATTGTTGTGGTCTGTTGGCCTCTTCAGGTCACTAATCAGTTAATGTCCATGTCTGTGTTGTCTGTGTCTGCATGATTCTGTAGACTGCCCCTTCCGTTGGTCAATCAACCCTAGAGAATTGTGAAAAGTGGCAGCATAAATGGTGGTCTCTTGGTTAATAAGTAGGAAATTTTATTAATTCCAGAAGAGCAACGTTGTGGACAAAAAAAAAAGGCCTTTTTCACACTAGCTTGAAAAAGGCATTTTTGGGGGATCGAAATGCTGTTATTATGGAATTAATAAAGTTTTCTACTCATTAACCTAAAAACTACCATTTATGCTGCAACTTTCCACAATTCTCTTTGGTTGGACATTCCTGGAGACCATGGGTTTAGGTCACCATTAAGTGGCTTTGCATGCTATTCGCCTCCTCCTGTGTGGAGTTTATTCTGAGTGCCGTGGCTCTTTTTTTCTCTTGTCAATCACCCCTAGTCTGGGTTGGGATTGGATAAAGAGATTTCCCCAGCTCGGGATTGGTTATCAGAGTGGTGATATAAAAGATAGCTCGGGAGTGGGGAAAGAGGAGAGAAAAAGAAGTGGTAGTGACAAGAGAAGAGGAAGTGAGTCAGCAGATGGGTGCAACGAGCATCGGAAGGTAAAACAGAAAAGCAGGACCCTATGGTGCCTAAGGGAGAGCGAAGTCTATTTCAATCCTTCAAGAAGGAACCATATTCAGGGCAGACTTCGCTAAAGCCAGAAGGAGAGCAGTCAATCTAATCATGAGTGTAATCAGCCCTGGCATAGTCAACCTACCATGTGCCCTTTTGAAAGCCTGCACAAGTTCCTCCATTAGTAATTAAGGCTAATCAGTTTATCTTCCACAAGAGAGAAAGAGTGAGAGAGAATTTGGCTTTGGCAATCTTGAAATGTATATGTCATGCCTGTGAAATGAATTGTTTAAGTTTCTACTGTCTGCAAAACTTTACTCAATAAAAACGTTAACCTGTCATGCCGCAAGAGTTAGTAAAAACTGTGTGCATCTGGTTTTACACAAACTCCTTGATCTGAACTCTTTATTCCTTCACTACATCATACTCAGAGGCACTGGCGTCACATTAAACTTTCACCATTGCTTTCACCAAGTGTTCCTGTGAAATCCGCCTACTGCATAGGTAAGTGTTCTATACGGAGTAGTCACCACCATGACTAGGCCTGAGGTAGAACTCCTCCCCCCTTGAGCTACTCCTGCCAACTTCAGCTTGTTGCACCGCCTTTTCTGAATGAGTGTGGTGCTTG
Organism: Eleutherodactylus coqui; assembly: GCA_035609135.1. Lineage (NCBI taxonomy): Eukaryota > Metazoa > Chordata > Amphibia > Anura > Eleutherodactylidae > Eleutherodactylus > Eleutherodactylus coqui. Next base: position 278,395,272 of record CM069406.1, on the reverse strand, counting down.
CCTACTCTTTCATGCCCCAGCCTGTAATATAAGATGAGTAGTATATCCTTTCATTGTAATATCTTGGAGGTTGTACCGTAGCACCCATGTGTATGCTCAACTCATCACTATACACCCAAATAATCATGCACAATCTTCTTTTCTATCTGCTATAGAGGCTAAAATGCAGGTTGCTCGTGACTTCTGTGTTGATGAACCTTCCATGATCCTAACCATTGATGATAATAAAATGGAAGTACCGTGTTCACTTGTGAACTTCATGGGTGGTGAGTGTGAAGCCCACTGTAGTGACTATACACATCTATAACTTCATCATATACTTATTCTGTATTATATCCGTGTTTATCAGGTGGAGCCATGTTTATCTCCTATAAAGGCCTCAATGACAAGTTAAATGGCAGCATTCTTGCATCTTTCGGGGATTCAGGTCATATAAATAAAGAAGAAGTGATCTCCTCGGTGATTAGTGGAGCTATCACAAGGAACAATACAGAGAATCTGCCCTCTCCAGTCAGCTTCGATTTGCAACATCTGATGGTCAGTAAAGGACTTATGCATTTCTACTGTATATCATCAGTACTAGAGCAAAAAGTTACAAGCAGCAAACTTCATGTAGATAACATAAGGGCAATGCAAATTGATCAAGACCAGGAATACTCAGAGCGGCGTACGCGGGAGGAAATTTTTGTGACTGCTTACAGGGTGCAAAAATATAGATATTCTTTATTCCTCCTTCATAATTGCTGTCAAGGAAATGTCTTCTGATACTCATCATGCCATTACTAGTGACAGATTGGCATTCGTTTTTTTAACCTTGATTTGCATTATTGCCATGGGTAAGAGTAAATAATGACCCAATTTGGACAAAATATAGTTACTCTTATTATTTTTAGGTCTCCTATACATGGCAGCGGCATTTGCCAAAATGGCTGTATTGATGCACAGTGAGTCCTTGCAGTTCCTCACTACAGAGCCGTTGGTACTGATCTTCCTCCACTGCTGACTGTTTAGATGCATGGTCAGCTTTGACCGCAGCACCTAAATCTGATCACAGCAATTACTGGTGTCTGTCAGGTATCAGAAACAGTTGATAGCCGCCGGGAATGGAAAAATGGACAAATATGTAGCCACTGTCATGCCAGGAAATTTTAAGCGGAGCCTCCTGAAATGTGCTGTAGAAGTGGAAATGTTAAACTTCAACCTCTCAAATCACCACCACAGGATCTTTCTTATATATCTGGAACTATTTCAGAATCAAAGCACTTCCTAAAGCACATAAGAAGATAAAACTCGCGTTTCCAAATTACATCATTTGGTGCCACATTTATAGTTAGGGAAAGTGGCTTTCCAACAACTTTCGTAGTGCAAGATTAGGTGTCTCACAAGACAGGATCTTTGCTGCAAGATGACCGACACCGGGTATATAAGCTAGTTATATTAACAGGACCCTGCAACTTAAAAGAGTATAGTGATAATTATGTTATGCCAACTGTATGCATGCTATGTATGGGTAAAACATCTTGTGTGCACATAGGGTCAGCTGCAATATGTGTCCAGACACTGTAACGCATCCTTAGCAGGAGAGGAGCTTAGTCTACTTATACAAGTTTGTTAGCGCCACTATAGTCTGAGGTGTGGTGACGCTGATTGAGGGGATATGACAAGCAGCTAGGAAGAGCATGCTTCTGTTGCAAGAAAAGAGCTGTGTGCCTTATTAAAAGAGGATTCGTGATTTATTACTGAGTGTTGAATCACCGAACTCTGTACCGATCACTGGTGGACAAATATCCTACCAATGTCAGGAAAGGTTCAGTAGGCCCACTTAAAAGTCATGGGGTGCCGTGGTAGTGGCCTGGGAGGTCCTACAGCATGGTTGCACAATCACTAGTCCTTAAACACCCGTTTATGTACTCCTTAAGAGACATTTCTGGTACTGTACATCAGAAAGACGCTGTCTTTCCCCTTTTTTCACGGGCGATGGCCTATTCTGCCCAGTAACATCTGGCTCTGGATTGGTTGCTGTCATAAAAAACCCTGATTGGTAGAAGGGGATGCAAGCCAGGGAAAATGAGTAGGGTGAGATAGAATGTGAGGAGGAGTTAGAGAGCAAGTGCGGGAGAATAGAGAAGAAGTGAAGGAGGAGTTAAGGGGAGTAGTCATCTGGAAGTAGATGAGGGAGGAGGTGCACAGCAGTTCAGCAGGAACTAACGCTGTTCAAAGTGGAGGAGGAGAGATAACAAGCTTCTAAAGACAATTGCATTGTGGAGGAGAGCAAGTTGGGATCTTTGCTACACGACAACAGGGAGTGTTACTAGCCCCTGTTAAACTGAAGACAGGGAAAATACAGTTACCCAAGTCTCCATAACTACAAAATCTGCATAGCAATCATTAGGAAAACAACCCTCAGATAACTTTGCCTGACGGATTCTGTCTAGAGTAATCTTAAACCAAGTGAGAGAGCATTGAAGATAGAACTGCCTAATTTCTTGAATGTACTGAAAAAAGCGTTATTAATTGGCTAAACTGAAACCTGCATACTGTGCATTGTACAAATGCTTCCAGTTAACAAACTGCTTAGTAAACTGTGTGCCATCGGTTTACATCAAATCTAAAGTGGACTTCTCTCAGCTATTTTATTACCATCTATTGGAGTTCATACCCCAAAGGTTCTGGCATCCCGTAATACAGCCGTTAGACATAGTTGCTATAAGTTTTATCCCTGTTTCCACTGTGCCATTTGCTGCCATTGTTGGGAGGGATGGCAGAGCCACCTGTGACAACCATCTTGTTTAGTCGTGGTCTCCCCCACATTTGGCTTGCTCGCACTTGGCCGCTACACTGTATTATGTCTCCTCAGGGGTTGAACAAAGCCATAACTTGCTCGTGTACAGTACATGAACCCTAATGTTTGATAACTTTTAACCTAAAGCCTGCCCTCATGCTTGACGTATAATCACATGTCCAATTTAGCCTGGAGCATTTAGATGGTCTTCAGTGAAGATCTGCTGTAGGTGATCATAAATGATTGCTGTTGGTATCTTCATAGCCTGGAGAGAACAGCCTGCTGATATTGCAATGAGGAAAGGATTCTTTGTCTTGGAGCCTGCCGTGGTCTTTGAATGGGAAAAAGTAGTCCTTCTGCAGGTTCATGCAATCTATAGAAAAGAGGCAAAGGTGCCCTCAGTAGCTGCATATATTACCTAAGCCTATGTCTAAACTGTTGCTGTACAATGAAGTTCTGTAGATAAGTATCTGGTGCACTAAAATTCTTTTCTTGACTATTATTGAATCATAATCCATTAATAACAGTTGTAAGATTTTTTTAAAAATTGTCTAACCTTTTACATCTATTTTCACATATAGGCTGTAAAACCATTCCACGATTTGCGGTGTGTATTTTGGGACATAAAAAAGAAGATGTGGTCAACCTATGGTTGTAGAACTAAGCAGTTAGATGGAGAGAACCGTACACGTTGTATCTGCACACATCTCTCCACCTTTGCTGTCATCATGGCACCCACTGAAATTCAGGTGAAGTACATATGATGTTGACTCATTACCTATTTATTCTTATATAGAAGTAATTCCGGTGACCTTGGAAATCAGACAATATGTAATGAGGTACAAGATCCAGGGGCATAGCTATAGGGAATGTACCTGGTTGGTCCCTGGTTTCTGAGAAGACTCTCCACCACTTAAGAAGATACCATAAATGCACATGATTGGTAGGGCCCCAGGAACTGTGGGTTTTATCCTTGGGTAGACCCTTCAGCATGACCAACCAATCATTCTCTTGTCTTCTCATAGGGCCACCTTTTCTTTTGCTCCCCTCAAAATACTTCCTCAGCCAAATCGCCCAAGTATATGTGATCTGAACTGAGGATTTAATAACACTGGTCAACAAATCAAAACATTTTTTCTGTATCTGGTTTGGAAACAGGTTGATTTCAACTAACTTTGGGGTGCTGAATTCAGCGGAAGAATCAGAATCTATCTATCACGTCACATTTCTCAAATGCATAGAACTATTACATAGACAATAATACAGTATTGACAAATAGTGTCTGGTTTTAAATACAAAAAGAAAATAACACTCAGAACTCAATAATGTTTTTTCGATAATGTATTTGTGAATGAAACTGAAAAAATACCGATATGCTGAGGTAAGAATGAAGAGAAGTGCTGGAAGCAGATTACAAGAAACACTAGACATCAGTACAGATAGGCTATGTCAGTAACCTTCCTGCTCAATTACATTGTTCTGCCATCTAGTGAGCATTTTTAGAAATGCATCCACTGTGTATTACATTCAGATAAAGAGTTTAGCTTAGTCACTGATTTATTTCCATATAAATAATTCCCCAGAAAATGAGAACAAACACAAAAGCCTTCTTAAAAAATTGAAAAAAATCTAAATTACATAAAAACCTTACGTGATACATCATTTCTACACCCACAAATCCATAAGAATTGATATATTGCACATCAGCTGTTGAGCAGTGTAATCTTTCGCCAACTATCCTATGTTTATGGTCAGCTTATTATTATAGTTGATAAAAACAATGTACATGTCATTCTTCTAGTAAGAAGTCATAAGCTAAGAGAATTACCACATATGAAGTTCAAAATATATAGAAATATTTTCTTAGAAATCTTTGATCTATGTGATTTCCTACAGTCCCAAGCAGGCTAAATAGTGAAAACACAAATCTCAGTCTAAGCCCTTGTTAAAGAGATGGGACCTTTTTCTAAGTACCACTCTATTCAACTTGTAACTGCAGCGATAACAGCAGTAACTTCACACAGATCACCCTGTACTTGCAGTTTACAGTGTAACTCCTGAACTTCCCCTTTTATGCAAGAGGAGGGCTGATGCTCTGTTATGCCGGCTGCACATGGGCAGATTTGCATTGCGCAATGGGAGTGGGCATCTGCTCCGGATTCCGCAGCGAATACTGCCCATAACATGCTATTCAAAAACCGCTTTTTCCTCTACATGAGCGGAAATTAATTGAAATTTTCCGCTCGCGTGGGAAAAATTTTAGCATGCTCTATTTTTGTGTGGATTCCGTGCGGACAGCTTCCGTTGAATAATATTCATTCCATTCAATACTATTGATTTAATGTCCAATAGATGACCAGCGTTTTCAAGGATGTTCAAGCACAATTCTCTGTATCTAGTGTAGTACTGTAGCTTGTACTGTCACTTCTAATCCCTTGTTGTTTACTCAATTACAGGTGGATGTTGGCTTAAAACTTCTCTCTGTTATTGGTCTCAGTTTATCTCTTGTCTGCTTGTGTCTTTCTTTTCTCACCTTCATCCTCTGTCGGTCATTGAGAAGCGCTCACACTTCTGTTCTAACAGTTCTTTGTGGATGTCTCTTCTTGGGCCAACTTCTCGTCTTGGTGGGTCTTCAACAAACCTCAAATAAGGTAACTATGGATTCAACTATTCTTGAATTTCTTTAAGTCTTCTACAAACAATGGTGGTGTCACTTTTTTCTCCTTCAGGTCTCAGTAAGACATCAGTTCATTGTCTGTTTATAGTTACTTTGAAGAGGTTTCCAGGATTAGAAAAAAACATGGCTGAGATCTTACAAAAAGAATGCCAAGCCTGTCCATTGGTTGTGTGTTGTATTGCAGCTTAGACCATTCACTTCAATGGAACTGAGCTGCAATACCAGACACAGACAACTGTTAGGTGTGGTGCTGTTTTTAGAAGAAAGCAGCCATATTTTCCTAAACCCTTTGCTAACATTGAACAATCTTAAAGATCTTGAAAGAGTTTTCTGGATCTTAGATATTGATGACCTATCCTCTGAATAGCTTGTCAATATCTGATTGGTGGGGTTCTGCTGCTTGGGACCTCCACCAATCAGATGTTTGAAAAGGCATCTTCTCAGGCCTGTGACGTTACGTTAATCGGTCCCACTGTCTAAGAGCAGCTCAGTCTCATTGAAGTTAATGGGATTGAGGTGCTATACCATGTACAAAGCTGGGCCTGATATGTAGTGAAGTTGCCTTGGCACACGCATGAGTGCTGCAGCCACTTCAAAGAGCTGATCGATGGGCTCTGATCTGATACTGATGACCGATCCTGAGGTTACATCATCAACATCTTAATTCTGGAAAGTCTATTAAGAGCCCACATGTTCTTATCTAAGCTTGATTTAAACCTAATTCTGATTTCATTTTTCACTCTCTCATCCCTATTATCTTTATTTCAGATCCTCTGTTCGGTGATTGCAGGCAGTCTGGAATTCTTCTTCCTCTGTGCATTCTGCTGGATGTCTCTTGAAAGCATCCTTCTCTTTTTGACTGTCCGAAACCTGCAAGCTCTGAATTATATGAACTCTCAACGCTCTCATTTCCCATATGTCTGTCTGGTTGGGTTTGGAATACCCTCTATTATAATAATTGTCTCGGCATCATTACATCCAGATATGTATGGGGAGGAGACACAGTAAGTTCCACCATCAAATCTAGAGAAATTTAGGTTCAGTAAAGCCAATAACCCTCCTAAATATCTCCAGTGGTCAATTGGGTAATAGCTGAAGCCTGCAAGGCCCTGAATTGTCCACTAAAACTATAGATGGGGTAGATTCTTTAACACTTAGCTGCTGAAGGGGCTATGAAGTGACTCTTAATTCAAGGTGATCTTACCACTGAATGCCATACTAGAGTTGTGCTTTTACCATCTTCTCTGGTGACCCTTCCTATAAAACTCATTATAATTGCATTGTATTAGACAAGACAGATGAAGTAAAGCACCTCTCTGGTCCTAGACAAGCCAAGATGGCAGCACAAATTCTCTGACTTCCTGATGCACACAGTCTTTTGGTAGTCTAAGACACTACATGTTGCAATGATTGGCCAGTGCTGCTCACATGAGCAAGGCTGGCCAATCATCAGAGCATTACTAATGTAGAGTGTACATCATGTAGTCTAAGGACTCATGTCCACGGGGAAAATCAGGCCCGCTGCAGATTCTTCATGGTGAATCCGTAGCGGGTCCCTCCTGCCCCAAAAAATAAGAATAAACTCACCTCTTCGGATGCTGCGGTTCTTCCTTCCTTCCCCGCCGGATCTTTTTTCTTCGGCCCGGCGGATGTGCTCGGCACACCGGCAGCGTTAATTATGGTACGGGTGTTCCGCAGATCCGGATGGCTTCCATAGGCTCTAATAGAAGCCTGCGGGAGCCATCCCCGCTGGAGACCCGCACTAAAATGGAACATGTCCGGAATTTTTCCCGCACGCGGATCACTGCCTGAAGGGAAAAATGACATCCGCAGGTATTTAACTACCTGCGGGTGTCCAATGCATCCCTATGGGGCGCGGATCCGCGTGCAGGAAAAACGCTGCGGATTTTAACCCTGTGGACATGAGGCCTAAGAAGCGATGCGGCCATCCTGGTTTGTCAAGGGCTAAAGGGTCTCTTTTTAATGAAAAACTTATAATGACCACTTGGGTTTTTTTTTTTCCTTTAGTTGCTGGCTCAAAATTGATTATGTCTGGAGTTTCCTTGGTCCGGTCTGCATGTTTATCATTGTGAGTATATAGTATCAGCCTCAGCATCCCCTCCTGGTATACCTTGATCACTTACAGTACTACTTCTTCTCTGTAACTCTTTCATTAGGTCAATTTCATTCTCTTGGTCCTCACATTCTGGCTCCTTAGGAAGAGGTTGTCATCTCTAAACTCTAATGTCTCCACTCTAAAACATACCCGGTGAGTCCGAAAAAGAAAATCTGGTTGGATGCCAGTCAGAAGTCACTAGTGGGAAAGTTCTATTTTTGGCTCTAAGGAGATTGTATGTATATATGTATGTATGTATGTGTGTGTGTACGTGTGTGTGTATATATATATATATATATATATATATATATATAGTGAGACACTGAAGGGGTTAACTATGGATGGTCAGTATGTTCCCTCTCGATTCAGGTATTGCGCCTAGTGGGTATGAAGTGGATATGACACAGGGAAAACCAAGGATGTGATGGGATCTCCAGCAACTATATGCTGGTTATGCTTTTTATAAAATGTATTGGGCCTGGTTTTTCTGGAATGGATGGCAGGCTTAGTAGTGGGGCTGTCCATTTCACCCCCTCCACTCCAGGTCTTATTAGGGGGATTACCTCCCCAGGTATAAACGCTGGGTAATTAACCCAGCCCACAAAGTCTGCAAAGATGCGGACAGAGAGGAGGCCGGGTGCAGCTAGATGCTAGAAGCTGATGGGCTCAGGAGACGCCTTATCCCTGACCAAGGGACAAACTGGACTTTGGTACAAGTGTGTGGTTTTTGTACGGCTGCAGCAAGCCATACGTATAGTTGGGGAAGGACTATGTTTAGCTAGTGCTGGATAAGCAGGATGCTGTTTAAGGCCGCCTGCAGACGGCCAGGTCGGATACGGCTGCGAGAATTCTCGCCGCGGGACCCGACCCGAGCCCCTGCAGAGAGCAGCGCGTACTCACCCGCGCCCCGCAACTCCGGCTCTTTCATGTGCCGGATGCCGGGCAGCCGGCACATGCGCAGAGCGGAGCCGTCGGCCGGTGAGTGACGTTTCTGTGCGAGATTTCGAGCGGACAAACTGCGGCCATCTGCATAGTATTGCGTTTGCTAACGCAATCCTATGGCTGCCTCCAAGGGCGGAAAATCACGCCGCGGAATTTCCGCCCCTCTGCAGGCGGCCTAAGCCTGAAGTTAAGGCTGTGTTTTGTTAAATGTTTGTGCTTTTCTAATAAACACAGGCCAAGCCTGTATGGACTTTATTGCCGTTGTGGTCTCTAACTGCGCTCCCTAACTCCCTACGCTCTACCTGAGAGGTGGGGGAGAGCGGGGAGGAACAGAGGGGAGATCTCTTTCTCACCTCACCTGTCACCCGCGCCGGCCCCCAAATCTTTAGAGACGAGCGGGGAGATACTCTGCTAAGGCACTACTCGCTCGAGTAATGTGCCTTAGCGAGTATACTCGCTCATCCCTAATTATGTCCAAAATAGGAAAAGGAAAAGAAAAGTAACCGGGTCCCAACTCTGTTATTCAATGCTAAGTGCAAAAGTATTGTCACCCCTGTGTAATGTACCTAATCTAATTCTCTAACCTCCTGGTGTTGTACAAACATGAAATTTGGCAGGAGCATTGTTTAGGTCCTAAATAGGAAAAGTAAAGTGGTCACAACTTGATTATTAAATGCTTAGTGCAAAAGTATTGGAACTCCTGGGTTATTGTAACTTCCCAGTTGTCGTACAAGCGTGAAATTTGACAGAGCATTCTTTATGTTCTAAATAGGAATAGTGAAGGGGTCGCAACATGATTGTTCAATGCTAATTGCAAAAGTAAGTGCACCCCTATGTAATGTAATTTCCCAGTGTTGTATTCATGAGGTTGGGAAGGTAGAAGTAAGAATACTCAGGTCAGATGGTGTTCAAAGTCTATATGAAAAGGGACTGTGATAGAGATTAGTGCCAATTTAGGGTTAAAGTCAGACAATCTATAATAGCACAATTTAACTATTTCTTTCCTGCAGCTTATTGACGTTCAAGGCCTTTTCCCAGCTCTTCATACTAGGCTGTACATGGATCATTGGCTTCTTTCAGTTCGGATCTGGATCCATTATTGCGTCTTATATCTTCACCATCTGCAACAGTCTCCAAGGAGTGTACCTCTTCATTGTCCATTGTCTACTCAACCACCAGGTCATGTGACTTTCATCGCCCGCTATTTCCACCATCTTTCCAATATTATCACAATATGCTTCCCTCAATCAGGGATACTGAAAATAACTCTGTTCTTCTTACCTTTACTTCTAGGTTCGGGAAGAGTACAGCAGAGCATACCGCAGGCTTTACTCTAAGCAGCCCATGTCGGAGACCGTGTCTGGTAGTACCATGCCCATGATTATAAAACTGGTAAGTCTTAGTATTGTCTAACATCCTACTCTCTGCTAAAGTATAGCATTAGGGTTTTCTAGCTAGGTTATCACAGTTAGAGTCTCCTGCATTAATTTATCCCATAATCTAATGTCCCATAAATACTCAGCACATCCTCGAAGGGTCTTCTTAACCGTGAAATACCTTGCATTGTCCGCTTCATCAAGGTTTTTGGTATTTATTAATTCTATGACTTTTTTTAGGGTTCTCTAGTTGTAAACTATTGATGGTCTACCCTTAGGATAGGCCATCAATAGTAGATTGGCAGAGTTTCGCCACCTGGGAAGCTCGCTAATTGCTGGGTCAATGTACTTGTACACTGAGTAAATTGAGAGAGGGATGGTAACACTCAATTTCTTACAGCTGTCACCTGCTCACAACAGCTGCAATCAGCACTCCCGCTGATCACAGCTGTTAACCCTTTAAATACCCCAATCAGAGTTTCGGGTCCAGACCGGCCCCCTGCGATGAGATTGCAGGGTGCTGTTCAGTTATCATGGTGGCCGGGGCCTTCTGAAAGCCCCCAGGGCAGTCATATCGCAGTATAATGTGGTATTACATCATACTGCAGGAGCGATCAAACCATTGCAAGTTCATGTCCCCTATGGGGACTAAAAAAAATGTAAAGAAATAAAAGATAATCAAAGAAAAAAAAATCCTTTTGCCATATTTATAATAATAGAATCTAAATTTAAAAAACTCAAAGAAATATTGGGTATTGCTATGTCCATAAAAAATAAATAAACAGCAGAATTGGTCACCCTTTCTCAAAGCAAAAAATTTCATAAACTACCAAAAAGTCATAAGTACTCCAAAATACAAATAAAAACTACAGTACATCTCGCAAAAAATGAGCCCTTACACAAGTATGTCAATGGAAAATTAAAAAGTTATGGCTGTCAGAAGATGGCGGCAGAAAATAATTGTACTTATTTTTTTTAAGTATTACAGAAAAAACATTATATAAATTTGATATCGTAGTAATCGTACTGACCCACAGAAGAAAGTTATCATGTCCTTTGTGCTGTAGTGTGTACACTGTGGAAACAAGACTTCCTCCCCAGATATGGTGGAATTGCGCTATTTTTTTTCCATTTCACACCACTTTGAATTTTTTAAAAAGGTTTTTAGCACATATCATACATTAAATAGCATCATTGAAAAATGCAACTCATCCCGCTAAAAACAAGCCATCAGATAGCTTTGTTGATGCATGAATAAAAGAATTTTGAGGAAAAGAAAAACCGAAAATGGAAAGAAAAAGAAGAAATAGACTGCGTTCTTAAGGGCAACCTGTCATTAAGTTCATGCCGTCCTAACCACGGGCATCATGAACACACTATAGACATGTACATTGCAGGCATATATGCCTCAGGGTCCTTTTGCTCAGGAATGATGCCCCTTTAGTGAATGGCGGCGCAGCACCCTGGAGATCTCTTTTGGCCCACCCGCTTCCATTCATAGTAAACAGGCAGTCATTCATAGATGAAAGCCTGCCTGTTTACACAGGCCCATCATCCTTTGACTTTTATTTCTGCGTGAATTAACCGATATCATAAGCGAACGAATTATCATTCATCAATCAGTTATTGGCAACATTTACACTGAAAAATTATTATTCAGTTTTGCACAATCCAGCCATAAACTGCACGATAAGCATTCCATGTAAAAGAGCCCATATTCTGAAACATACTTTAAAAATCCAATCAAAACGGAGCTTGGAGTCACAAGGCCTCACCCTGCCCAGCTCGTTTGACTGACGGGTCTCTCCCTGTTTGTGTCTATTTTGAATATACACCACTAGCCTATAATATACAGTATGTTACATTATTACATATATATTGCTGTAGTTACCCAGATTACCCAGTAATGTATTGTGACACTTCCACAGAGTCAAGTCTCAGAGTCCTCAAGAGAAGCGCCTTCATGCAGCTGGGAGAATAAGGAATTACAAGAATGAATAGACTCAACTCTCCTGCACCATACACATGAAAATTATAGTTTCAAGTCCTCAGAGGCCTGTATGAACAATATGAAGACATTAGGGGCCCAGAACAAATTACCACCTTCACAGAGACAAGAACAAAATTGTATTCATCTCAGCTGCCATTATGTTGGTGAAGACAGTGAAGCTGTGTCAGAATTGGGTCCACCAAAGGAAATGATTCAGCAGATCATCCCCCATCTGTACAGAACATGCGCACATTAACTTTTACTTGCATTATAATCTTTGTGTAGTGGGCCGGGTTGGCCCTTCGGTCGGAAAGACGGTGGGGAAAACCTGATGGTATATCACAAGTGGCTCTACCGTCTCTACCAAAGTGTATCCAAAGCTGCGGCCAGCCCAACCTTGTACAGGGTCCAGTATTAACAACCGTGTCATCGGGGGGGGGGGGGGGCTGGGGTGGTGTTGTGGTCGGGGTGAGGTGGGGTTTTGCTCCTGTCTGCCCATGCGCCTTCGGGCGCCCCTTTCTCTTTCTCTGCATCCTATGTGTGTCTTTGTGTTCTTTCTCTTTCCTAATTTCCATAAAAGGTTCTAGTCTTAGTTTATAGTTTATGACCTCAGTTATTTGTAATTGTAGAATCAATTGAAAGTAGGAGGAAGTGCTAGTCCAGAGGCGCTGGTGTCATGTTAGTCGTTATGAATATAGCGGCAATATTTTTTTTAGCAGAGGCTCCAGCTGTTCTGATTACTAAGATATTTGCCTTTCCTAAATTTTTGAGCCAATGTTGCGGTCCTGCGCGATCTGCTGTAGGTTGTTTTTTTTTGCTTTGTCTTTATGTATAAATATGTTAACATTTCAATAAAAACATATTAAACAGAACAACCGTGTCAAATGACTTCATTACTTAACTGTCCATGTGACGCCAGTGCCTCTTCCCGAGTGAGCAATCACCCATAATGAATAAAAGAGTCAACACGTCATCAGTCTCTGTTATCTGATGGACATTCTCCGGGGGTACATTCCTGACAATGAAGAGGAACACATACAACTCTCTTCCACCACTTACTCTGTCTTTCCTTTGACTGTTACAGCAACACTCAGTAAACTCTTGTCTTACGCTCAATTTGTCCCTTGACTCAGTAGATAAGCAGGGAACATGCGATCTCGACCCCCAACTCCATGAGCAGGATCTGAACTCCTAACTTCAGTCCCTGGAGGGGATGCATCCCATGGCAAATGAGATAGGCCCGAGGCTCTGCCCAGGCAGAAGCATGAGAGCTTCAGCCTCCCGCTCACACGTCTTCCTCCCCCAACTACATCTCTACTCTCTCCCTGTCTTCCCTAGACTCCGGCTCCTAGCTTCTCCAACCCTCCAATCACGTCTCACATAACATGTTAGAGGGGACAGACTCACCAACACAAAGATTGGTGACACCAACGCAGACGAACACAAATACACACAAAAGACAGTCCACATGAAATAGGCACACATCACCCAAAGATATCACACTCTGGGCCACTACATTTGTAGATATCATTGTACACACATTATCAATAAGATCCAATAGGTTATTTGTAAATCACTTGCAAATGAAGGTGTCTTCCGCTGGACTTTTGGGTTCCAGGGATCCACTAGAGGATCATCTGCTACATGGTGGGTTATTCAATCGCTGCAGTGACACTATTCGTCCATGCAAATCATATGGAAATAGCTGAAGATCCGTACCATAAACTTGTGAAAAGTATAAATGCTGTTTTCATAGCGATACAGAATCTTCACTAGTTTGTTGAGTTACTAATTCGGAAAATGAGAGTATCCTGTTCTCTCCTCTTAACGGAGAGTAACTGGTCTAATAAGGTCGAATGCACACGGCTGGGTCAGATTCTGCAGGCGGGATCCCGTTGCGGAATCCGACCCTGTGCCCGGCCGGCGACCCCTGCGTACTTGTCCGGATGATTCTTCTCTGTGCTGCAGATGTGCCATCCGGCACACAAGGACAGTGCAGAGAATGCCGCGCTGTCGCTAGGTGATGATGTGGATCCTGCGGTGATTTCAAAATTGACATTCCAGAATTGGACGTCTTCCATTGACTGCAATGGAAGCTGTCCATGCAAGTGCCACACAAAAATAGAGCATGCTGTAATTTTGCCTCCGTGGGTGGAAATCGCAAGTGATTTCCGCTCGTGTGCGTGGAAGAAGCGATTTTTACATTGCATGCTATGGACGGACACTGCTGCATTTGGATTGCGGATTCCGCAGCAAAAATCCACCCATGTGCATTGGGCCTAACATTAATAAAATACAGTAGAAGGGAGTTACAGAAACTACTGAGAGTACTTGTGCTCCAGAGTACTACAGGATTCTCTGGGAGGCCCAGTTTTCTTAGGATAGGCCATCAATATTAGATTGGTGGAGATCCAACTCTTGGCACTCCTGCCAATCAGCTGTTTGAGCGTAGCTGCATTTTCAAACTTTACATCAGGCCATTTAGTGTATACTAGCAGATATACCCGGCTTCGCCCGAGTTAATTTGGTACTGGTGTTTATGTGGTGTTCACACGGAAAAGCTTATGAAGTCGTGGTTACTTTAGAGATACTGAAGAAAAACATATGTTCACCATTTTGCATAGTTCTCTGCGTTACCCAGGAAACACCACGTGGAGGTAACCATGCGATGCTTCCTTTATATAAAATGACATCAGGAAGTGAGAGAATTAGATTACATACGTAAAATTTGGACACTAATTCTTTTGCGCTTAGAATTGAATAATCGAGTTGGGACCCATTAGCTTTTCCTATTTATGACATAATCAATGCTCGTGCCAAATTTCCCGTTTCTATGACACCGGAAAGTGAAAAAATAACATTCCGCACGTAAAATTTTGACGCCAATTCTTTTGCGCTAGAATTGAATAATGGAGTTGGGACCCATTAGTGTTTCCTATTTATGACATAATCAATGCCTGTGCCAAATTTCATGTTTCTATGACACCGGAAAGTGAAAAAATAACATTCCGCACGTAAAATTTTGACGACAATTCTTTTGCGCTAGAATTGAATAATCGAGTTGGGACCCATTAGCTTTTCCTACTTATGACATAATCAATGCTCGTGCCAAATTTCCCGTTTCTATGACACCGGAAAGGGAAGAAATTACATTCCGTACGTAAAATTTGGACGCTAATTCTTTTGCGCATAGAATTGAATAATTGAGTTGGGACCCATTAGCTTTTCCTATTTATGACATAATCAATGCTCGTGCCAAATTTCCCGTTTCTATGACACCAGAAAGTGAAAAAATTACACTCCGCACGTAAAATTTTGACGCCAATTCCTTTGCGCTAGAATTGAATAATCGAGTTGGGACCGATTAGCGTTTCCTATTTATGACATAATCAATGCTCGTGCCAAATTTCCCGTTTCTATGACACCGGAAAGTGAAAAAATTACATTCCGCACGTAAAATTTTGACGCCAATTCTTTTGCGCTAGAATTGAATAATCGAGTTGGGACCTATGAACTTTTCCTATTTATGACATAATCAATGCTCGTGCCAAATTTCACGTTTCTATGACACCGCAAAGGGAAGAAATTACATTCCGTACGTAAAATTTGGACGCTAATTCTTTTGCGCTTAGAATTGAATAATCGAGTTGGGTCCCATTAGCTTTTCCTATTTATGACATAATCAATGCCTGTGCCAAATTTCATGTTTCTATGACACCGGAAAGTGAAAAAATTACATTCCGCACGTAAAATTTTGACGACAATTCTTTTGCGCTAGAATTGAATAATCGAGTTGGGACCCATTAACTTCTCCTATTCATGACATAATCAATGCTCGTGCCAAATTTCCCGTTTCTATGACACCGGAAAGTGAAAAAATTACATTCCGCACGTAAAATTTTGACGCCAATTCTTTTGCGCATAGAATTCAATAATGGAGTTGGGACCCATTAGCTTTTCCTCTTTATGACATAATCAATGCTCGTGCCAAATTTCCCGTTTCTATGACACCGGAAAGGGAAGAAATTACATTCCGTACGTAAAATTTGGACGCTAATTCTTTTGCGCATAGAATTGAATAATGGAGTTGGGACCCATTAGCATTTCCTATTTATGACATAATCAATGCTCGTGCCAAATTTCCCGTTTCTATGACACCGGAAAGGGAAGAAATTACATTCCGTACGTAAAATTTGGACGCTAATTCTTTTGCGCATAGAATTGAATAATTGAGTTGGGACCCATTAGCTTTTCCTATTTATGACATAATCATGGCTTGTGCCAAATTTCATGTTTCTATGACACCGCAAAGTGAAAAAATTACATTCCGCACGTAAAATTTTGACGCCAATTCTCTTGTGCATAGAATTGAATAATCGAGTTGGGACCTATGAACTTTTCCTATTTATGACATAATCAATGCTCGTGCCAAATTTCCTGTTTCTATGACACCGGAAAGTGAGAAAATTAGATTCCGTACGTAAAATTTGGACGCTAATTCTTTTGCGCATAGAATTGAATAATCAAGTTGGGACCCAATTACTTTTCCTACTTATGACATAATCAATGCCCGTGCCAAATTTTAAGTTTCTATGACATTGGGAAGTGACAGATTTAGATTATGTACGTAAAATTTCGACGCCAATTCTTTTGCGCTAGAATTGAATAATCGAGTTGGGACCCAATTACTTTTCCTATTTTGGAGATAATCTATGCTTGCGCCAAAATTCATGTTTCTACGATATCAGGAAGTTGGAGAACTTTTGGCGAGTCAGTCAGTCAGTCAGTCAGTGAGTCAGTGAGGGCTTTCAGCTTTATATATATAGATTAGTGACATCCGTTTCTCCTGCTCATGCGCATAACCTTACATTTATCAATATTGAACTTCATTTGCCATTTTTCTACCCGTCCCCAACTTATCTAGGTCCATTTGCAGCCGCATATTGTCCTCCATTGTATTAATTATCTTGTCTAATGCTTTCTAGCTCTGAGC
Source organism: Eleutherodactylus coqui (assembly GCA_035609135.1). Lineage (NCBI taxonomy): Eukaryota > Metazoa > Chordata > Amphibia > Anura > Eleutherodactylidae > Eleutherodactylus > Eleutherodactylus coqui. Next base: position 278,378,396 of record CM069406.1, on the reverse strand, counting down.
CAGTTCTTTACCCAACTACACACATTTTTGCCCAGACTGAGCTGTCTTATTTTGTATATTTACCTATTTTATGTAGCATGGTGTCAAGTGCTTTAGAAAAATCCAGATATACAAGATTATTAGACTCTCCCAGGTCCAGCCTAGAAATTACTTCATTGTAGAAACTGCTCAAATTCATCTGGCATGATCAACCCCTCGTGAACCCATGCTGATGAGGAGTTATGCCATTGTTTTCCTTGAGGTATTCCAGGATGGCATCTCTCAGAAACCCCTCGAATATTTTTCCAATTATTGAAGTGAGGCTTACCAGCCTGTAGTTACCTGGCTCTCTTCTTGACCCGTTTTTGTATATTGGAACCACATTGGCAATACGCCAATCCAGTAGTACAACCCCGGTCACAATAGTGTCCCAAGATATAAGATCCCTTAGGAACCCCGGGTGTATTCCATCTTAGCCCGGCGATTTGATGATTTTGAACTTTTTTTAACCAGCTCTGCCCTTCCTCCTGAGTTAGTAAGGTAATATTTGGTGGGGGACTCCTTTTATCCCCTTGCATCTCATGTAACAATTCTTTTTCCTTCCTAAATACACTTGAGATAAAACTATTTAATAGGCTTGCCTTCCCTCTATCATCATCTATGATTTCTCCTGCATTCTTTGTTAAAGGGCTAGTGTTCTCATTGCAAATCCTTTTACCGTTTATATAATTGAAAAATAGTTTAGAGTTATTCCTGCTCTCCTTGACAATCAGTTTCTCTGCCTCCTCCTTTGCAGTTTGTATCTTTTCCTTACCAATTTTTTTCCCTGTATGTTTCTAGCGCTTCTTCACTGCCTTCTTGTTTTAGTAATTTAAGCGCTTTCTTTTTTATACTTATAGCCCCCCTTACAATCTTGTCGAGCCACATTCGTTTCCTTCTACTTGTAGTTCTTTTATTTTTAAAGGGTATGAACTGCTCACATGAGGTAATTAGGATGTTTTTAAACTCCTCCCATTTGTCACCTGTACTATCATTTTTAAGGATGCTGTCCCAATTAATGTTGCCGATAGTAGTTCTGAGCTGATCAAATTTTGCTTTACTAAAGTTTTTTTTTTGTTGTTCCCTGATAAGGGTTCCGATTGAATGACAGCTGCAAATTAATTATATTGTGGTCACTATTTCCCAAGTGTCCCTCAACCTGCACCCTCATGATTCTGTCCGGTTTGTTAGTTAATAATAATAACAACTTAGTCCAGGATGGCCCTCCCTCTAGTTGGCTCTTGCACAAGTTTGGTAACATAGTTGTCTTTAATTGTTTTCAAGAACTTATCACCCTTGTGAGATTTGCAGGTTTCGTCTTCCCATATTATATCTGGATAATTAAAGTCTCTCATAATAGTTACTTCATTGTGGTTTGACACCTCTTCTATTTGCCTTATTATTAAGTTTTCAGTTTCTCTTATTTTTGGTGGCCTATAGAAGACCCCTATCAGGATTTTGTTATTTTTCCCTCCCTGTATTTCTACCCACAGAGATTCCACGTGTTCATCTCTTACACCTATATCTTCTCGTAGCCTCGGCATTAAGTAGGATTTAGCATACAGACATACCCCTCCCCCTTTCTGGTTCCCACGGTCTTTTCTGAATAGATTGCAAGCCTGTAAATTCTGAAAGTATGTAAGGTAGGTATCACCAAACAAAAAATACCCCAGCGCTCCAAAAAGTGCACAGTAGTAAAGGTGGAAAGACCCTTACTTCACAGAGGTGCCTCCACGGAGTGCACCCCTAATCCAGAGAAGCAATAATTCTCCCTGCAAGGGAATTTCTCAATCGACCAATGATGATACTAGGACTCCTTGTCTGAACATGCGTTTCGGCTCATTAAAGAGCCTTTTTCAAGCATGTTACCAGTTTTAACAAATATATATATATATATATACACACACATACCTAAAACATAATGTGTCCTACCCGCCATTCCTCTCGGTCGGCGATGCAGTTGCGTCATCAACCCTGTAAATTTACTGCCCTATCATGCTTATCATCAAGCCATTTTTCTATTATTCCTACTATGTCGCAATTTTCTTCAGACATTCTCGCTTCAAGCTCACCCACTTTACTGATCAGACTTCTTGCATTCGCTGCCATACAATTTATATGTATGTTGTTATTCTTTATATTCATTATGCTACTAATGGTCCTATTAGCTGTTCTATCTGCACTAACCCCACTCCCTGCTCAACCCCCATTCCCAATACTTGTTTCCAGGTCACTATCTACACTGTCTTTCCCCCATTACTCTTTTTGCCCTCCCCTAGTCCCTAGTTTAAACACTCCCCTAAGCTTCTAGCCATCTTCTCCCCCAGCACAGCCGCACCCTTCCTATTGAGATACAGCCCGTCCCTATGGTACAGCTTGTAGCTGACAGCAAAGTTCTCCAGGAACCCGAAGCCCTCTTTCCTGCACCAACTCTGGAGCCACTTGTTTATCTCCTTAAGCTCCCGCTGCCTTTCTGGTGTGGCTTGTGGTACAGGTAGTATTTATGAGAAAACTACCTTGGAGGTCCTTGCCCTAAGCTTAGGTCCTAGGTCCCTGAAATTGTTTTTGAGGGTCCCCCATGGACCACTAACTTTGTCATTGGTGCCAATGTGTACCATGACTGCTGGATCCTCACCAGCCCATCCCCGTAATCTGTCAACCCGATCCGCAATGTGTCGAACTTGAGCACCAGGAGAACAACACACCATTCGACAATCCCAGTCTTTTTGGCAGATTGCCCTGTCTATCCCCCTTATAATTGAGTCCTCCACCACAAGGACCTATCGAGCCTTCCCTGCGCTCCCCTTACCCTTCTTACTGGAGCAGTCATCTCTCTGGCGTTCAGAGGGCATGTTATGCTGCAGTGGTGCTAGCTCTGTAATGGTAGCCCCTTCATCTGCCAACTTTGCAAACTTGTTGGGTTGTGCCAGTTCAGGACCAGCCTCCCTGGTTCTCTTCCCTCTACCCCATATAACTGTCATCCAGCTAACTGCCTGCTTGGCCTGCTGTTCCGAACTACCATCCGCCCCCTCCTCTACCCCAGCGAGTGTCTGCTCAGTGAGCAGCAAACTCTTTTCCATGCTGTCAATGGATCTCAGTGTTACCAGTCGCTCATTTAGATCCAGGATTTAGGGTTCCAAATGTGCGACATGCATGCATCTTACGCAACAGTATGCACCCTCGATCGGCTGATCAAGGACCGCATACATTGCACAAGTAGCACACTGGATGACATCGTCAAGCATGGAGCACATTCTAATGGGCATCTACAAATTTACTTACAGAAGTAACGAGAATCAACTAGATCACACTCTTTACGTGCCTCTGCCCGTTCGCTACTCCTCACATGCCTCTGCCCATTCGCAACCCCTCACGTGCCTCTGCCCGTTCGCTACTCCTCACATGCCTCTGCCCATTCGCTACTCCTCACATGCCTCTGCCCATTCGCAACCCCTCACGTCCCTCTGCCCATTCGTGTCGTCTTTTTTTTTTTCCAATGCAGGAAAAATATCTTCAAAGGTTCTCCTGAATATATTGGTCCCTATCATCACCGAAAAAGTGAGGCTGTGTTCTTGCACTAACCCTCTTCACGATCTTCTTCAGTATGATGCTTCAGAGAAGCACAGCAGATCTGGATGACCAGGATGGTCTTTACACCATGGTGATACTGTGCTGATGGTAACACGTTTAATCAAGAAACTAAAGGCCCATACTAAGACAAGAGAACAACTAGTCTAAGAGCTACTTTTTGGTGCTGATGCTGCGCTCCCACTCAGATGTAGCGCTGCGGCGTACAACAGTTCGCTTTGTAGAAGCTACCAGACTATTTTAGTTGGAGATGAGTTTGAAGAAAACAGAAGTTCTCTATCAGCCCACACCTCAGGAAGACTCCATTGGTGAGTCAGAACTGAAAGCTGTCCAGCAGTTTAGCTACCTCGGGTGTATCATCTCCTCAGATGCCAAGATTGAAAAGGACATTGACAACATATTGGCAAAGGCAAGCCGCACATTTGGCTAGCATTGCTCGGTCTGCGTTGTCTTGGAGACTTTGAAGAGTAACGGTAATTCTAAAGAGCTCTTTGTAATAGTTAACTTTTGTTCTAGAAAGTTCTGGAACGATCAAGCTGCAGTGCCACTTAGTATGCTGTTAGCTGTCAAACTTTGTAGTTCTAGGAAGTGTTAGTCTGCATTCACACAGCAGTATATGAAGTGTACCCGAGATTCTCGGTCACAACTCACATCATACAGCACACGGATGCACGTCATGTAAGTAGCCTAAATAGATACAATGGGTCCATGTGAATGGGCCCTTAAGATATAGAAGTTGTTGTTCTCTACATCTGCCTGGGTTTGTTTAAAGGGCAACACTTAGGCAGGGTTCACACAGGGCGGATTCCCGTCGGAAATCTCGCGGTTTGGCCGCAGCAAAAACCGCGAGATTTCCGCCGGGAGAACCGCCGCGGTTTAAGCCACGGCGGCTTTGAAGCGGTCCGGCCGCATGCTTTTCCGTTGCGGCCGGCTCTCCCATAGAGGAGAGCGCGGCCGTAACATAAATAAACAAAAAACCGACTGTAAACAGACATGCTCAATCTTATGAAACCGCGGCGGCCGCAGCCGTGGTTTCAACCGGATTTACCGCAGCGGATTAGCCGTCCCGTGTGGACGAGGTTTCTGAGAAACCTCGTCCACATGGCTGACTAATCCCGAGATTAGCGGCAGAACCGCGGCAAATCCGCCCTGTGTGAATGCAGCCTTAGAGCAACTTTACAAGCAAAACCTAGTAGTGGTTAAACTAGCCAACAGTCAACACAAAAAAACAAAGAATAGCAGCTGTAGGCTGCTGCATTGTTTCCCATAGTGATTTAACCATGAGCAGCTGCTATTGGACACTGCAGCCATGTGATAATTGTAAAGTCATAGTAAATACATAAGAATGATGGTGGCCAGTGACAAGGGACAGAAGAATTTCTATGATTAGTATATCACTACATTGTTTTTATTTATACCTACAAGGTTCTGGTAAAGCCCCCTAGAAAACCCTGTATAATTATACATTTATCATCACAGATGTGTTCAATTTATTGACAGCCATCAATACCCGAAAGGCAGGTGTAAACAAGCCCTGTGACTGAGTGGGTTGTGGTGCTCTAGCCAGGCCTGTGCATCAGGAAATAGTGTGCCAGGTTTCAGGATACGATGCAGCCAACGGAGTTACCAAAATTAAACAAGCTTTATTGTGGAATACAGAAATGTAAAGAGTAGATGTGTTGGAACAAGAAAGTAGCTTGACTTTTGTTCCAGAGATACTTAAAGCGGTTGTCCCGCGGCAGCAAGTGGGGTTATACACTTCTGTATGGCCATATTAATGCACTTTGTAATATACATCGTGCATTAATTATGAGCCATACAGAAGTTATTCACTTACCTGTTCCGTTGCTAGCGTCCCCGTCTCCATGGTGCCGTCTAATTTTCAGCGTCTAATCGCCCGATTAGACGCGCTTGCGCAGTCCGGTCTTCTCCCTTCTGAATGGGGCCGCTCGTGCTGGAGAGCTGCTCCTCGTAGCTCCGCCCCGTCACGTGTGCCGATTCCAGCCAATCAGGAGGCTGGAATCGGCAATGGAACACACAGAGTCCACGGTGCACCATGGGAGAAGACCTGCGGTCCACCGTGGGTGAAGATCCCGGCGGCCATCTTCGCAAGGTAAGTAAGAAGTCGCGGGAGCGCGGGGATTCGGGTAAGTACTATCCGTTTTTTTTTTTTTAAACCCCTGCATCGGGTTTGTCTCGCGCCGAACGGGGGGGCTATTGAAAAAAAAAAAAAAACGTTTCGGCGCGGGACAACCCCTTTAATGTTACCTGCACTAACTTAGTGGTATAAATAACACTCATAGGATAATAACAATAGTGAGAAAACAAGATTAATAATATTTAGCATAAATCAGTCCTGTATCATCAACACACAGTTCGTGTAATATAAGTATAGCGTTTGGCTTCAGTCTGTAATCTGAGAGCCACTGCCAAACGACCAGCAGCTGCAGCAGCGTCTGCCTACACAACAGGCCTGTTTTAATTAATCTAGTCCCTTTCAATGGGCACATATATTAGTTGTATTGGAGTCGATCCCACTTACAGTTTGTCACTTGGGATAGAAAAGTTTGCTGTCCAGGTGCTCCCCCAGCCAGTCTCCAGTTGCAGAGTCCAGGGAACCTTTTGGAGCAGCATTTGCAATTGTTGTCCTTCCTGCAGATCATTGCTCCTTCACTTACATCATGTTCCCAATAGATTCAAGGGGATCCTATTGCCTCACTTCCCAGCTGTTGTCCATTTCTTACTGTCAAGGATGCATCCCACAATGTCCTTCATTTACTGGCAGCAGTTACTCTGCAGAATATTGCGCCCTTAGTCTGTCTTTCCAGCAGCACCTCAGACACTACTGCCGTCTTTGCTTTGCTGCTGTGTCAACACAAACAATTCCTTTATAGTTTAATCAGCAATCAATCATTCCATACTCTCTTCAAATTGTTGCAAAAATTGTTGCACAAGCCAATTTGTCGCAAAAATTGTCACATTTTACAGCCCACTACCTTGGCAACCAGTTAACCACTTTTAGGCAACCTATTACACCTGTGTCTTCAACATTCGTCTTTCCAGACACAGTGCCATACATTTGATAGTGGCTGCACCTGGTATTGCAGATCAGTCCCATTCAGCTGCAATACCAGGCACAGACACTACTAAATGTTTGGCACTGTGTCTGATAAACAACCAGACAGTGCGCTTGCTGAAGCACCACAGCCCCTTAAGTCAGCTGATCACCGGAGTATCAGGAGTCTGACCCCTACCATTTACATATAGAGCAATTCTTTTTAAGAATCTGAAAGCATTAACTTTTGCTTTAGCCTCCAGCATACTGGCATTCAAAGCCTTGTCCAGCTCATCGTACCAAACTGTACATGAATCACATGCCTCTTTCGGTTCAGCTCTAACTCTCTTGCCATGTCTCACATCTTCATCACCTGCAATAGTCTCTAAGAAGTTTCCTCTTTCTTGAACCTCTTGTCTTTCGACCGCCAGGCCATGTAATTCTCTAATTCCAGTTATAGACCGTCACGTACGTTAATAATTTGCCCAAGGAATAATGTAAGTAAGTACTTGAATACATCCTCCGAGTAATACAGCACCCATAGATGTTTATTAAAGGGGTGTCCGAGTATAAAACGTTTAATTAAATGGTTGGGCATGCTATAAAGAAAAAAAAGGACCGGTATTTGCTTGCCTTCTCCTCCCAGGTAGCAACAGAGCAACTCTGGTGAATCTCCCGCTGTTAGTGCTAGTCAGAAAGCAGATGACTGCTGCAGCAGCCCATCCCTTTCTCCTGGCATCAGCGTATCAAGGTTTTAGTTTTGTTTTTTTTTCTTTATAGCATGTCCGGCCATAAAAAAAACAACTTTTTTTATACTTCTTGTTTATATACCCCTTAAAAACCCCACTATATCTCTGTATGCCTTTGATTTCATAATTACAATTGTGTACTTGCTTTTTGCTTTTCTTCATACAAATCCATAGACATCCACCAGATGGCGCTATTTACCATAGAATACATGATGTAAGCACTGGAACTATTGTTTCCTACTTTCTACCAGGAAAACTAATGTTAATGTTTTAGAGAGGAATAAACATGTCTAGAGTGGCGGAAACTATAATATATCATCTCTGCTTTGTATATCGGGAGTCTGTTGTCTAACGGCGAGCTCTTCCCTGCTGCAGCTGTAACGAGCGGACCGGACCGCCGCTTAGAGATGTTAGATGGAAGGGCTATTGTATCTTCTAATATAGAATTTTCTCATATAAATGTCCTCATGATTCAGTTGTATATCGTTGTCTCCGCACAGCTGAATAGGCAGGAGCGGCGTCCCATTCCTGTATGTCAAGTGATGATAGGTTTTAATATCTTTTATATTAAAATGTATACATTCAACATAATGTGAGCAGCTCGTTAGACTGGAAATGTCTCATCTACCTTTTAACTTTATTCGTTTAGTCGGGGCGACTCTCGGACACTTTATGGATCAGCCCTCTTCACGCGGTTCTGTTTTGTACTGCTTTTTTTACTTCGATCATTTAAGTTTCATAAGCTTTCTAACGTACTACTATAGTAAAAGATGCGGATATTCAACTTCACTAGTGGGATATTAAAAATGCCAAAACCCCACCTCTTCCCCTTTACTATGTACAAAACTAATAATAATAAATAATAATAATGATAATAGTAAAAAAAAAATCACATATATGGGTTAAGTAATGTACTAACTTTGACCCAGAAGAAAAAAGTTAGAACATTATTTAACCCGCACGTCATGGAAAAAAATACAAAAAATATGGCGAAAATAGCTAATTTTGCCAATCTTGCCTTCCAAAAAACTGAATAGAAAGCGATCAAAACATTGCATGGATCAACAAATGGTGCTATTAAAAAGTGCAGCTCATCCTGCAAAAAAAAAAAAAAGTTTTAGGGGGTCTTTGAATGCAGCGATAAACAAAAATACATTAAAAAAAAAGTGTAGAAAGTTTGCAAAAAAAACAAAACAAACCTATATAAATTTGATATTGTCAAATTTGGATCACATAGGAGGGCACGAACATGGGAAACTTAATTTGCGCTAGATAAATGCTAGAGACTTGGTAGAAACTCTTACATTGATTTGAAGGAATGCTGCCATCCAATAGGTGGCGCTGCAGAGGTATTGTTCCATTTTTCTTGTTTGCAGGTCTGAAGGAGAGATTTCACATTCCCTGTCATTGTACTTATTATTTACTGTTATGGTCATCCCTCCATTTTATTAATCTAAATGTTATTAATCCCAACATGTCTGTGCCCTCTCACCCTCTGTCTCTGATATTTATCTCCTGCAAATTAACTACACCATGTTTCTGCCCTCCCATGTGAATGTATTAAATGTGTCTGCAGATGTGTTCCATTATGCCTGAGGAAGGACCCTCTGAGGTCCGAAAGCTCGCTGTAACATCATGTATTTTTGTTAGCCATTAAAAGTTATCATATCTAGAAGATTATTTGTTTTCTCTTACTGGGAACAATCACAAACCCCCCTTTTTTTCATTTCTCCCATATGGCATTAATATTACCAGCCCCACATCATTACCCCTCCTCCACCAAATGTCCTGGTACATGCTATGCACCCCGGTAAGTAGTGTTCCCAGAGCATCTGCCAAACCCAGATTCAGCCATCAAGCTGCCGCATAGTGAAATGTGATTTATCACTTCAGAGAACACATTTTTAGTCCAACGATGATATGCTTTACATCACTCCACCCGACACTTGACATTGTGCACTGCAATCTTAGACTTGTGTGCAGCTGCTTGATCATGGCAACCCATTTGTGGAAGCTCTTGCTGCACAGTCCCCATTCTGATGTCACTTTCCGAGGTCGTGCGGGACTCTATGATGATCGAGTGATACAACAGAGGGTAAATGATTTTTGTGCATCACATGCTTCAGCAGTCAATAACCTTGATCTGTGGTCTTGGGTTGTCTACCACTTCATGTCAGAGCTGTAACTCCAAGATGCTTCCACCACACAATACTATCACTTACAGATGACCGCGGCACATCTAGCCGATCAGGAATTCACAAATGGACTTGTGCGGAGATGGTATCCCATGATAGTGTCATGTTTAAAGGCACGGAGCTCTTCACTGTGACCCGTACTGCTACTGACCTTTGTCTACGGAGATGACATGACTGGTTGCAATGGCTGAAACACTTGAACTCCGTATTTAGGAGGGGTGCTCCAATATATATTTTTGGCCATATGGCATAGCAGATACTGGATAGAAGGACTGCAGTGTAACGACACTAAACAACCAAATGTAATAGAATAGGAGCAGGAATTAAGCAGCATTTATTTACATATGTTAATACTTAGTGACCGGCCTATTTTTTGCCTTAAGGACCATGGGATTTTCATCATCGCATTGCAAGAGCCACAACTCATTGACAGAGTGGTATGAGGGTTTGTTTTGTTTTTGGAGTTGGAGATTTTAATGGCCCCACACTGGGGTACATATAATGTGTTGTAGAACTTAAATGGCATTTTTTTTTGGGGGGGGGGGGGGATCAAAATCCCCCGCAGAAATTCCACAACTATAGTTCATCATTCAGTAAAAATAATATGATAACGTTCTTATTTGGATCAGCACGATTAGGCCAGGCTCACATGGCAAGAAGCGGAATCTGCTTGTGAAAGCCCGCAGCCGATTCCAGGTGTGAGCCCAGCCGTGGCCCTGCGTACAGCCAAGTAATGTACTGCGCAGAAATACGTACTCACATAGGCGGTCATGCACAGTACAGCATATTTTTGTCGATATTTCCCACGCCGACGCTTAGCGATGATGTAGGTACCTGCAGCCCGCATGCAATGTAATTGAGTATGGGTGCGGGTACATCCAGGACCATAGAGAACAATTGGCTCTATGTCATCCGCGGTAAAATAGAACCTGCTGCATTCTGTTTTCCGCAAGCGGATTACACAATTCCGACCCACTAATGTGAGCGGAATTGTGTAATCTAATGCATTCGATTGATCAATGTATTACCACGGACCAAACGCTTGAGGAAATCGCAATGACTATCCGATTTTGTGAGACCGGCCTTTCTGCGATTTTTAAAAAAATTTTCACTTCTTTTGCACAACAACAAAGCAATTGAATCCGCATCGTCGAGCAGCAGAGCTCTTGGAGGGCTGGTTTTTTGTTTATATTAGTACCACTTTGAGGCACATGTGGCTTTTGCAAAAAAAATAAAAAGCAATGCCGGTGTGACTTTTTAAAATTATTTTTATGGCGCAATAAATAAAATATTTCCATTGTCTGAATCATTCTGGACGTGTCAAAACCTACTGTGTTGCTTTTCAAGGGGCATTTTGGCCATTTAAAGGAAAGTTTTTGTGGGGAAAGTGTATATTTTTTTTAAAACTAGATTTTCTTTTCGTTAATTAAACTTTATTGAACTACTTTTATGCAATGGTTAGTCCCTCAAGCATATGGCAGCAGCCTAGTAGTCTCCGCAAAAGTCCTTGTTAATTGTTCATTCAGGGCATTTACACTGAACAATAATTTATTAGCCCTATGTACCGTGTTCCCCTGCAAATAAGACCCTGTCATATTCATTTTTGCACCAAAAGAGGTGCTAGGTCTTATTTTCGGGAAATGTCTTATACTTACCTAGCAGTCTCGGTCCACGTTCGTCTTGCTGCTCTCTGGAGCGCCAACGCATTTCTTGCAGTCCTTGGTTGCCCGCAGAAGATCAATTCCTGGTTACGGGATTTATAAATCCCGCCTACAGGAAGCGATGGCTGTGACTGGTCCCTCAACCGCTGCTCAGTCAATCAATGCAGCACACAATAACCAATGCGATGACTGATCATCGAGCGCTGCATTGATTGGCTGAGCAGCAGTCAAAGGACCAATCACAGTCATTGCGTTGTGGAGGCGGGATTTATGAATTGGCTGAGCTGCAGCACTGATTGGCTGAGCAGTGCTCGAGAACCAATCAGAGCCATCCTTTCCTGGAGGTGGGATTTATGAATTCCATAACTAGGAAGTGATCTTCTGTGGGTGGCTGAGGACTGCAAGAAGTGCGTCAGAGTTTCAGAGAGCAGCGGGGGGCCCTTGATCAAGCCTGCTAGGTAATGTATTCTATATTTTTTTTTATGCAGCTAGGGCTTATTTTCGCGGTAGGGCTTATGTTTCAAGCCTCCCCATAAAATCAAAGTAGGTCTTATTTTGGGGGAAACAGGGTATTAATACATGTAAATAAATCCTGTTTCGGATTCTTGGTTAGGTGTCCCGTTACTTCTGCTAGGACAGTGTGTACTTGGCCTTGTCATGTGGACAAGAAGCAGGTCTGTGTATTATGTTTATTCTACATTTGGAACAATCTGAGATGAATTGGTTTGCATTTTATAAGCTGCGTCACTTCGCTGTGCATCATTCCGCTTTCCACATGTTCCCGGGAAGTTCCTTGGGCAGCGATGTCCTGAGATTTTTTTTCCTTTCTAGGGTCGGAAATAGCGATCGCCGCAGAGCTACGGACGCAGCTACTTGATGGATGATAAATACTTTACTATGTGGTCAGAAAGCTCCTTCTTAATGGCTTCATTCACAGAAGCCTAATTCCTCACACAATAAATTGTGTCTGCGGGGCTCCGCTTCTCAGCAAGTACGCAGGGATGAAGTCACCATCTAGCTACACGATGGGCCTTGATGTGTATTGCATGGCATTCCCGAGATATTCTCTTTATTTGAGAGATCACAGCCACCTTGTTAAAGGAATTATAGGAAGTATTTGAGCCGGAGTTACATAAAAAGAAAGCCTATTACAAGGTCATGGTCTTGAACAATTCAACATCTGGTCCATGCTACTCTAACCTATAGGACAACCTCAGATATCTAATGCACAAGAGTAGATTGTCTACCGCTGCATATATTGTTATATCTAAAGTCTTACCCTTATACGGTTGCCCCACTTCTAGCTGTTTTCCTGCAGGAAGCAGACAGCTCCGTACATTGCGCAGTGGCCCAAGTTGGTACTGCAGGCCAATTCAGTTCAATAGGACTCAGCCTGCAGTACCAACCCAGGCCACTGTGCAATATACAGAGCTGTCTGCTTCCTGCAGGAAAACACCTAGAAGTGGGACAACCCCTTTAACGAAACATGCCAATTTTGGTCTTCAAAGGTTATTTCCATTTCAGACACTAATGATAGATGTCATATTTCTGATAACTGTAGATCCTACCTCCATTCACAACACTACCCCCTCTGGTATACCCCTTTCTGTCTATGGTGGGCAGGTTTATGGAAAGAGGCAAGCAGTCTGTTTAGTGCTATTTCCATGACCATTTTGGCACTTTTTAGTAATCCTGGCTGCTGGTAGCTGCGGAAAACAAACATATCTTTATTTCAGAGAGCGGTTGTTTTAATCATGTTACATATGTTCTTTTGTATTTGGTTGCTATATACTTTTTTTAAAAACTAGTTGTATGATTCCACTAATATGCTGTAAGTAAAGGCCGTATTGCCTGAAATGCATTAGCAGTAGATCTCTGTGTGTATCTTATGCATTTGTAAAGAAGATTCCATAAAGATTTATATAAAGGGCACATGCTGGGCTTTCTCCTGTTGTGTGCATGTCTAAAGTGGTCCGGGCACCTCCAATAGGTATACAGGTGAGCCAGATAGTCAATTTCATGATAGACACTATCCCACCCAAAGTATATGGACACCACTATCAGTAGAATGGAGCGTGTCTTATTAGCACATCATGTGTCCTTCCTAACTAGAGATGAGCGAGCGTACTCGGTTCGGGTGTTTTTGGACCAGAGCACCGCTTTTTCCGAGTAACTGACTACTCGGACGAAAAGGTGCGGGGGGGCGGTGTGGTGGAGCGGGGGGGGGGGGGGAGGGGGGTGTCTCTCTCTCTATTCTAAATAGGATGCAGACCCTCGGAGGAGTCAGGCATAGTTTGTGACAGGAACTGCACACAAGCCGATGTACGGCTTATGCCGTTGCACACAAGCCACCCCTCACGAAGCACAATGCATTGGCCCACCGACAATGGTACAAGGAGCGTCGTCATTGGACAGGTGAGTAATAGAAGAACGTTCTATGGAATGATGAATCACACTACTCCATCTTCAGCTCAGATGGACGGACCTGGGGGTGGAGGAGTCTAGGGAATGCCAACAGTTAAGTACAGCAGAGGCTCCATTATGGTGTCACTCCATTAGTTGTAGAGGCAAGAACCACAACCTTGGAGGTATACCTTGATATTCTATACAATAATGTGCTGCCGACAATGTGGCAATAGGAAATGGTCAGCCATACTTCCACTAAGACAATGCACCTTGTCACACATCCAATGCTGTTTTATGTTGGTTTGAGGATAGGGATGTTTCATGATAGGATTGGTCTGCGGAGTCCCAACCTGAACTCTACTAAACATCTTTGGGATGAAACTGGAATGTTAGGTGAGGAAATATGAATAGCATCCATCTTTTTTGAGAGAGCTCACCAGACATTTGTAGGATGAATGGAGGGAAATAGCAGATGAAGTGTATCAGATGTTAGAAGAAAATATGTCATGGAGAGTATTCAATGTCATTAGAAGCAAAGGAGCCCCACTAAGTATTAACATATGTAAAAAAAAAAGGAGAAAGAAAAAAAATTTTTTCGATCCTTGCTCACGCATCAAATTACTTTAGGTAGGGTAGTATATTCTCATCTCACAGGTGAGCAAGCAGAAGTTGCAAATGGCACCCACCACCAAGCAGATGGGTAAGTATATTACCAAAATGAGAAAGCTTTTAAACAAAATAACACATTTCAGGTCTGAACTAGACCCTTTGCCAGGTTTAGCGCCAGTTACATATTCCCATTTCAGCCATATCTTGTTGAGATAGGAATAGCCCTTTAAAGAGCAAGGAAACACTTTCTTTAGTACTGATTTTGGACACGGTCAAGACCAGTGTATACTCTGATCTTGGTATTATGGTCCTTTAACACAGAACGATCTGTCAAGTGGAAGATGCCCGACAGGTCATCCCAGTGATAATTGTTCCTGTGTTTTTACACAGAACTGATTATCTCTAGTAAATGGAGGTGGAGAGGGATGGGTATCGTTCTGGCCCACCCACCTCCATTCACAGTAAACAGGCAGTCATTCTCGGGCTGATTCCACATTCGGTTTTTTGTATGCAGAAACTAAATAACACCCAAAAAGCAAACTCCTGAGTGGAGGAAAGGCTGACCATGTCAGGGAAGAGGACAAGGCAGTAGAACCATCCTCCTGACTTCAGAGTTGGTAGCTGTGGCGATTTCTGCCCTACAGAACTGTAAGTGAGGCCGGCCTCATTAGGAGACAATAGGTGTACACAGCACTAGGGACAAAACTAGTTAAACAGGCCTGCTGTAACAAAGGGCACTTCGCCAAAGAATGTGGACTGTTTAGTAATCTTCTGCTGCTCTTGGTTATTTACTGAGATTCTGATACAGCCGCAGGAGCCTTCGGTAACAGAGACACTTGAGTGGGTTTTTATACACTGTGTGTCTATAGCCTGTGGTGATAATTATGTGACAATCCTATAAAGGATAGACTGTATGATCTACATTTCAGTTTACCGCCATAGTATTATTGATATTGTTCTTTTAACCCAATCTTGTATTGTACCCAAAGTATTAATAGTGAGCCATAGTTGGCACCAGGTTATTCCAGAGGGGAAAAAATGTTTGATTGCTTGCTCCAATATAATAATTCACTTGCCTTATGTTGTTCTTAAATAAACCTTGTATACCACCGATACTCCTTTGGCTGCATCATATCCTGAATCTGTGTAAGTATATGACCCCTGTCAATGAGAATAATAAAGGGCTGATGCATATGGCCATATTACGACTCTCTTTTACAGAAATGCAATGGGATTGTCATAGATGTGTATAGGCCTCCTACTGTACCTCTGAATGCCTCCATTATCATACGGTGGTATTTCTGTTGGGACTCTAAACAAATTAGATGGGGGAAAAAAACCTGGCATGCTCATGCCACATCAGACTCCGTATGTGTGGAGGTGTTGTAGTGCTTCCGGGGAAAATGTGTCCATACACACAGGGGAACTGCCATACATGCTGTTTGGACACCTCTTTTTCACACAGAAGGTTTCTCAGGCAGCATCAGAGTAGAAAATTGGGCAAGCAGTACTTATCTCCTGGAGGACCAGAGTATATCTCCCGGAGGACCACAGCAGCGCCCCTTACTGAAATCAATGAGCATCTAATGAACTCCATTGGATTCTTCTGTCCCTCGAATACCAGGAGCCTCATACAATTGAGGGCGGCACTGTTATCTCAAGCTGGGTCGTCCAACAAAAGGCAAGACTTGAAAGTACTGGAACATGAGTCAGATTTGCCAATTACCCTCATAATCCACATGCTACATCATGGATTTTGGCACAGATTTCACCCTAAATAACTGTTCTACCCCCAGATAGAAGATCTAGCCAAAAGGCCCTGTAGGTCCAAATCCCAAAAGGGTTTAAATATTATCATAGCGGTACTTTTAAGCCCAATGGATTCCGTAGGAAAGCAGGAGTTTAAAATAAAACAAAAAACCTGTACTGCGCATGTGCACCAACATACCAGCGGACACTTCCAAACATACACAGTACAGAAAAAAGACGACCCAGACAGGTACGTGCGGTCACCGGCCGCGGCCAGGGTCGGATTCTGCTGCGGGCTCCCGCATGTGGAATCCAATCCGCCTGTGGACATGAGTCTTTAGTGTGAGCGGCTTACAAAAGGGGGTGTTAAAGTGATGCCAATTTTCAGGACATGCTGAGGTTGTGGTAGAGCAGCAGTGAAAATGCCTACCACATCATCACTGGTACGTCAACATACACTAAAATACGCAAACGGAGCGAAAGGTCAGAAGGTGATCGATACACAACATTCCACCAAAAGACAAGTATGATCAACTTATAAAGATGAACTTTATAATACCCCTCTAATTTATGAGTACCAAAAACGTGCTGACAAATTCAGTTAAGAGAATTCATCCCATCTCTTCACAGTAGAAAAAGAAAACATTCTTCCAGAGACGGCCCATGATGAGACAGAAGTGTTAGCGTTGGACTTCAGTGCGAGGTCCTTCAGTGCATACTTGGGAGGTTAGAGAGTTCTAGATTAGGGTTATGAGGGCAGTTAATGACCATTGAGGAGGAGGTCCAAGATCACAGGATGAAGGGGATGATGGGAGAGCGGAGAGGAGGGTAGTCCTTAAACTCCTTCAAGTAGCTTCGATGTTTTCCTTTGGCCCATATTGTCATTTGGATGAAGCCAACCAAGGAGAAGAGAGCAACTATGACAAAGGGAAGGAAGGAGTTAAAATATGATAATCTTATTACTGTAAAAATATTGTTTAGATAGGATAGCTTTTAATATCCAATAGAAACAAAAGACGTTTCAGCAAGCTTTCGAGGCTACTAGGTCTCTTCAGGCCTGATGAAGAGGCCTAGTAGCCTTGAAAGCTTGCTGCAACATTACTTTTTTTCTGTTAGCCATGAAAGGTATCATATCTACAAGATTATTTTATCTGCATTTCTGAGAACAATCACATTTTATTCTACTTTAGTACGTCTCTACACAAGATAAATGTAGAATCTGCACATAAATCTAAGACATATAGGGCAGGTGACGCATGATCTTATGATCTGACATCAGCTTTAGGCCGCTTCCACACAGGCTACAAAATCGCGCGATTTTGTAGCAATGCAACAGTGCCACAAAACACATGTATGTGAAGCCCATGGTTGCCAATAGGTTCTTCCACCCCAGTGATGTTTTGTAGCCTGCGACATTGCTAGAATACAAAATCGCGGCATGCTCTATACAGCAGCAATTTGCTACGTTTTTTCAACCTGTTTCCCTATGGAGCCTTCCTTTCTGTTGCATTGCATGAAAACATGGTTTTCGTGCGATGCAACTTTTACAGTAGGAAATCCTACTGTAAAAGCCCTAAAATAAGCCCTAGCTGCATAGAAATAAAAAAATAAAAAAACAGATAAGTCAGTTAACAGCCGCAAACGCACTTGTCTGCAGCTCCCTGGCACTTGTCTTCAGTCTATTCTTCCTGGTACTGGGTTTGAAAAACCCTGCCTCCAAGAAGCACTCCCTCTGATTTGTTCTCAAGCGCCGCAGCTCAGCCAATCAGAGTCAGCGCTTCATGAACCAATCACAGTCATTCACTGGCTCTGATTGGTTTTCAAGTGCCGCAGCTAAGCTAATCAGATGCAGCGCTTCCTGGAGGCGGAGTTTTTCAAACCCAGGACCAGGAAGAATTGCCTGCAGACAAGTGCAACAGTGGCTGTTAGGTGATGTATCTGCTTTTTTATTGCAGCCAGGGATTATTTTCAAGGTAGGGCTTTTATATAGTGGTAAGCCACTAAAATGGGGGATCCGACCACTGGGACCCCCAGTGATCACAAAAAAGGGGTACCCAAATCTCACTTGAAAATGGAGTGGCAGTGTTCATCCTCAACCGCAACTACATTCACTTCAATGGGACAGAAGAAGATCGCCAAGCGCACCAATGGAGCACCAATGCGCATTGCCACTCCATTCACACAAGAAATTTCGGGGACCCGAGTTCTCATGATCACTGGGGTCCTAGCAGTCAGACATTTATCAGCTACCCTGCGGATAAGTAATAGTAAATTACTAATAGTAAATAGTAATAAGTAATAAGTAAAGGGATAAAGCCCTTCAAATCACTAATAACTTTTAAAGCTACAGACACGTCGCAGCAGCGATGTGTAGAAACACCCAGCAGATGTGGTTTTATGTCAAGTGATCGCGGATTTCAAATACTTGTAATGGTCTTTTTTGGTGAGTAAACAGCAGTTTTACCTACAAAAACCTGGGGTCAATCATTTGAGAACTGTGCCGACCTGGCAATAATCAATTATTTCCATCTGCTCATTAGCAACAATCAATTAAGTTAATCAAAAATATTTCCTACTCACCAGGAAGACACTGGGTCATGATGGCAAATCCAATCCAGGAGCCGACCTGAGGCATGAAGGTAGACGTTATATTGAAGTAGACTACATAACATCAGTACAAGGTTAGGTTGCATCAATGATGATTAAATCAATCATACGGGCTCAGCCGCGCTTACCTCGTACGTGTAGTTAGGGCAGGACACCAGCAGGAAGATCCATGTGAACGGGTTACGAGTTGGGAAGGGAATCTTCCGTGTCTTTGAGCCTTTGAGTCAAAACATAGTAATGGAGCGAAAATGTACTTCTAGTTATTATACAGCGGATATAATACACATCTATGTTCTAAGCCAACTTGTGGTTTAACCCTTTAAGCCCAGAGACACAAGTTTACGTTCCTGGCCGGGGGGCACTTTACACAACAGGATGTAAACTTATGGATGGTGCAGGCTCAGAAGAGAGCTCATGCCATCCCATAGTGGAAACCATCTGTAACTGATGGCCAGCTTCCTGCTGCAACAGTGGGTATCAATTAGAACACAGATCTCCTCTCTTAACCCCTTACATGCCACAATCAATGTACTTCGTGACAAGTAAAGGGTTCACAGATGGAGCGTGCTCCCTCTAACGTCATCAGCCCACACAGTAAAAAAAAAATCTTTAAAAAGAAAAAATGAAGAAAAAAAAATGGAGGTGAAATGCTTAATTTCAAAAAAAAAAAAAGGAATCAAAAAGCCGTATGTGCCCGAAAATAAAAAGTACAACTTGTCACCCCAAAAAACAAGCCCTCACAGAGCTCTGTCCATGGGGGGGGGGGGAGAAAGTTATGGGTCTTTAAATGCAGAGGTGTTTTATTCTGCAAAAACATTTAAAAAAACAAAACAATTTGGGTAACGTCGTAATTGTACCAGCCCGCAGAAAAAATGTAGCATGTTGTCTATTGGCATGATTAACACTGCATAAACAAAAAAGAAAACACAACAATGGCAGAATTGATGTGCTTTCCCTGCCCTTCAAAAAAAAGGAACATTTGTTTAACAATACATTATTAGTACCCCAAAATGATACCAATAGAAACTACAGTTTGCCACACAAACACAAGCCCTGATACGGTCATGGCGATGGAAAAATGTAAAAAAGTTATGGCCTTTGAAATGTGGAGATGAAAATACCCCCCCCCCCCCTTCCCTCAAAAAAAAAATAGTCGAGTCGTTATGACCAAATAGGCCACGTCGTTAAGGAGTTTTGTTCCAAATTGGAAAGGATTAACGGGGCAGAACAGGATAAGATGGATTGGAGAGAGAGAGGCCAAACAACGGGCAAAGGTATGTGGGCTGCCCCTTGTAAGCAGCAAAAACAACTACCCCTGAACCAAAAAAGATGACAGAAGAAGAAGACAAAAGAAGACAAGCACCAGGAAGACTAAAGAATAAAAGTTTGTTTTAGGAACCGTTACTACTGTTCATGATGAAGGACTGTGAATACGCAGGGACCTGTCATTCAAAGGACTAAATGTTGAGAGAGAGAGACCTCGGAGGGGGGGGGGGGGGGGGGAGAGGGAGGGGAGGAGGGGAAACAGTTGCATACAAAATACAAGGACAGGCTTGCGCTGAGAAAGAGGACTGGCCGATCGGACTACAGTTCCATAAAGAAAAAATGTTGGACAAATAAAATTCCTGACTTTGAATGACAACCATGACATGCCAGTGTGGGTAAATGTATCTGAACCCTCAATATTCTGCAATAGACACATTAGCACTTATGTCCTAGGACTTACCGGCTGGCCGCAGGTTCCTCAGAGCGATGTGTATGGAGAAATTACCCAGCTGACAGAACTAAGAGAGAAGATGTACAATTATTATCTGGCTTGCAGGATTTGATTTTTCCATATCAACAAGGGGAGGAGCTATTTTCACAGACAGCTCCCCTTCATCTTCATGCACAGGCTGACAGATATGCAGACACTGTGATAACGATGTCCACAGTCTCTGCCTTTCCTGCTGTTAAAGCATGTGGATGTGTGTGCACACATTATACACACAGATTATAGTGGGTTTACTAAATACTGGGCCAGAATGTCTCTAAATGTAATCCTAGGAAAGCAGAGGGGTGAGCATTCAGATACTGCCTCCCTACTGATTTGATGAGAGACAGTGCAGCGAATCATGGGAAGTAAGGGCAAGAAAGTCAGGACAGTGAACTACTGGCAGAATGCTAGGCTTGCTACAAGCCCCCTCCCTAATAGGGGACAGCAAACAAGATAACAATAGAGAAGACCACCTGAAAATCAGAACTTACAGGAATGAAACAGAGTGCAAACAGCGGAAAATGAGAGAGTAAAGAGGACCGGGTGTATTTTAGAAAACTTTAAATAAAGCTTTTTAAAAAGGCAAGGTGGAATCTCTTACCAAGAATATGATGGTTGCCAGCTTCACCTGTTCTTCTCCATACACTGGTTAAAAAAAAAATTACATGTCATGGTAAAGGTAGACCTGGATCATACACAAAACTCCATACCAAATACTGAAATATGCCTAAATGCCCATAAAAGGCCTAAAACAAGAGGTTTCGATTGTAACACGATGTCTGAGCCATTACCTGTAAACCCACCCCATGTCTTACTACTGCAGCTCTGCCCTGGTGGATTGGATGCTCCATAGAAGCAGCGGCTCACCAGGACGTCGCTGAATAAGGAGCTGATTTGTATCACAGCAAGAATGGGATAAAATAAAAGTACTGAAAATAAACCACAAGTGAAAACAAAACAGATTACTAGATGGTATTGTATTCCTGGTTATCCCACGCAGTCAGGGTTGTTTTTGCTCTTAAGTTCCAGAAATTTCAATACCCCAAACTACAATATTCGTTACTACACTTACTAATGGTGACAACCAGACACATTTCATTTAAGTTGGTTATAGGGGAATTCGCATGTTTAGTACCCACTGATTTCAATCGGCTCGCTCACACATCCTTTTTTAGCGTGCGCAATTCGTGCATGTGGGAAAAAAGCAGCCTGCTCTACTTTTGTGCAACAAGGGTCCCCAAATAGGTCTATAGGGGGTGAGCAATACACTGCTCAATTCCGCTGGAAAAAGAACACATCTGGAACTTTTGGGCTAAATAGCCGTTTAAATTGAGGCATGGTTGTGTCCGTGCGCAAAAACTATACCCTGCGAGCGCAAAAAGTACAGTAAAATATGCCGATATGCTAGCAGAAAAGACTGGTTCACTGCACAGATATGGTGCGCTGAGGCATGTACAACCGTGCATACGCCTGTGGGAAGCCTCCATAAGTCTAGAACAATACAGCAGTCACCCATACCATTTCCCCAATAGTCACAGCAGTCCCTTTACCACCTTCTCAATCGTTACAAAAAAGCCCCTCAAATTCTCCAATCGTCACAGCAGTTCCACAACATTCCCCCAATAGTCAGAGCAGCTTTTTACCACTCCACCCAATAGTCAGAGCATTTCCTCACCATTCCCCCAATAGTCAGAGCAGCTTTTTACCACTCCACCCAATAGTCAGAACATTTCCTCACCATTCCCCCAATAGTCAGAGCAGTTCTTTACCACTCCACCCAATAGTCAGAACATTTCCTCACCATTCCCCCAATAGTCAGAGAAGATGCTCCATTATTTCACCAACAGCCATTCCCACTTTACTGATAATTACACATGACCCCCCACCCAATCCACCCATTAGTCAAAGCAGTCCCCCACTATTTCCTCCAGTCATGGCTGCCCACCCCCAACTTCCCTCCTAGTGTCAGCAGCCTTCTGGCACTTCCCTGGTAGTCGGAGGAAGCATCTGGCTGTTGATTGCATGAAGGGTAGCAAGCAAGAACAAATTAGAAACATTAGTTTAGCTGTAACTCTCCTTTAAGATGAAGTGATGGGGAAGCCATCTAGTCACAGCAGGGCAGCACGTATTAGAGTTTTGTCGGCATTTCTACAAGAGTGGCTCACGTGTCCTGCAGGTCGGAGGTACCTCTCATATACATCTGCTTTATAACACTTAGATGTGCCACAGACTGGGAACAGCCACAACTGGCATTCCAACAAAACAGGTATGGAAATCTGAGAGGTGTGAACACTTACCTGGGGGAGTATACAGGGGGTGATTGATGTAATACGCCATCCAGGCCGCAAATCCCCAGTAATACATACAGTTCTGCAACACAGAGCAAAGCCATGAATGGGGGAACGTTAGACAAGAGGCATTCATAACAGCGTGGTGACAAACGCGGTAACACTGCAGTCACAATCTCAAGGTGTAATCAGTATCAAGTCTTTATCGTCTGCACATGTTCACATGTAAGTCTCCTTAAGTACATGAACATTGTACACTGGTGATGAAAACACCCCCCGGAGCTTGTGCAAGAGTTAAAGCCTTGTATGAGGTTAGAAACAGTGCCACTCTTGTCCATGGGCTGTGTCTGGTATTGCATCCCCCTAGTCACTGGGAATCAGGACTTCTAGTAGCGTTCAGGATGACACATTCTGTACACTTATAGATAAGGGGGCACATGTACTGAGATTGCCTAATAATTAGGTGTAATTACTGTATTTACATAGGTGTACATTATTTAACCTCCGATTGCAACGCGCTTTGTGAGAAAAACCTCTGATCCCCGCTGCTTAACCCTTTACATGCCACAGTCAGTACACCCACGGCATGTAAAACACAGAGGGAGGGGGCTCCCTTTCTCCCTCATCAGACCCTGCAATGTGATCACAGGGCCGATGGGTTGCTATCACACCTAGAGATTTGAATACAGCCTCTGGGTCTGCCAGCTACGGTGACCAATGAGGCCTCTGACTTGGCTTCATAATACACCTCTTATACTGAAGTATTGCATTGTATTAAAGTCCCCTAGTGGGACAAAAACAAGAAAAAAAATATTTATATATGATGAAAAAATAAATAAAAAACTATTTTAAAAAACCATCAAAACCTCTTTTACTACGCAAAAATCACATATGTGGTATCGTTGTGTTCGTAATGACCCAGAGGAAAAAAGTGAGTACATTATTTAACCTGCAGAGTGAACGTCATGGAAGAAAAAAAAAATAGCTAATTTTGCCTATCCAGTCTTCCAAAAAACAAAATATAAAGTGATTAAAACATCGCATGGATCAATAAATCATACTATTAGAAAGTACAACTCATCCTGCAAAAAAAAAAAAAAAATGTGAAAAGGTTGCAAAAAGACAACTCTATAAATGTGGTACTGACATAATCGCACAGGCCTGCAGAATTACTGTAACATATTATTTATGCTGCACGGTGAATGTCGTTCAA
This sequence comes from Eleutherodactylus coqui, assembly GCA_035609135.1. Taxonomy (NCBI): domain Eukaryota; kingdom Metazoa; phylum Chordata; class Amphibia; order Anura; family Eleutherodactylidae; genus Eleutherodactylus; species Eleutherodactylus coqui. Next base: position 278,354,502 of record CM069406.1, on the reverse strand, counting down.
AATAAAAAAAAACACACCAGAAATGCAGATTGTGTTAATCTTGCCTCTAAAAAGCAATCAAAATATTATATGTTCTCAAAAATTTGATAAAATGAAGACTGAAGTTTACCCTGAAACAAAAAGCCCTGATAGCGCTCCATTGGTGGAAAAATAGACATCCTATGGCTCTAATGGCAAAATCCCCCCCCCCCCCCCCAAAAAAAAATAGCAGGATATACAATACATCATATGTACCCAAAAACTATGCCATTAAAAAACACAAGCCTTCATACGGCTGTGTCGGGGGAAAGATTAACCCCTTGAGTGGCGGGTTTCCTACCACCCTGTCGTGCCCACCAGGGCAGGTTTTTTAAAATGGTCTAATCATTGAATTTCAACTAATTTTGCAGTTGCGTCTCAAGAGCCATAACTTTTTCATTTTTCCATTGACATGGCCATATAAGGGCTTGTTTTTTGCGGGACAAGTTGTGATTTTTTAAACAGGAGGGAGGAAAAAAAGAAATGGGGAAAAAAGAAAAAAAGGGGCCATGTCATTAAGGGGTTAAATAATGTATTAACTTCCTTCTCTGGGTCATTACGACGCACGGATACCACATGTGTGATTGTATTTTTGATTTTTTACAAAGTAAAGGGAGACAAGTGTTTTTATAATTTTTTTTTTAATAATGTTTTAACTTTTTTTTTTTTTTTTTTGTCCCTTTAGGGGACTTCCACAGGGACCCATCAGGACCCCCTGATCACATTCTGGGGGTCCGATGGTGACAGCCCTTTACATGCTGCAGTGACAGCCCTTTACATGCTGCAGTCACATAGACTGCAGCATGTAAAGGGTTAACACAGCAGAGATCGGAGGTTTTCTCTGATCTCTGCTGTAAGAGCTGGTACCTAGCTGTCCTCTCACAGCCATGCACCAAGCTCTCCCTGCAACAGAGACCATCAGCTTGCTTCTGACAAGCCGATGGTCTCTATGGCAACCTGTAAACAAAGCAGGAGATTGCCGATATGCCGGCAATATCTTCTGCTGGTTTTTCAAAGCCCTTGCTTTGTTCTTTGTGGGACTGTGCAGGCAGAGCACACTGTCACAGCTTGTGGCATTGTGCTCTGCAGCTCCCATAGTGATACATAGCCCGGAAATCTTCCGGGCTATGTCACTATGAGCAGTGGAGCTCGTCCCGGAAAATTTCCGGGCGTGCCACTCAAGGGGTTAAAAGGCTACGGCTCTAGGAATGCAATGAAAAAAACCCGGAATAATTAGTTGGTCATTAGGGCCCAAACAGGCTTCATCACTAAGGGGATAATATTTATCACAGTGACTTTATGAATGATACATTTGGAACATGTAAGCATTTTCTGGCGCAATCTTCGAATAGCTAACCTGCGCCAATGTGTCTGCGCTACACAGAATTTTACCCCAGTTCTACACAAAAAATAATAATAGGTCTACAGACGCCAACATAGCAGAACTTACCTTGAAAATATTCCTGAGCGGCATGGTGCCGTGAGAGAAGCGATGTACGAAGAGGGTCTCCAGGAGACGCTTAATGTAGTGGAACGAGTGACAGATACAGGCCAGGCTGCGGGAGACAAAGAGATACACAAGTACATATATGTATGACGAACCCACACGGGGCCGCATGCATCAATACCGTCTAACAGTAAGAGGTCCTTGTTGTCCATAACAACCAATCACAGCGCAGCTTTCACTTCTGAAGCCGCTCTGGTAAAATGAAAGCTGCGCTGTGATTGGTTACTATGGACAAGAACCGTCCTATTGAAGACAGTTTTTACGAGGCCTACAACGTTACACACTGCAAGTATCATCCAAGCAGGCGCTATATATACAGATATACATCATCAGGAACAGCGTGGGAACTAGAAATGTAAGGGAGGGGCTTGGAAAACGGAACAGACGTCCTGAACAGTCAGTGCTGTAGGACATTTTTGATTTCTCCTCCTATTTTTCCATCGCCATAGCTGTCGGAGTGCTTGTTTTTTGTGGGACAGTATGATTACAATAATAGCAAAATGTAGTTTGGGGTTTTTTTTCCATACTACTTTTATATATTACAATATCTTAAAAAAAGTAATTAGATATATATATATATATATATATACCCTGTTTCCTTGAAAATAAGACATACCCTGAAAATAAGACATAGCATGATTTTCCAGAATTTTTGAGGATGCAAAATGATTTTTCAGGCTTCTTGAGGATGCTTGAAATATAAGCCCTACTCCAAAATTAAGCCCTGCTAACAGTTAATTTAAAAAGTCAATTTAAATAGTGTCCAGGCAGCTATACATGTAAAAAAGGTAAACCTTTTTGAACAAAAATTAATATAAGACACTGTCTTATTTTTGGGGAAACACGGTATTTTCTGTCACCATCTTCTGACAGCCATAACTTATCTTTAACTCTCTATTGGAAGGGTTGTAGCGCGAGGTCTTGTTTTTTGCGGGGCGTCCAGTTGTTTATATTGGAGTATAGACAACTTTTTGATAATTTTTTCTATTAAATTATTTTTTGGAGAAGGGGGTGACCGGAAAAAAAAAAAAGACAAAAAAGAAAAAACATAATTCTGGTATTGCTTTTTTTTGTTTTCTCTGCCGAAGTACACCGTGCAGAATAAATATTCTATTAGGCCCAATGCACACAGCCAGCTTTGCACTGCAGTATCCGGAGTGGGCGTCCACATCAAATACCTGCCATAATCATGCAATGTAAAAGCGGGTTTTCATGCCCACGAGCGGAAATCGACTGCCATTTTCTGCTCACGGTGGGGGGCGTCATTATCGGTACGGTGCACGTGCGCTGGACATCCGCAGCACAGATAACGAGAATCCGGAGAGGTATGCAGGGGTCATCGGTCGGGCAAAGGGATGGGTTCAGCTGCGGGATCCCGCATGTGGAATCCAACCTGGCCGTGTGCGTTCAGCCTTATTTTGATAGATAGCACTTTTGCCGATGCAGCGGTAACAAATATGTTTTGGGTATTTTTTGTTTACTTTTTTTTTTTATTTTAAAAACAAGGAAAGTTTTTTTTTAACTTTTAGTATCCTTTATCTTTTGTAATATAGGTACGTCATAATTTATTGAACCCCTCCCCCTTGCAGGCCATTTTTTTTTTTTTTTTTTTTTTTAAATAACTCGTTTTTATTGAAATTTTTTATGGTATACAAACATGAGCATATTATAAATACAACTCAAAAAGAAGACCGTACAGCTTGTATTACTTTTACAGATAAATTGCAGTGGTTGATTATAATACCATACTGAACAATGTCTATAGTTTATGTAAAGGTGATTATCTCTCGGTCATCTATATGTCTTCAAACATTTTATTCCCCTCTTCCCCCCTCCCTCCATATCCCTTTATTAATCTACATTTTAATAAACCTATAACATCCAACTGAATATAACTATCCCGCTTCGTATCCCCCTAGCTCCTCCTCCCTTCCCCGGTCAGTCACGTTACTTTCAATAATCCTAGTCTGTTCATATTATCATTAGAGATGAGCGAGCGTACTCGGATAAGCACTACTCGCTCGAGTAATGTGCTTTATCCGAGTATCGCTGTGCTCGGGTCTGAAGATTCGGGTGCCGCTGCGGCTGACAGGTGAGTCGCAGCGGGGAGCAGGGGAGAGCGGGCGGGAGAGAGGGAGAGAAAGATCTCCCCTCCGTTCCTCCCCGCTCTCCCCTGCAGCTCCCCGCTCCGCAGCGGCACCCGAATCTTCAGGGACGAGCACAGCGATACTCGGATAAAGCCAATTACTCGAGCGAGTAGTGCTTTTCCGAGTACGCTCGCTCATCTCTAATTATCATTATTATGGTACCAAGTAGTGTTGGTGAACTGGGACATACATTCCATAATTTCCCCGTGGCCAAGAAATTTTCCCATGAAATCCCTCCACTTTTTGAAAAACTTAGGGGCTTGAGATTCCACACATCGCTCAATCTCAGTTCTTTCCATTTTCAGGAGGTGTTTTAGCTGTTGTAGGACCTCATTTATCCCCGGGGGTTTGGGTAGCAGCCAGTTATTCAGAAGGCACCTCTTGCCGATCAGGAGTATGGTATGTGTCATATTAACCTTTCATCTGTTCTGGAAATTGGTGAAGTATAAATACTTGTGGTGTTAATTGCAGGTTCTGACCTCCTATGTCTTGCACCAACTTTTGGATCTCAACCCAGTATCTACTTATCTTCGGGCATTGCCAAATGCCATGTAAGAAATCAGATTTAGGCGTGGTTCATCTAGGGCAAGCTTGTAACCTTGTTGGGCCATTTGGATTCTGCTGTTTGTCAAACCCATAAATTGCTCTGTGAATTATTTCCCGCCACCGTTCATTTGAGATCGCCTTTCTCACAGAGATCCAGCTCTTAATTATTCCCTCGGGAAGCTCCGTGTCCTGTAGGTCGCGGGACCATTTTTTGAATAAGTTAGAGCTGTTCTCCGTCCTTGCAGGCCATTTTAATGCTGCAGCATCTAAAGTGTTAACCGTCGGGATCCCAGTTATCTTCAATTCTAGCTGCTGCGGTTGGGCGTCGACTGTACAACGATAGCAGACACCCGCTGTGTGTGAAGCGGCCCTGGCTCTAGAGCCGGCTCCATACAGACCCCATGTATATCTGATGTACATGTATGTGGGATGTCACATAGGCAGCCTGTCCATATAAAGGGCTGCATTACAGAACGATCACATCTTCCAAGTTGCCATCTGGGATTCATGTTTTAATTAAAGTACAAGAATAAGTTGAATGCAAAAAGGGACTCGGAATGCAGTGACAAGAACACATTTTCATTTTACTATGTAAAAGTAGTAAAACAAAGCAAAAAAAATAAAAAAAACAAGCAAAAAATTTTTAAAAAAAGGTAATAAAATTGAGCTCTTCTGACCCAGTCTACACAGCAAAGCCAGAGGAGAGTGAGAACTGGATTGTTTCTAGAATTTTTTTTTATGGATATTCAACTTAAAAAAAAAAATGAATCAAGACAAGTTTATAATAAAACTCTAAATGTACAGAAGTTGTTAAGTCTAATTATTTGTACACAGGTAATGACTACAGAAACCCATGGGGTGCAGCTAACACACGGGCACCAATACTCACTGTACCACGGAGTGTCGGCTCGTGATGAAGTCGTACTTGGGGCCATAGATGAAGGGGACTCGGAAGTAGAATAGTAAGTAGATGACCAGCGGCCCGGCGTACTCTGTGAGGAACACCTGGAGGGGGACAAGCACGATGGAGTGTAACAGATATCCATCTTGAAAGACCGCAGCACCATGTGGCACAATATAAACATCTTGTAGTTAATGCGCCACATTTTTTAAAGGGAAGAGGGAACAGCAAATCCACATCCCGGCGTAACGTAAGCTGACATCTACAATTAAACAGCAGGAGCCCAGACTGAAGGCACTTGCTCTGCGGTATGTGCTGCAATCAAGAGGACATTTAGCTTTGACTTTGATGTCCAGTGATTGAGGCACGCCTGGCAGCACAAGAAACGCTGGCATACCGCACTCATTAGTCTGACCGGCAGTGCCAGGACCAGTATAACTGCTCATACAGTACATGTCTTTCCCTATGAAAATAGACTGATCCGTGCCTATATACCGTGTGGATGCTGTACGCTTGTCTCTATACATGGGGGGGCTATGTAGCCTGTAAGGGAGAAGGCAGAAGCAGTTAAAAACTGCTTCTACCTTCTCTTCCGGGTCCTCGGCTATAGCAAACAACCGAAGACCCGACCCGCTCCTGCTACATTGCAGGAGCTTTAAAGGGTGTTTCGAGTTAAATACTATTGATGACCTATCTCTAGGATAAGTCATCAATAGTTTATCGGCTCGGGACCCCGGCCGATCAGCTGAGTGGGCGCGTGCCGTCAGTGCCGCAATAACACAGAGGTCGGAGTGGAAGCATCCGCACCGACCTCCATGTAGAGGCCGGTGCTTGTAACTGCATCTTGTGTTGACTTTAATGAGAGTCGTGCCTGCAGCTATAAGCGCCGGCCACTACATGGAAGGTTGGCGCTCCGACCTTTGTGTTATTGCGGCACTGACAGCATGCGCCCGCTCAGCTGATCGTTCGGGGTCCCGAGAGATGGACCCCAGCTGATCAACTATTGGTGACCTATCCTGATGATAGCTCATCAATAGTATTCTCCCTGGAATTACCCTTTAATCCAGCGCCGTATTTTTACCGTCGACTGGGTTTAAAGCCCAGGACCAAGCACTGTAAATTTACTGCCTTGACCAGGTTCATGCTTAACAATCACAGGCCTCATGAATCCGGGACAGGTATGTACATCTTGGCCATGTATGTAAACACGGCATTCCAGCATAAACATACTTTGAAGATCCTGTCCGACCAGAGCTCCGAGTCATGGGATGATAGCCGCCAGGATCGCCTATACTGACAGCTCTCTCCTAGTTTCTGTCACGGCTGGCCCCAGAACTTGGAGCTCCATTCCGACTGAATCATCAAAGTGTGTTGATTCTGAAACACCGCAGCGTTCCAGAATAAGACCTACATGCCCAGAATGTACCTACCTGTCTGTGGTTCGTGCTGTCTGTGGTTCGGCCACCATGGTGACAGGTTCCCTTTAATGTGAGTCAAGAAGGAAGATTTTTTCCTAAGACTACAAGGATAAGTGCTGCAGATTTTTTACTCCCCGACTAGGTTTACTATACGGACTGCATACCCGACACAGTCGCTGAGCTCTAAATAACATAAAACCTTTATGAACCACTTAACTGTTTAAGGGTTCAGTCACACGGGTGTATGCAACCAATTTTGGCGTGTGAAAAACAAACCAATTTCACTCTGCGTGTTGCATGCATTTTTGTTGCATGTGTCTCTTTTTACATCCATGTGTCATCCGTTTTTTTGGTGCACGTGAAAAAACACAAAACGCAAAAAGACCCAATTAATGTCAAATTTCTCCACACTTTTTCTTCTCACCGTTTCCTGCTTAAAAAACGCAGCACTAATCTATGTTCATTTTTGATGTTCTCACAGACTTTCATGGGCAATCTTGGTCCGTGACTACAGATCAAAACAGGACATGCTGCCATTTTTGTTTTCACACAAAAAGTTTGCATAAAAAACAAAACGCACATCTGAATACATCACTTTACTTCAATAGGTCTGTATTTAGTCAGTAATACTGGCAGCACAGGAACAGATAATACGCCGGTGTGAATCGTCCCTTAGGGCTGCCCGCTCTCTGTGCTCACTCTGGATGCTATACCCCCATGCTTCCTGCTGCTCAGTGTGTATATGTGCAACGCTTCCCTCTATACAGGTAATAACTGCACCAGGAGGGGAGCATCAAATTAAAAGCTTATAAAAGGAAAGCTTAAAGAGAGCCGGTCACCTACATTTAGCCCTATGAGCCAGGCTTATGGACTAAAAGCAGGTGAACCGTGAAGTCCAGGGATGCAGGTCTTATATTTACCTCCCCATTGTTCCCCTGGTGTGAGCGCTGAAAGTGGTCGCTCCATGCATTGAGCAGCGCTAAGTATTCCGCCCGATCTAATTTATAAAGGGCAGACTACTTAGCAGCACCGCTCGCTGCATTAAGCGGCGCCTTCCAGCAGGAAAACGACAAGGAACATAAGTATGACACTTACATCCCTGGACCCCGCAGACCACCTACTTGTAGCCCAGAAGATTAGCTCAAAGGGCTAACAGTAGGTGACCGGGTCTCTTTAATCATTTGAAAATGAAAAGTTTGACAAACTTCTAACATACTCAGGGTTTCTATTATTCGCCATATTCAATATCTCTGCTTGCTGCAAGAGAACCGAGTCATCAGAGCTTGTTGCAGAGTGAATGCATGTAGTTATCCCACAGCTTGCTGCTACCTTTTTTTTTCACTAGTAGTTCTTCTGCTTAGACTTCAGTTTCCTGTGAAATCCCAATCTTATCGCAGTTCTATACTGGAAGCCGGATCCAGACGATCGGACTCTGAACCAGCGGATGCCCTCGTGTTCATGAATGCCTACCACTCCCCTTCCCTTGAGGTCTCTGAGGTTCTGGGGATGCCAGAATAAGGATTTAGGCTGTACTAAAAATGTAAGTTGACAAATGTTCTGAAGGATCACAGTAAAGTGCAGGGGTCTCCAAAGTGATGCTGTCCAGCTGCTGCCCAACTACCACTCCCAGCATTCCATCAGGCCGGACGTTGGATTATTAATGGCGTATACTCACAGTGACCCAGCTGATCTGCGCTCCCAGGTCCCTGAAGTACAGCGTAGCGGTGGTCCCCACGGGCAGATTCTGCAGAATGTCCTCGTCTTTCAGCGACCTTCCCTCTGTGATACAATTGATAAGGTCATACAAGTTCAACGGGCCATTTATCAAAACTAAGAATGACAAGACAGCTGTCATTGCTGAAAGGGTCCTGACCGATGGCTGCGGCAGCAAAGACAGTTTTGTTTTGGACAGTTTTGATAAATGAGGCATAAGCAGCAGATTTATGTCAACGGTCTACGGCTGCGATCACATGTAGCAAGATGGATGCAGATTTCCCATTGATGAAATGAAAACAGTGTCAAAATGTGTGCCATTGGTCTGGATTATGCCGCAGACGTTCCTGTAGACCCGCAGCAGGCTCCACCCCTTTAAGTGAAAGGATGAAATCTGCTGCAAATCCAACACTAAAACGCGTCAAAATCCATTCCACATTTGACTTCATAATTGCACAGCGAATTCCACCGTGTGAATATACCCTTAGCAAGCAGGGTGTTTTGGTCCTTCTGCTTTACTTATCTTTGTAACTATTTCTTTTTACATTTCCGTCCCCCATGACGTTATCTGGGGGTCATAAACATTGAAAAAAAAAAAAACACCCCTTTTTCACTGTAGCTGAGGCATCCATAAGAGCCCCACTTACAAGGGAAGAATCAGTAGTCACTAGCAGAGCTGAACAGGGTCCTGCAGCTCTGCTGTGAGGGGCACTCAGCGGTCATGTGATCACCATGTTGAATAGCAAAAGTGACACTAGCTATGCTATGTAGCCTGTAAGGCTGGGTTCACACAGGACGGAATTGCCACAGAATTTCTGTGCGGACAGTCCGCATGGCAATTCCACCCACAGCTCCTAATCCCGGGATTAGCCAGCAAAATGGATGAGATTTCGCAAAAATCTCGTCCACACACTGCGGCCAAACTGCACAAAAACTAACATGCGGCACAGAATTCAATTCCGCAGCATGTCAATTCTCTTTTTTTTCCCCCTCTCTCCTCTCTATGGAGAGAGAAAGCTGCAGCAGAATGCTGACGGCGAAACTGCTCCAAAACTCACGACTAGAAGCCACGGGTTTTGAAGCTGCACTTTTCCAGCGGAATTCTCACAATTTTTTGTTGCGGCCATTCCGCGAGAATTCCGCTGCAATTCTGTCCCGTGTGACCTCGGCTTAAAAGAAAAGCCTTCTCCTCTATGTCCTCAGCTGTCACTAACAACCAAGAATCCAACCTGCTCCTGATAGTAAAGCTTATGTTCCTGCAATCTACCAAGCCATATTTTTACTATGGGCTGGCATTAATGCCAAGGACCAAGCACCGTAAATTTACAGTGCTTGGTCCTTAAAATTGTAGATCCAAGTCAGAAAAATCTGACAAGGATCTGAAGCCTCGAAGGCTGTGCAGACGAGGCCTCAGGCTTCTTTCACAAAATGTTAGGAGATTTAATAAAATGGTCTAAAAAGGGAAAAAAAACTGCCCATAGCAACCAATCACAGCGCAGCTTTTATTTCTTATAGTCATCTGGTAAACTGCAATCTGCTCTGTGATTGGTGCAACGACGACTGTTTTTCTTTTAGGCAGTTTCATAAATCTGCGCCTGTTTTCTGTGTACATTTGCTGTTTTCCTGGAATATATAGCGTATACGGATCCAAAGACCCTCAGCCATCCGGTTTGGCCTTTGGTCAGGTGGTTTCTGTTTAGTGTGGCATAGATTGTTTTATTACAATGGCAGTCTTTGTCTGATGGATGCCACTATGTGATATCCGTTAAATGTCACATAGGAAAACTTCAGACGTACAATGAAGATGTATCATAAAGGAAGCCTTATATATTCAGGCTCATACCCCATACCATGCACAGTCCAATCCGTGAAGTGACTTACTGGGATCCAGACGCAGTGACTGGCGGGCAGGATACCACTCAGGATCTAATGAAGAGAAACAGAAAAATGACCCACTGAACATCCTGCATATTGTTTCCCTTGGTCTAACGGCAGAACTAACAATCCCCAACATACTATAACCAGAAGAAGTTTAAAAGAGTACAAGTGTCCTGCAGCTTCCCTGACCGTCCTTTAGCAGGTACCCCGTGTGAGAATCCGCACAGTTATGGGAGCCAGGGATATTATTGCACTACATATCTCTGCAAGCTGGGTGACAACTCCAGAGTCAACAGCAATGGCAGCAATACTGCTCGTTACCCAGCTTTCCCCAAAATAGTCATAATACGCAGAGCAACTTGTGCAAGCAGTGCTATACTTTTTAGGAGGGGCAGGGGTATGCCAAAATGTCAAAGCAAATCTGTTACCATTTTTTTGCACCCCCCTATAAGAGCAACACGAGGTAATAACAAAGATATTGATTACAGTGATAGATCTGCTGTACGTAGCTGTGGGAGAAATTCACATTTTATCAGTAGCAGCGAATACACTCTGTATACATATTACTGTGTATACAGAGCTGGCAGTCAGTTTCCCAGAGGGTGCGGTGGGAGTGGCTAGCTGAAGCTCATGAATATGGAGGACTACTTCCTGTAGTTGTCTATGTGTGGCTGCTACTAATAAAATGCAAGTTTACCACTGGATGGCACAGGAGTCATTTGGGGGAGGGGGGGGGGGGAGAATAATTATTGAGGTGGTGCAATGCAGTAAAAGCTTTGTGCCATTACTTTAATATCATTAGCAGCTTGGTAATTAATCCGTTCACATGGGGACAGGGTTAGTAGGACACTTGCTAATACGTACGGGACTTGTTGAACATGTTCTTAATGTCTGTTATAGTAGCATTGGGCTCCACCTAGAAAACAATTAAGTAAAATAATCAGATCTCATATTAACTGCAATGTATACTATCACCCCATATCTACAACATGACCTGCTTACCCTGGAAGATATCAGGGAACATATCAGGGATCCCTATGGACAATCTTGTAGACTTGTGCTGCCCAAAATCTCAAAGTGTAACTAAACTTTTTGACAACTTCTGAAGTTTTGGTGGGGATCAGGGTTAAGACACCCACCGATTGCTAATATGAAGGGGCAGAAGTGCTTATCTAGGCGCTGTACCCAACTGGCTCTGCTCTGAGCGATGTATGGGCTCAACTAAAAAAAAAAAAACTGTTCTCTGAGGAGCAGCAAAGCATTTTAGGTTTAATTCCAAACTCCACAGGCCCCTTCCTTCTGGGCTCACGTAACCTCACTGACATTATCTTCCGAGAGCTTTCAAAGCCAAGTTCCAACACCTAGTAATGAGGGGGTATTTGTAAGCCTGTGCATGAATGACAAGACCCCTCTCCATACTGAATAGACGGGCATTTCTTACAGCAACATCTAGTCCAAATGCGTTTAGGAAAACATGCCTGCTGGTACATCGCCCTAAACCGGATACCTATGAAACGGATCCGTGGAAGATATATGTAATGCAAGCTGATGTTCTGCAATAAATCTCCTGCTTTCAGGTCTGTGTTATGCGACAAGCTCAGGACTATCTCACAGAGAAATCACCATTACACTATTATTGAACCCTTCCAGTGCAGTTCTCTGAAGAGTGGCCAACGTGGTGACCTCTTTCCTGGTTCAATCAGGTATATCATTGTCTACCAATTTTTTTCCTCCCGTTGCTCTTGCAAAGTAATCATGCCCTCTTCTTCAAACCGGAGAACCAGTATCTGGACCTTACTTTCCTACTTCCCTTTACTGCTGCCCTATTTCTAATATTTAACCTCCCATGCTCACTTTTTGTCCATCTTCTTCACCCCAAACTGCTACCTGTAGGTCACCTGGTGTCCTCTACTGTGTGCATGACAGATCTACCACCTCCATTTACCATCATCGACTTTCCATTCTATGCCCAACAAAGCCGTTGCCTGATCCTGATATACGTTATCTTCTCTTCAACCCCCCCCCCCCCCCCACCACCACCACCACCACCACCACCAAATATACATCTTCACTCCCAGCTAATCTCATGGCCATGTTCTAAGTAGAAGCCTACCTGGCTGTCTAGGTTTAAGTACCTACATCACATTACCTACCTTGCCAACTAACGTGCTCTTGATGTTGCTGCTGCCCCACAGACTACCAAAACATACACTACCCCCGAGATCACTATAGGTTCATCTTCTTGCCCCAAATCTTAGCAGGCATCTATCTACTTTACTTCAAGATTTAAGAAAAATCTCTCCCGATGCTCACCCTTCTCTACTTCTTTCCATGTACCATCCATCAAGTGCAGTAGCGGTCAGTCATGTAACGTGGTCATCCTATGCCCCCTTCCACTTCATCCTTCCTCACAATGCCCAACCTTTCCACTGCTCTTTGCGCACTTTTTGCCTATTCTCTTACGTTCTTAATAACATTTAAGCTCACCTGGTGTCCTCTCTACTGGGCGCATGGCAGATCTATCATCTCCATTTACTATCATCAACTTTCCATTCTATGCCCAACAAAGCCATTGCCTCCTCCTGATATGAATTATCTTCTCTTCAACACCCCTCCTACCAAATATACATCTTCACTCCCAGATAATTTCATGGCCATGTTCTAAGTAGAAGTCTACTTTGCTATCTAGGCTCAATATTTACATCACATTATCTACCTTGCCAACCAAGGTGCTCTTGGCGTTGCTGCTGTCCCACAGACTACCAAAACATACACTACCCCCGAGATTACAATGGTCATCCTATGCCCTTTTCCACTTCAGCCTTCCTCCCAATGCCTAACTTTACCACTGCTCTTGGTGCACTTTTTGACCATTCTACCTTTCGGATATCATTTTCACTCAGAGTTCTCAACTCTCATAGGTTTTTCTGGTGTCCTCTCCACTACTTGCCAATGAGCTATCCATCATCTATAGTACCCGCCTACACAACATGGCCTTTCGAGTACCACCTAAACAACATATACCTTCTCCCATTGGACCCAGAAGAACCAATCCATGCAGTGGGCTCCTTACCTTGTCCAGGAAGCAGAGCTTCTCCCTCGTCTTGGCATCAAGGATCTCCACCTCAAAATAAACAGTAGCACGTTTAGCGGGGGCTTTTTTCTTTGCAGGTTTAGAACGTTTTGCGCTTGCTGCACCATCATTCTGCGACTTTGCTCGTTTTATTTCCGAAACCACAGAGTTCATATCCATGGCTATAAACCTCTTAAAGAAAGCAAATTGAGTCTTCTTTTACCCCGTCCGTCACGTTGACCACCAAGCTCCTTCTGTATTGCCAAGTGTCTCTGCTTCCTTTCCTTAGTGACTCCCGATGATCTTATTCTCGGGGATATATTACTATCTCATCAATCTTTTTGCTTCCTCGGCAGTCTCAAACTTTCTCCATAAAAACAGACCTCTCTCTCCCCTAGGAAGCTGTCTCTACGACAGGTGGAGAAGTTTAGAACCAACTCTTGGATGAGATATCACTTTCTCATGCGTCCCATGTAGTTGCTTACATCGGGTCCTGCTCTTACACTATCTCAATATCTTCTCGTACTTTGCAGAGTTGCTCAAAAATATTAGCACATACAGGTTCTCTCTTCTACGTTCTCCCCCTTGCAGTCTCACACCCGGACTGTCCAGATGTAATATGAGGCAGATCTCTATATTTATCACTCACTAGGCTATTTCACATCTGCCGGTCTTTCTACACTTCCCCTGAGACTCCCACCCACTAAGGCCCCCACACATGGACACGATCGACTCCTTGATAGACCTCATCTTGTCATCTCTGCCCACTCTCTCTGGGTGTGCCAATCTCCTTGAATAATTATCACTTCTTCACCCAACTTCTCAGTCATTCCAGTTTATGATCCCCCGGACATGCTGTCCTCTTTTTTTTCCTTCTCAGCCCTCCCTCTAGCTGAGGATGTCTCTCTACACCTCTGCGGTTGTCTCTTGGTATTCATTGATCTCAGCAAATACCTAGGCTCCGTCCCAGGAACCTAAATATAGGCTGCTCCCCATACTACCTCCCCCTACGCAGCAAACACAAGACCCCCATACAACATGAGAGTGAGAAAACACACACCGTATAAGAGGCAAACCCTGAAAGAGGCGCTCCAGCAAGACATGAGACCTACCACAACAGAGGTGAGTACTTTCTGAATCATAGATACTCTGTTAACCCTTTCAGACCGCAATGATATCGATCAGGATATTGTGAATTACCTGGCAGGGTCAAACCTGACGAAATCATATCTCACAGCAAATCCCCTGGTGGATTAGCACCCAGTAAAGTCTAGCAGCCATACCTGAATGGAGGACATCGTCCTCCTGCAACAGACGAGTAGAGTCAAGCTAGCAGGTCTGATTTTTTTTTGCGTTTTCTTTTTGTCTTTTTGGGTTCTTATTTTTCTAATACCGGAGATTGAAAGGAATTAGTGAAGCGATGCACAGCAGATACGGTCCTGGATAAATGGCTCTGGCAGATCTCAGGCAATTAAGAAGCGCTAATTAACATGGTTTTCCGATGGTTGACCTTTATAGCCTAGCACGGTCATGGCGTTCTTGTAGGTTGATTGATTTCCAAAGAGTTGACCACATATGGAGTCCACATATGCAAAAATAAGCTAAAATAAATCTTCCTATTTGTATAGCACCAATTTATTCTGCAGTGCTTTCAGGTAATTTATTACCCCTCACTAAGCTGGGTACTCATTTTATTGACCTCAGAGCCGGCTACCTGACTCAAGCCGGGGTTGAACTCGCAACCTTCAGGTAATGAGCAAGAGCTTAGCACTCTGCGCCGCACGAGGCTCTAACAAGGACACCAAGGGGCTCTAACAATGAGGCTGCTGCAACAAGGACACTATTGTTCTTGACATCAGTAGGTATCCCATCCGATAGAAACCTACAATATCTTTGGGAGAAAATCTCTTAATAGAGGGACTGATGCAAGGGGGAGTGGCAACAAGAAGAGGATTGCTGGTTATCCCAAAATTTTTCATTAGGTTTTAAATTTTTTGAGCACAACTTGATCACTTTCCTGTTACCACTGGGGTTGTAAGTAGACCAAGACCTTCCTCCGGCTATCGATGTCAAAGATATTTCTGCTGACCAATGGCCACCTAAAATCTGGAACAGTAGTATTAAAATGGTTATTCCTCCAAAATTATTTTTCACCTATCCACAGGATAGGTGATAAATGTATAATTACTGGGTGTTCGACCGCTGGGATCCCAACAATGGCACAGGGCAAGCCTTTCTAGTGAATGGAGCAGCGGTGCTCATGTGTAATCATTCCTTAATTCAGTGTCTGTTGAGGAAGCTGAGCGCATCCATCAATCATCATCATCATCATCATCAGCCCCAGAAAAGAGAATGGAGCAGAGGTCACATAGGAGCAACACTGCTCCATTCACTAGGGAGACTCACAGTGCGCCGTTTTTGGGATCTGAGCGGTCTATCCCCCAGTGATCAATCATTGATCGCCTATCTTATGGATTGGGGATTTTGGTGGGAAATTGATGGGCTTAAAAGGAAATCCGTTACCATTTTTAGTAGCTCTCTTAAAGGGTGGCAAAAGGTAGTGAGTGACAGGCATGCTGACTACAGGGGATATGTCTACTGTGTGTATCTGTGCAGTAGTTTGGGAGAAACTTGCATTTTATTAACCCTTTCCAATCCAGTTTCTGACCTCTGAAGACATTATGAGTTAAGGCTGTACAGCTCCGATGTTGGAAGACGTCCGTCGGGGTTCTCTTACTGTATATTGCCAGCCTCTCTGCTGTTGGAGCCTATCAAACGTGTCACCTCATGTAGTACTGGCTTTAGCCAGCAGATAGTGCCGTTGTATAACAGCAGAAAAAGAGGAAAACCAGGATACAAATTGGATTGGAAAGGGTTAATAGCACCTAGACACAGAGGACTAGTCCTCAATCTTCATGGACTGCAACTAGCCATGCCCACCCATGCCTCCAGCAGTTTATCTATGCCCAGTAATAGGCAGAGAGCAATCAGTCAATCAGTGGCTGGAGGGTGGGCTGAGTGGAGCTAGTCTACAGCTCATGAATATCGAGGACTACTTCTTGTAGTCCTCCATGTCTGGATGCTACTGATAAAATGCAAGTTTCTCCAAAACAACTACACAGATGCATAGAGCAGATATATGACTGTAATTAGTGCGACGGTCACTACTTTACGCTGCTTTTAGAGAGGACTGTGAAAGATGGCGACAGACTCCTTAAAGTTGAGGTCCATGTTTGTATATTTTTCTCTTAAAGCAGCAGATCTGGAAAATGCTCCAATGGAAAAACGCATGGTTTTGTACGCCATGGTTTTTTCCCTACTGAAATCAGTGGGTGTCCTAATAGTCAAACCCTCATCAATACATACTAATATCCTAGTGAGAACTGCAGCAAGCCCTGTGTTTGGGGGCAATTTTTGTAAGCCTGTTTACTACGATCCCATCTGGCCTCTGGATAAACCAACCCAGGTGTCAATTTACAAGCTGGCAAAAAGTTTCATGGATATCAATAGAACCAGCAGAAAGTATCGAGGAAGTATTTTCCTCTTGGGATTTCTAGAATAGCTCCCTGCATCCCTGGCAAGCATTAAATAGGACCGCTTCGTTCTTCTGGCATGCCTGTTTTAGTAAATACTGTTATTTCCCATAAGTCCAGGCAGATAATGTTTCTCCTTGTGGAGAGCATCACTGGGGTGTCTTGTATAGGTCATGCAATGCTCCCTGGGAAAAAGCCATGCAAATATGTTCTTAATGCAAATGTATGCATTTACTAAAATGTAGGTGTTCCCATTCCGCTTGTCTACACACTCTGATTGGACGGTATTAGTGTGTAGTTGACAAGGGGGCATGACCCATCATCTAACAAGCTGCTAGCAGGTGGAAGATTCCAACAAGCAGAGCATAATCCCAGCTGACAGGTGCCTGGCTCTGGCTGGTGGCTGTGTCCACTGTTAAGCCCCAAGGTCCACAGATACGGGATGTACAAAGTGAGGATGAAGTGGTAACCGATACTGCAGAGACAACATGGTGGAACTCAGGGGTCTTCTCAGCCGGACCTGCCAGACCACAGGTTTGTGTCCCAGATCCCCAGTACTATGTAAGGCACCGGACTGGATGAGCAACGCCGGGTGTATATATGTAGCACAGCCTGGCGGTATACCAACGTACTGCACGCTTGTCTGGGTATACTAGAGTGCAGGGAGGTCAAACTCAATCTCATCGAGGGCCAAATCAGCCTTATGGCTGCCTTCAAAGGGCCAATTGTAATTGGAAGACTGTGTGGTAAGGGCTTATTAACACGAACGTATTTGCGTATGGCAATCGGCCTTTGAAGTGAATGGGCCAGTGAAAATGCGTATTTGTGAGCCGTTTCAATGGGTCCGCCTGCATTCTCTTTTGTGTGTGCAAATATGCAGTGTATTTGCAGTGACTCCAATAGTGGCTGCAATAGTAATAATGCCCCCCAATAGTAATAGTGCACCCCGCCGTGGCCTCCAGTAGTAATAGGACCCCCCCACCGTGGCCCCCATTAGTAATAGGACCCCCCCCCCACCATGGCCCCCATTAGTAATAGGACTCCCCCACCGTGGCCCCCATTAGTAATAGGACTCCCCCACCGTGGCCCCCATTAGTAATAGGACCCCCACACCGTGGCCCCCATTAGTAATAGGACCCCCCCCACCATGGCCCCCATTAGTAATAGGACCCCCCACTGTGGCCCCCATTAGTATTAAGTACTGCCCATAGTGGCCCCCAGTAGTAATAAGTACTGCCCATAGTGGCCCCCAGTAGTAATAAGTACTGCCCATAGTAGTCCCAGTAGTAACAGCGACCTCTCCATTGGTCTCTAGCCGAGCAGCATTCCACTCACCCAGCCTGCAGGTCCAGTCCAGCAGTGCACTCTGTGACTGCTTACCTCTCCCCTTGGCGCCTGCGCTGTGTACAGAATGGCACACACAGACACCTGGGGGAAGAGGTCAGCGGTGACAGACTGCACTACTACTGCCGCCGCCAGACTGGACCTACTGCTGGGCAAGTGGAATGCTACACGGGTTTGCTGCACAGCAGGCGAGGTACATAACGTAAGGTGGCAGTGCGAATCGGCTCGTGGGCCATGTGTTTGTCACATTTGCTATAGTGCACTGGCCAAAATTTGTAGCCATGTCACTAAGAACATGCAGCGGAGCTTCTGCACAGAATCTGGGAGCGTTGAAATCTCTGGGTAACACCCAGCTGTCAATGTATTCATAGATTTCCAGGAGGAACAACAGAGGAATGTTATAGTTCTAAGAAAAGACGCTTCAGCATTTTTATTTTATGGGCAATATAAGTATTTCGGAGAGCGAGCACGTCCTCCTGACACAGATACAGCGCGCCACCACCCTGTCTTCTGCTGATGCAAGCGCTCACTTGCCTTCCCAGCATCGAGTGATTACAATATCAGATGCATATTTATCTGGTAATCACGTGCAGCTCTCCGGGGCTCATGGACGCTGTGTGCAGCGCTGCAACAGGGGGACGGGCACAGTAGCTGGAGGGCTTTCAGGCAGCAGTAATCTCACTAAGGTGTTAACAGCGTTTCCACATAGTGGATGCGCGGCAGAACAGCAGGAGGCATCCCAGCGAGGTCCGCGTGTAAACAGCTGCAGCCCCCAACCAGGGCCACTGGAGTTCATGAGTCTTCAGGAGAGAAGCCATTCATTTAAAGGGGTGGTGCTAAAATTGCAAGCTATCCCCTATCCTGCAGTGACACAAGAGTCCCGTTTCCAAGATAGGCGGGGGTCTCAGCAGTGAGACCCCCAATATCGAGAAGTGGACTACCATGTCCTGTTCTGCCCTTCACTGCGGGACTTGCTTCTTCCCCTGCAGTCATGTCAGCACAAAGTGAGTGCAGGCCGAGCATGTGCAGTCAACGCTCTAGTCATTGCAATGGGGCTGATGGAAATACCTGAGCAGGTGCAGCACAGGTATCCGCACAGTCCCATTGAGAGTGAATGGAGTGTTAGTGCATTTGTGTGACCAGTGCTACCTTTGGTCTCCTCCTCACTCCGAGGGGTGCAGTTACACCGCAGTGAGGAGGACAGGGGATACAGGACCTCTGATCCCAAGACCTCCACCAATCCTGTGGATAGGGAATAACTTGTAATTCTGGTACAACCCCTTTATTGAGCAATGGATACTGAATGGTCGCTTTATTAGAGCCCCCCATCTAGAATCGCGTTGGACCTTTTTTGGCCTTCAGAACCACAATTCTTCATAGCATAGACTCCACTAGTTGTTGGAATCATTCTGCAGAAATATCGGCCCCTGCGGACAGGAAGCTTCTTGTAGATGGATTAGATGGAAGTACTGACATGTTCTGAATAGCTAACGGGAAGGGTTCATCAATTCATGCTGCTTGCGCCAAATTCTGACCTGCCATCAGCACGGGGCAACAGAGTTCTGGATTCATCTGACCAGGGGATGATTTTCCGCTGCTCGGTGATACAATTTTTGTGCTCTTCTACCCACTAGAGTTTTGTCTTTCTGTTTGTCATAGCAATGATACTGGAATTGGTCGCCTGCTGTTGTAGTTCATCCGCGCTAAGGAACGACGAGTTGTGCGCTTGGACACGGCAGTTGGAGGAGGAGCATTGGATTTGGCTCAATTTGCTTGACTGTGCACCATCTGTTCAGCAAAGCGATTCTTGACCTCCTCCTCTGACACCTTTCAAGAACGAATTCTTTACATCCACATGACCCCTTTTTGTTGGATGTTTTACCTGATCACACCATTCTCGGTATACTCTCCACACCGCCACACGAGAAAACCCCGGAAGGCTGGCAGTGTATGAAATCCTGGCAAGTTTAGTACCAATGATCAGGTCTCGGTGGAAGTCACTCAGATCGCTGAATTCTCCCATCTAATTCACACAAACGGATTCACGTGACTTTATGCTGCACTCGGGGTCACGGCTCTAATTTCCATATAGGGAGATGCTGATTGTAAAAGAAATGGGAGCTACAATGAAGTGGCCATTCCGGGTATATTTCTACCCAGTATGGTGCTGTACCATTGCCTCCTGTGTGGAGGAGGTGGTTACATGATGTCATCAGGGGCTGATATTAGTTTCTAACATGATAGATTATCGCAGAAATATGATATATCAGCACTAAACACAAAAGCAGTCTCAAGTCCCTTTCAGCACCGTGACTAGGCCGCTTTTATTTGGTCATAAACAAGATTACAGGGTTTTATACATTTATCTCCTCTGTGCGGTGACCAGCGGGCTACAACTGCATCCGACCAACACTGCCAGATCCATTTTATTTATGGGGATTTTTCATGATCCGTGCCCAAAATTAAAGGATTAGAAAAACATGGCTGCTTCCTTCTTGAAACCGTCTCAGGTTCTGTGTGGCTTTGCAGATAAGGTGCATTCACTTGAAATGGGGCTGAGCAGCAATACCAAACACAACCCATGTGTGGCGCTGTGTTTTTTTTGAAAATCAGGACAATCCCTTTAATAAATTCATGTGCCATGAAATGTCATCCATAAGTGCTAATTCAGCGCTTCATGGCACGAATATCCGCTGGTACGGTTTACTTCGGTTATGGCGCCTGGACTTTGGCAAAGTTGGGGCAGACTTGACAAGTGGGTATATGGTTAAATATTTAGACTTTTCATAAACAGGTTGCCGCTTCTTGAAAACTAATCTAGCAAGCAACTGAGCGCCATGAGTCCGGTCTCAGAGACTCTCAGCGATCAGCTGCTGCCGACTGGACATAGCCCTCTAGCAGAAATGTACTTTTATGTGCCGGCCTTTCCAAGGAACGAGGCGTTTGGTCTGTCTGAGCGGGACCGCCCGTGGTGTCTATAGGCACTAGAAGGACCTGTAGACGGCAAGCGTAGACATGAGACAACACTATCAGGGCTCATTCACACAAGGGAATTTGCGCAGCTAACTTAAACACGCAAATAAACGCGGCCGTTAGAACCAATGGTTTCCTAGGTTACCGTTCAGATTAAAGAATTTTAGCGCGCAAAAGAAGAAAAAAAAAAGGGGAAATTCTCTGCTGCGCGAAAATGTAACGGTTGACCTATCTTTGGTGTGCAAAGCACAAGGGTGTCCATAGTCTCCTATGGGAGACTATGCAAGCCGGCCGACGAGGGGAGAACAAGGGATTCCCCCACAGCGGGGATGGAGGAGGTTCCCTTGTTCTTCCCTGCAGGAGACATCCCTTAAACCTCTCCATCCCCACTGCGGGGAATCCCTTGTTCTCCCATGCAGGGGAACCCCTCCATCCCCGCTAAAATAAAGGAGGTCCCTGGTGATGAAAGGAAGCCCTGGGGGAACCCCCTTCATTGCAGACAAGGATGAAGGGAAGCCCCGCTGTGGAGATGTAGGGGGTTCCCTTCCTCCCGCTCTCTCCTCCAGGAGCTGCAGCGCATTTTTTCTGTAACGCGCAGCTCCAGATCCTGTGAATGGACGATTTTCACACTCATGAAGCTCGGGACTCGACCGAGAAAAATCGTTCATTACGTGATTTATTTTATGCAGCTGGATGCAATTTTTGGCGCGGCTATCTTCTGCACGATTTTTACGCCCGTGTGAATGAGCTCTTAGGCCGGCCTCACACATTCCTGTAATTTCAGCTGTGGATTAAGCTGCAGATATTCCACAGCATTATTTATGCTGCAGATTTTAACCCTTGAAATACAAGAGTGAAATTCACAGCAGATTCGCCATAAAAACCGCAGCCTAATTCACACCATTTAGACCAAATTCCCACGGCCGAGAAAATCGTGCAAGATTTGTGCGTTACGAAACACACAGATGTCGCACGCATATGAACCCTATTCTTTTGAATGGGGTAAAGAGCTATGTACTAAGAAAATTGGATACCGCGCTCCTAGGAACATCCATCTCCCGGACAACAGTCTCTTTCTTTTACCCCTTTTGAATGGGGTCATGTACATGCGCGACTTTTTCCCCCGCATCGCGGTCTAAGTTTCTCGGATCGATGTGGCGCTCACCCGCGGCAGATTTCTTGCAGAAGTTTCTGTGACTGCCACATTTATCTGAAAGGCTTTCCTAGAACTCCGTGTCTTTTGACTGACTGTGAAGGGTTAACAAAGCAGCGGCGTTATCAGAGAACTTTACCCCCTCGTACCAGGGTACTCGTCCAATGGGTCATTGGCGCTGTCAGACGATAGGCCCGGTGACAACCGGAGCAGGGTCAGCGACAGCCCATAGCTTGACCAGTAGCGGGGCACCGCAGGCAGTAGGGATTACCCGCAGAGCCCCCTCTAACACAGCAGTCCCCAACTCCAGTCCTCAGGGACCCCCAACAGGTCATGTTTTCAGGATCTCCTATAGTAAGAACACACATTCACATCTACATGCCCGCTTGTGCAAAAATGCCAGTTATGTGTGTCCATTAATGTATTTGGTACCACATAAGGTCTCCATGACAACGGCGCTTGTCTCAGTAGTGCAGCCTCAGGCTTTGGGCCTAGACTTTCAAGCGACCAAATCTGAGCGCAGGCGTAAGATATAACAGGACGGTTTCACATCTTTAATGACGTCTCCCGTGAGAAATAACAAACGCGTCAAAATCCGGATCCGGTTATCTTTTTGGCACTGCGCTGTGGGAACTAAACCAGTTACGGAAACCGTTATTTCTCCCTCACGCGGTCGGACGGGGCTGCGTACTATGTGCGTATCTTTCACGCTCATAATACGCAGCACACCGCTAAATCCGCTGTACCTTGTGAACTTAATGCGTATTTTAAACCCCCCATAACTTATAATACGCGCAGGATGCGCCAAAATAGGACCCGCGGGGTTTTCTGTCACACACAATAGGCTTGTGAAAAAAAAACCATGTCTGAATGGCCCATGTAAATCAATGGGCTTCTAGGACCCCGTATTACACACGTGAAAAACACACGCTAAGGCCAGATCCACACAAGCGTATGCATATTTGTGCGTGTGTGAGAGTGTAGCGTTTCGGCGGAGCGAACAATGCTTCTTTGTGCGTACACCAGCGTATTTTACTGTACTTCTTGCGCCCGCATGCCATGTTCATTTGCCCTAAAAAAACAAAGACGCAAAAATCCCCCATGGAGATATACGGGAGTGTAAAAAACACCGCAAACACGGATGTTACATGCGTGTAAATGGCGGTTTTACGAATGTTGCTAGGAGACATTGAAAACAAAAAAGTGACAAAATAGAAAAAAATTGGACCTTCTAGCGGGGTTATTATTTTTAAGGTATGAAAGGCGTACGACACGCACATACACACGCAGCGACACGCACACACACACGCAGCGACACGCACACACACACGCAGCGACACGCACACACACACGCAGCGACACGCACACACACACGCAGCGACACGCACATACACACGCAGCGACACGCACATACACACGCAGCGACACTGGTCCGTTTTTCTCAGACCAAATTGCGTCCGCCCGTGCGCAGGCGCACTACACTGCATCATTATACGCTGCGTCCACAACGGGCGTTTCGCTCAATAAAACATCACCAAGAGGAGACGCCACAAAACCCAGCAGACTGCTTGCCGAGGCTAAAAGATACTAAAGCAAGACGCGGCATGCTGGCGCTACCGCCATAATGGCTGAAGACACGCACCATGTCACCCATCCGGCCAGGTACGCCATGTGGCGTTGGGCTGCGTTCACACTTTGCAGGTTTTTTGCTGTATTTTTGAACCAGAGGGGAGGGGGGAAAAAACGTATCAAAACGCACGCACGCTTTTTTTCTTAAGTTCAAAATTGCAGCAAAGTAAAACGCAAAGTGCGAACGCAGCCGTGTGGGTACAGATTTCAGATCTGCGGCTAGTGCTTTGTGTTGCGCCAAATACATGTCGGGATTGCACAGGGCACAACCTTAGGCCGGGCTCAGACGACTGTAATTCGCTGCGAGGCGGCATGTAGCAAGTACGCATTGACATTCCGTAGTTGGCGCCATTCTCTATTTTCGAGTGTATGCACGCATAAAACATGCTGCGATTTTTATTGCGCACATATGTCGTGTGAGTGCAATATGGGACCTATAGGAGATTGGTACAGCATATCCCGCACACGTAATACGCGGTGACCGTACGCTCGTGTAAGTCCGGCCTAAATACGAACAGCTCACAGGGCAGGCCTAATAGAACTGCTGAGTAATGTGTTACTAAGGACTATGGGAGACCCCACCAGCCACTAGGCATTATCCTCTATGGCTCACTGTAACATTCTATCACTTCTCGCGTTCTACAACTGTTTTGTCCCTCAGCGGCCCCCGTCTATCAGCTCTCAGCTCAGGCCATCAGTCACGGCGGATTATACCAAGTCTCTAAAAAGGTCGTTCTGCAGTCCCAGAACAGCGGCCCTCCATTCACCCCTCCAATGCACTCGGAGACCTTGCAGACCGCTCACCCCTCAACCTACCTCATAGTGCTTCATGGTTCCGCCGGGCACTTAGGCCACAGTGACAGCAAGTCGAGTACCTGCCGGGGATGCAGACAGGGGCGTGGCCAAGTGATAGACAGATGACTTAACCAATCAGATCGCGAAACGGGAGTCAATGGGTGAGTGTTTAGAACGCTCAGCCAGTCAGAGTTCCAGTTCCTTCTATGGGCGGAATTAGAGTAAGGTGCAATGGGCGGGACGCGAGGGAGGGGCTTGAATGATTGACATATAACCTTCCAATAGAAAGCAAGATATGTATCATGCTTTCTTTCCAGCCAATGCGCGTCGGAGGTGTGGCGGTAATGATGGACAGCGGGCAGGCTATTTGTAGCGCGGCACATGGGAGGGGCTGCTGGTTACTCAGCGCCAAATCTATCAGTCATTGTAGCAATAGGGGAAGTAGCTGAAAGAGTTAAACCTGGCTACAAATCACTTAAAGGGGATCTCCATTATTAGTCGTTTGCTGCGTTTAAACGAGCGAAACTCAATGATAATCCTCCAGTTTTCATGCTCCCATTGATTCCAATAGGCGATGAAGTTTAATAGGTGGTATTTTTGTACGTAATACGGACGAAAATAAGACATGCATATTTTTTTTGCGCAAACGAAATGCGCAGGTTCATGTCAACGAACCCATTGAAATCAACCAGCTGTATTCACTGCGTATTAGGATTTACACACGGAATACGCAGTGTAAACGCGCTCATGGAAATAAGCCATACTTATGTGGGCAAGTGCGATTTTGGTCAATGAAAAACAATTTCCCGCTTTTAATGCGATTTTTGTGTGTTTTATGCGTTTTTACAATTTCCACGCGCGATTCGCTCCGGACTTCCTGCTTCGCGTGATCTGTTTTTTGGAACACTTCTTTAGAAAATATTGGGCGATTATTTCTCCAAGTGTAATCTCACTCGTGTGCGTTCGGCCGTTCAGCTGACTGTGAGCTTTTTCTGTAGCGAGTTCTGTCCATTGTGAAATCAGACAGAATGCACACGGGGAAATGGCCTGTGTGACCGCAGTCACCCTGTAAAGTACTGAGGCCGGACTCGCGGGCCAGTGTGATATTGGAACGAAGACTCGGTGAGATATCGCGCTTGCCAACGTCCGGTTTACACAGTGATGCCAGGCGTTTTTCAATCAAAGACGCCTCGTATCACTTCTTTACAATTGCGGTCTCCGGGCGCGCGTTTCATGTGCGTTAGAGGATCCCAAGGTTTTCCCATTGATTTTAGTGGCAACCATCACATCGCACAGCATGTGAGTGCCATGCAGTGTCTTTTAGGGTCCCAAGGGAACGGCCAAATATAGAGCGCCGCTGTGAGGGGAAAACTCCATTCAAAAGAATGGATTTCTTATTCGCATGTGCTGGGTGTGTCTCGCAATGCACAACACTTGTGTAAGATTCTCGTGTAAATTAAGCCTAATAATGACCCCCTTAATGATCCTAATAATAAGTGACCCCCAGTAGTAATAGTCTCTGCCATAGTGGCTCCAGTAGTAATAGTGTCTGCCGTAGTGGCCCCAGTAGTAATAGTCTCTGCCATAGTGGCTCCAGTAGTAATAGTGTCTGCCGTAGTGGCCCCAGTAGTAATAATGTCTGCCGTAGTGACCGCAGTAGTAATAGTGTCTGCCGTAGTGACCGCAGTAGTAATAGTGTCTGCCATAGTTGCCCCAGTAGTAATAGTGTCTGCCGTAGTGGCCCCAGTAGTAATAGTGCCTGCCACAGTGGCCCCAGTAGTAATAGTGTCTGCCATAGTGGCCCTAGTAGTAATAGTGTCTGCCATAGTGGCCCCAGTAGTAATACTGTCTTCCATAGTGGCCCCAGTAGTAATAGTATCTGCCGTAGTGGCCCCAGTAGTAATAGTGTCTGCCATAGTGGCTCCAGTAGTAATAGTGTCTGCCGTAGTGGCCCCAGTAGTAACAGTGTCTGCTGTACTGGCCGCAGTAGTAACAGTGTCTGCTATAGTGGCCCCAGTAGTAATAGTGTCTGCCATAGTTGCCTCAGTAGTAATAATGTCTGCCATAGTTGCCTCAGTAGTAATTGTGTCTGCCGTAGTGGCCCCAGTAGTAATACTCTCTGCCGTAGTGGCCCCAGTACTAATAGTGTCTGCCATAGTGGCCCCAGTAGTAATAGTGTCTGCCATAGTGGCCCCAGTAGTAATAGTGTCTGCCATAGTGGCCCCAGTAGTAATAGTGTCTGCTATAGTGGCCCCAGTAGTAATAGTGTCTGCTATAGTGGCCCCAGTAGTAATAGTGTCTGCCATAGTGGCCTCAGTAGTAATAATGTCTGCCATAGTTGCCTCAGTAGTAATTGTGTCTGCCATAGTTGCCTCAGTAGTAATAGTGTCTGCCATAGTTGCCCCAGTAGTAATAGTGTCTGCTATAGTGGCCGCAGTAGTAATAGTGTCTGCCGTAGTGGCCCCAGTACTAATAGTGTCTGCCATAGTGGCCCCAGTAGTAATAGTGTCTGCCATAGTTGCCCCAGTAGTAATAGTGTCTGCCATAGTCGCCCCAGTAGTAATAGTGTCTGCCATAGTGGCCCCAGTAGTAATAGTGTCAGCCATAGTGGCTCCAGTAGTAATAGTGTCTGCCGTAGTGGCCCCAGTAGTAACAGTGTCTGCTGTACTGGCCGCAGTGGTAACAGTGTCTGCTATAGTGGCCCCAGTAGTAATAGTGTCTGCCATAGTTGCCTCAGTAGTAATAGTGTCTGCCATAGTTGCCCCAGTAGTAATAGTGTCTGCCGTAGTGGCCCCAGTACTAATAGTGTCTGCCGTAGTGGCCCCAGTACTAATAGTGTCTGCCATAGTGGCCCCAGTAGTAATAGTGTCTGCCATAGTTGCCCCAGTAGTAATAGTGTCTGCTGTACTGGCCGCAGTGGTAACAGTGTCTGCTATAGTGGCCCCAGTAGTAATAGTGTCTGCCATAGTTGCCTCAGTAGTAATAGTGTCTGCCATAGTTGCCCCAGTAGTAATAGTGTCTGCCGTAGTGGCCCCAGTACTAATAGTGTCTGCCGTAGTGGCCCCAGTACTAATAGTGTCTGCCGTAGTGGCCCCAGTACTAATAGTGTCTGCCATAGTGGCCCCAGTAGTAATAGTGTCTGCCATAGTTGCCCCAGTAGTAATAGTGTCTGCCATAGTGGCCCCAGTAGTAAAAGTGTCTGCCATAGTGGCCCCAGTAGTAATCGTGTTTGTCGTAGTGGCCCCAGTAGTAATAGTATCTGCCATAGCAGCTCCAGTAGTAATAGTGTCTGCCGTAGTGTCCCCAGTAGTAATAGTCTCTGCCATAGTGGCCCCAGTAGTAATAGTGTCTACCATAGTGGCCCCAGTAGTAATAGTGTCTGCCATAGTGGCCCCAGTAGTAATAGTGTCTGCCATAGTGGCCCCAGTAGTAATAGTGTCTGCCATAGTGGCCCCAGTAGTAATAGTATCTGCCATAGTGGCTCCAGTAGTAATAGTGTCTGCCGTAGTGGCCCCAGTAGTAATAGTCTCTGCCATAGTGGCCCCAGTAGTAATAGTGTCTGCCGTAGTGGCCCCAGTAGTAATAGTGTCTGCTATAGTGGCCCCATCAGTAATAGTGTCTGCCGTAGTGGCCGCAGTAGTAATAGTGTCTGCCGTAGTGGCCCTAGTAGTAATAGTGTCTGCTATAGTGGCCCCATCAGTAATAGTGTCTGCTATAGTGGCCCCAGTAGTAATAGTGTCTGCTATAGTGGCCCCATCAGTAATAATGTCTGCCGTAGTGGCCGCAGTAGTAATTGTGTCTGCTATAGTGGCCGCAGTAGTAATAGTGTCTGCCGTAGTGGTCGCAGTAGTAATAGTGTCTGCCGTAGTGGTCGCAGTAGTAATAGTGTCTGCCATAGTTGCCCCAGTAGTAATAGTGTCTGCCGTAGTGGCCCCAGTAGTAATAGTGTCTGCCGTAGTTGCCGCAGTAGTAATAGTGTCTGCCATAGTTGCCCCAGTAGTAACAGTGTCTGCCGTAGTGGCCGCAGTAGTAATAGTGTCTGCCGTAGTTGCCCCAGTAGTAATTGTGTCTGCCGTAGTGGCCGCAGTAGTAATAGTGTCTGCTATAGTGGCCCCAGTAGTAATAGTGTCTGCCGTAGTGGCCCCAGTAGTAATACTCTCTGCCATAGTGGCCCCAGTAGTAATAGTGTCTGCCATAGTGGCCCCAGTAGTAATAGTGTCTGCTATAGTGGTCCCATCAGTAATAGTGTCTGCCGTAGTGGCTGCAGTAGTAATAGTGTCTGCTATAGTGGCCCCATCAGTAATAATGTCTGCCGTAGTGGCCGCAGTAGTAATAGTGTCTGCTATAGTGGCCGCAGTAGTAATAGTGTCAGCCATAGTTGCCCCAGTAGTAACAGTGTCTGCCGTAGTGGCCGCAGTAGTAATAGTGTCTGCCGTAGTGGCCCCAGTAGTAATTGTGTCTGCCGTAGTGGCCGCAGTAGTAATAGTGTCTGCTATAGTGGCCCCAGTAGTAATAGTGTCTGCTGTAGTTGCCCCAGTAGTAATACTCTCTGCCATAGTGGCCCCAGTAGTAATAGTGTCTGCCATAGTGGCCCCAGTAGTAATAGTGTCTGCTATAGTGGTCCCATCAGTAATAGTGTCTGCCGTAGTGGCCGCAGTAGTAATAGTGTCTGCTATAGTCGCCCCATCAGTAATAATGTCTGCCGTAGTGGCCACAGTAGTAATAGTGTCTGCTATAGTGGCCGCAGTAGTAATAGTGTCTGCCGTAGTGGCCCCAGTAGTAATAGTGTCTGCCGTAGTGGCCCCAGTAGTAATAGTGTCTGCCATAGTGGCCCCAGTAGTAATAGTGTCTGCCGTAGTGGTCGCAGTAGTAATAGTGTCTGCCGTAGTGGCCCCAGTAGTAATAGTGTCTGCCGTAGTGGCCCCAGTAGTAATAGTGTCTGCCATAGTGGCCCCAGTAGTAATAGTGTCTGCCGTAGTGGCCCCAGTAGTAATAGTGTCTGCCGTAGTGGCCCCAGTAGTAATAGTGTCTGCCGTAGTGGCCCCAGTAGTAATAGTGTCTGCCGTAGTGGCCCCAGTAGTAATAGTGTCTGCCGTAGTGGCCCCAGTAGTAATTGTGTCTGCCGTAGTGGCCCCAGTAGTAATAGTGTCTGCCATAGTGGCCCCATCAGTAATAGTGTCTGCCATAGTGGCCCCATCAGTAATAGTGTCTGCTATAGTGGTCCCATCAGTAATAGTGTCTGCTATAGTGGCCCCATCAGTAATAATGTCTGCCATAGTGGCCCCAGTAGTAATAGTGTCAGCCATAGTTGCCCCAGTAGTAATAGTGTCTGCCGTAGTGGCCGCAGTAGTAATGGTGTCTGCCGTAGTGGCCGCAGTAGTAATAGTGTCTGCCGTAGTGGCCCTGCAGCTGGGTAGTAACCCAACAACATCAAGCATTTATCTCACTAAGGGCTCCCGCACACTGGCGAGCGTGATATCAGGATGTGATTGACGCCCTGATATCGCTCTCGCATTCCTTCAGAAGCCCTGGATGCAAGATGTTTCCGCAGGGAAACAGCCACCTATCCCAGCAGGGCTGAAGGAATCTCCTGCTGTGGCTGTCATAGCGATGGCAGGAGATAGTGATGTTCTCCCATGGACATCAATGGGGCCAGTGGCGGCAGCAGCGCCAGCCTTACCGAAACCAATGGAACACAATCGCAATCCTCTGCCACTGCTGTGAAAACAGTGGCAGGGGACTCTCCACGACCAGGATTTTCGGGGGGGAAGGGGGAGGGCCCTTGAAATATAAGCCCTACCCCGAAAATAATCAATAACTGTAAAAAAGAAAAATACAGCACCTTAGTAGCACTGTCATCCCTGGCGTGTCTTCTTGCAGGTTCGCGGCCCTCTTCTTCTGCTGCTGTTCTGGCTGGGGATTGAAAAATCCCCGCCTCCTGAAGCGCTGTCTCTGATTGGTCACAGCGCTCAGCCAATCAGAAGCAGCACTTTCAGGAGGCGGGGATTTTCAATCCACGGCCAGAAGAGAAGCAGAAAAAGAGTTCCGGGACCTGCAAGAAGACACACCAGAGATGACAGCGCTTCCCGGGTGGTGTATTCTTATTTTTTATTTTTTTCTTACAGTTATTGATTATTTTCGGGGGGAGTTATAATTCAAAAGTCTCGGAACTTAGCCCCGCCCCCGTCCCCTCCCATTGCAAATAGGGGTGAGGGGGCGAGAGCTCAGTGCGTTGCTCCCAGCTCTTCCAGCCACCTTTCCCTGCAGAGAGGGACACGTTATATCGGCTGGGCGTGAAACCCCGGTCATCTGAATAAGCCCTAATACACACATGCGTGTGCAATAATCTGCCACTAATAAACTACAGCATGGATTGCCATTCAAGTCAAGGACGCAGGTCTGACCTGGACTCTATTTCTGCCTGTGTAAACGACAGTCTACATCATAGTTTGGGAATAGTTTAACGGGATATACCCATCTATATACGATATGCTATATATGTGTAATATACATAGATCTCACTGCTGGGACCTACACATATGTTGGGAATAAGGAGTCTTCAACCCCCACCAGCCAGTACCTAGCTATACCCCTGTCTAGGGGCGTTTGATCATGTGGCGGAAAATAAAGTATAGCAAAAAAAATAAAAACATGAAACAAACAGATTTTAAAGGGGGACACTCCAGGGAAAATCTATATTGTTTGCCCTGCGTGCAATTGCCATACCAAGCATATTTCTGCAGTTGACTGCCTTGTGAGAGCCTCAATGTGACTCTCATAGGAATGAATAGAGAAAAGTCACTTCTAGGACTTAGAAGTCATCAGACCATACAGCTGGTCACAACCGAGATCACGTGGGATAACCGGAGACTGGGGGAGAGCCAAAGACTCAGCAAAGTAGGGATTGGAAAGTATGTCAACTGCCCTGATATGCTCGGTATGGTATTTGCACCCCAGTGGTAGTGGTAAAAAGTTTCCCTGGACTGACCCTTTAATAGAACCCATGTAAAGTGAAATAATATTTGGTTTCCCTATAAACAACATATAGTATAAATATTAATTGTCCTGACAAAAAAAGTTATTTGCTGCAGGCTGTTCCTAACTATTGTCCTGCCACTCACTATTGTCTGTGTCTCTCACACATCTTCTGAAATAACCAGAAAGACGTGAAATAATACCAATAATTAGCAAATAATAAATCAGAAGCAGTGGCAAATAAACAGCTGATGATTGTGTGCTGATCCTGTACCTGCAAATCTCACCAAATGATGCTGGGTCTGAAAAAAAAAATGTACATATAAATATGAGATGAGATGACAGCCGGTCAGCTCTCCAGCTTACCTCTCAATAATTCTGTCACCATATAGAGTAAGTACTCAAATACCAGCTATACATACTGATAGTGTTTACAGTGCAGTTAACTCCAGTGATCACAGGTGATGTCTTCTTTGATTGGAATCTTCCGTTTTCATTTTTTTTAAATCTGGGCCCAGACCACCATGACGACTTCTTCTAGCCATTAGTTGTCTCTGCAGACTCTTGCCATCCTACAGCTACCCATAGTAAACCTCTCAGTGTCCCCTCTGTAGCCTTACTTACTAACATTGACCCCCTTTGTGGCCCACTTAGTTAAAGTGTTCTTCTGCATTATATAGAGGTATACAAGGGCTGAGCCTCTGTGGTCTACAGTACTGCTCAAAAATTTTAGGCAGGTGTGGAACAAAATGTTGCAAAGTAAAAATGCTTTCAAAAATAGAAGTGTTACTATTTTGTTTTTGTCAGTTAAGGCTGCCTGTCCACGGGCGTTGTGATATCCTGCGGTGGATCTCCGCCGCCGGAGAGCAGGAGCCAGCAGACGGATTTCCGCGGTGAGCCTATCTGACAGATAGGCTCACCGGGGAGAATCGCTATGATTCTCTGCTCGTGGACAGGGGGGGCTGCACTTTTCATGGCAACGCTATGGAAAGCGTGCACTGTGTTCCCCATGGCCGTATTATCGCCGTGGGAAACGCAATGAAAAAACGCCCGTGGACAGGCAGCCTAAACAGGTTGCCAAAGGTTAGAAAAATATGGCTGCTTTCTACCAAACTTCACCACCTTTATCCATGGGGTTGTTTCTGGTACTGCAGGTCCATCAAAGTGAATGGGAGCTGAGCTGCAATACTACACAACCCATGGACAAAGGTGGCACTGTGTTTGAAAGAAATCAGCCATGTTTTTTTTAACTCTGGACAATCCCTTTAACAAAATGAAAAGTGAATTAACAAAAGAGAAGTGTAAATCAAATCAATATTTGGTGGGACCGTCCTTTTTCTTCAAAACAGAATCAATTCTTCCAGGTACACTAGCATAAAGTCAAGGGCTTTGTGGGATTATAGTCAGGTGTATGATTAACCAATTATACCAGATAGGTGATGATGATCAGCATTTTCATAAGTAAGTACAGTCATTAACAGAAACAGAAACAGCTGTGTAGGAGGCTTAAAAGTGGGTGAGGAACAGCTAAACTCTGTTACAAAGGTGAGGTTGCGGAGGACAGTTTCATGTCATAGGTCATACACCATGGCAAAACTGATCACAACATCATGACACAAGGTAGTCTTACTACATCAGCAAGGTCTCTGCCAGGTATATATATATATATATATATATATATATATATATATATATATATATATATATATATATATATATATATACACCACCAATTCTAACATATTTCCCTATGCTCCATCTATGAGAGAATAATAATATAAGTAAGCACTGAATATATATTTGCAGTGAAAATAAAAATAGAGAATTGAGGCAAAATAAATAAAATGCTAAAAACGCATGTAAATAGCAATTGTAGCGAGCTCAAACCAATGCAATTTGGGTACAGTTTGAGTGGAATTGCTTTCTTCTCTGTGACGTTCTTAAAATCAGTATGGAACATATGTGACTCAGGACCTGCAATGAAAACCTCCCTGTTTGTGCATTGCACAGACTGTGGGGGAGGTGTGGGCATGTGTGGACTTGAGCACCGCTGCCATATTTATATGCAGCAGCACTCGGTTTAGGGACGCAATTTCATTTTTTTGCAAACATGGTATTGCAAAGCCCTTTTATTTTTCAAGGATACGAGGGCTAAATAAAAATATACATATCCTAGAGAGCACCTTTAAGGGGTTATTCGGGTGACATTAAAGGGGTTTTGTCATTATAAGAAAAAAAATCAATACTTACCTATTCTACCCCAGGCAGTCTTTTTACCACATCTTCTCCCCGATGATCTTCTCCTGGCTCCTGCAGTCTCCCGGGTCACATCACCGCAAGCCAGCTGGGTCCTCTTGCTCCTGTTTTGAAGCGTCCATTCTCAGGCGTCTCCTTCTAGCAGGTCAGCGTAGGTTACGTCACTAGTGACACAACATTCACTAGTGGAATGCCAAGCTAACGTCGAAACTCCCCGCGTGTGTTCATATACTATTGTCTCGTGACAGCATGCATGCGCAGTCTCGGCAATAGCTTGGCATTCCTTGCTAGTCACTAGTGACATAGTGTACATTGAACTGAAGGAAGGAAACTGCCGAGAATGGCAGCTTCGTTACCCAAAGAAGAATCATCCGGCTTGCGGTCAGGTGACCCAGGGGACTGCAGGAGACAAGAAGATCGGCGAGGAGAAAATGCGGTAAGCAGCCTGATTGGGGAGGAATAGGTAAGTATAGATTTTTTTTTTTAATGACAGAACCCTTCTAAGTAATGCCAATCACCAGATAGGGAATAATTAGCTAACTGGTGGGTTTCCAACTGCTTGGTCCCCTTTAAATCGTCAGAACCAGGGTACTGTTTTTCCCTAGAGACTGGCAAAATGAAGTATCAGTGCGCATGCTTGGTCCCTGTTCCATTAATTTTTAATGGGAATGCAGAAAACAGTTGAGTCATGCGGATAGAGGATACCTTAGTGTCACTGGTATACCCCTTTAAAGTTTGAGGTAAGCTAAAGGGTAACAGACTGTGGATTTTGATGTAGACTGTACATAATATTCTCTTATATTTTTTCATAATACAAACTACCCAGAAGCAGAAGCCAGATACCAAGAGGTGCATCAGGAACATCAAGCAGATTCCATAGGAGTTGAGCCATCATCTGTAGTAGTATCTGCATCAGATCCGACCAAGGGAAGAGACTTGCAATTTCTCAAGAGCAGCAGTCCTAAACATCAAAGCTACTTCAGCATCCATGTTACTTTGCCATCTGCTCATGAAGGGCAAAGGGAGCCAGCCCTGGTGCAGCTATAGATGCTGGCCCATCGATCCGGATGCATTACATGGCCACAGTCAAGCAACGTTCTCAACAGAGTGCACCATATCTATCAGAGTCCATTGTGCTGACATCGAGCTGCATAAACCACCAGGAATACTCTCCATTTGCTGAAATTCTTCACAAAATGACAGACCCGGGACAGACAATAGTTGAATACTCTATTTTTCTTATGGTCAAGTAAATGGGCCGAGCACATTAGTCAGGTGAGCACAACCTTTACTGCAAGGATGCAAGTGGTCCAGTGTATCCCGGATGGGAGAGATGGGGAGCCCCCGATCGATCCCGCCTCTATCACCAATTATGACATATCGACTATTCCGAGCACTCTCACTGCTATGAACACTCACGGCAAAGCCTTGATCGATCACTCGAGCGGAATTGCAAGCGCGGAGTCGTTAGAATGCAGATGGATTTGTACCCAGGTTTCGTGCATGCATGCATGGAAAGCAAAAGCTCAAATCACCACCTGATCCGGTCTAACGGCTCCAGCACTATACAATACCTACACAGACTCGCTGTGTGCGGGTATTGTTTCCCAGGTAAGCTGGAACTCACACTTATGAATTATTAACACAATCTTCGGCGCTATGGTTTGTATAAAATGGACAAAGTTTAACTAACAAAATTGCAGATTTATTCTAAAAAAAAGACTAGCTATGCTAACTATTGAGATATATATAAATATATATATATATATATATATATATATATATATAACATATACAGAAAAAGAGTTACAGTGGAGATAAGGTTTACAGGTATACACAACAGACAGTACCTAAAATAAAACAAGGAGGAGATACAAGAAAATACCAGATTTGGGATATTTGACTCAAGGTTCTGATTGTGTGGAGTCACTGGAAGCAAACGGGAAAGTCCTTATGCTGTGGCGTATCTCCAAAGGTCTGACACACGGCCTCTCTGACCCCCGAGTTTTTAAAGTTTTCCCAGAACACACCTCTCCCTTGCCCCTCTAAGGTCATTCGGAGAAGGGTGGGGTAAATGCATACGTACCTATGAAAACCATAATTCCCCATTTCAGCCATATCTCCGCAGGAGATCCTCTGATCGGGAATATATGCTTAGCATAATTCCGGTGATGAATTTATCTACTCAGCGATATCAAACGTCGATGGAGTCCTAGGTTCAAATCCAACTAGACAACATCTGCATGGAGTTTGTATGTTCCTTCTGTGCTTTTGTGGGTTTACTCTGGGTTTTCCAATTTCCTCCAACTCTTCAAAAACATGCTAACAGATGATTTAATAATTGTGAGTCCCAACAGGGACTGAACCCAATAAAAAAGTGATGTAAAGTGCTCCATAATATGTATGCTCTATATGAATAAATAAAGATGATTCTTGAACAATATTGATTATACTTGTAGACATAAATTTGGCAGTGACTTGACTTGAATATGTTTCCTTTCCAGGGCACCAAAACTGTTGGGAATCTATGCATTGCCCTGTTGCCAAGGAATTTGGGACAAAAAGAAGACATAAGCCAATACCAAATGTAAAAACAGAACAAATCAACCATTTTTAAAAATAATTATTGAAAATTAAAAATGTCAACACTCCTTCACTCCGTGGTTCGTGAGGCATGAAATCACGAATGATTCCTATTGACTGTAAGTATCATCATGGAAAGTTACTGCTACCATTAAATTGCAAGTCCACCAAGAACTATAGAAATATCATGTAGAATTAATGTTTACATATAAAAGAACAAACTCAGGGTTCATTCACATCAACGTTGGAGGTTCTGTTTGGAATCCGCATAGCTGTGATTATTCCCAGCAAGAGAAACCACATCATCTTGTAGATGGGATACCTTTTAATAGCTAACAAAAGTACATGATGTCAATACGAGGTTCCGAACCAACGCACCGTTCTGCTTCAGGCTTCAATTAATTAGATCCGAAGAGGCATACATATTTATACACAAATACTTATGACACGGCACAGACATGGATGTGATTAATTTGCACTTAAAAGAATACTACCACAGAAATACAAACATCTTTAAATAGTCACTGATAAGGGAGTAAAGGCTTTATGGTCCCTGAATTACTTTTGGGAAAGGGGGGGGGGGCATTCGGATCACCAGGCCAGCAGTGTTAACTGTGCTATAGATTTCTCATACTTACCAGTCACATATGAATCCTTGTGAAGAATGTAACCCTCTATTGAAAGTGTAAAAAGTTGTTATAAATTTATATTCCCAAATTCTTCTATGGCTTTGTGACTTGAAATTGCCTTTCAGTATCATAACTTTCATATCTTCTATGTTGTGTCCGTGACTAGAGAAATGCTCGGCCACAGGTAATTCTCTCTTTCTCTGTTTAATCGCGTGGCGATGAGATCTCATCCTGGCTTTTAGTTTTTGTCCTGTTTCTCTAACATAAAGGCCACCAACAGAACATTTACTATACAGGATCAGGTACACAACATCAGACGTGGAACATGTGAATATCCCTGGAATCTTATAGTCCTGATGTGTGTTGGGGATTTGCATTCTGTCCACTAAAGACAGGATAAAATACCACTATTTCGTCCTGCCAAACCCAGCAAAATGCTGGCCCCCTGGAAACTAATGAGACCCCATTATAGTCAATGGGGCAGTTCAGTTCCGTCACACGACAGTTCAGTTTTGCCATTTTCCTCCCCGAATGGAACAGAAACCATAGTGCTGATGTGAATGGGCATTTAGTTACTCCTAGCATATTCTACTGGAGCTGTTCCTACCAGTGGTGTAGCAAGGTCAGGTGATACCCAGTGCGGAAAATCTTTTTGTCACCCCCACATCCCCCAACACCTCCATCTCTTCATTACTTGCCAGGCATAGCTTCGTAAATTTTGTAGCGGCTGTGACTGGTACTCCTGCTTACTGCAGATCAGTCCCATTCCAGTAAGTGGCACTGAGCTGCAGAAACAGGCACAGCCACTATAAAATGCATGGAGCTGTGCCTGGTAAGTAATGAAGAAGTCACAGCTTCATCTACTCCATACTACACTGCACTCCACTTCCGGATCCTGTCCTGTCGGAATATCGCATCCAGTCCTGGAGCACAGTGTAGAAGTGAAGGAG
Organism: Eleutherodactylus coqui; assembly: GCA_035609135.1. NCBI lineage: Eukaryota > Metazoa > Chordata > Amphibia > Anura > Eleutherodactylidae > Eleutherodactylus > Eleutherodactylus coqui. Next base: position 278,316,481 of record CM069406.1, on the reverse strand, counting down.
CAGCGCCACTCTCCCATTGATTTCAATAGGAGTGAAGTCAGTGCATGCGCTTCCCATGCTGGCCACTGACAACAACATCCAGCTGAGTGCTTCAGAGCAGCGTTGTTTCTGTAGCTCCCATTGAAGTGACTAAGAGCTACAGAAACAGAGTAGCACAGCGTACTAGGCTTTTACGTAACTCCCCGAGTTACGGAAACAGCGTAGTGTGCTGTGCTATGCTGTTTCCATTGTTCCCATTAATTTTAATTGGAGCTACAGAAACAGCGCTGTGCTGAAGCGCTTTTCTGTTTTTGTAGTTAGTGGCTTCCCATCCTTGCTATGAAAAGCCAAGTTGGGGATACCCCTTTAAATGTGAAAGATCAGCTCTTACCTGATCTCTGCTGTTAGAGTTGGGTGGCAGGTTTGTGTTAAAGTCATTGTCCCACTTTTGCTTATAATGATGCAATTAGAATCATACAATCATAAAATGGTAGAGTTGGAAGGGACCTGCGGGGTCATCGGGTCCAACCCCCTGCTCAGTGCAGGATTTACTAAATCATCTCAGACAGATATTTGTCTAGCTTTTGTTTGAACACTTCCATTGAAGGAGAACTCACCACCTCCCCTGGTAACCTGTTCCACTCATTGATCACCCTCACTATCAGAAAGTTTTTTCTAATATCTAATTTGTGTCTTCTCCATTTCAGTTTCATCTCATTGCTTCTAGTCTTTCCTTGTGCAAATGAGAATAGGGCTGATCCCTCTGCACCTTGACAACCCTTCTGATATTTGTAGACCGCTATAAAGTCTCCTTTCAGCCTTCTCTTCTGCAAGCTAAACATTCCCAGATCCTTTAACCGTTCCTCATAGGACATGATTTGCAGACCGCTCACCATCCTGGTAACTCTTCTCTGAACTTACTCCAGTTTGTCTATGTCTTTTTTAAAGTGGGGTGCCCAGAACTGGACATAGTATTCCAGATTAGGTCTGACTAAGGAAGAGTAGCGGGGAATAATTACCTCACGTGATCTAGACTGTATGCATCTCTTAATACATTATTTTGTGTCGCTCATGACAAGCATGCTTATGCTTGTCTCTCAGCACATGACCCTCCAGGGTCATCAGGTGCAACCCACTACTCAATGCAGGATCACTAAATCATCCCAGACAGATGTTTGTCCGGCCTTTGTTTGAACACTTCTATTGAAGGAGAACTCACCACCTCGCATGGTAACCTGTTCCACTCATTGATCACCCTCACTGTCAGAAAGTTTTTTCTAATTTCTGATTTGTGTCTCCTCCCTTTCAGTTTCATCCCATTGCTTCTAGTCCTTCCTAGTGCAAATGAGAAATGGGCTGATCCCTCTGTAACAGCCCTACAGATATTCCTTCACACTAGCCATGTTTTCACTGATGCGATATTGCGAGAAAAAAAATCGTGGCATGCCCTGTTTTTCTGCAATGCACGATTTTTTTTATTTTATTTTTATATCGCCCATGTTTCCATCCTTTTTATCACATCGCAACACACGAAACTTGCAATTTTCGTGCAATGCGTCTTTAAGATTAGAAAGTCCCATTGACTTTCGCAATAAAAAGACGCATGATTTTATCACGAGCAGCAGCAATGCTATGCAAGATTATTCTCAAGAAAAAGCATAGCTGATGCTCAAAAATCGCGGGAATAAAAAAAGGGGTTTTGGCGCGATTTTCTAAATCGCGATCACCTGTGTGAAACTAGCATAACAGTTGCCTTGCAAATCTCATATTTGGTCATTTTTTCAATAAGGATGGTATGAGATACTTTGTCAAATGCTTTACTAAAGTCAAGACCTACTATATCTACCGCATTTTCCTGATCAAGCCTGTCATAGAAGGAAATTAGATTCGTCTGGAATGACTTGTTTGTTACAAACCCATGCTGGCTCTGGTTAATTACTCCATTTTCATCCAAGTACTTGCATACATGCTGTTTAATAATATTGTTCAAAGATCTTTCCCGGTATAGAAGTCAGGCTCACAGGCCTGTAGTTTCCTGGAACCACCTTAGTCTTTCTTTTGAAGATGGGGACAATATTTGCTCTTCTCCAATCTTCTGGGACCTCACCTGTTCTCCAGGAATTTCAAAGATTACGGCGAGTGGTTTAGAAATTACCTCTGCTGCTTCCCTTTAGTATCCTAGGATGTAATTCATCTGGACCTGGAGACTTGAAGTCATTTAAGTTAGCCAAGCTCCTTTAAAAGGTTCGCTTGAAGGGCAAACCAACTAGTGCGTTAACCACGATACACGATTTCTATTAAGTTAATGCTATATCTAATCAGCATTCATGGGAACTAATTGTCACATTAATAAAAATACAAGCGGTCTATTCTAGGCATAGGAACAGTCCGCCTCCAAGTGCCATTCAGTGACATGTGCAAGTGATACCCCCTGTTGGAACAGCATCAGGTGAATACTTTGAAGCGGTATTTGGCCATAGGAGATGTGCATAAGCAGAATTACTAGGGCACAGTGCCATGATCTACATGATATGACTGCTCAGCCTTTATAACATTCTCATCTAGTCTGTTTTTTCTTACAATTTATAAGTCCATATTAGGCCCAGCAAAACCACATTTTTTAATCAACCCCTTCCAACCCCATGACATACATGTTGTACGTCATGGTAGTGAAGAGGTTCCCGTGAAATGCCATTAGCAGGGCAAGCCGGCTATGACTGACAGCCAGGGTCCAGCTGTAATGGCAAGAATCGCAAAGAACAGCAATCCCTATGATTAACACCTTTCGCGCTACTATTAATGTTAATCGCAGCATGTACAAGGTTAACAGAGGAAGGGGGCTCCCTCTGTGATGTACTCGGCCCTCCACCAGCCAATCACCAAGGGCCATGGCAACTGGACACCCGTCAATAGCTTCTGATGTAAAAGAATCGAAATAATACACAACTGTACATAATTAATGCCATGTATTATCTGAGCAATCATAAGATCTCAGGTTCAACACATAGAAAAAAGTTTTTAAAAAATCTATGTAAAAAAACTTTTGCTCACTTTTCTAATATTTTGTTTTAGAAAAAAATATGTTTGGTGTTGTTGCATCCATAATAACCTGCACAATAACTTGAACACACCTTTTATCCTGCATATCCAACACCTAAAAAAAGGTAAAAACAAATCTGAGCCAAAATGCTTTTTTTTGCTCATTTTGTCTTCCCATAAAATGCAATAAAAGCGATTGGAAAAATTAAAAAATTACAGGTTTCTAAATGCCGCAATGGCAAAAAAAACTATTTTCCCAAAAAGGAGTTTTTATTGTGAAATAGTGTAAAACCTAAAAAAAATAATTGTGGTATTGTCATAATCATCATACCTACCCACAGAAAAAAGCTGTAATTTCATTTATACCGCATAATGAATGCCATAAAAAAAAAACAGGGTCAGAACTGATTTTTCACTCTGCCTCCCCCCCCCCCCTTCCACAAATTTATAAATGTTATATATGTACTTCAAAAGACAATAGCTCCTCATGCGATGAACAAGTTCTCAATTTTCCAGGAAAATGGAAAAACTATGGCTTTTGAAAAAGTAGAGATGAAAATCTCCTAAAATCATTGTATCCTTAAATTCACAGGAAGTCACCGGATGTGTCCTTAAGGGGTTAAATAGTTTTATTAAATGAAAGTAATAATAAACATAAAAATACACACATTTGGTATCCCCATATAATTGTAATGCAGTTAAAAAGGTTGTACTGAAATAGACTTCTATTACCGATCCATAAGGTAGGTGATAAAAGTTGATCGGTGGGGTCTCAGCTGATCCTGAGAACGGTGGCCCCGTGTCTGCCCCCCTTCTCATTGGAAACTCGCTACAATCTCAACACTGAGAAAGAGATTGAATGGAGCGATGGCTACGCATGTGCCGTGTTACTCCATTGATTTTCAATAGAACTGCCAGTGGTGGATATGTACAAGTGTTCAGCTATATTCCTTAACCCTTTCCAATCCAATTTGTATCCTGGTTTTCCTAGGGGGCTTACTCTTTTTCTGCCGTTATACAACGGTGCTATCTGCTGGCTAAAGCCAGTACTGCATGAGGTGACACGGATAGACTCCAACAGCAGAGAGGCTGGCAATATACAGTAAGAGAACCCCGACGGACGTCTTGCAATATTGGAGCTGTACAGCTTTAAATCATAATGTCTTAAGATGTCAGACAATGGATTGGAAAGGGTTAAATGATTGGAGTGGAGACTACAGATTGTGGAACCGAGGTGTTAAACAGGTCTTTGCCTCCCTGACTTTCTTAGTGTCAACTCCTTGAATTAACTTCATCTTTCAAGCACTGATGAACGTTCACCCTCCAACCTCCCCTTTTTTGCCTCCATTTTTTCCTATGTCTACGTTCTATTATCTAGTTTATGTGTTAATTGCTCGGAAATACCTATGCAATGAGTCTACTCAATTCCTTGGTACCTTTTGCGTCATAGATGGTTGCCTGGCCTTCAGTGGAATATCACTTTAAATAATATTTGTAATATTTTGACTCTATTGCAGACTCTAAATAAAACCATTTTGAACCAATAATGAACGGAGAGGCAGCCTCACATGCCCAGCCATCATTCAGTCTGACATCACATGTGGGTGAGAGATGCATGCCTGTAGGACAGAAGAAGTAGACACCAGGACCCCAGTTCTGAAGATCGGTGAGAAACAATCGTTAATTCAACATTCATTCCCAATACAGTTTCATCATTGTTGGCAGCACATTCCCCTTTCACATGGGGAGATGTGCTGCTGACAGCAATGATTTTTTTTTTCAAATCAGCCGGTGAACAAGCAATTGCTTGCTCATTGATTGGCTGAAGGCATAGATTTACATGGCCTGACGATGGTGCATTGGGCGAATGTTCATTTGCGATCATAGGTCCATGTAAAAGTGCCTTGACAGTTCTGATTTCTTTTACCACATCTCTGTTCACGACCTCACCATGTTACGGTAAACCTGACCAAGTTGCATCAACTACGTCTTAACCAAATTTAATTCCTGAGTAACAGTCTGGAGTTCCCCTCAGCAAAGACCAGATCCTAATTGGTGGGATTAATGGGTGTAAACCAGAAACCCACAGGTGCTGCCCTCAGATCTAACCCTCAGCCAAATCGGTTTAGAGGGAGAACTGATGCACATCTGCTGCCCTGACGGGGAGGTTTCCCACAAGAGATGTATATTGTATATTACATCAGTCTGATATATCTTGAATGTCAAGAGATGGAGCTAATAGAAGGGGAGCACTAAGGAGGAGGGTATAACTCCGCTCTTTTTAAATCCGTTCTAGAACGTTACAGGAGCCGTCCGCCCTCCACATTCACACTCTGTAGCCTGCACCTTGTTTCTTAATTTGTGTAGATGTTTTATTGCATTCCACAGATTACCCCATGAAGTCATTAGTAGGAGAGAAGACAGGGAGTAGTTTAAGATCTGATTTATGACAGTGTTGTTGGTATAGGAATTGGAGAAGAGATGGAGGCGGGTGATTTGCTGAAGGTGTCGGTATGAGAATAAAATTACAGACCTGGCAATCTTATTAATATCATCATTACTTGTGATATCCCACACAGCTCAGCAGTGTGTGCCAATTCTCCAAGATCCTAATGAGTCACATAGGTCATCAGCCCCAAAAGTATTATGGAGAGGCTGAAGGGGGGGTGGGGTCAGCATGAGGTCTGATACCAGGTTAGGAAAATTAGGGAAGCAGTTCAGCTTCTTTGCAATCTGCAGTGGTCTAGTATGTCCTGGGTTCACAATTTAGAAGGCTATGAACAAGAAATCCGCTCCAGTAAGATTCTCGTCAGTCAGTGTGTAAGAGGGTCAAGTCTTAGTGTGCAGCCCTTGACCCTGATACATTACTCCGCTTGAGGATAGTGCCGCAATCGAGGCGGACACAGTACAGTTCAATTGAAAAGAACTTTACCCCAGCTGGGGCGTTGTGGTTACAAACAGTGGCATGAAGCTTGGTAGTTACGGTCTTTAGAAGACCGAAAGCTTCACTGTTACAGTCTCTAGCAGGGACACAGTTTAGCAGTTAGTCTTAATGCAGCACACAGTTTGGTTTATAGAATCATAGAATAGTAGAGTTGGAAGGGACCTCCAGGGTCATCTGGTCCAACCCCCTGCTCAGTGCAGGATTTACTAAATCATCCCAGACAGATGTCTGTCCAGCTTCTGTTTGAAGACTTCTATTGAAGGAGAAGTCACCACCTCCTGTGGTAACCTGTTCCACTCATTGATCATCCTCACTGTCAGAAAGTTTTTTTTAATATCTAATCTGTGCCTCCTCCCTTTCAGTTTCATCCATTGCTTCTAGTCTTTCCTTGTGCAAATGAGAATAGGGCTGATCCCTGCAATTGGACACACAGCATGGTAGTTAAAGTGGTTTTCTGACTTTTCTTCTACTGAGGACCTATCCTTTGGATAGGGTCTGCCACTCAGGATCCCCGTCAATTAGCTGATCGTCTGGCCCACTGTTACTGCAGCAGGCCAGATGCTGTCATTAGTGGTCAGCACAGGAAGTGGAAGTGCTGGCTTTCCTTCCATTGTAATCAATGAAAGTGCCGCATTGCTACTCTACTTTCTTCTTCTTTCCCGGTCACGGTGTCACATCCAGTCCTAACCAGGAGAGAAGCAGGAAGTGGAATAGCAGTGCGGCGCTCACATTGATTTGAATGGAATGGAACCCGCTGCCCCCACTTCCTCCCTTGTCCCACTTCCTCCCAATGTCCGGCCCATTGCACTGACAGCAGACAAGATGATCAGTGAATGGACAAGGAAAAAAGGGCAGAAAACCCCTTTAATGTCTGTTTTAAGCTTACAAGGCCAACTAATTAGTAGACAAGGGATCACTGTGGGGTTGTACCTGGCTCAGTCTTTAGTTACACCTTTGATTTAGGAAAACTGTAGAATGCTGTTGGTTAGGAAAATATTATAATTCCAGAGTAAAATCCAGTAATGCTAATAAATACTTGAGGTCACGCTATAAATGCTGTGTGTTTACCCGGTACACTGTACATGTGTTAGAGCTAACTAGTGAGGGAGAGTAAAGTATATTACAAAGGTGTTATAGACACTAGGGTTATTAGGAGAAATGGCATTAATAAATAATGTTTATTATGCATATGCCATAGTGTAATAGGATACATGCCGCAGAGATAGGCTGATATAACTGTATTGTAACTGTTTATTGAGGAACTGATATTAGGGTATGGCCCAATGTGCTCAGACTGCAAAGCCCAGAGAAGAAAAGAAGGTCCTCCCTTAGAAAGGAAGGGGGGGGGAGAAAACACCGTGCTAAGGATAGGCTCGGTGAGACCCCACCCTAGATGGTCCCAGGTCGTTGTATGCAGTCAAGTACCAACGTCCGCTGGAGTATATATACTGGGCTTATATTGATTGTATCCTCAATAAACTGAAATTTTATACTCCTGTGGACGTTGGTACTTGACTGTATACGATGACCTTGGACCATCTAGGGTGGAGTCTCACCGGGCCTATCCTCAGCACAGTGTTTTCTCCCCCCTTTCAAAGTGAGTATCTTCTTTTCTTCTCTGAGCTTTCTAGTCTGAGCGCATTGGGCCATACCCTAACTGCTTTTGACCCCCATATTACACATATGGGGGGGTTCACCTTTCTCCACATGTCACTCTCCACCGCGGTGGATCATTTGAGAATTCAAAGATCTCCCTCCTTCCCTCCACTACTTATATTGTCTCCCAAAGTGCTGTCCCTCCTTTGTACCTCTACACTGAGGAACTGATGGTTAGAGTATAGCTTATACTGTTTATGCTTAATTGTGCAGTTGGATATTTGCAGCAGTCTCTGTCATGGGCGATGCGGATGTTTTTGTGAGGTCTTGAACCCAGACCCAGTGACTATTTGAAAGCATAAAGCACCAAGTCAACATGCTGGTTGGGACTTATATGTTAGTGGACAAATGAGAGGATATGTTGTGCCCCCCAAGGTGTTATTGAGTGAAGTATAAAAGATGGGGTGTAGCATGCAAGTTCTTTTTGTGTAGCTACGGAGGAGAGGTGCACAAGTGTGATGAGGCGGTGCAAGGTTGGCATGCTCAAGAAAACCCTGGTAGCCTGCGTAGAGATATTGAAATAAGCTGCACTGTGTGAGCTTTGAGAGATTCTGTGGAGCCTCCTGTCTGGAAGACCTAGTGTTTGGACAATCGGACTGCAGAAGCTGTGGTACAGTAGCTCCGGTCATATACCACTGTGTTGCTGAAAGAGAGAAAGCTCTCCACCACAAGGACTGAGTGTTAAACACGGAGTAACGTGCTAAGTGTCCATGGAGCCACAAGAGGCCTGAGAGGTTCAAGAGACTGCGTGTAACTTAAGTGGCCTGTAACGTAACTAAGTGGCTGTGAATATATTAGAAGCTTGATCATTTCCAACTGGCCTGTACTTGTGCTAGAGACTGAGACTTGTTCCTGCAAAGGCTGCCACAATGAAACAATGTTGTCAAAGAGCAAAGTCAACACTGCTACACAGTGTTCCAAACTGTGTCGTAATGCTCTGAAACTGTGTGTTGAGTTCAAGTGAATATATCGCTGATTCTCGTTAAATTGGATATACCACTGATTCATCTGTAGCTTACTGCTGTTTACCAGATTCCGTGCTCCGTCTCTTAACCCCAAGTGACAAAGCCTGTTTGCGCCTTAATGACCAGGCCAAATTTTGGAAATCTAATATGTGTCACTCTAACATAGGATAATTATGTGAAGGTTTTGCATATCCAAATAATTCTGACATTGTTTTTTCGACCCATATTGTATTTCATTTAGGTGATAAAAATAGAGCAATAGACTTTGTGTATATTTATTAAAAACACCAAAATGGCAGAAATTTTTCTTTTTAAATCTATTTTTTTTTCATATTTTCTACTGTACTATATCAAATATGGGCAAACCTACTGTACAGATTTTGAAGAGATATATTTCCATCTGTTTGCTTTATTCTGGAAGCACATTTGAAAAACATGTAAGTTTTTTTGAGTAATTTAGAAGATGTTCAACTTTAACTTTAATTATTAAAATTTTGAGGTAACATTTTGTTTTTCTACACCAAGCCACGATTGCAAAGGCTCATGGGTGTCAGAATGATAGATACCCCCACAAATCACCCCATTAAAAAAAATACACCTCTTAATGTATTCACTGAGCGGTGACATGAGTATTTTGAAATTACCCCATTTCGAAAACTAGACCCTTTAACGAATTCATCTAGGGGTGCACTGCATTTACCCCTCAGTTTTTGAATGAATGTTAGCAATGCAGAAGGAAACCATTAGGGTTTTCATTTTTTTAGCCAATGTGTCATTTTAAAGACAGGTTTTTTTTCAGCACACATATGAATGAAGACTTGCACCCCATAATGGATATTCCTGTTCTTCCCATGTTCAGAAATATACCCATTGTGGCCCCCAATCCTATGTCTGTACTCACTCACAAGATGGCCCAAAGAAGCATCCAGTGGCTTTGAGAACAGAAATTTTGTTTGTGTTTCGGGTTTCATTGTACATTTTTAGAGCAAAATGATTAAAAACTCCCACATCTGACCTAATTTGGAGAACTAGACCGCTTAACGAATTCATCTAGAAGTGAACTCAGCATTCTGACCCCACAATGTTTAACAGGAATTATTAAAAACAGGTGGAAATTTTTTTTTCACAAATATGTCACATTCATGGCTGTTTTCTTTCTTTCAAGCAGGGAGAATTTAGGAAACGCACCTCAAGTTTTTTTGCACTGGTTCTTCTGTGTTCAGCAATACCTTCCTTGTAGCCCCAACCTGCTTACTGGACACATGGCTAGGCCTGCACCTGAGGGAACACCCGTTGGCCATGAGGGCACAACTGAATAAATTCGAAGCCTCAGAAAAATAAATAAATAAACTGACTACCTAAAAAGAATCCCCCTCTTTTCAACATTCCCTAAATCATAGATAAAGTTAATAATGTAAAACTGTGTGAAATTTCTCAAAATAGGGGTAATTACTGAGGCCTGGTTGGGATGGGCACATGGGACAATAAAACCAGGTATCCCTCCTCCTCCCATGCTTGATGCAAACCTGATTTTGGGGGTATTTATCGAACTCAGTGGCAGGGGTGGGGTGTAGAAAGTGGCACTCTGAGCCTTCGCACCTCCTCACACTCGTAAGCTTGCTGAGCTGCATTGGTCTCACATAGAAGGCGCTCAACAAGCTGCTCCTGGAACTGCAGGAAAGTTAGTGTTCCCTAGGACTTCTTGTCGAGCATCTGAATAAGGTAGATTGCTACCTTTTTGTACCTGGCCCTGGTTTTTCGCTTCACCAGGTATGAACCTGTTGCTCTCCATTTCAGCAGTTTTCTGTAATTGCCGAGATAAGTTACGACTGACGGAACCCCTGGACCAAGACAAAAATGTGATATCAACAGAGCAAGCACACAGAGTGACACATATCAAGATATCTTAGGCTGGTTTTCACTTACTGGGTGTCCGGGCTATATTCTACAGAGCTGTAAAAACACGCTGGCCCTGTAGACTAAAGCGCCGGGATATGTGAGTGTGACAGCCATCGGCTACTGGAGGAACTTAGGGCCTGGAGATGTCACCAGGGGCCGCTGTATGCGATCCCTGGTCACGTGATCAGTAAAAAAAAAATGAAAGTTTCACCTCCCCTCATGGATCACATTCATGAGGGAAGGTGAAATTACTTACCCAAGGCTCTCGGATTTTTCCCCCGACCGGATCTTTAGCCGCAAACTTTTCTCCGGCTTCTGCGCATGCACCAGTCGGCAAAATGGATGCAAGTGCAGAAGCTGGGGAGACTAAACATCTCCTTGCTCCCGGCTACCAAAGGTAGCTGAGAGCTTGGGGCAGCGACTGGAAGCCTCATTAAGTGGTCCCCGGCCACGTGACTGCCATTATCCAATGGCATGAAAAAGTAATGATCTACCTTAGGCCAGTCTTACACGACCGTATAGGAATTTGACCCGTAGTTATATGCAGATCGATCAAATGCATTGGATTACACAATTCTGCTGACATTAGTGGGTCAGAATAACGTAATCCACTCGATGAAAATAGAATGCAGCATGTGCTATTTTACGGCAGATATCCGTGACATAGAGCCCATTGTGCTCTATGGTTACAGATATACCCACAGCCCATACGCAATTTTTTGCAAAAAACTGTGGGGTCAGAGTGCTCACTACAAACCTAGATAAATAAGCTAAGGGGGTCTAGATTTCAAAATGGGGTCACTTGAGGTGGGCGTTCTTTTGTTTTGGCAGCTTGATGGTTCTATAAGTGAGCAATGGGGCCTGGAATTTATCCAGTTGTGTCCTGAAAGCAAATGGGTGTTCCCTCCATTATAGGCCTAGCCATGTGTCCAGTAAGTAGATTGGAGCTACAATGGGGGTATTGCTGAACACAGAAGAACTAGCACTATAACATTTGGGTTGCATTTCCCCAGTTTCCCCTGCTTGAAAGAAAAAAAATATTAGGGCCACAATGCATATGTTACTGAGCACAGGACAACCAGGTGTATCCATTTTGGTGTGCAAATATATAACAATTGCATTAACTTCAGAAAAAAAACTGGGGTCAAAATACTCATGACACCTCCCAGTGAATACAATAAGGGGTGTATTTTTACAAAATTGGGTCATTTGTAGGGGTATCTATCATTCTGATACTTATGAGCCTTTGCAATCTTGGCTTGGTGCAGGAAAACAAAGTGTTCCTTAAAATGTTAATAATTGTTAAATGTGTACGTCTCTTAAATGGTTAAAAAAGTAAAGTTTTACAAATGTGCTTCCAGAATAAAGTAAACAGATGGAAATATATATCTTATCAAAGTTTTGTATGGTGTGTTTGCACATATTTTACATATTGCAGTTTAAAATGTGAAAAAATGATAATTCTTTTAACATTTTACCAATTTTGTCACTTTTAATACATATACATAAATTTTATCTGTCTATTTTTACCACCTAAATGAAACACAACATGTGGCAAAAAAAGCAATGTCAGAATCATTTGGATGTGCAAAACCTTTACGGAGTTATTCTATGTTAAAGTGACACGTTAGATTTTTTAACATTTGGCCTGGTCATTAAGGCGTAAACAGGCTTGGTCACTAAGGAGTTAAATCCCTCACATATTGGAAGTGTTTTCGCTCTTTATGTATTGTGGTAAATTTATGAATAGTACTTTTCAAAAACTGCTTCTTCTTAACATAAGAGGGATCTATAGAGAAAACCTTGACAGCTTTACTTGATGTGTCTAACTGAACCTCTAATTTGACAAATTGCTTTTTTTCTTCTTCCAAAATAAAGCTCCTAAGTCTGAATGATGTGTCCGTGACCTCTTTGTACTATTTTTCTTGAAAAGTGGGATATTCAGTTTTCTCTGCTGGTACGAGGTTTATTCTTAACCTTCTTTTACATAGCTTTTAAGAGTTTTGATTTCCCACCAGGACCTAATATGGTCCATAAAAGCACTTGTTGGTTTCTTAAATGATAATTTAACTGAAAAAGAGATAGAAAAGGGGTGGAGCAAACCTGGTGTATATGAGAGTCTGGGGCCTGATGGAATGCCAGGGGTTCCGAGGTCTCAAAGATCTGAACAGAAAAACAGGTGTATATGTATGTGAAACTAATTTCCACTAGGAGGCGCTGCCAACGCGATCCACCAGATGATGGTTAAATTGACTCCCTAAAAGAATCCCCCTCTTTCGAAATTCCGTGAATCTCAGATAAAATCAATAATTTAAAACTTGTGAAATTTCTCAAAATAGGGGTAATTACAGAGGCCTAGTTGGGATGGGCACATGGGACAATAAAACCAGGTATCCCTCCTCCTCTCATGCTCGCTGCAAACCTGACACCTTTTTTGGGGGTATTTATCAAACTCAATGGCAGGGGTGGGGTGTAAATAGTGGCGCTCTGTGAGCCTTCGAACCTCCTCAGACTTGTAAGTTTGCTGTGGTGCAGCGGTCTCACACAGAAGGCGCTCAACAAGCTCCTCCTGGAACTGCAGGAAGGTAAGCCTTCCCGGGAAATTCTTGTAGGGCATATAGGCATTATAGGTAGCGATCTGAATAAGATATCATGTAACAATGAAAAAAAGTTAGTTTCACCTCCCCTCACGGATCAGATCCATGAGGGGAAATGAAATTACTTACCCAAGGCTCTCGGATTTGTCCCCCGGCAGGATCTTTATCCACAGACTTTTCACCGGCTTCTGTGCATGCACCCGTCTGCAATATAGACGCAAGCGAAGAAGCTGGAGAGGGCCTGGGAAATTAAAAATCTACTTGCTCCCAGCTACTAGCCGGGAGCCTGGGGCAGTGACCGGAGGCCTCATTGAGCAGTCCCTGGTCATGTGATTGCCATTACACAATGGTATAAAAAGATAGCGATCTACCTTAGGCACTTGTTGGTTTCTTAAATGCTAATTTAACAGAAAAAGAGATAGAAAGGGATTGGAGCAAACCTGGTGTATATGAGAGTCTGGAGCCCCATGGAATGCCAGGGGTTCCGAGGTCTCAAAGAGCTGAACAGAAAAACAGGTGTATATGTATGTGAAGCTAATTTCCACTAGGAGGCACTGCCAACCCGATCCACCAGATGACTGTTAAATGTGGAGCAAATGAAGACACAAAACTGGTAAATCGGCACTAAACTCCAACAGACAGCAGGATAGATTTATTCAACTTCTTTTTTGGCTGCGGAATACCCAAAAGCGCTTTTCCAGGGAACACCAGGGGAAGTTGTCTTGAGCCCCAAGAGTTATGTTTTACCCAGCCTGACTGATGAAGGGCCTACCTCGAAACGCGTATCTGTTTTAATTAATATGAAGAGAAGTTGGATAAATGTATTCCACTGTCTGTTGGAATTCATTGGAGAGCAGTGCCGATTTACCAATTTCACTGAAAAGGTTGGTGAAGGGATATTAATTTCAGCTTCAGAAAATACATCACCTTCGACCCTAGGCCACTGTTCCATGTCTATTGGCTGTGACAATAATCCAGCCATAGTCACTCCAGAGCAATTAGTAATAGTCCCAAAATCCAGAGGATCGCTGATATAGGCATATTACCCTGAGGCATTATATTGCACTTTAATTACCTGTTTTTTTTAGTTTACACATCATGGTTCGAATTATCGAAACACCAAACTAACAATCTGGATGCTGCGCATAACCTCATCCTGAGCATTGAAGCATTTTATATATCCAAGGTTGAGGTGGTTCTGCATCAGAATTCACCCAGTACAAAGTTTCTGTCCCCTGTGCAGTTGAACTTGGCATGAGAGGGTCAGTCACTATTAGCATATCTATCAAACCCTATTTTTAGACTGATGATGAAGCCATACCAGGCAGAAACGCGTTGGGTATTCCCTTAGGGTCAATTTCTATGCTAATAAAATTTATTTTCTTCCCCTTACCCTTTTTACCATCTGTTGGGTACTTTATGAGGTTTTTTTTTCATCATGTTTAGTACTTTTTATCCCACCAGTCCAGTACGACTGGTGTGATAGAAGTGGAAAAATTATTGCCGTTTCTGTTCTTTATTTTTTTTTTAACATGTCCTATATATATTGACACAAGTATTCTACACACAGTTTGTTTGCTATATTTTTAATCGTAACGAATAAGAAATTAGTTTTTATCTACTATTTTCTGAGTAATAGCTATTATTTGCCTATACTATAAGTGATCCAATTAACACCAATGGCCCAGACCTATTGTAAGAGGGGTCTGCTAAACCCTTTTCTGGGATACATATACAAGTGTAATATATCTCACCGTTATTGTTTTGTAACTGTTTAAACAAGTTTGCGCCCCCAAGTGGTCAAAGAGCAAAGTGAGATATAGGGTCTGTTCAGAAGTGATAAAAGTAGCCAGGCCCGCCGGTGGATGCGGCAGTGTAACAAGAGTCTGGCTGACAACATTTGTGCTCACTCCTCCAGCCAGAAAGCTGAAGGACCCATGAAGGATTCCTGCAAAAGTCTAAACTGCCAAATTCCTTATGTATGTTTGAATACAGTTAAAGATTAGCAGTCTCTGAATCTTTTCAGTTTAAGATACGGCAAAGATCTGGCTCATCAGATCAATAGCCTCCTAAAGGGGTGTTCCTATCTCCCTTTCGCTGGCTACTTCCTGGTTTCCCCTGGGTGGGATCTCGCCTCCTGACTGACAGCCTGAATTTACACCCTCCTGCTGCCCTTGTATAAGTTGCAGGCATAGCATTGTCACCATGAAAACATCCCTTGTCCAGTTTATCCAACTGTGCTAGTTGTTGCTTTGTTCTCTCCCCATCCCACCTTCTTCAATCCTCCCTTCCACTCAGTACCTCCTTTCTTCCACATATGCCTGTTAGGCCAGTCTCACACGACTGGATTTATATTGTGCATTCCGCAAGCATGCTCTATTTTGCCACGGAATCCGTGCAGATAGCTACATTGATGTCAATGGAGGCATCCAACCCGCAGTCCACACACAATTAACATTGTGTATGTGCTGCAGGTACCTGTGTCATTGCTAAGCGGCGGTGCAGGAATTACAAACAAATTATGTAAACATAAGATCAAAACTGCTAAGGAGGAAACAGATAGACTGATCGCCAAAGAGAGCAAAAATAACCCTAAACTATTCTTCAATTATATAAACAGTAAAAAGATTTGCACTGAAAGCACTGGCCCTCTAACAAATAATGCAGGAGAAGACGATGGGGGGGGGGAGGCAAATCTATTAAATTGTTTTTTCTCAAGTGTATCCACGAATGAAAAAGAAATGTCACACTAGATGCAGGGGGAATAAAATGAACCCGCCGCTAAATATCACCTGCCTAACACAGGAAGAGGTGCAGAGCTGGTTAAAGAGGACTAAAATCAATAAATCGCCAGGCTCAGATGGAATACACCAAAGGGTTTTATGTGAACTAAGTGAGGTGATAGCTAGACCACTATTTCTTATATTTATGGACACTATTGAGGCTGGGTTTGTACCACTGGATTGGCACATGGCCAATGTGGTTCCAACATACATAAAGGGGTCTAAAAGAGAGCCTGGTAACTACAAGCCGGTAAGTCTCACTTCAGTAATTGGAATTTTTTTTCGAGGGGTTTCTGAGAGACGTCATCCTAGAATACCTCAAGGGAAACAACGGTATAACTCCTCATCAGCATGGGTTCATGTCAGACCAATTTGATCAGCTTCTACGATTAAGTAAGTTCTAGGCTGGACCTGGGAGAGTCTATTGATATCGTATATCTGGATTTTTCTAAAGCATTTGACACCGTGCCACATAATAGGCTGATATATAAAATGAGGCAGCTCCGTCTGGGCGAAAACGTGTGTATCTGGGTAAAGAATTAGCTCGGAGATAGAAAACAGACGATGGTAATAAATAGTTCATACTCTGATTGGGTCAACGTCGCTAGCTGAGTGCCACAGGGGGTAAGTACTAGGCCCCCTTCTGTTCAATATATTTATCAATGACCTGATAGAGGGGCTGCACAGTAAAATATCAATATTTGCAGACGATACAAAATTATACAATATAATTAATACAATGGAGGACAATGTACGGCTACAAACGGACCTGGATAAGCTCGAGATT
This sequence comes from Eleutherodactylus coqui, assembly GCA_035609135.1. NCBI lineage: Eukaryota > Metazoa > Chordata > Amphibia > Anura > Eleutherodactylidae > Eleutherodactylus > Eleutherodactylus coqui. The sequence goes on along the minus strand of CM069406.1, from coordinate 278,299,832 downwards.
GAGCAGAAAAATGGCAAATGAAGTTCAATATTAATAAATTTAAGGTTATGCACATGGGCAGGAGAAACGGATGTCACCAACATACCGCATGCAGAATGTGACCCGTTCGTGTGAGCACGGCCTCAGCTTGCATCTGCTATTTTGTTCTGCTCAACTTCTCGACTGTTATCACTGTAATTTACGAAAAGATAACAGACACATATGGCCATTTTATACGGGCCACAGCTGTTTAAATGACTGCACGAATGCTGACATCACCGCTGAGGTCATCAGCACTTTGGCATAGTGTTTACACTGAAAGACATCACAGGGTCCTCACTGGCTGCTCGCTCAGCGCTTCACCTTCTATGTGAAGCACTCAGTGGGGAGCTTTTACACGTAACGAGAAGTCCGCAATCCAGCAAAAGTTTTTTCGTTGACTAAAAGTCAGCGATAAACAACCGCGAACGAATAGTGAACATTTACAATGAATGATGTGAGGGTTATGAACATATTAATATATATATGTATGTATCTTTGATATACGTTTCCGGAGGCTGTAGGCCTAAATTGTACACTCTATTCTGTGTCCTATGAAAAGCTCTGCTAAATGCCTGTACATTTAGGTTAGTACTTAATTACATTAAGTAGAGGTGTAATCTTAAATGTCCATCATGTCTCCAAGAGCTTGTTTATCTCGTTACACTGATCAAAAGGTTGTATGGAATGCTTTGCTTTTGACTGCTGTCTAGGTAGGGCATGTGATTAAAATGTAGAGTGTGATGATAATCAGGATACCAGACACGATGTCTACATACAAACAAATAAAGCATTGTTTATAGAGAAGACAAAATTATGTACCAGTAAAACAGGTCAACCTCTGTAACACTAGCCTACTGATATGCCTACTATTTTCTGTATAAGAATAAGGCAATGTACACAATAAACTCAGATTGCTTCTAGACACAGGCCTGATCTCTGTGTTTCATAGCTTTCTCACAGCGGCCGCCATAACCACCTTTGATTTGGAGCCTCACAGCATATTGACGGAACATTGAATTCCCTAACAATGATTATCTCTCAAATCCATAAATGGGCCATTAGGGTCCTTTTACATGATTGCCACTCACAGGAGTAGTGAAGGGTGAATGGAGGCAGAGCTCCCTCCATATCTCTTCTGGCCTCCTGACTCCATTCACAGTAAACAGGCAGTCATTCATACATAAACAACTGCCTGTTTGCACAAGCTGATTGTTGTCTAATTTCTATGCCTGCAGAAACTGAACGACGAACGATAAGCGAACAAATCATCGTTCGTCATTCAGTCGCTGGCAGCACTTACACTGAATGCGCGATCCAGTGAGAATCTGTACTATAATAATTCCATTTAAAAGGGCCCTTAGAGCCGGCACACTTACAGCCCTGATAAGCAATAAACAAAGATCTACTGACCTCCATAGAATGGCTTTTGAGCTACTGAGCATACCCAGAAGTCACCCTATTGGGATGAATTGCAGAGCAGTGGCTTGGTGATGCTTGGTTTCCTTGTCAAGCAGCTGTACACTGTGATGTTAGAAAACTAATCTAAATATCCCTGCAGCAGTACATTTTGGACACATGAAGCAAATTGGGCATCTGCTTCAGTTCACTTATTGAACACATTGACCTAGACATAATGAACATTGATTAATGAGATGGGAATACCCTTTTAAAAAGAAGTCTTTTGTGCTGTCTTTGGCTTACTACTTCTTACACCAAGTGCCCTTGGTTTACTGACTTCACACTGGTTGTGATCTATACCTGACGCTCCGGTTTAAGACTGACACTTCCCTTGGATCACCACTCTGTTCTGTAGCTGTCCCCACTTCAGTGCTGCTGCAAATCAGTGGCCAGGTATCTTCCTGAGACACAGTCCCAGTGCTTATCCATAACACTGCAAGTAATGACAGATGCCCGGATTTATCCACTGTTCACAGCAGTTCTCTGCTCTTCCTGCTTCAGTTTTCCTCACCCGAACCCACATGGTCTTGATACCACTACACTGCTCTATCCTGCCTTCGGTCACCATACTTTCCCCAGGACGCCAGTGCCCTCTTCTGCTGGAAACAGGTACACCCGACCTTAACATTGAAGTAGCATTTCTGGGTGGGTGCTACATGTCTAAAAGGCAATCTGTTTCAGAATGCAGTTGTAGAATGTACAGATATTGAAGTTGTGGCGGAGCCTCTGCCACAGATAACGGCAGCAGAGGAGCTTTTTCTTATTAATTGACCCTAATCTCAGAAAACATTATTAAAGTTTCCATTTGACAGCAAGCAGAGATCTACAGAATGGTGAGCAACGTTATTACAATGAATAGAAAGCTTTCATTATACAACAATCTCAACAAAATAAAAGGAAACGTTGCTGAAGTAGCAATTGGCCAATATTGTGTTATTACTAAACTTGCTTTCTCATCCGTGGGAGTAGTAATACAGCAGGTAAGTTGTAAGGGATTCAAGTTCTCTACAGCGACCCTGTCACCTGATTGGCTGGTTTATGCTCGCCTGTAGTCTGTTCTTCATTCACTTGTCTCATGAGTTAGGTCCAGTGCATAGAACATATAAGGATAGGATTTCGAATGTCCCTTCATTATAGGAAATGACAATGAAAACATAATAGGGTTTATTTTTCAGGTTAGGTGGGCATAACTGATCGCTTCTAGCAACAGTACCCATATCACCACCTGTAACTACCCTCTAGATCAGCTGTGCTATGTGCGAACAGCTGGTGACATCGATCTGTAAGGTGGACAGTCTGGCATCTACATTGCCTGCAAGCTGATATGTTCCTATTAGGGAGACCCCGCCTGACTTGTGCTGGTTGTGGACTTAGCATAGCATTAGCAGAAACCACACTTTAATGACATTCATTAAGCACAATTTACACTTCAGAATGGCTTTTCCTTATGGCAAAACAGGAATGCAGGCAAGGATTGGTCCTCGTTATGTGCCCTACTAGGGTCATTCCTCTATTAGCTGAAGCATAGAGCCAAATTCAGTACAGACTTAGGCAATGAAACGATCAAAGCGTGAGGTCACAGCGATCATTACAAGCAGTAGGCACAACAGAGGCACTCCTGTGAGTCTTCTGCTTCCATGGAAGCTAAAGAATGCGGCACTGACCTGCAGGATATGAAGTTGGAGCTTCCGGAACCGAATGTGGATGTGATTTCTGCCGGAGTTGCTTCTCTGTTTGCACGGACAACACTAGCCAGATGCCGCCCGTAGCGATCATTAAGCACCTGTGGGCGGCCATTGAACTGTCCACTGTGGGTTGTAATGCCTTCTATGATATTTTCTCGGTGTGACATTGTGGATTGAGGAATGTTATATGCCCGCACAACCTTGGTAATGTGATGTCCTATCCGCCTGGCACCCACGATTAGGCCTTGTTCAATCTCTAATAATTCACGTCACCTTGCCATGAGCACGCCGGCCAGTTGTGAACAGTCGAGTGGAAGGAGTAATTCCTCTTGGTTCTTCCTTCCACCATATGTCACTCAGACATTGGGCCTGGATACATAACTTGGAGTCAACGCTTTCTGAGACTGCATTAAATTCGCTGCAGATAAGTAATTTGCCTTGTTTGCATTTTGAAAAAATATGTTGAAGTTTATGTATCATTTATGAAACAGATGAATATAACGTATCTGCCTTGTGGGTCTATTATCTCTTGACTTAGCTGAAATGAGTCTTTTATCATAACCAGAACACCTCCCGATGTCGTAGTAAAGTGGGATTGGAAGACTATAGGATATCTTCCCATAGGGTGTTTTATACGGAAGGCATGTTTTGATACTATATGTGCACAAAAGACATTATCCCACATAAATGCCAATGTCCTTTAAGACTTAGGCCGCGGGATTTCCGCCACTGAAAGCCTGCATAGGAGTGCATTACAATACGCACTCCTATGCAGACGGCCGCGGTTTGGCCGCGCAAAATCTCGCGCGGCAAACAAACCACGGCATGTCCTATTTCTGTGTGGGGCTCGCAGAGCCTCGCACAGAAACGTCAATCACCTGGCTGCTGGCTCCAGTCTGCACATGCGCCAGCTGCCCGGCAGCCGGCACATGAAAAATCCGGGGCCGCCGGACGCAGGTAAGTACGCGCTCGTCCCTGTAGGCTCTCGGGTCGGGTCCCGTGGCGAGAATTCTCGCCGCCGGATCCGACCCGCTCGTCTGCAGGCGGCTTAGTGATACTACTTTAAGCACCATGTTTAATAGTAAATAAAATAAGCATATTTACGTAGATCTTCTTACGCCATGTCAGCCAATGGTCATACCTGGTATTCAATAAAGAAAGAGACGGGAGAACACTCGACAGTCCTTCACAAACTAGCGGATGAGAAGGGAAGATGTAGCAGCTCTTCTGAAGCTGGTTACCATACTGTGTTTCCCCCAAAATAGCTCCTACCCCGATAGTAGGACCGATCGGGTCTTCGGGGGAGGCTTGAAATATAAGGCCTCTCCCGAAAATAGGACCTATTTCAGGTGCCCCCCCCCAAAAGAAAAAATCAATACTCACCTGCTCCACGGTGTCCCGATGGTCTCCGGCGGCGCTGCAGCAGCGCAGCATCCTCCTCATCTCACAGCTGATCTTCTGCTGGAGACGGGGCTTTAAATACCCATTCTCCAGCAAAGCGAGCGCTGTGATTGGCTTATCGAGCGCTGGCTGTGATTGGCAGCCAGCACTCGCTTTGCTGGAGGCGGGGTATTCAAAGCCCTGTCTCCAGCAGAAGGCAGCTGTGAGACGAGGAGGATGCCGCGGCACCGACGGACATCATCAGGAGGCATCAGGATGCCGCGGACCAGGTAAGTATAAGCCCCCCCCCCAAAAAAAAAAATAAGACACTGTGCCCTTTTTGGGGAAAAAAATAATATAAGACGGTGTCTTATTTTCGGGGAAACACGGTAGGTGGGGGTAAAAGTTCTTGTCTGTTTCCGAATTCTGGATGAATCATAATGTCATTCCAGCAGCCAGATTTGGAAGTCCAGTGTATAGTATATTGATTGTCACCTCATTTTTGCAAAAGCTTATACAATAAAGAAACAGAAATAATTTTGAAGTTGGTTTTGTGATTCATCCAGTTTCTTTTACTGGGTCATTAATCAAGAAAACGTATCTTAATAATAAATTATAGGAGAATACAGTTGAAAACTATCAAAGTCGGCATAAAAGAGTGTGATTTTAAGGGTTAAATAACTGGGCCATTGTTGTCACATTGCCAAAACCCAGAGTGATATCGTGCGCTTGCTTTCAGGTTGGCATCAAAGTGGTTTTAGACATAAAAACTGGCATCAAAGTGTGCAAACAGCCCCATTGTACTGCTGTGAATAAGTGATATTTTCAGTGGATCAAATGACATAAAATTAATGATAAAGACATATTTGTCCCAAAAGCTGCAGTTCATCTCACAAATAATAAACCTTCGCAGCCTCATCAACGGAAAAATACATAAGCAATGGCTCTCAGAATATGGCCACCAAAAGCTACGGTCATTTTTTAAAGTGGTTTGCCATAATTGAACTGATCTGCAGAATAATGTGGACATGTCATTTTTACCGCACTGTGAATGCCATAAAAAGATAACCCAAAATATAATGGCAAAATTGGGTATTCTTCTTTATTTTAACCTATTTAGAAATGGTATCAATAGAAATACAACTCGTCTTGCAGAAAAACAAGCCCTCTGATAGCCTCGTAGATGGAAAGATTAAAATGCTATGGTCTCATAAGGCAGGGATGAAAAACAGATACATGGCTGGTTCTTAAAGGGTATTTCCAAGACCTGATTGATGGTTCAGAGTATCCTAACTAGAAAACCACTAAAGGGAACTAAGTTATGTCACTCATGGGCCAGGCTACGAGGAGTCCGGGGATGTAGTTTCTATGCTCATCCCACCCTCAGTCCCGATGCTGTCACCTGTGGTAGTCGGCGGCAGTGGACTCATCTGTGCAGTTGTGTGAATGCAGTCCGATAGAGAGCAGTGTGTCCGTGCGTGAAAACCTGCAGAGGTAAGTTCACTGGTGCCTGGAAACCTAGCTGTCACGTGATGATAATTTGTGCTCCTGGGTCTTGTAGTACTATGCACTTTCAGGAGCACAGCTCTGCAGGTGTGGGTTGATTTGGCTGCTAGGTTGTGTGGATTGCTCCAGCCAGCCAATCACCTGGGGTCTGCTGCACATAAATACTAGCCCCTATTGCTAGAGGGTGCTGGTGGATGTATATACCTTTACATCTCCTAGCTAAACACAGGGGTTAGGATACATCCATGTATGGACGTGCGTGTCTGAACTAGGTCCTATTCCATCTGTAGATCTGCAGATGGCTGTCCAAACTATGTTCTGTTCCATCCATAGGTGGGTGGATGCCCGTGTATGAACTATTTCCTGTTCCAGCTTTAGGGATTTGGACGCCCGTGTCTGAACTAGGACCTGTTCTGCCCATAGGGGTGAAGATGTCCGTGTCTAAACTAGGTCCTGTTCCACCTGTAGGGGTGTGGACGCTCGTGTATTGAACTAGGTCCTGTTCTACCCATAGGGGTGCAGACGCCCGTGTCTCAACTAGGTCCTGTCCCACCTGTAGGGGTGCGGACGCCCGTGTATTGAACTAGGTTCTGTTCTGCCCATAGGGGTGAAGATGCCTGTGTCTAAACTAGGTCCTGTTCCAGCCGTAGGAGTACAGATGCCCGTGTCTAAACTAGGTCCTGTTCCACCTGTAGGGGTGCGGACGCCCGTGTATTGAACTAGGTCCTGTTCTGCCCATAGGGGTGAAGATGCCTGTGTCTAAACTAGGTCCTGTTCCAGCCGTAGGAGTACAGATGCCCGTGTCTAAACTAGGTCCTGTTCCACCTGTAGGGGTGCGGACGCTCGTGTATTGAACTAGGTCCTGTTCCAGCCGTAGAAGTACAGATGCCCGTGTCTAAACTAGGTCCTGTTCTAGCCGTAGAAGTACAGATGCCCGTGTCTAAACTAGGTCCTGTTCCACCTGTAGGGGCGCGAACGCTCGTGTATTGAACTAGGTCCTGTTCTACCCATAGGGGTGCAGACGCCCATGTCTGAACTAGGTCCTGTTCCACCTGTAGGAGTGCGGACCCTCGTATCTGAACTAGGACCTGTTCCAGCCGTAGGGGTGCAGATGCCCGTGTTTGAACTAGGACCTGTTCTGCCCATAGGGGTGCAGACGCCCGTGTCTAAACTAGGTCCTGTTTCAGCCATAGGAGTACAGACGCCCACTTCTGAACTAGGTATGTATAAACACAACAGGTCAGACAGCGCCAATGGATATCGAACAGGCTCCCCAATGTGCTTTTCTCCTATCCTCCGTGAAGGAGGAGAGCTGCAATGACAGTAAGGGGGGACTCTCACCAGGAGAGTGGACCCCCAATAAGACAACAAACAGTAGGTTTTAAGTAAAAAAGTTATGCGCTCGTGGGAAAAGCAGTTAGGTCGAGCAAAATGTATAAAGAGTCCGTCCTGTAAGGGACGGAAGAGATATAAAATAGAATGGCACTTACTCGGAAGGAGGGGGGTGTATAGAACAAGAAGCCCCCTCCTCTGTGTGCTGACTCCTCTAAGTCCTCTCAGTCGCCGATGGTAATTGCGGAAAGCAAGTTGATTTGTCCAGTTTTATTTATATAAAATCAAGTTAACAGGAAGGCAACGCGTTTCGGTGCGACATGCACCTTTTTCAAGCCTATGCGTACATATATAGAAAGGTAGATTTACTCACATTTATAGGTATCAGAGTATCACTTTCATTCTGTGTGTGGCGCCATTTTGTGGGTGGAGCTATGTGGTTCTAGAGGGAGGAGTCTATGGTGATAGGTTGGTGTATGTCACATGTTTCGTTTGGTGACGTGGCTGCACAATCCGGATGTGTTACGTGGCATTGTATGCTTTACTTTCACTTTGGAATTGCGTGGTCACGCTACTTGAGCGTGCCACGTCATCACGGAGGGTCCTTGGTCATGTGACCTGATGACGCGATCGCGCTGTCAATGCGTGCCGCGTCATACTAGAAGAACCAGTGGATAGATGATGCGGTCACGTCGGGCGTGCGTGCCGCTCGTGATGTGAGTCACATGATTGTAATTACTTTGTCTAAGCATCATGCGTTACTATGGAGAGCGGTGTGCGTGTTACGTCATGTACTGGGTCACGTGATTGTTGGATGTACTAACGCTATTCAAGCGTTCTCTGTCTCTATGGAGACTGTGTAGTTCAGTCATATGGTCATTGGAGAACATATATGAGTTGTTTGTAAGACAAATAAGTATTATTTGCACAACAGAATAAAACCATTGTAATTAAAGTTAAAATGCATCCTATTTTTGAAAAATAAAAAAACAACAACAACATTTTTGTTCTAGTTCATACGTTGATGAAGATAGATACCAGCGAATATAAATATATATTAATAGGAGCTGCATAAAAGAGACCTAATGATCATTAAAAACGTATAGGGTCATCATATATGTTTCTATACAAAGGTGTATCTTATGGCATATATAACATCTTAGATGGTATATTAAGATATATCGTAGGAAAAACGGTATGTTCACCACTATATGTATTTAAAAATTCTTTTCCAGTGCTTCATTGAGCCCCTGGGGAAATAATGTCTGCATTTTGAATATCCAGTACATTTCTCTTCTTTTTAATAAAGAGAAGAGACCTGGTTTGATTATTTCAATTGGGACCACTTTGAGTCCTGTGGGATCCATATTGTGTATTAATTTGAAGTGACGGGAAACACTGTGTTTTTCAAAGCCTTTGATGATGTTGTAAGTCCACCAGAAGACCACCATTGGTACAGAACACAGGAGCCCCAGGGAGCTTTTTGGAACTATAGTTACATGATCTATTAGTTAAACACAGTGATGTGAATGGGACAATAGGGCTGAATTTACTTTTATAACAAGGAAACTGTAGGTTTATTCTGGCTTGGAAGTCTCCATTTAAATGTTCTAACTATTTGGTTTTTTTTAAAAAAAAATTAAAGGATTGTGGGCAACCCCTTCAAGGGTTAAAATTAGTTGTCTTCTTTAACCCCTTAATCTTCACCATATAGACTTTTTAAGGCCGCCAATCTGAGTGCTTCTTATGTGCTAACTTTTTACGGTGGCTTTTCAGAAGACATTTGCAGAGCTGTGTGCGCTGATGTCCTGATGCCTCAGGCTGTTCCTAACAGCACCGAGTAGTGATCGGCGACCAATAGCATTGGTCTTCAATCGCTTAAACTCCTTAGATGCTGTTTTGACCACAGCACCTATGTGGACTGGGGTCCTCTCCCTCATTCCTATCACCTCGTCCTCCACATGTGATTGGACAAAGAATATACTCCGGGTCTGCCATGTAGGGTGGTATTGCCAGATTTGTAATAACCCGTACTATAAAGTTATTATTCTATTTATCCAGGATGCTGCATGTTGTAAATAGAAAAAGAAAACAATGCAAGAATTGCTCATTTTTATCATTCCACCTCTGAAAACAAATGAAATTTTAAAAAAAATAGATCAAAAACGTTGAATGCTCTATAAAATGGTACTAATGAAGACCAGCCCATAGCTCCAGACGGAAAAATAAAAAAGTCATGGCTCTCTAAATATGGAGTTGGAATTTTTTTTCCCTGTTAAAATTGCTTTTATTATGTCAAAGTACCGTATATACTCGAGTATAAACTGAGTTTTTTGTGCTGAAAAAGCCCCCCCCGGCTTATACTTGAGTATATACTAGGTAAAAAAACGTAATACTCACCTCCCAGCCGATGTGTGTGCCCCGGCACGATGGTCTTCCCGGCAGTGCAGCAAGCTGTTTGAGATTTCCCTGCTGTCATCTCCCTAAGTTTTATAATAAAAAATATGGTATAACTTATTGACTCAAGTATAAGCCTAGCTGTACTCGATTATATACTAGGTTAAAAAAATGCAATACTCCCCTCCCAGCCGGCGTCTGTGTCCCTGATGCGATGGTCTCTCCGGCGGTGTGGCAAGCTGCTTCAGAATTCTCCCCGCAGTCATCTCCTTGCTTGACTTTGAATTCCCCCGCCATCAACACTGTGTAAGTAAGTGCTGTGATTGGATCGTGCACCAGCCAATCACAGCCAGCGCTTGGTCTAATCACAGCACTGACTTACACAGTGCTGGCGGCGGGGGAATTTAAAGCCAAACAGGGAAAAGACAGCGGGGAGAATTCTGAAGCAGCTTGCCGTACCGCCGAGCAGACCATCGTGCCGGGGACACAGACTCCGGCTGGGAGGTGAGTATTGCGTTTTTTTTAACCTAGTATATATTCGAGTCTAGCTAGGCTTATACTCGAGTCAATAAGTTATACCATTTTTTTTGTGGTTAAACTTATTGACTCAGCTTATACTCGGGTCGGCTAATACTCAAGTATATACGGTAAATATATGGTACTGCCATAATTGTAATTACCCGCAGAATAAATTTAGCATGTCATTTATGCCGTATGCAGTACGGCGTATATACATTTGCTCCCAAAACATGGCATAAAAATAGATGAAGGACTGCCTGTTTACATGGGCCAATCGCTGTTTGAGGTTTATGCCTGCTGAAACTGAATGACAAACGATAAGTGAATGAATTGTCGTTTGTCATTCAGTCGCTGGCAGCATTTACACAAAAAATTGTCGTTCAGATTCCCGCGATTGTGGAAATATTAATAATAGTGGCGTTTGCAATGCCAGTCCTAATAAATTTCCCCCAATGTGTCAGGAGAAAACTGTCTCAGTACGGTATCATTTGAAGAAGTAAAAAAATTCCATAGTTATTAGCCATCCCTGATCGTAGCTGTTTAACAGCTTACAGGCACAGTCAATCCTGACAGCATCATGTAAACTGTCAGTTGGAGAGGGGGTGTCCGACTCACCATTGGCCCCTAGTGATGCGGCTGCGGGGTGCTGATGATTGCTGTTGCACTTCTGGACCTAGTGAAAGCTTACAGAGCTGCCATGTATTTAACTATAATATAGGGAATCTGTCAGCTCAAACACGCCGTCTAAACTGCACGCATCATGATATAAAGCAGGAGGAGCTGAGCGGATTGATATATATATTGTGTTTAATTCATTTTTTATCTCTGCACATTTTGAGCTGAACAGTCCAATGGGCGGAGCTATCAGTGATTGACAACTGTATATGACTGCACATACAGGGATCGGAAAGATGTAAATTATAAGTTATACAGCTCTGCTCCTCCTGCTCTATAACATGCTGACTGCAGTTTGGGTAGTGCGTTCGAGCTGACAGATTTCTTTTAAACCTTGCTTGTGGCAGGGCTTAAATGGGAAAGTGAAAAATACAATATACTGCAGTACTGATGTATTGCAGTGTATTGTAGAAACGATCGCAAGTTCAAGTCCCCTAAGTGGACTAAAAATAAATGTAAATTTTAAGTCAAATAAGATTTGTAAAAATAAAAAAAGAATAAATTAATAAATATTATTTCAGAAGAAACCATTTTCCCCACAAAGTTATCAAAACAATAATATTGGCACCGGCACATCTAGAAAAGACTAAACTATAAAAATAGCACATTATTTAGCTCCCAAAATGCTAGAACTGGGTTTTCCTGCTTACCCTGTCTCTTAATAAACACTGAATAAAAAGTGATCAAAAGTCATGTGTACCAAAGCATGGTAGTAGTAACAACTACAGCTCACATCACAAAAAATGAGCCCCCACATACCCCGACATAAGCATAAAAACGTTTGGGGCTCTAAATATCATGACAAAATGCATTTTCCTTTTTAATTTTTAAAGTAGTGAACACTAGGCTTTTAATTCCCTGACGGCAACATTTGAGTATTTTACAGAGGAGAGGGGCTGCTACCTCTCTAATAGTTCGAGCCCCCATGGCAGTGGTGAGGGAGGGGGGAGACAGAGAAGGGAGGATGCCAGTTCAACTTTCCTAGTGTCCTGAACAGCAGCTGATGGGCAGCTGGTTGATACTGCAACAATCCCTATACCACACCTCCCCCCGGAGCAGTTTACCATTGGCGCCTGTGGCACTATGCAGCCAATTGAGCAGGTTGGTGAAGTCTGTTGCCTGCACAACCAGAGAGCGGGATAATGCAGCCTTCAGGGCTGCGAAGGAACGTTTACAATCAGTGGTCCAGTTTACTACCTGAGGAAGTTTTTTCTTGGTCAGGTCAGTGAGAGGCTTGGCCATGGCACTGTAGTAGGGAACGAACTTGCGGTAGTACCCAAGAAGGACATAATCTGTTTCTTGGTTTTGGTTGTGGGCCAAGCCAGGATGGAGTCCACCTTTCTGGGCTCTGGCTTTAGCATTCCCCCTCCTACTTGGAAGATGGCAATATCATCCAAGTATGTAACTGCACACTCTTCAAGACCCTCAAGCAGATGATTAACCAAACTGGAACATTCTTCATGCCAAATGGCATCACTTTGGACTCGTACAGTCCAAACTGTTCTTCTGGGGTCATGGGTATCTGCAAAGTTGGCTCTCCCACCACTCCCATCCACAAGGAAGATACCCAAAGCAGAGCCGGGTGTCTTTGGAGAGGGAGCACTCTTCTTTTTGTCTTTGTCAGGACAGGTAACACACAGATCAACTTTGCCACAGGGAAAACATCTGCGGGAATCCATAACCAGCATGGAGGGACGAGAGGGGGATGAACCCTGGGGGGGGAGGGATAGGGGTTGGAAGAGTCAAGTTTCGCTTTAGCTCCTCTCCAGCTGGTCGCAGCTTTCTGTGCTCTCGCTGCCCTGTTGGTGGCGTAGTCGTCGGTGATCTCAGCTGCAATCTTGGACTTATGGTGCACGACGAACTGTCGCATATCCTCCGAGAAGATCTCTAGAAACTGTCCTTTCTACATCAAGTCCCGCATATCCTCCACTGTCGTGATGGATAGTCCTTGAGTCCATTGCTGGAAGGCGGTAGCAAAGCCACTCTGCGAGGTGGCATGGCAGTCTTTGGGTCCGATCCATAGAGACGGTAACTTTAGGCGGCACACCTCCACAGTGAGGTTGTACTTTAGGGTCAAGGCTGCTTTGCATGGAGTTCCACGAACACCTCCAGGGCTTTGCCTCTGAGCCTTGGGGTTAGGAACTGAGCCCATTCTCCATTTGGTATCTTGTACTGGTGACACGCCTTTTCAAATCCCACCAGAAAAATGTCCAAGTCGCCATCACAGGAAAGTCCTTTGCCTAGGGCCCAAAAAATGCTATGTTGCTGGACCCACGGGCTTGTGGGATGGGATGGAGGCCTGGCTATTGATTCAGGCCATTTGCAGTAGGTCTCCACATGCTGCCTGGCATTCTGCAGCCTCACGCTCAGCCTGACACTCTGCTTTGCGTTTGGCCTTGCACGCTGCAGCCTCTCATGGCTGAAAAAGGAGCTGCACATACTGATCAGGGTCCATGGTACTCAACAGCCGTAGGGCCCTCTGGGTAAACAAGTCCAAGTCCTGCTGAGAGCAGCTGCTGCCTGGGCCTCCTGGGACTTTATCCCTGGCCTGCTCCATAGGGGGGGGGCATCAGTCCCTTGCTCAGGATCTGCAGCGAGTGGGTGTTGGGTTCCATTCTCCACCAACAACTGGATCAGCTGTTCCTTCATCTTTCCAGCCCCATCCAGACCTCTCTCGGAACAGCAGGCTATCAGCGCCTCCTTGTTCTGCTTCTGATAAGCAGCTGCTATCTCCACAGTTGCTTGCCAAACAAAAGATAGAATACAAAACAAGAAGAATGGGGGGGACTATTTGAGGGTATGCATAGTATCTAGAGATGAGCGAACGTGCTCGGCCCCGCCCCTTTTTCGCCCAAATACCGCGATTTTCGAGTACTTCCGTACTCGGGCGAAAAAATTCGGGGGGCGCCGTGGCGGCGCGGGGGGTTGCAGCGGGGAGTGGGGGGGAGAGGGAGAGAGAGAGGGCTCCCCCCTGTTCCCCGCTGCTACCCCCCGCACCGCCGCGCCTCTCCCCGCCCCCCGGCGCCCCCCGAATCTTTACACGCGAGTACTGAAGTACTCGAAAATGGCGGTACTCGGGTGCGTAAGTACTCATTACGAGTACGTTCGCTCATCTCTAATAGTATCCTTACTTCGAAGAAAAATGATATATTAGCACTGAGTCTAAACCTTAGTTCTAGCATGAATATTTTAAACATCCCACCGCTGCCACCAATTTTTTTTTTTTTGTCCACCCGTGTGCAGGCGGACTAAAACACAGTCAAAATCTGTACCATTGATGCAGATTTTGACTGGAAATCAGCTGCGTATCGGCAGACAAGATGGCCGACGCTATTTTCTAGTTACACTATCCAACATCTGAGTCGCCAGCGGTTATCACGTGAGCAGCACTGGCCAATCACAGGCAGAGCGGGTCTAGTGCATTGGTAATCCTACAGATTACAGGGGTTTTTGCCTTGAAAAGCCCTTTAAGTAGTCTAAAGATGGCGGAGGGGGTATATTCCCTGAAGTTGATTTAGTCAGCCATTATCCGGTTCAGCTGGTTTTGGACTGCGATTTTGGGTGGCCATGATGGGCGCTGCTGCCGCCATCTTTGCACTACTTGTTAATAGTGATTTGGTAGTGTTAATCAATGCACTATACCTGCTCTATGATTGGCCAGCACTGCTCACATGACCAGCATTGGCCATTCACAGAGCAGTGTGTAGAAAATGGTGGCAGCCGCCTTGGCTGCCCAAAAATGGTGCTTAGAAACCATAGAACAGAGCAGCGCCAAACACAATCAATTCCAAGTAATTCACCCGCTGGCAGGGTTTTGCTCCAAAACTGAACGCCGCTTTAATGTTCCTTTCCCTACCATTTTTATTTTTGCTCCATATGTTTTGACCTTTTGCTACTTATACTTGGAGTAAACCCTGCTATAGAAGCTGTCCACTGCCTGCATTACACTGTAACACACAGCCTGCAGCCATCTTGCTGTCACTACAGGCCAGCTGCACGTGTCAAGCAGGCATTGAGGTCTCCTAGCACTGTGTGAGGACAGCTTCCCTTATCCAGCAGAGAAAGGGTTAGCTGCCGCTTCCGGCTCTCTGACAGGAACGTAGATCCCACCGCTCACCACAAGGGGCCGCTCGTTCGTTCCTTAACGACCTATCACTCATAGACCGCCGCCTACAATTTGCTGATTGGCTGCGGCTACCACTTGCCGGTGATTGGTTGAATTTCGCGCGCTGAGCGCTGTGATTGGTCTACGCGGTCTGAAGTTTCTAGAGTGCGGAAGAAAGATCTGGAAGGTTCTGGAGGCGGAGCCGCGTCCCTACAAGTGACGGGCTGTGGCAGAGCGCGAGGAGTCCAGCGAGCGCCGGGGTCAGGTACGAGGGGCTGGGAAGTGCGTGTGGTGGGAGCGGGGAGGGCTGGAAGCGCTACGAGTCAGCCTTCTCACAGCTGAGGGTTTGTTACAGTTGTGCCCCCTCTTCTGTAAGTCTGCTCGGGGCTCGCTCACACCTGGGTGGTTCCTGCCTGCCACATGGGCAGGTAGTATGGGGTAACTAACTTTACTGGTAATGGTGCCTGGCACAGGGCGCGTTCTGATTGCACCCACCATCTTGGTGCGTCTAGTATACGGGGATGTGGCGGTTCCGTCAGATCCGGCTGATAATACTGCGTTTTTCTTCCATTGGACGCCATTCTAGTGTAATGGGCGTACAGAGACGGAAGCGCCCGGCCGCGGCGACCCTCCCTGCCCCGTGCCCGCCGCTAGTGTGACGCCCCGGAAGCTTCCTGAAAGTTATTGGAAACTTTGAGAACACAAGAGATTGTTGCTTGCGGTGTTTTCTTCAAGCGGACTGGATACATTGTAACAAACCCTGAGCTGTGAGCCGTCATGTCCTGGACATCAGTTTAGGCCGGCCGCCCACGGCTGAGGTGTCATTGCGAGATCCGTGACCATAAATCGCACGCTCTTCATCGGAGAATCCCCCCCCCACAAAATAGAATCTGCCGCGATTCTTCCCCGCGAGCGGAAAAATCACAGTTGACTTCCGCTCGTGGAGGAATCTTCTAACATGGCGTGCTATGGACGGGCATTGCGGTGGAATTTGTGGCAGGCGGCTGGCCACGAATTCCGCAGTGATGATCAGTCCGTGGGCATTGGGGCCGAAGGAAGAGGGGGAAAGAACCCCGGGGATAGTGTAAGGCGCATTGTCCACGGGCGGATCTGATTTGTGGAATCCGGATTGGGTGATCCGCATGGAAGATTCACACATCTGGGCGCCCGTAGGGAAGCATGGGCGTCCGCACATAAACTAAAGCCTGCGGATTTGTTTTGTAGCCCTTCTGGTCCGTAAAACAGATCTCAGCACGCTCCATTTCACTGCGGTTCCCGTACGGACGGCTGCGGGATCCGATCGGCCCGTGGGCATTGGGCCTAATTCTTTAATAAAAGGCCCTTTTACACGGAACGCTAATCATTCAAATGAGCGAAAGTGACCAATAATGGTTCAGTGTGAACGCCGCCGGCGGTGGAGAAATCGTTGGCTTCTCGCTCACGTTCTGCAGCCATGATAACAATTGGCGGCTCGTTCACTAATCGTTAGGTTTAAATACCCATCGTTCAGACCCTTATAGAGCGAATGTGAGCGACTGAGCGATGTCTGCTGTGTAAACAGGCTGCACGGGCCGACGATGACATCCACTCGTTCAAACGTAACCTTTGGCGTAAACGGACGATGATTCGCCTGGACAAGTGTGATTTTGGTCAGTTTCCATGGGTTTTACATCAGGCCAGCTGCACACGGGTACATTGGCATTGCAAAATCCGGAGCGGGGTTCTGCATCAAATCCAGCCCATAGCATGCTATATGAAAACGCAATTTCCTGCCTTGAGCGGAAACCTATTGCGATATTTTATTTATTTCCGCTCGCAGGGGAGAAATCACGGCATGCTGCTATTTTAGTGCAGGCTACGCACGGTCGGCTTCCATTGAAGTCAATGCAAGCTGCCCGTCCCGCGCCATTCTGCAATCATCATTGCAGAATGGTCTCAGGAGCTGCGGCGTCCTCTGTATGGCACATCCGCAGCAGAGGAGAAGCTGGTGGAGAGGTAAGCTGGGGTCACCGGCCCCGGGCACAGGGTCGAACTCCGCTACAGGAATCCCGCATGCAGGGTCCGTCCCGCCCGCGTGCCCAGCGGCCTCCGTTTTTTTTCAGTGTTCTAATACACAAGTGTAACACAGCTCATTAGTTTTTCACACATGTGAAGAGCAGAAGGCTCCACTGATGGGGTTTACAGGAACCTGTTGGCATCTTTCTGCCCCCCTCACTGGGAGCACCATAAGGCACTGATTACTGTGATCTGTCTGCTGTGGGGATCTGTGCAGTAGTTCTTGAACAACTTGCATTTAGCAATAATACAGGACTATCCAGGACTACTTTTAAGTAGTCCTCTATGTATGTACTGTTGCTAAAGGGCAATTTTTTTAAAAACTACTGCACAGATCCCCACAGCAGACAGATCGCAGTAATCAGCCGAACAGTGAAAATAACAGAAATGGTGGATCTGGCGCCTTACAGACCTTAGTGTGGGCCGTCTGCCTGACAACCCGGGCTTATATCAGGGATCTACGCCAGAGGGGCAGAGCGGAGCCTTTGTTGCAGAGTTAAAAGGAATCTTAGCTCTGCAGTTTTAGGGCTATGAGTGTAAACCATGAAGCTCCCCACTCACTGACAGCAAGCGGAGATCTTAAAAAAAAAAAGTGAAACAAAGTAATTAGTTGCTGACCTTTCAGCTGTGTTGATCGGCTTTAGTGTCCTTGGAGAGTAATGTATGCATGTGGTACGTGGCGTTCCTCGCTGTGTTTACCTGTGTATTACGTGTTGTTTGCTCTAACTTATCTGCGTGTAGACAAGTACTAATAAGCGGGGTATGGCGGTTGGGCGCACAGTACTACTGCTGTATTAAGGCCCCCATATACATTAGACTAGAACTACTGACTGGGTGGGATGTGCATTCCATGGTAGCTGAAATGATGCCTCCTTGTGGTTGCCAACTGTAGCACAATTTTGCTGTAAAATTGTAGGACCACCAGTCATCGTGTGCGGGCGTAGTGGCCGTCCCAACATGGGATCCCGGCCGTGGGGGTTGGCACCTAACTTTCCCAACTTGTGAAACCCCCAGTGATCACCTGCAGGGAAAGGTAGTTCTGTATGATATGCCCATCACCTGAGGGTCCCATCCGCCCTGCATCCCCCTTGTGCACATAATTATGATACTAATGTGTTTTCCGTTCCTCCGCAGGTCTCCGGTTACATCACTAACTGGAACAATCAGCCAGGAAGATGGGCAAAGATTATTACAAAACTCTTGGCTTGTCCAAGGGGTCCTCAGAAGAAGATATCAAGAAGGCGTACCGGAAACAAGCCCTAAAATATCACCCCGATAAGAACAAGGATCCTGGGGCTGAGGAGCGCTTTAAAGAGATTGCTGAGGCCTACGATGTTCTGAGCGACCCTAAGAAGAGGGAAATATTCGACAAGTACGGAGAGGAGGGTATGTGACGTGTCTGTGGACACTTGGGGAGGACTATACTGATACAGTTCCAGGGGGAAAGGAAAAAGTGTCGGAGCTGCCTGTCACTATTCTTTCTGAGAGCCCCTTGGGGACATAAGAGCAGCAACCGGATTGATTATTTGGGAATGCTCCACTTTTACCTTGTAGTAGTTTTGCTAAATTTCCCCCATGTGTAATCTGTTTGTCACCTTGCTCAAGTGTGGCAGTGCTTGGGTTAATATATAAGGGAATTGCTTTATCTGCAATGACCTGATATACTCGCCCTGAAAACCCCAGATACAGCCTTAATAATTACCTCCCCTTCTATTCTGATTGGCGAGTGGAGGTGCACATGGCCGGCTCAACAACTCCTTTTACATATGGTGGAAATGCTGAAGACTTTCTATCCGGATTTCTAGGTGAAAAATCGACTGGCAATATTCTAGCAGCGAGGTGGCCAAGGTCTTACCGAGTCTCATGCACACACTCGCAGGAAACTTCGGCACGTCCATTGGCTTGCATTGTGGATTTTTAAATCTGCAGCATGTCCATTCTTGTTGCAGATATTTCCTATTGAGTTCCATGGGGAAGTCCATATCCACAACAAGCCCAGGTGTTGCAGGTTACCTGCAGATTTGCAACAAGATCTTCGCCAAATTCGAGACTTATGAATAGGGGGGATAAAAACAAACTTTCTTTGAAATCCAAAATTGGAGAACCCCATTCTGTAGCCCCCCTTGTCTAGACCCCTGCTGGTCTCTGTACACCAGACCTCCTGCAGTGACGTCTTCTCGCATGTGTTTGTACTACCCTAAAGGTGTAATCCGTTTCATATGTCTTCCACTCGGCTAGGAAGTGGCATGCGTTCCCTGACCTTAGCATTTACTCGTAGATGGGTTGTTACCACAGTGACACGACTGGTATGAGCTTTCCTTCAGTCACGACTGCGGGTGTGGCATCAGGATATCACCTGGTAACCAGTATACCTTTCCACCCCACACGCCCTAGTAAACCTGTGCAGACATGTTGGCTAGCACATGGTGTCTAGAAGTGTGAGCTTACCCGGCGGTGTGCAGTACCCTTCCCTCTGCGAGTGCCCTAAATGCCATATCGGTCTGCTTCCTTATTGTGTCCATAAGGCTCCAGCTATTATTGTCTTGTTTGCTTTGGTTAATTTGTCACTGAAGGAGGCAATGATTTCAGACGACTGGGTGGAATATTACACCGTATCATCCATGAGCCAAACATGGAGCCCCTCACCTCCCCGCTGACCGCTGGTGCTGCTTCCACTAATGATCTATGGCGGTGCACTGAGCAGATCCCGTCCCGTCGGAGCCTCGGTGTTTCTGCGGATCAGGACATGTCGGCTCCTGTCTTTTTCCTTAGTTTCAGTTCACTTGAAAGAAAATGAGGGCATCAAATGCAGGAGCTTCCTGACGCTTGGGATTTGTCTGACCTTGCGTTCCAGTTTGCTGCTAGCACTACTAGAGCCTACTCGAGACCCCATTCAGAGCTAGAGCGGGGGGCTACTAACAAGCAGCTTTGATGGATTCAAGCCATCCCTATATTTGGTGTTCATGTAATGCTACATGCAGCAGCTGCAGTTTACCCTGCAAATTCATCTTTGCTGTCTGGCAACCTGCTGCTACAGTAGCTGCTGCTGCGGCTCCCCTTTGAGGAGGGAGCGGTCATCGGGACAAGTTCCCTTCCCATTAGGACCTCCTTATTAAATGGCCCCTCATAGTGTAAGAGGTAGGATGTCTCATCACGCAGTGTGTAAATGTCATGGAACTTCCACAGAGGAATGTGTTGTGAAAGATCTGCCGCATTTACAGTACGAGCCACCTTAGGCTTTAAGTGGCTGAGGGCTGGTAGAAAGAAAGTCATCAGCCTGGTAATGCTGCTGCTCTTTCAATGGCTATTTCTTTAACTTTTTTTTTTTTTTTTTAACAGGCCTTAAAGGAACCCCAGGAGGTGGAGGAGGCGGTGGTCACAATGGTCCTTCCTTCAGCTACACTTTCCATGGAGATCCTCACGCCATGTTTACAGAGTTCTTTGGAGGTCGTAACCCCTTTGATTCCTTTTTTGGTGGAAGGGGAGATGAGGACATGGACACAGAAGACCCCTTTTCAGGATTCGGTATGGGCGGCTTTGGTCATTTAGGTGGCTTCCCCAGGGCTGCCCCTGGACGTCGTGAGGCAATCCCCAAGAAACAAGATCCACCGGTAGTCAGGGAGCTGCCAGTTTCTCTAGAAGATGTCTATAGCGGCTGCACCAAGAAGATGAAGATCTCTCACAAACGTCTTGGCCCAGATGGAAGAAGTGTACACAGTGAGGACAAGATCCTCACCATCCAGGTGAAGAGGGGCTGGAAGGAAGGCACCAAAATCACATTCCCCAAAGAGGGCGATGAGATGCCTAACAACATCCCGGCAGATATTGTGTTTGTGCTGAAGGATAAACCTCATTCAGTCTTCAAGAGAGATTCATCTAATGTTGTCTACACAGCAAAGATCAGCCTACGAGAGGTGAGTGACGTATCCCTGTGTAATAGAAGTCCGGACCAGATAGCGGCTTGTCCTTTCCTTCTCATTTGTCCTATTAGGCTTAGTGAAGTTGTTGGTTAAAGCCCAGAGCTACATTCAGAGAAGATCGCTTATTTGGGTGGGCATCGAATTTCCCCGGCAAGACATAACATTATGGATTTCATGCCACACAACCTGTCTAAAGTGACTCCAGACCCCAATGAGCGGCTGTGACACAATCACATAGGGCAGTGATTCTCCAGCTGCTGCAAAACTACAACTACTAGTCCTGACGGCTGCATGGCATACTCTGTTACAGTTTTGCAGCAGCTCTAGACTTCCGGTTAGGGGACACTTCCTGGTAGGTTTCCCTGACCCTAACACAATGGCTGACTAGCAGGGATCGGCTACACAACAAGACAGACTATAGGTTTAAAATCTCTGTTCTGATTATCCTCATGTTGGTGTTACTTCTTCAGTACTGTAGTTTCCTCACTTATCACTGGTTTCTCCTCTTCCAGGCTCTCTGTGGCTGCTCCATCAACATCCCCACCCTGGACGGTCGCACCATTCCATTTGTCAGCAAAGACATAATCAACCCAGGGACCAAGCGCAAGATTCACGGAGAAGGACTGCCGCTCCCCAAAGCCCCAGATCAGAAGGGAGATCTCGTAGTGGAGTTTGATATCCGCTTCCCTGAACGTCTGCCTACAGCTTCTCGGGAAACGCTAGAACGGGTCCTGCCTGTGTAATGATCACACTTGACCCCACTTAAGATGACACAGACCAAAGCGGCACTGACAGGCTGCCCCCCCTCTACACGCCTGCAGTGCCTGAGAAACTGGAGACACAACAAGAGGGGGCATCGTGCTCATGAGCAAAGCATCCAATGAGCTGAAAAATAGATTTCTTATTATTTTATCTCGCATTATAAAAAAAAGTCCTGAACCAGCTACCACGGAACGTCTTAAGATGAGGATTTTAAGAGCCCGCTGCTTATTCCACTTTTTAGTTAGAAGCCTCACACAGATTAATTTTGTGGCGGTTGTATGTGCACTCATTTTTTATATTTAGTGTTGTATTTTGAAGCTGATCTGTTGGCGTTTGCAAGGATGGAGAGCAAGTAGCTGTAGCTCAAACGCTGCAGCCCTATGTAAATGTCTTGCGGTAGAGCCCATTGTTTTCCACTCATCTCACTTTTCTTTAAATGTCATATCTCAATTCCAGCGATAGGTCTGTGCTGACTGGCGTGGCATCACTCTGCACTGTGTGGTATTGCAGACGGTGCCCAATACTTCAGGCAGAGATCAGTATGGTTGACAACTTCCTGGAAGTGGCATTTAAAATAGAAGAAAGGCCAGTTCAGAAAACCTTCATCTCTTATGATTTTGCCTAGCGTGCCCATATTATGTACACGTAGCAAAGCCTTGTTTTAAATGGGAGGCACGTGTAGGGTTTTTTTTTTTTTTTTTTTTAAATGGCCTATTTTGTTGCACAGTTGCAGTTATGTGAACCAGCCACTAGCTGGCACCAAGGAGCTGCTTCTTTAGCTCCAGTATAAAAGCTTTGCAGCTTATATAGATTTCAAATGAGGGAGGACTGACATTAGGAACTAGTGCCTGGCTTATTCCAGAGTCCCCAGTATACATTTGTGTTGTAAATATTATATATATCTTTTTATTTTCCTCTGTTCTGTTCTTGGTTCATGCTGTAAATACATGTCCTGCAGGTGACTGGAGCTGTGTGAGGTTGGCTGGTGGATTATATGGCGTTTGGATACAGATATTTTTGTTGTATTGTTTGTATACGATGATGACATTTCCTAGTACTGTTTCGATGTCCAGCGACTGGCCACTTGATACACTGTAAAAGTGACATGGCGTTCCTGGACCACATGAAAACATCTCCAACACTAAATAAAGTATTTTCAATAAATCTTTTCTCCATGTCTTATTTCTTGGCTTGTATGATTGGATGCTAAACCTTCCTATCATGTCTGCCCAGAAACTCAGTGGCAATTCCACCCCGTGTGAACCCAGCCTATAGGTTTTATTAAAGAGTCTACAATGGAGACAAGTGGATCAGGTAATAAACGTGTCTGAAAAGAGGAGTATTCGCATCTTATATTTAACACCTCTTAAAATGCTACTCCAGTCAGGTGAGAACCCCAGGTCTTCCATATTCTTGGTAATACCGGCCAATATTAAGGGAGGTATCTGGTTTCGGGGGGGGGGGGGAGGCTGGTAAGGTTACAAAACCATAATACCCACTACTTGCAGTGCTGAGGCACTTGCGGTCCTGCGCCAGTCTTTTCTTACAAGTGATCAGCAGTGATATTTCATAGTGCTGGTGACTACTGCAGCAGTCCTCTTCTGTACTCTTCGCTCCTGTTGCTGAGCAATGATACCAATGGGGGCACATGACCGCTTTGGCTGATTTGGCTACAGTGGTCACATGGTGTCTGCATGCAAACACACACCTGGAGGGCCCTGGGTGCTGCAGCTCTGGATCATTGGGGCAGAGGACAGGTGAGAAGTGGGAGGGGGGAAAGGGTCCTCTATTTTATCACATCCAGCTTTTGGTTTTTCTCCCAAAATCTGGTCACCCCTTTAAAGCAACTTTCCATGGTAATACACTGTAAAAACACCCGGTGTCTGATCCTGAAGTCAGGGACTGAGTAACATGACTGCAGGATCAGACGCAGGGTTTGTTTTATAGTGTATAACCCTGGAGACATACGCATTACTTGTAAAATAAAAAACAAGCACCTAGCAGGAGTTGTCATTTTGTAGCAAAACTTGGCATGCAGTTACATCTCGGGCAGATATGCAAATGATTACAGTTGTGGTGTGATTAGATGAAGGGTCTTGCTACCTGAAGCCCTAAAAATGATTCCATCCTAATCCTATAGAGAGGCTACTTGTGTGTAGTAGACTCCCCTCCCACTTGTGTAGAGCTTGTTGACCCCTAGATGCCTCTGATGCAATCTAAGAGATCTCGTCCAGCTAACAGTGTTTTGAGAGGGGGTGCAAGAAGCTGGTCTTATTGATAACCAGACTGTTAGACTGACTTCACACGGGTGGGTGTAATATTGGGCTGTGAATCGCTACCTGATATCGTGCTCTCCAACATGCGATTTTTGCCACAGATGCAAGCCACTTTTTTTGTATCAAAACTGCGCCTCATCACTTCAGGGATGTAGCGATTCTCTGCCATGGCAAGGAATCGTGGAGTTTCTCTCATTGTTTTCAATGGAGAAACCCTTGGATCTTACCACGTGCACCTAGCATGTGGTATGATGCTGCTGCTGCCAGCCGCATTTGAGGCCAATGGGCTATGTGATGCAAAAGCATGGTCAAAGATGGGAGGTTCCGTGCTTTATGTATGACCCCCATCGAAAGAATGGCATTCATATTTGTACGAGCTTTGGGTCGTGCAATGCCCAAATCTTGCTTGTTTTTCTTGGCTGAGTGAAAATGGCCATAAGCGGTGTTGGGACCAGTGGCACCTAGAAGTTGACCAAGCTCAGGATGCCCATGGCAGATCACCAGTAGAGAGTATCGGCTCTTCATCCAAGAAGGTCGAGCAGCTCCAACTCTTGTTATCTGCCATCCAGAGACAAGTGTGACTGTTACAGGCCCCAGTGTCTGTCAGAACAATTTCTAGGCCCTTGGCTGAAGGACATCTTTGTATACCAGCATCCATTACGTGTACTGCCTTTGACACCCACCGTCCTCTCCATTTGTAATAGTGTTATGTGTTCAATACGTTTTATTGATTTTACAGATCCATTAACGTACAATAAATATAGTTGAGAATATCAATTGGCATTAAGAAACCTGGTAAATAGGTTATGCTGAATAAAGTTAAAAGCCAAAATTGAAACAGTTTGGTTCGTAGCCAATCACCTAACAAACTATAACACATAAACCACACATGGGGGAGACAAGGGTTAGGAAAAAGAATGGAGTGAAGTGGGATCCAGGTATTAACTTCTTGGCATCCGCCTCTGTATGATCGAGTGGTTTACTCTCAGGTGCCATCCTGTAGCTATCTGGTGAATATGGAGGTATTCCGGATGTCTGTCCAAACGGCCCACGTGTGGCAGAAGCCCTCATAACCCAGCTCAGTGTCTGTGAGTCTAAGCCCCTCCATGTGCTTAATATCATCCATCGCCTCCACCCATGCAGTCCTGGGTCATTCGATACCCTGCTTCTAGAACCTGGGTATTACCTGCCTCGTTGCCATGATAAAAAAAAATTTCAATAAGCCAGAGTTAAGCAATGGGGCATTGCTGGGATAGATAGACAACACTGCTAGTTCTGGTGTCAGGACTAGTGGCTCTTCTCACTTTCCCATTTAGATGCGTCACGTCTTGCCATATGGATGCTACCATGGGACACTCTCACCAAATGTGAAGCATCAATCCCTCACCAGCCCAGCAATGCCAGCAGACATCCAAGGTTGATGGGAAAAGCCTGTGTAGCCTCTCCGGGGTCATGTACCTTTGTGAGATAATTTTAAAATTTAGCTCCTAGACCTTGCTAGATATAGACATCATGTGTGTTAACTAAAAGCTTCTGCCCCAGAGCTTCTTGGGGAACGACCTACCCAATGCCTCCTCCCATGCCTCTATCCATCAGACGCTCCTATATATGAAAATCCGTGACCAGCACCACTATAGGAACCTAATCGTAGGTGGGCTATCCAATGCAACAGCTGAAGCAGGAGACCAGATCCAAGCTCCCAATATATCCAATAGTCAGAAGAAAAAGAATGGCAACATACCAAAACGTCGCTTGCTTGTGTGATGGGAGAATAAAATCAACATTGCTTTAGCACCATTGATGCTGCTGGAACTCTTTTTCTTCTGACTATCCAGATGCTTCTCTCGCAACTGGTTGTAAATCAACGAGAGCGTGTGCCTGGGCGCCTCTGAAGCACACCAAAGCCTCTCAAAGGAGGCGGGTCACACGTTCCAACCCCGTTCTGCTCTTATTTTCTTCAAATAACTGTGTATCTGGAGGTGTTGCATCTCCTGCACTTCACAGGTCCGTCACAGGGTTGCAAGCCTCCTGGTCCCATCAGCTACCCCACTCTGGCCTCCGTACCCCCCTCCCCCGGAATAAACCCCAGGCTGCGAAAAACCCAATATAGACGGGAGCTGTGGATTCCCGGCTAAAGGAGTGAGAGGCCCCCTGATCGTCATCCCACTTTCCCCCTTCCAGGCTCTGAGTAGAGTGACCATCGTGACTGACGCTTCCACTCTTTCCCAGTTAACTTTCTCCGGGATACAAAAATCTCCACATGTCTCGAAGGGATTGCCCTCCCTTTCTATGGACACCCATGATTTGTCTAACCCATTATGGAACAGATCTGATATGCAGGTTCCTATCGCAGTCTTATGGTACAATCGGAGATCAGGGAGACCCCACCCCCTCCGTTCCTTCTATTTGGTCAGACTCATATCTAAGCCTCTTTGATCCCCCCTTCCATATAAATATCATCAGGCCTTGCAGTGTATCACAAAAAACCTGGTGGGCAGCAATGCGCAGCGTGAAAAATATTGAGCAATTTTGGGAGTACATCCATCTTAACAGCACTCATCCTACCAAACCATGTCATAGGAATCCCCTGCCCAGCCCTCCAAGGCCCTTCCAAGGGACAACAGTAGCAGTTTGTAGTTTAGATCATATATCTAGGTTGGGTCTGCTGGGATTCGGACCACCAGGTATTTAATTGATTTATGTTCCCCAAGAAATGATCATTGCAATAGTGTTATGAATGTGAAAAATATACTGCTATGCAGCGGGAACGGGTTGTCTTCAGCAACAAATCCAGGTTGAGTTTTGGCACTGACTATGTCTGTGTTTGTGTCTGGAGACTTAGGAGTGAGCACCTCAATCTTGCCTTTTTTGTGGTGCAGCACACTGCCTCCATTGCTGAGGTGAAAATCTGGGGAGCCCTCACATATGACAGTCTGTCAGCCCTAGTAGTGGTACGAGTGACAATGACAGCTAAGTGATGTGTTCAGGACATCCTGCAGCCACATGTGTTCCTCTCATGGTGGCTTCCAAGAGGCATTTTCCAGCAGGATAATTCTCGGCTGCACACAACAAGGGTGTCTCAGGAGCCCCCACAACATTGTCACACTTCCATGGCCCGCCTGATTGCCAGATTTATCACCAAAAGAACATGTATGGGGCAATTTGTGATGCCAACTTCATCAGCCTACAAGTTTGCACGATCTAGAGGGTCAGTTACAGCAAATGTGGACTGATATGCCACAGGATACTATACAGAATCTGTATGCCTCCAAGGAATTGGGTCCTGGTTTGTTCGAACTCTAGTTTTCTCCATTTTGATATAAAGATTTCTTTGGAGACGATCCAAGACTAGCCAGACATGCCTGCGATGGTCCTCCAAGCTGTCAAAAACTATAAGCGTCATCAAGATAAGCAATAGCAAATTGATCCCAAAAAAATCTCAAAATGCGTCTGTCAGGGTGTGCTGCTGGGATCTGTAGTACTAAGGTTCTAGGAGCACACCTTCACAGGTTGGGGTTAATTGAGCTGGCTGAGTGTGGTATTCTCCATCAGCCAATCTCCTTTTATCTGCAGCACATAAAAACCAGCATCGCTCATTAGTTGATGCTGGTCTTTGTACTGTTTGGATGTATCTGTTCTGTGCCCACTCAGTGCTGTGTTTGCACGTAGGTCTGTTGTGTCTCTCTGCTTCCCTAAAGACTGTTTGGACACTTATAGTCCTTGTCTGTATCATATGCTGACCCCCTCTTCCCTAATCCTGACAGGTGCGGCCTCCGAACGTCTTATGTCTTGTCTGTGTGTCAGTTGGTGGATCCCTGACACAGTTCCCTATGTCAGCTCAGTGGCCGACTGTCTATCTCCCCTGTATGAGGACACTGTTAGACTTGCTGTGGTGTTTTATCTGTGTGCATGTGAGCTCTGGGTGGAGTCCGTGTTGTATGCACTACCTGTTGCAGTCTGGTGTGAGCAGTCCTGTTCTGTGCTCATTCTGTCTCTGTTTGTGGTGTGAACAGGTTCTATGTGTGGTGGCTGTAAGAAAGGTTGTGTGTACAGCTTGCAGCGTGACTTGTGTCCTGTTGCCTGTCCTGTACAGTTTGCAGTGTGACTTGTGTCCTGTTGTCTGTGCTGTTGCAGCTTGCGGTGTGAACTGTGTCCAGTGCCGCTGGACTCCAGGTAAGTGTAGAGACTAGCGGTATAGCCAGGAGCCATGACGTGGCCTGCTAGCTTCCATGTTTTGATCAAAATGTCAACTAATACCTGGTATTTATAGCTTAACACCTGCTACTAGTGTTTGCTGCTGTATGGTGTGATTCCAGCTCTGTGTGTCAGCTTGTTTTGTACAGTTGTCCCTGTCATGTAGCATGTGTATGTTTCCTGTTCTGGTGGGGTGGTTGCTAGGAGCAGCTAGGGCCCAAATCCGAAGACCGCTGGGCCACCCTTCATTGGGGCAATATCATCCTCCCTGTAGCACAGGGCCAGTTGTCTGAAACACGTGTGTGTACTCTTTAGTCACGATTGTGTGCGCCCGGTGCTTAGTTGTCCATACGATTGTAACAGCGTCATTAATTAAAATGCCAAACGGTGGCAGGAGCTTTGCAAAGGCCAAAAGACATAACCAGGTATTCAAAATGCCCATATCTCGTTCTAAAGGCGTCTTCCACTCATCCCTTAGGCGGATCTTATGAGGTTACACCGCTCTCTCAGATCGAGTTTGGTAAAGATCTTGGTGGATGGAGTCTTTCCAACAATTCCAGGATTAGGGAAGAGGGTAGCGATTTTTGACAGTAACTTTATTTAGTTCCCTATAATCAATGCATGGCCACAAGGTTGAGTCTTTCTTATCTGCGAAAAACGAAGGTGTCCCAGTTATTCTCTGAGTACCTTTAATTCTGGTTTGGAAAGCTTGTAAATTCGTGTGAAAGAAATGGTTGTTCCAGGGAGCAATTCTATTAGACATAATATGGCCATTGAGGGGGTAGTTGCTTGGATTTTTTCTTGCTGCAGACATCTCTGAATTGCTGATACTGAGGTGGCAGTTCATCAGAATTCTGCTGAAAATCATCAAAGGTTGGGGTGTATTCTAGAGCCGGTGATGACATTTGACACTTTTTCTTATAGTACTCGGAAGGGAATGGCCCTTAAGTCCCAGTTGATGGAAGAATTGTGGGTAGAAAACCAAGGGATTCATAGGATAACTTGAAACTTGGAGAAGAAATAAGATGGAAACTAATCATCTTATGGTGATCGCGGTCAATAATGATTTCAAGTTCGATTGTCTCATGAGTCACAGGCCCTGAAGACGATGGCTAACGGCGATCACGGAAAAGTAAAAAAGGTAAAGTTTCAGCTTGCCTCATGGTTTGGATCCTCTGTCCTCCATGATCTGGACCTGCCGCGGGTTTCTGCACATGTGGCGCGCATACACAGAAGGCTGGAGAGCCCCACAAATATAAAATCTTCGTGCAGTTGGCTGTCAAAGATAGCCGAGTGCAGGGAGATGTGACCGGAGACCGCTGTATGCAGTTCCCGGTCACATGATCACTGTTGTCCATCGGATAACAGCGATCATTTAAAGTTAAAAAAAAAGTTTAAAAAGTGAAAGATCGTATCCGTGAGGGGAGATGAAATTACATACCTAATGTCCCCGGATATATAAGAAAAGAGTGAGAATTGCCCCTTGTGTATAATCGTTCTATAATATAACACGAAAGATAAAAGATAACTCATCTGCTGCACAGTGGGTTAACCCTTTCCAATCCACTGTCTGACCTCTGAAGACATTATGATTTAAGGCTGTACAGCTCTGATATTGGAAGACGTCTGTCGGGGTTCTCTTACTGTAAATTGCCAGCCTCTCTGCTGTCGGAGCCTATCCAACGTTTCACCGCATGCAGTACTGGCTTTAGCCAGCAGATAGCGCCATTGTATAACGGAAGAAAAAGAGTAAGCCCCCTAGGAAAACCAGGGTACAAATTGGATTGGAAAGGGTTAACCCTGGCTGAGGGATTCCCACTGGCAACCTGTGTCCGAGTCGGCATATGGATAAATCCTTTGTCCACGATCCAATAGGCTGGGAGAGACGTCTGGAGCAGGATAAGCTAACTGGTTAACCAGAAGTTTTCAATTGTATAAGACCAAGGAAAGTATAAAACTGCCCCGCGCTCTTTTAGGACGAAGGTGCACTCTTCCCTTCAGGGAAGTGCAAACCATGGACATCCGTAATGGGTTAAATCCATACGTTTTTATTGCAACGCATTTTGGCACTAAAAAGGGCCTTTTTCAAGCATAAGATAAGATACACACACACATATACACACAGATACATTTAGAAAAACTTACAATGAGGCGTCCATCATGCGTACTCCGTGGTACACTCTGACGTCATCATCGGGGAGGGACTTCCCCTCTTTGACGTGGGTTGATCACGTGACCTGATTTTGAAACGCAACGTGCGTTTTAAAGTTTAACTGAACTTTATTAGACGTGTTTTTTGTGAACAGAAAAAACACACACTTCCCGTACGCCTTTGAATAGAAACATTTATTCTAATTTGTAACTATTGTCAAATGCCGCCTGTTATATAATGACAGCTCAACCTATAATTTCCAGCCTAGTACTCAACCGCTTACTCTTCGCCACCTGTGCGCAGCCGCTTACACTTTTTTTTTTTTTAGTTTTTTGAACTAACCTCACACTCTCTCTCAATCCGCTAATCCTGCTTCACTTACACACTCCTACTCTAATACCCCCTCCCTTAGTCACAGACACACACCTAGACCCACAGGCACACACACACTTAGACCCACGCGCGCACACACACACACACACACACACACACACACACACACACACACACTATACTTATCGGCTCTATTGGCAGCTCCTCCGCAGCTCCAGTGACATCACCTGCAGTCTCACCGGCAGGACCTCTCTCCCGGCGGCCACGCGCTCTGTCCTCCTGCCGCTCCGGGACCTGCTGCTCCGCTGCTACCTGCTGAACCAGCCGCTCCCTCGGACTCCTGGCGGTGCCCGTTACCTGGCGTCTGACATCACTTCCGCTATCTAGTAATCTGTTAGACCAAAAATATCTATGCTTTAGAGACAGTTGCAGGTACTTCTATTATGAATATTCTAACAAAGCAGGAAGGTACATGTCTTGTTTACACCGGTGAGCTGCCTATACTTACATTCCTAGGATCAAGAAATCGGCAGGGTTGGACACTCAAAATCCCTTCGAGATCCTTGAAATATTTCAGACTTTCTACTCTCAACTATACAAGCTCAAGGGACAGTTTGCAGACATGAATCCAGCTACTTTGACAGAGCTCATTTTTGGTTATATTGCGGAGACAGCACTACCGACACTAGACATTGACTCTAGAGAAGCATTAACGCCCATTTAGATGGAACGAGTTTCGGGCAAACGATGCCCGACACTTGTCTCCGCACATACTAGCTCCCGTGCACCTGGTAACATCATAAAAACCCTGTTGATAACATCCAGGTCAGAACCCTTATACTTGCTATCGATAGACGCAGAAAAAGCTTTTGGCAGGGTCCATTGGGGTTTTTTGGAAGCATCCCTCAACAAAATGATCTAGGCCCAACTTTCTTGGACAGAGTCTTGGCCCTTTAGTCTCGCCCTACAGCTAGGGATTGAGTAAACGGATTGCTATCTTCTTCCATTCTTATAAGAAGCAGCACCAGACAGGGTTGCCCCCTTACTCTACTGATCTATGTGTTGTGATGGAGCATATAGCAGTAGCAATTAGGAATAACTTCATTATCCAAGGCATACAAAAGCAAGGTGGTCACTATAAGACAGCCTTATATGCTGATGACCTTCTACTCTACATTTCTGAACCCCGAATCACTCTTCCTTCTTTGATGCAGGAGAGAAACAGCCATTTATCTAATTTTAACATAAATTACTCAAAAACTGAAGCACTAAATACATCTCTACCAACAGCAGAGAATAGACACATCTCAGAGATATTCCTCTTCAAGTGGCAATGGGGAGCCGTGCAATTCTTGAGGGTGTTGGTCCCCACAGACCAAAATAAACTATTCTCCTTAAATTACCAGACCCTCTTGGAGCGAACATTCTTCATATGCGATAAAAGACCTCTCATGATTTAGGCGGAAAAACACCCTTAAAATGGAAGTGTTACCAAAGTTTTTATAAATTTTCCAGGTGGTTCCTATTATACCACCTACTTTGTTTTTTAGATCACGGAGATCGGTTTTGATGAAATTTGTGTGGGGACACAGGAGACCTCACCTAGTAATCCATACCCTTTTTCACATCAAGACGAATGGAGGCGACGGTCTGCCAAATCTTAGACTATGCCACTTAGTGGCGGTCCTAACACATTTTCTAGACTGACACATCCACTCTGCTCATAAGGAATGAGTGGATTTGGAACTAGCAAATAGCTTAATCCTTCTAAGACTACTCCCGTGGATCTGACCCTGTGACAGGGTTCAGACCCTTTCCCCTAATTACCCCATAAAAGGATGCTTAAGTTATGGGATTCAAAAACAGATCCTATCGAGAGTAGACAGTCCCCTTACACCACTATTTTCCAACGCTTTGTTCCCACCAGGCAATACCCAAGAACACTTCATGGGATGGGAGGCAAGAGAGGATCCAAGAGTTCCCCTCATCCTTAATGGTTCTTCTACACTATCCTTTCAGGAACTGAAAAATAGATTCACTGAACGTTATCTTTCCTGGCTGGAATTCTACCAATTGCGTTCTTTCCTTACCACTCAAGGCGACAGAAAAGCATCTGAATCTTTGCTCATACCCTTTGAGAATCTGTTTACCCAGGAGTTCCCTCCGACACATATAGTAGCCCTGATATATGGCTTGTTGATTTGTGAGACCTTCCTGATAGTCCCCAGCTTCAAACCGGCTTCGTGTTAGAGCTGGGGGACGTAATCTTGCAAAATGACTGTCAGAAGGTGTTTATCTTCACACATAAATTATCCATGGTATGTGCCGCTCAAGAAAAAAGGTGGTACAGATATCCAACTCACTTTCATACCATTTTCCCTTTTTTTCCTGAGGTCTGTTGGCGCTGTGGAACCAATAGGGGCACTATGACACACATTTCTACAAAGTATTCTCTACATATAACCGAAAAAGATAGATAATACTCCCCAGGTTGCCTTTCTCTCCATACTGCCTGGATTAATTAGTGTACAGAAGAAAGGCTTATTTCACTTTTGCCTGGCTGCACCTAGAACGGTCATCCCATGCCGTTGGCGAACCACCATTGTCCTCTCGATGTCAGGATGGCAACAGGAATTGCCCCACGTATGCCATATGGAGGAACTATGCGCAGAACACTCCAGGGAAACGGATACATTTCTCTGGAGTGACAACTATGGATTGACTTCTAATCCTCATTGGAGTTCCGCAACCTATTTTCTCGATACTTACATAAGACTCAGGGTTGACCTGCATCCTTTGCTTGATGACAGAAGTTTCTATCTTCAGCCACCCACCTCATCCTCCCCGCTCCAACACTACTTATATATCTGTTTATTATTTATCTATAAGTTTAAGTGCTTATTGGGAAGGCAATTTCTTAATAGAATTTGACTGAGTGATGGTAGGTAGGAAATATGGATGTAGGAAGAGAGAGAATAGAATGAAATCAATAATAATAACCTAAATGGACTTTGTGCCATTGTATATATTTTATGCAGAGTGAGGGTCAGTCAGACGGAGGACAAAAATAAAATGAATTGATGAATGACAATAAAGGAGATACACTTGGTTGCTAGTAAAGGGGTGCAGGTCAGGCGTGGGACGGATGGAGGGGAGGGAGGAGAATAAAAAAAGAAACGGGTTTGTTACAATATGCATTGAATGCTTAGTGGGGGAAAGTGGGGAAAAGTTTACTTAATTGTAGAGATTCTATAGACCTTTGCTGAGCCTGTTCAGTCTATAGATCCAAGATCTCTCTCAGCATGTTTTTTTCAAATCTGTTTTCAATATCTGGTGGAATTTGTTCTATGGATCTGATGAAAAATGAGTTAAAATAATGCCTGCAGCACACTTGTTATATACTGAAGCTCCTTAGAGGGGTTCTGTCATTTAGAAAAAATTCTATACTTACCAATTCCTTTCCAGGCCGTCTTCTTACCACATTTTCTCCTGGCTCCTCCAGTCCCCTAGATCAATGGTCCCCAACCTTTTTGGCACCAGGGACCGGCTTCAAGCAAGAACATTTTTACAAGGCCCGGCAGGGTTGGGCGGGACATGGCCGGGGCTTTGGTTATATGGGGCGGGGTTATGAAGGGGGTTGGAGTTTAGTGCATACTTATTTAATTATGACATTTAGAATGTCCTGGCAGTACATACATAAGGCAGTATAATATATCCCCCGCCTGGCAGCACACACATAGGGCAGTATATAATCTACCCCCCCCAGCACACACATAGTGCAGCATATGATTTATCTCTGCCCCTCCCCCCCCCCCCCAGCACACACATAGGGCAGCATATGATTTATCTCCCCCCCAGCACACACATAGGGCAGCATATAATTTATCTCCCCCCCCAGTAATAGACAGCCCTCCCCAGTAATAAGCAGCCCCCCGAGTAATAACCAGCCCCCCGCAGTAATTAGCAGCCCCCCCAGTAATTAGCAGCCCCTCACCGTGTAATAAGCAGCCCCCCCAGTAGCAAGCAGGCCCCCCACCAGTAATAAGCAGCCCCCCCAGTAATAGGCAGCCCCCCCCCAGTAATTAGCAGCTCCCCCCAGTAATAAGCAGCCCCCCCCCAGTAATAGGCAGCCCCCCCTCAGTAATAGGCAGCCCCCCCCCAGTAATTAGCAGCTCCCCCAGTAATAAGCAGCCCACCCCTGTAGTAAGCAGCCCCCCCCAGTAGTAAGCATCCCCCCCAGTAGTAAGCAGACCCCCCCAGTAATAAGCAGCACCCCTAGTAATAAGCAGCCCCCCCAGTAATAAGCAGCCCCCCCACAGTAGTAAGCAGCCCCCCCAGTAGTAAGCAGCCCCCCCCCCAGTAGTAAGCAGCCCCCCTAGTAGTAAGCAGCCCCCCAGTTGTAAGCAGCCCCCCCAGTTGTAAGCAGCCCCCCAGTAGTAAGCAGCCCCCCCAGTTGTAAGCAGCCCCCCCAGTAGTAAGCAGCCCCCCTAGTAGTAAGCAGCCCCCCCAGTAATAAGCAGCTCCCCCAGTTGTAAGCAGCCCCACCCTCAGAAATAAACAGCTCCCCTAGTAATAAGCACCCCCCAACCCATATACTTACCTCCTCCCTGCTGTCAGCATCGCTCTCTCTCTGCTTGTCCTGACGTCAGTGTGCAGCCCGGCACACTTCCTCCCCGAGTCCTCTCCTACAGAACTAATGAGCAGGGGACTTGGGGAGGAGGATCCTGGCTGCGCACTGACGTCAGTGTGCGCCGGGATCAGCGCGATTACCAGCGGGGAGCTGTGGCACCCCCGCTGGTATTCGCTTCAGTGGTGAGCGGCGTCCGCACGCCACGGGCCACATAACACAAGGCAGCAGGCCGGATTTGGCCCGCGGGCCTTGTGTTTAGAACAAAAGTTCCCGGCGGTGCCACAGACCAGCTCTAGACACCTAACGGCCCAGCCCCGGTCCGCGGACCGGTGGTTGGGGACCCCTGCCCTAGATCACGTCACCTCCAGCCGTCCGGATCTTCTTTTTCCTGTGATGTAGCATACATTCTTGGTATTCTGCTTCCTGCAGGTCAGTGTATCTAGTCACTAGTGACGTAGCGTTCACTGCCTTGCAGGCAATGCCGAATTCTCGGCAGCCTGTGATTGCGCATGTGTGGTGTCTCGCCACGAGTGTTCATATACTGTATGGACATTCGCAGCGAGACCCCGCACTAGGGCACTAAAGCAGGATGCCGAGGATTTGGCATTCCCTGCTAGGCAGTGAATGCTATGTCACTAGTGATATAGCGTACACTGCCCTGCAGGAAGCGAATGTACACTACATAACAGGAAGAAGAAGATCCGGACTGCTGGAGGTGAGATGATCTGGGGGACTGGAGGAGCCAGGAGAAGATGCGTTAAGACGATGGCCTGGGAGGAATAGGTGCTCTACTACATGGTACATACATTATGATTCCCACACATCACACACATAGCTCTTCTACATCCATCCTGATTACTACACATTACACACACAGCTCTGCTATATTCTACATCCATTTACATCCATCCTGATCACACACTGCACATGACACACACAGCTTTACTACATCCTGATTCACACACATACAGCTCTGCTATTCCACACATCACCAGACTTCTGGATACAGTGATCACCTCTGGTCATGTGATTCCTGACTCCACCCACACAGGGGATCAAATGATGATGACGTCAGCACAGGTCCTGGTAGTAGCTGCTGTTGGTTTATCCAGTATACAGTACTTTCTACCAAACTGCACAATGGCTCCTCCCACAGCAGTGACATCACCTTAGGTCCTTCAGCCCACCGGATCTCTATGGTAGCAGTAGGTCAGTGTCTCCTGTCAGGACTGCTGAATTGTGTTAATAACTGAGATAATAACGGCTTAGTTTTATTCCCATTTTGTTATTTTTGTCCTCCCCTTTTCAAGAGCCCTAACTTTTTTGTTCTTCTGTCGGTCAGGCTCTGTTTTTTTCAACATGTTGACGCCACCAGGGGTGCGGAGTGATGACATGACCAGGGACGGAGCATGAGAAGCACTCACATACTAACTGACAAGTGATCATTTTTTTTTTCTAATGACAAAACCTTTTAAAAGCCAAATGCTAGATGCAGAAATCAATCATACCAGGAATCCACTGGAAATACGTTGCACAATTCCACCAATGTGATAATATTCAGTTATTGTTGATAATAAAATGAAAAACTTTCATTTTGACACTGCAGATGGGCTGTGGATCCCACGGGAAAGCAGGAAACTTAAAAAAGTACTCCACTGCGCATGCATTGCAGCACGCTGGTCGGCGCACCCGCTCACATCCGCACTGGAGAAGATGGAAGAACCGCACAGCCATGCAGAGGATCCGGACAGGTAAGTAATGGCCTCTTGCCGCGGGCAAGGTAGTATTCCGCTGCAGGCTCCTGCCCGGGGAAACCGACCGGCCCGTGGACATGAGGCCATAGTGTCCTCTTAATGGGACTTTTGTCTTTCTTTAATTTTTGAAAGTAATCAAACCCCAAAAAATATACAACCCTAATTTTTAAAAAGTCAGGGGGCTGTGTAAAAATGTAAAGAAATTTAAAGAAAAAAAGAATGCGATGATTTGGAAATCTCATATAATCATATTTTATTCACATAGAACACATCTCAGAAGGTGACAGGGAGACATTTTTCC
The DNA here is from genome assembly GCA_035609135.1 of Eleutherodactylus coqui. Taxonomy (NCBI): domain Eukaryota; kingdom Metazoa; phylum Chordata; class Amphibia; order Anura; family Eleutherodactylidae; genus Eleutherodactylus; species Eleutherodactylus coqui. The sequence continues at coordinate 278,262,377 of CM069406.1, read as the reverse complement.
ATTTCATTTCAAAAATGTAACCCCTCTAGAAACTGATGGCAGCAATACCTCTACATGTGGCTATCCCCTTAGGGCTTTTACCCACTAGTGTTTTTTTTAACGCTGCGATATTGCTGCAGTTTTTTTCAATGGGACTTTCTAATGTTAAAAGCGCATCACACAAAAATCGCAACTTTGTGCGATGCGATTTTAACATTAGAAAGTCCCATTGACATTTGCATTAAAAAACGCAGCGATATTGCAGCGTTAAAAAAAACGCTAGTGGGTCTAGATAGAGTCTTGTCAGTCGGATGCATGTGTCAGACACATTTTCTTAGGGGTCCCCTTACCAGAATACCAACTGGACCCCCCTCCCCACCCCATCACGTACTGCCCCCCCTTAGCCCTGTAACCCTTTGCAATACAATTTTGGATTCAGGGTTTCCTAGGGGGCTTTCTCTTTCTGCCATTATACAATGGCGCCATCTGCTGGCTAGAGCCAGTACTGTGGTATGTGACATGCTGGAGAGGCCCCGACAATAGAGCAGCCAGTAATATACAGTAAGAATACCCTGCTGGACATCTTCTGACATCGGAGCTGTATGGCCTTCAATCAGAATGTTTATACCTAGAGACAGTGGATTAAAAATGGTTAACCCCTACAAATTTTGTTACGGTATACTGCGAGGTGGAAAAAATCAAATCGATAACAAGGTTATTTTATTCAATAAGTGTTCATAGTATACAAAAACTTTTTTTTTAATCAAATAATTTTTATTGAAAATTTTCAAATTTTTCCAAAATACACAAATTCCCACTTCCCCAAGAACCAAACGAAAACAACAGTTTAAATAATTCCCTCCCCGTCCCCCCCAACCCCCTCTCATATTAACAGACCGAATTATCCATTACTGAAAATATTGTTCAAAATTCACCATATCTTACAATATAGCGGTATAATCCAAGGTTCCATGAGTTGCATTTAGGACATTCGATATCATTATGAGCAGTGTACTCCGTGAACATGTGACCTTATAAGATTTAGACAATCATAAAAAACATTCGCCATATATTAAAAATCAGTGAGAATCATGAAGTTACTGGGTTCATACAACGTCTCTATCCATGCATATCTCCTAAAGACAATATAATATATCTGTGGTAGGGTCCTTAGCTACCCAGTAACATCATACTGATCAGATTAAGTGGCGCCAATCCCGGAGGGTCAAACCATTTTTGCCACATCGTTATTAATTTCATCCCCGCGCTACGTTTCATATATGTAACTTTTTCCCACAGTTTGTTGACTCTGTCACGGAAATCTTTTATTGTAGGAGGCAGCTCATCTAGCCAGTGCTGCGCTATCCGTTTTCTTGCTAGATATAGAAGGCGCACCACTGTCAACGTTTCCGGCTCCTCTAGCTGCAGGTGATCTACATACCCGAGGATACACACTAGTGGCGTGTCCTGCAAGCTAACCGACTTGTCCCAATTAATAACCAGGCCAGCGTATAGACCATATTCATTAAAGGAGATGTCTCGAGGCAGGAGTGGATTTTTTTTTATTGCCCAGTCCCCCTAATTAAGCAAACATTACTAATTACCCCTGTAAATTACTTTCCTAGCTGGTTTGTACTTACCGTTCCAGCGTTTCAGCAACTTATTAAAATTTTCCCAAGATGGCCGCCAGCTCTTTTCCCATCGCTTGCTGTAGCCCGACGTGCGCGCTCCCAAGACGCTACCAGCTGTGTCTCCCTGACAACCAGACGCCCCGCAGCCGCCGACCTGACCCCTGGAGTGCACACGGCCGACCAGTCACCCACCGCCAGGCAGCAGGTAACCGGCGCAGCCCCCCCCCCCGCACAGCGGCAGCCCCCCCTTATCACAGTGACAGCCCCCCCCCCATCGCAGCGGCAGCCCCCCCATCGCAGCGACAGCCCCCCCATCACAGCGGCAGCCCCCCCATCACAGCGGCAGCCCCCCCCCCCCCCGGCACAGCGACAGCCCCCCCATCACAGCGGCAGCCCCCCCCCCCCCCCGGCACAGCGACAGCCCCCCCATCGCAGCGACAGCCCCCCCATCGCAGCGACAGCCCCCCCCGGCGCAGCGGCAGCCCCCCCCCCCGGCGCAGCGGCAGCCCCCCCCCCGGCCCATCACTTACCAGGACGGCGGGACAGCTGGGCGGCTTCTCGGGACAGCTGGGCGGCTATGCACCTTCCTCTAACAGAGGAAGGTACAGAATGGCCGCTCCAGCGCGCTCCCGAGCAGTGACAGCTCGTCTGCGCATGCGCAGAAGAGCTGTAGCGGGGAGCACACTGAAGCGGCTCGTGCTGAAAGGAGAAGACCGGACTGCGCAAGCGCGTCTAAAAAAGCAAGCTGCCAGTGAATTTAGACGGAACCATGGAGACGAGGACGCTAGCAACGGAGCAGGTAAGTGAATAACTTCTGTATGGCTCATATTTAATGCACGATGTACATTACAAAGTGCATTAATATGGCCATACAGAAGTGTATAACCCCACTTGGTTTCGCGAGACAACCCCTTTAATTATATTTACAGCTGTTTGTAGGGAGCTCCCTGCATCTTCCAGAAACAATAACATATCGTCGGAATAGAGCCTTAGTTTTTCCTCTTTTCCATTTCTCGCAAAGGGCTTTATGTTCGAGTGTGCCCGTATTATAATTGCAAGTGGTTGAATTGCTAGAGCAAGTAGTAAGGGGGAAAGGGGACATCCCTGAGGGGTACCTCTACTTAATGAACAAGTGTCTGTAGTATTCCCACTTATACCCACACAGGTCTTAGCATCAGTGTATGGAAGGCGCGTCCATCTCAAGAAAGCAAGGCCAAAGCCCATTTGATCATAACTTCTCACAGAAACATCCATTCTACACTGTCAAAGACCTTGGCAGCATCAAGCGAAACCAGAATCCTGTCCCCCATCCCCAATAGGTTCTTCGAATATTAATTACTGTAGATTTTGAGGGTATAAAACCACTTTGATCTGGGTGGACCCAAAACCTATCTTTTGAGTGTATTTAGTTGACAAACATGGCCATTCACATGAAAATATCCTAGGACAGTGGTGGTGAACCTATGACACACGTGCCAGAGGCGGCACGCAGAGCCCTCCCTACTGGCACATGTCACCATCGGCCGCTCACCACATTAGTGAATGCCTGCAGGGGCCGCGGCTCCCCTGTCGGCATTCACTCATTAGCGCTGCTATCTGCGCTAATCCCGGCGCACACTGTGAAGTCAATGTGCAGCTGGGATCCTCCCCCTTCTTCCAACGTCTCCTACTTGGTTCCACGAGAGCAGGGGGAGGAGGCGTCTGGCTGCACACTGACGTCAGTGTGCACCAGTGATCAGACAGAAGAGGAGCAGCGCTTCCACGAGGAGGAGCGGTAAGCATGTGGGTCTCGGGGGTGGGGGTGGGGCATTTTTACCGCTGGGGGTGTGCGCATTATGACTGCTGGGGGGACCGCTGGTGGGGGGCATTATTTTTGCTGGGGGACTGCTGGGAGGGGCATTATTATTGCTGGGGGGATGCTGGGGAAGAGGGGGCCATATTATTGCTGGGGGACCGCTGGGGGGGGGCATTACTGCTGGGGGACCACTGGGGAAGGGGGGGGGACATTATTACTGCTGGGGGGGACATTATTATTGCTGGGGGACCGCTGGGGAAGGGGGGGCATTATTACTGCTAGGGGACCGCTGGGGGGGCATTATTACTGCTGGGGGGTGTCACTATTATTATTGCTGGGGGACCGTTGGGGGGGGTGTCACTATTATTACTGCTTGGTGGCCGCTGGGGGGTGTCACTATTATTACTGCTGGGGGGGCGCTCTGAGGGGTGTCACTAATATTACTGCTGGGGGGGCTGCTTTGGGGGTGTCACTATTATTATTGCTGGGGGACCGCTGGGGGGGGGGTCACTATTATTACGGCTAGGGGGCCGCTGGGGGGTGTTACTATTATTACTGCTGGGGGACCGCTGGGGGGGTGTCACTATTATTACTGCTAGGGGACCACTGGGGGATGTCACTATTATTACTGCAGGGGGACTGCTGGGGGGGTGTCACTATTATTACTGCTGGGGGACCACTGAGGGGTATCACTATTATTACTGCTGGGGGGGGGGCGCTGGGGAGTGTCACTATTATTACTGCTGTTGGGCTGCTAGGGGGGTCACTATTATACTGGGAGCCACTGTCGGGGTCACTATTATCGCTGGGGGGTGTCACTATTACCGCTGTGGGGTGTGGCTCTTATTGCCTGGGTATGTTTACATGTGGTGGAAATGGGCAGGGCTGTTTCAAAATAGACAGGGTGCAGATTTTGATTGCTTTCTGGATGCGGAAATGCTGCAGAATTTGCCACAGTCATTTCCGCTGAGGACATTCTGCAGCATTTCTGCATCCAAAAAGCAGTTAAAATCTGCACCCTGTCTATTTTGAAGCGGCCCTTTCCTTTTTAGAACGACGGGGGTAAAATCATACACGTTGGCGCTTTGCAGTAAATAAGTGAGTTTTGGGTTGCAGTTTGGGCACTCGGTCTCTAAAAGTTTCGCCATCACTGTCCTAGGGTGTTGGGGGGACATGTCAGGAACCCAGGGATGTGATTGCTATACTTTCCGGGGTCTCCTCTGACAATCGGTCCTTCTCTGAAGCCAGTGGCATCTCAATCTATTACAGTAAAGTGAGAAGCCATACTGCTGCATGGGAGAAGATGGTTTGTCAGCAGGGCCCTCGTGAGTAAAATCACATCCTTGGGTCCCTGTCATGTCCCAGGTATTTCTGCAGATCAGGACACGTCTTCTGCTTTTGTCTTTTTCCTTAGTTTCAGTTCATTTGAAAACAAGGGCACCAAATGCAGGAGCTTCCTGACGCTTGGGACTTGTCCAACCATGGGTCACAATGCTGACTGTTACTTAGCATTGTGGCCATGTGCACTACTGGAACCAACTTCATACCCCAATCCGATTAGCTAGAACGAAGAGCTATCAGCAAGCAGAAGCACTCGCTTTAGTGGATTCAACCGCCCATATATTACTTGGCTGCAGCTTCCCCAGCAAATTCAGCTATTTAATGGGAGACAGCCTGCTGGTCTGCTGATAGCTGCTGCGGTGGTCTGAGACGAGCCATCCTCTTCTACTCTATCTCTATGACAGGTTCCCTTTCTATTAGGGCATCCCTATTAAAGCTTAAAACTGAACCAACTATATGGCTACTCGTTAGTGATGAGCGAGCATACTTGCTAAGGGCAAATGCTCGAGTGAGCATTGCCCTTAGCGAGTACCTGCCCGCTCGAGAGAAAAGGTTCGGGTGCCGGCGGCGGGCAGGGAGCTACGGAGGGGAGATCTCTCTCTCCCTCTCTGTCCCCCGCTCCCCCCTGCTGACTTCCGCAACTCACCGCTCCCCCGCGCCGGCACCCGAACCTTGTCTATCGAGCGGGCAGGTACTCGCTAAGGGCAATGCTCGCTCGTGCAATTGCCCTTAGCGAGTATGCTCGCTCATTTCTACTACTCGTAGTGCCAATATGGCGGTCAGGAAGTAAGGTGTCATGTGACTCCCTAGGGTATAGCTAAGAGCAGAAACAAAAGCAAGTAAGATGTTTTTCAGCCCCATCTGACATTGTTCTTTCAGGGCCAGGATTATGATGGCATTACTAATATCAATGTAAAAACCCCTTTGGTGTATTCAGGACATTTCATGTATTTGCATGTAAACCAATGACCTAAACTCCTCTTATGTTAACAGGTCTTGAAGGAACCCCAGGAGGAGGAGGAGGGTCCGAAGGTCCCAATGAATCTCCCCTCAGCTACACATTCAGTAGATGACAACAAGGACACAGATGACCTCATCTCAGAATTCAACATGGGTAGCTTCCGCACAGCTGCCCCTCAGGCCCCCAGAAAGTAATGCACCTACCAATGAGTATACAGCACAATAATTATCAAATATATCAAAAAGTTTATTGGAAAAAGCCAAGTGTGTGCTTATTATATTGATTTATCCGCTGATTTTTTACTTTACTTATTTTCAGTTTCGGATTTGGAAAATGTATCTATTTATTTGACATTTAATTCAGTTTTAAGCTCCTTATACTGAGATCATGTGTTAGATGTGTATTTCATACTTGTCACCGGGGAGCGCATCTGCACTTTCATCTTTTTCTTTTTAATATTCAGGCTTCAATATATTTATTATTGATTTTGTATCCTCTATTACTTTAACTTATCAGGCAGAAGCACGTTTTTCTCTAGTGGCATGCATTCCAGCTTGGAACTCGCCACTATGCGACCACAGCATGTAAAGGGCTGAAACCATTGGACCCCCGCAATGTGATCAGGGGTTCCTGATGGGTCTCTGTGGAAGTCCCCTAAAAGGACAAAAATTTTAAAAAAGTAAAAAATTTAAAAGTAAAAAAATTATAAAAAAATAAAAACACCTGTCTCCCTTTACTTTGTAAAAAATGTAAAATTAAAAACAAAATTACACATGTGGTATCCCTGTGTCATAATGACCCAGAGAAGGAAGTTAGTACATTATTTAACCCCTTAATGACACGGTCCCTTTTTCTTTTTCCATTTTCGTTTTTTTCCTCCCCCCTTTTAAAAAATCATAACTCCTTTATTATCCATCGATGTAGCTGTATGAGGGCTTGTTTTTTGCGGGACGAATTGTATTTTTCAATTGTGCTATTTAATGTACCATATAATGTACTGAAAAACGTTTACAAAATTCTAAGCGGAGTAAAATGAAAAAGAAAAATGACATTCCGCCATCTTTCAGTGCGTTTGGTTTCTACGGCGCACAAACTGCAACAAAAATGACATGATAACTTTATTCTATGGGTCAGTACGATTACTACGATACCAAACTTGTACAGTTTTGTGTTTTTTTGCTGTAGTACTTGTATTTTTTTCAAATACATTTAATTTTTTAATTATTTTCTTCTGCACCTTCTACCACAATAACTTTTTTATTTTTCAGTCGACGTACTTGAGCGAGGGCTCATTTTTTGCGGGACGTCTTGTAGTTTCCATTAGTACCAATTTGGAATATATACAACTTTTTGATCGCTTTTTATTGCTTTTTTTCTGGGAGACAGGGTGACTGAAAAAGTGCATTTGTGGCTTTCTTTTTATTTTTTTTTTCGGACTATGTTCACCGTGCGGGTAGAGATGAGCAAACCTACTCGTTTCGAGTAATTACTCGATCGAGCACTGCGATTTTCGAGTACTTCCGTACTCGGGTGAAAAGATTCGGGGGGCGCCGGGGGGCGGGGGGAGGCGTGGCGGAGCAGAGGGTAGCAGCGGGGAACAGGGGGAAGCCCTCACTCTCTCCCTCTCTCCCCCACTCCCCGCTGCAACCCCCCACTCACCCACGGCGCCCCCCGAATCTTTTCGCCCGAGTACGGAAGTACTCGAAAATCACGGCGCTCGGGCGAAAAAGGGGTGTGGCCGAGTACGCTCGCTCATCTCTACGTGCGGGGTAAATGATGCACTACTTTGATAGATTGGATTTTAATATACGCAGCAATACCAAATATTAGAGATGAGCGAGCACCAAAATGCTCGGGTGCTCGTTACTCGGGACGAAATTATCGCGATGCTCGAGGGTTCGTTTCGAGTAACGAACCCCATTGAAGTCAATGGGCGACCCGAGCATTTTTGTATTTCGCCGATGCTCGCTAAGGTTTTCATGTGTGAAAATCTGGGCAATTCAAGAAAGTGATGGGAACGACACAGCAATGGACAGGGCAGGCGAGGGGCTACATGTTGGGCTGCATCTCAAGTTCACAGGTCCCACTATTAAGCCACAATAGCGGCAAGAGTGGGGCCCCCCCCCCTCCCAAAAACTTTTACTTCTGAAAAGCCCTCATTAGCAATGCATACCTTAGCTAAGCACCACACTACCTCCAACAAAGCACAATCACTGCCTGCATGACACTCCGCTGCCACTTCTCCTGGGTTACATGCTGCCCAACCCCCCCCCCCCCCGCACAACGCAGTGTCCACAGCGCACACCAAAGTGTCCCTGCGCAGCCTTCAGCTGCCCTCATGCCACGCCACACTCATGTCTATTTAGAAGTGCGTCTGCCATGAGGAGGAACCGCAGGCACACACTGCAGAGGGTTGGCACGGCTAGGCAGCGACCCTCTTTAAAAGGGGCGGGGCGATAGCCCACAATGCTGTACAGAAGCAATGAGAAATAGAATCCTGTGCCACCGCCATCAGGAGCTGCACACGTGGGCATAGCAATGGGGAACCTATGTGCCACACACTATTCATTCTGTCAAGGTGTCTGCATGCCCCAGTCAGACCGCGGTCTTTTATAAATAGTCACAGGCAGGTACAACTCCCTATTGTGAAGTCCCTGTGGACCGACAGCATGGGTGGCTCCCTGGAACCCACCGGCGGTACATAAAAATATCCCATTGCAGTGCCCATCACAGCTGAGGTAGAAATGTCATGTTTAATGCAGGTGGGCTTCGGCCCACACTGCATGCCCCAGTCAGACTGGGGTTCTTTACAAGTGGACAGATGTAGTAACAACTCGCTGTGGACCCACAGCATGGGTGGGTGCCAGGAAGCCACCGGCGGTAGATAGAAATATCCCATTGCATTGCCCAACACAGCTGAGGTAGTAATGTTGTGCTTAATGCAGGTGGGCTTCGGCCCACACTGCATGCCCCAGTCAGACTGGGGTTCTTTACAAGTGGACAGATGTAGGTTAAACTCCGTGTGCACCTACAGCATGGGTGGCTCCCTGGAACCCACCGGCGATACACAAAAATATCCCATTGCATTGCCCAACACAGCTGATGTAACGTCAGCTGTAATGCAGGTGGGCTAAAAATTCATTTGATTACACTGTAGGCAAGGGCCCACAAAAATTGCTGTATCAACAGTACTAATGTACATCAAAAAAATTGGCCATGGCCAACCAAGAGGGCAGGTGAAACCCATTAATCGCTTTGGTTAATGTGGCTTAAGTGGTAACTAGGCCTGGAGGCAGCCCAGTTTAACGAAAAATTGGTTCAAGTTAAAGTTTCAACGCTTTTAAGAGCATTGAAACATATAAAAATTGTTTAGAAAAATTATATGAGTGAGCCTTGTGGCCCTAAGAAAAATTGCCCGTTCAGCGTGATTACGTGAGGTTTCAGGAGGAGGAGCAGGAGGAGGAGGAGGAATATTAGACACAGATTGATGAAGCAGAAATGTCCCCGTTTTTGATGGTGAGAGAGAACGTAGCTTCCATCCGCGGGTGCAGCCTACGTATTGCTTACGTATCGCTGCTGTCCGCTGGTGGAGAAGAGAAGTCTGGGGAAATCCAGGCTTTGTTCATCTTGATGAGTGTAAGCCTGTCGGCACTGTCGGTTGACAGGTGGGTACGCTTATCCGTGATGATTCCCCCAGCCACACTAAACACACTCTCTGACAAGACGCTAGCCGCAGGACAAGCAAGCACCTCCAAGGCATACAGCGCGAGTTCAGGCCACGTGTCCAGCTTCGACACCCAGTAGTTGTAGGGGGCAGAGGCGTCACGGAGGACGGTCGTGCGATCGGCTACGTACTCCCTCACCATCCTTTTACAGTGCTCCCGCCGACTCAGCCTTGACTGGGGAGCGGTGACACAGTCTTGCTGGGGAGCCATAATGCTGGCAAAGGCCTTGGATAATGTTCCCCTGCCTGCGCTGTACATGCTGCCTGATCTCTGCGCCTCCCCTGCTACCTGGCCCTCGGAACTGCGCCTTCTGCCACTAGCGCTGTCGGATGGGAAGTTTACCATCAGTTTGTCCACCAGCGCCCTGTGGTATAGCATCATTCTCGAACCCCTTTCCTCTTCGGGAATGAGAGTGCAAAGGCTCTCCTTATACCGTGGATCGAGCAGTGTGTACACCCAGTAATCCGTAGTGGCCAGAATGCGTGCAACGCGAGGGTCACGCGAAAGGCATCCTAACATGAAGTCAGCCATGTGTGCCAAGGTACCTGTACGCAACACATGGCTGTCTTCACTAGGAAGATCACTTTCAGGATCCTCCTCCTCCTCTTCCTCCTCCTCAGGCCATACACGCTGAAAGGATGACAGCCCAGCAGCATCTGTACCCTCAGCAGTGGGCCAAGCTGTCTCTTCCCCCTCCTCCTCATCCTCCTCATGCTCCTCCTCCTTAACGCGCTGAGATATAGACAGGCGGGTGCTCTGACTATCCAGCGACATACTGTCTTCCCCCGGCTCTGTTTCCGAGCGCAAAGCGTCTGCCTTTATGCTTTGCAGGGAAGTTCTCAAGATGCATAGCAGAGGAATGGTGACGCTAATGATTGCAGCATCGCCGCTCACCACCTGGGTAGACTCCTCAAATGTTCCAAGGACCTGGCTGCCAACCAGGGCCACTCTTCTGTAAATAATTGAGGAGGCTGACTCCCACTGCGCCGCGCAAGTTGGAGTTGGTATTCCACTATAGCTCTACGCTGCTCATAGAGTCTGGCCAACATGTGGAGCGTAGAGTTCCACTGTGTGGGCACGTCGCACAGCAGTCGGTGCACTGGCAGATTAAACCTATGTTGCAGTGTCCGCAGGGTGGCAGCGTGCGTGTGGGATTTGCGGAAATGTGCGCAGAGCTGGCGCACCTTTCCGAGCAGGTATGACAAGTGGGGGTAGCTTTTCAGAAAGCGCTGAACCACCAAATTAAAGACATGGGCCAGGCATGGCACGTGCGTGAGGCTGCCGAGCTGCAGAGCCGCCACCAGCTTACGGCCGTTGTCACACACGACCATGCCCGGTTGGAGGCTCAGCGGCGCAAGCCAGCGGTCGGTCTGCTCTGTCAGACAGTGCAGCAGTTCGTGGGCCGTGTGCCTCTTCTCTCCTAAGCTGAGTAGTTTCAGCACGGCCTGCTGACGCTTGCCCACCGCTGTGCTGCCACGCCGCGTGACACCGACTGCTGGCGACGTACTGCTGACACATCTTGATTGCGAGACAGAGGTTGCGTTGGAGGAGGAGGAGGAGGAAGGTGCTTTAGTGGAGGAAGCATACACCGCCGCAGATACCACCACCGAGCTGTGGCCCGCAATTCTGGGGGTGGGTAGGACGTGAGCGGTCTCAGGCTCTGACTCTGTCCCAGCCTCCACTAAATTCACCCAATGTGCCGTCAGGGAGATATAGTGGCACTGCCCGCCTGTGCTTGTCCACGTGTCCGTTGTTAAGTGGACCTTGGCAGTAACCGCGTTGGTGAGGGCGCGTACAATGTTGCGGGAGACGTGGTCGTGCAGGGCTGGGACGGCACATCGGGAAAAGTAGTGGCGACTGGGAAGCGAGTAGCGCGGGGCAGCCGCCGCCATCATGCTTTTGAAAGCCTCCGTTTCCACAAGCCTATACGGCAGCATCTGTAGGCTGATCAATTTTGCAATGTGCACGTTTAACGCTTGAGCGTGCGGGTGCGTGGCGTCGTACTTGCGCTTGCGCTCAAACTGTGGCACTAGCGACGTCTGGACGCTGCGCTGAGAGCCATTGCTGGATGGGGCCGAGGACAGCGGAGGTGATGGTGTGGGTGCAGGCCAGGAGACGGTAGTGCCTGTGTCCTCAGAGGGGGGTTGGATCTCAGTGGCAGGTTGGGGCACAGGGGGAGAGGCAGTGGTGCAAACCGGAGGCGGTGAACGGGCATCGTCCCACCTTGTGGGGTGCTTGGCCATCATATACCTGCGCATGCTATTGGTGGTGCCTCCCCAGCTGATCTTGGCGCGACAAAGGTTGCACACCACTGTTCGTCGGTCGTCAGGCGTTTCTGTGAAAAACTGCCACACCGTAGAGCACCTTGACCTGTGCAGGGTGGCATGGCGCGAGGGGGGGCTTTGGGAAACAGTTGGTGGATTATTCGGTCTGGCCCTGCCTCTACCCCTGGCCACCGCACTGGCTCGGCCTGTGCCCACACCCTCACTTGGCCCTCCGCGTCCTCGGCCGCGTCCACATCCTCTAGGCCTACCCCTACCCCTCAGCATGCTGTATTACCAGTGATTTGATTTCCCAGGCAGGAAAGAAATTGGCGCAAGGCTGCACTCAACCGTAGCTGGTTGCGTCTGATTTTTGTACGTTCTCCACGCAGCACACACGTACATGGAGACCTTAGGACTGACACAGGCAGGCCAAATATAATTAATTGAATTCGCTTTTTTGCAAAGGGAGGGCCCCACTGCGGATATTCAATGAACAATACGTTTAATAACTGTGGTGTGGCCCTGAAAACGTGTCACACAACTTTAGTGTAGCAGAGTTATTAACTCTGGCAGAGCAGGTATTTGCCAGTCAGGAAAGACAATGGCGCAAGCCTGCAGTAAACCGTAGCTGGTTGCGTTTGATTTTTGTACGTTCTCCACGCAGCACACACGTACACGGAGACCTTAGGACTGACACAGGCAGGCCAAATATAATTAATTCGCTTTTTTGCAAAGGGAAGGCCCCACTGCGTATATTCAATGAACAATACGTTTAATAACTGTGGTGTGGCCCTGAAAAAGTGTCACACAACTTTAGTGTAGCAGAGTTATTAACTCTGGCAGAGCAGGTATTTGCCAGTCAGGAAAGACAATGGCGCAAGCCTGCAGTAAACCGTAGCTGGTTGCGTCTGATTTTTGTACGTTCTCCACGCAGCACACACGTACACGGAGACCTTAGGACTGACACAGGCAGGCCAAATATAATTAATTCGCTTTTTTGCAAAGGGAGGGCCCCACTGCGGATATTCAATGAACAATAACTGTGTTGTGGCCCTGCCTACACAATTCTGTCCCTGTAGTATCAATGGAGGGTGCAATGCTCTGCACAGACGATTTTTTGAAAAAAAAAAAAAAATGCAACACTGCTAACAGCAGCCAGCACAGTACTGCACACGCTTAAATTTGGCCCTAGAAAGGACCGTTGAGGTTCTTGAAGGCTACACTCACTCCTAACACTCTCCCTGCCTAAGCACCACTTCTGTCCCTAATACCGGGTGCAATGCTCTGCACTGCCGATTTTGAGAAAAAAAAAAATTTTCCACTACTAACAGCAGCCTGCACACACGTAGATGTGGCCCTAAGAAGGACCGTTGGGGTTCTTGAAGGCTACACTCACTCCTAACACTCTCCCTGCCTAAGCACCACTTCTGTCCCTAATACCGGGTGCAATGCTCTGCACTGCCGATTTTGAGAAAAAAAAATAAAAAATTTCCACTGCTAACAGCAGCCTGCACACACGTAGACGTGGCCCTAAGAAGGACCGTTGGGGTTCTTGAAGCCTACACTCACTACAAACACTCTCCCTACAGCAACTCCAATAGAACAGCACTTTCCCTCACTAACTCACACGGCATCTGAGGCGAGCCGCGGGAGGGGCCGACTTTTATACTCGGGTGACATCAGATCTCCCCAGCCACTCACAGCAGGGGGGTGGTATAGGGCTTGAACGTCACAGGGGGAAGTTGTAATGCCTTCCCTGTCTTTCAATTGGCCAGAAAAGCACGCTAACGTCTCAGAGAGGAAACTGAAAGTAACCGGAACACCACGTGGTACTCGTTACGAGTAACGAGCATCCCGAACACCGTAATATTCGCACGAATATCAAGCTCGGACGAGTACGTTCGCTCATCTCTACCAAATATGTATTTTTCTTTTATGAGTTAGATTTTTTATATTATATGGCAAAAGGAGGGTGATTTAAACTTTTATTACTTTTTTTTTTTTTTTTTTTTTAAACTGTGAAAAAGTCGCGAAAAAGAAAAAAACTATTACAATTTGGTATTGGCAGGATCGTACCCGCCTGTAGAATTACTTTAATATATTATTTATACTGGTCAGAGAATGCAGTGAAAAATAAAAATACAAAACATGCCAGAATTACAGATTTTGTTAATCTTGCCACTAGAAAAAAAGGGAATAAAAAGCAATCAAAATTTTACATGTTTCTGAAATTAGATAAATGAAGACTGGAGTTCATCCCGCAAAAAACAAGCCCTTGTAGAGCTCTGGCAATGTTAAAAAATGTTTTAAATGTACAAAAATAGCAAAACATAAAAAAACTGTATACACTTGGTATCACTGGAATCGTGTGACTCAGAGAATAATGTTATCACATTATTTATTCTGCATGTTGAACGCCATAAAAATGAAATCCAAAAAACAAATGGCAGAATTTCTTTTTTTTCCCCTAATCTCCCTACAATTTTTTTTACAAAAGTTATGCAATACATTATATATACCCAAAAATGATGCCATCAAAAAATACAACTTGTCCCGCAAAAAACAAGCCCTCACATGGCTGTGTCAATGGAAAAATGAAAAGTTATGGCTCTTGGAACGCGACTGGAAAATTAGTTGAAACTAAATGATTGGCCAATTTAATAAACCTGCCCTGGTGGGTCTGACAGGGGGGTAAGAAACCCACCACTGAAGGAGGTAATGGAACTAGTAAAAAAATCCTCCATACGGTCATATTGGTCCACTAGTGCTGTTCATGCAACCCCTGTATTTGCGTTAGAAATTCCCCGACAGCGATTTGAAAATATAATGTGTTTTTTCCATTTTGTCGATAATACCTAAATCCCCCCTAGAAATGACCCTGCGTACGACAGGTCATGTAAATTGAGGCCCCTAATATCCCTATTAATAGATTATTTTTAAAATATATACACCCCTGATAAAAAACGTTTCTGTGGACGAGTCGCTAATGAGCTTCAAGAACCGCGTCTCATTCTGCCACTTCATACCCTCTAAACACGCCAGGTATGGCTTTAAATTATACAAAGTGTGCAAGAGTACAACGGGCTATACCTGTGATTTTTTTTTATTTATGAGGGCAGGGATTGCCACCTAAATCCCCCTAACTGCCCAGATAACATCGGCACAAATGGAAAAATAGTTTGGGAGCTCATGGGCCCATTTTTACATAAGGGGTACCATGTGTATACCAATAATTATTATTCCAGCCTCCCACTTTATAAAGCCCTACATGACGCAAATACAGGGGCCTGCCAGCCATATCTGGTGAAGAGTAAGACCAGGTCCCGGTATAAAAAGGTACTAGCGATCTTTCTAATTCAGATCGCTACCTATTATGCTTACATCATTTATAAAATGTCCCGGGAACGCTGAGTTTCCTGCAGATCCAGGAGCAGCTTGCTGGGCACTTTCTGTTACAGTCTGAGGAGGTGCGAAGGCTCACAGAGCGCCACTTTCTAAACCCCATCCCTAATCTAATTCATAGGGAATGGCAAAAAAAAAAGGGGGGGGGGGGGCTTTTTAGTAAGTCTTTTTTTCTGCACAACCAAGCAATTGGGCCTGGAATTTATTCAGTTGTGCCCTGAATCCAATCTGTGTTCCCTCCATTATAGGCCTAGCCATGTGTCCAGTAAGCAGATTGGGGCTATAATTGGGGTATTGCTGAGCACAGAAGAACTAGTGCTATAAAATTTAGGGTGCGTCTCCCCAGTTTTTCCTGCTTGAAACAAGGAAAACTGTCAGGAAAGTGACAAATTTGTGAAAAAAGTGATTCTTTTTATTTTTCTTTTGCTTTATAATAATTTTTGCAAACAAATGTGGGGTCAGAATGCTCAGTACACACTTAGATAAATGGGCTAAGGGGTCTAGATTTCAAAATGGGGTCACTTGTGGGGGGCATTCTATTGTTTTGGCAGTTTAATGGCTCTACAAGCGTGCAATGGGGCCTGGAATGTATTCAGTTGTGCCCTGAAATCTAACGGGTGTTCCCTGTATTGTAGGCCTAGCCATGTGTCCTATAAGAAGATTGGGGCTATAATGGGTATGTTTCTGAATACAGTACAAACAGGGGGATCCATTTTGGGGTGAAATGTATTCATTCATATGTGTGCTGTACAAAAAGAAAGGACACAATTCGTAAAAAAAATTCATTCAGAAACCGTGGGTTCAAAATACACAGTACACCCCTAGATGAATTCGTTATGGGGTCTATTTTTCAAAATGGGGTCATTTGTAGGGGTTTTCCATCATTTTGGCAGCTCAAGGGCTCTACCAGTGTGTTATGTGGCCTAAAAGGCCTTCAAGCAATATTCCTGTTCTGAAAGCTACCAGCTGCTTTTATTTTGGGCCTCTGTTGTGCATCTTAATATAAGATTAGGGCCACAATGGGTATGTTTCTGAAAACAGGACAAACAGGGGTATCCATTTTGCGGTGCAAGTCTTCATTCATATGTGTTCTGTACAAAAGAAAACTGTTTTAAGAATAACAGAACTGCCCCCCAAAAAAGAGCGCTCGCCATCGACTCTCTGAGGACTTCAGAGGTGAGACGCGGCCAGGCCAATCAGTAGGCGATGCTTCACTTGTGACGCGTCGACCACTGACCCGGGGCGGCAGTACTTGCTGTCCAGCAGTGGTCGGAGCAGTGACGGAAGCTGGCACTTTGGCAGCTTCTGTACTACGATAGAAAGGCTGCCGGAGGGACATCAGGAGAACAGCAGGTTGGTAGTGAACAGCCCGGTAAGGCACAGGTGAGTATAATTTGTTTTGCTGACAGAACCCCTTTACAAAAACTGTGGAGTCAAAATACGCACCCCTAGATGAAATTGATAAGGGGTCTAGTTTTTAAAATGGGGTCATTTGTGGGCTCTACAAGTGGGCAATGGGGCCTAAATCATCTTCAAGCAAAATGTCTGTTTTTAAAGCTACTGACTGCTCCTTTCATTTTGGGCCCCGTTGTGCATACAGACAGAAGATTAGAAGCAGAATGGGTATGTTTCTGAAAACAGAACAAACAGGGGAATCCATTTTGGGGTGCAAATCTTTTCATGTGCACTATAGAAAAAAAATCCCGTCTTTAAAATGACATATGTGCAAAAATATGACATTTTATTATTTCTCCTACAAACTTCATTAACTCTTTAAAAAAAACTGTGGGGTCAAAATACTCATAACCCCCCTCAGTGAATACATTTAGGGGTGTAGTTTTTAAAATGGGGTGATTTGTTGGGGTATCTATTATTCTGACACCTATTAGCCTTTGCAATTTTGGCTTGGTGCAGGAAAACAAAGTGTTCCTCCAAATGTTGACAATTAATGTTTAATTTGTACGTCTCCTAAATGGTTAAAAAAGAGAGTTTTTCAAATGTGCGTCCAGAATAAAGTAAACAAATGGAAATATATATATTATCAAAACTTTGTACAGTATGTTTGCACATATTTGAGATATTACAGTTGAAAATGTGAAAAATAACAATTTTGCAAAATTTCCCCAATTTTGACGCTTTTAAGTGTACACAAATTCTATTGGTCTATTTTTACCACGTAAATGAAGTACAACATGTGGAGAAAAAACAATGTCAAAATCACTTGGATATGCAAAACCTTTATGGAGTTATAATATGTTAAAGTGACACATGTCAGATATCCAAAATTTGGCTTTGTCACTAAAGCGCAAACAGGCTTCGTCACTAAGGGGTTAAAATGTAAGAAGATGTGTAGCTTTAAGCTCTGGCCTGGAGACACAGATAGCCAAAAGCTGTGGGAACTTCTAACCTGTCAAAAAACTCGTGTGAGAATGGAACTCGTAACTGGACTTGTTTTGGTTATGTGGTTAGGCTGGGAGGAGGTAGCCCACCAGTCAGTAGTGAGAGCCATTTAACCCTTTGCAATCCAATTTTGGATTCAGGGTTTCCTAGGGGGCTCTCTCTTTCTGCCATTATACAATGGCACCATCTGCTGGCTAAAGCCAGTACTGTGGAATGGGACATGCTGGAGAGGCCCCCAACAACAGAGCAGCCAGTAATATACAGTAAGAATACCCTGCCGGCCATCTTCCGACATTGAAACTGTACAGCCTTCAATCAGAATGTCTTAAGATGTCAGGCAGTGGATTGGAAAGGGTTAACCCCTTTGTGATGGCCCCATTGCCTTTTTACGTCCTAGCTAAGTGGGCTTTAATCCTAGAGGACGTAAAAACATGCATCCTCTTTGGATTAATGCCCTCTTAGCTGAGGACGTGACAGCATAGAGCTGTCATCCTGGGCTGCGGGCAGTCCCCCCCGGCCATTGGATAGCGCCGATCGCAATAAAGTGAAAAAAAAGTTACAAAAAGTTAAAGATTCAGCTGCCCTGATAGATCGGATCCATCAGGGCAGCTGAAATTACTTACCCGCCTTCTCCGAGGTGTCCCGCGGTAAAGGGGTTCTCCGGGACCCGTTGACGCTCTTCTGCACATGTGCGCCAGATTAATGATGTCACGTGCATGCACAGAAGGGCGAGAGCCCCAGAGAATTTGAGAGGGGCCGGGAACCAGCAGATGTCCCCAGGGACCGCAGTGAGCGATCCCTGAGCCCGTGATAGCGGCGATTATGAAAAAGTTGAAAAAAAGTTAGTTTCACCTCCCCTCATGGATCAGATGGGGAGGTGAAAATACTCACCCCGGGTCCTCGGTGATATCCTGGTCTTCCGGGACCTGAAGTCCCCTTCTGCGCATGCGCACCAACATGAATCATCGGGTGCGTGCACAGTGGGACTCAGGACCCGAGAAATTTAAAATACCCAGGAGCAGAGAGAGCAGAGAGAGGTCCACGGGGACATGATCACTGTTCTCTAATGGATAACAGTGATCATTTAAAGTAAAAACAAGGTGTAAAAAAATCCCTAATTTACAAGAAGCCCCGGGAACGCTCGCCTTCCTGCAGTCCCAGGAGCAGCTTGTTGAGCGCCTTCTGTGTGAGACCAGCGTACCTTAGCAAGCTTACGAAGCCTCACAGAGCGCCACTTTTTACACCCCATCCCTGCCGCTGAGGTCAAGAAATACCTATCCCAACCAGGCCCCTGTAATTACTGCTGTCTTCGAAAAAACCTACACAGTTTACATTATTACTTTTATCTAAGATTAGGGGAATGCCTAAAAGGGTGCAGAGTATGTGGGGGAGGTGGGGGGTTATTTTTAGGGAGTCCATTTTTTTTCCCGCACAAGTAAGCAATGGGGCCTGGAATTTATTCAGTTGTGCCTTGAAATCCAACAGGTGTTCCCTCCATTATAGGCCTTGCCAAGGGTCCTGTAACTAGATTAGGGCCACAACGGGAATGTTTCTAAACACGGGACAAACAGGGGTATCCATTTTGGGGTGAACGTCTTCATTCCTATGTACACTGTACAAAAAAAACTTTTTAAATTGACACAATTGCCAAAAAAATGAAAATCATGATTTTTTTCCTTCTGCTTTGCTTAGATTTATTCAAATACTGTGGGGTCAAAATATGCAGTACACCCCTAGATGAATTTGTTAAGGGGTCTAGTTTTTAAAGTGGGGTCATTCTTTATCGTTTTGGCTGCTCAATGGCTCTAAAGGTGGGCAATGGGGCCTGGAATTAATTCCGTTGCACCCTGAAATCCAACAGGTGTTCCTTCCATTCTAGGCCTAGCCATGTGTCCTGTAAGCAGATTAGGGCCAAAATGGGTATGTTTATAATTACGGCACAAACAGGGGTATCCATTTTGGGGTGAAAGTCATCATTCATATGTGTGCTGTGCAAAAAAAAACTTTTTAAATTGACACAATTGCCAAAAAAATGAAAATCGTAATTTTTTCCTACGGCTTTGCTTAGATTTATTCAAAAATTTTAGGGTAAAAAAATCAAATACGTGGGGTCAAAATATGCAGTACACCCCTAGATAAATTCGTAAAGGGGTCTAGTTTTTAAAATGGGGTCATTTGCTGGGGTTCTCTATGGTGTGGTCCGCTCAAGGGCTCTACAAGTGGGCAATGGGGCCAAAAACACCTTTCATTTTGGGCCCCATTGTGCATCCACACATAAGATTAGGGCCACAATGGGTATGTCTCTGAACACGGGAGAAACAGAGGTATCCATTTTGGGGTGCAAGTCTTCATTCATGAATGTGCTGTACAAAAAACGCTGTTTTTAAATTGACACAATTGCCAAGAAACTCATAATTTTTCCTTCTGCTTTGCTTAAATTCATTCAAAAACTGTGGGGTCAAAATACGCAGTAACCCCTAAATAAATTCATTGAGGGGTCTAGTTTTCAAAATGAGGTCATTTGTGGGGGTTCTCTATTGTTTTGGCCACTCAGGAGCTCTACAAGCTGTGCTATGGGGCATAAAAGGACTTCAAGCAAAATTTCTGTTCTGAAAGCCACCGACTGCTCCTTTCATTTTGGGCCCCATTGTGCATCCAGACATAAGATTAGGTCCATAATGGGTATATTTCTGAAAACAGGACAAACAGGGGTATCCATTTTGGGGTGCAAGTCTTCATTCATATGTGTGCTGTTCAAAAAAAACTGTTTTTAAATTGTCAGAATTGCCAAAAAAACGAAAATCACAATTTTTTTTTACTTCTGCTTTGCTTGAATTCATTCAAAAACTGTGGGGTCTAAATGTGCAGTACACCTCTAGATAAATTCGTTAAGGGGTCTAGTTTTCAAAATGGGATCATTTGTGGGGGTTCTCTATGGTTTTGGCCACTCAAGAGCTCTACAAGTGTGCTATGGGGCCTAAAAGGACTTCAAGCAAAATTTCTGTTCTGAAAGACACTGACTACTCCTTTCATTTTGGGCCCCGTTGTGCATCCAGACATAAGATTAGGGCCACAATTGGTATGTTTCTAAACACGGGAGAAACAGGGGAATCCATTTTGGGGTGTCAATCCTCATTTTCATGTGCACTATAGGAAAAAATGTCTTTAAAATGACATATTTGCAAAATTATGAAATTTTATTTTTTCTCCTCTAGATTGACTTAATTCCTGAAAAAAGACTGTGGGGTCAAAATAGTCATGAACCCCCTCAGTGGATACATTAAGGGGTGTCGTTTTTAAAATGGGTTCATTTGTGACACCTATGAGCCTTTGCAATCTGTTAAATTTGTATGTCTCCTAAATGGTTAAAAAAAAAACGAAAGTTTTTCAAACATGCATTCAGAATAAAGTAAACAGATGGAAATATATATCTTAGCAAATATTTGTACAGTATGTTTGCACATATTTGAGATATTACAGTTGAAAATGTGAAAAAACTATGATTTTTTCAAAATTTTCCCAATATTGGCACTTTTAATAAATATACATGAATTCTATTGGTCTATTGTTACCACCTAAATGAAGTACAACATGTGGCAAAAAAACAATGTCAGAATCACCTGGATATGCAAAACCTTCACGGAGTTATGATATGTTAAAGGGGTTGTCTCGCGGCAGCAAGTGGGGGTATACACTTCTGTATGGCCATATTAATGCACTTTGTAATATACATCGTGCATTAAATATGAGCCATACAGAAGTTATGCACTTACCTGCTCCGTTGCTAGCGTCCTCGTCTCCATGGCTCCGTCTAAATTCGCTGGCAGCTTGCTTTTTTAGACGCACTTGCGCAGTCCGGTCTTCTGCTCTGAGCACGAGCCGCTTCAGCGTGCTCGCCGCTACAGCTCGTCTGCGCATGCGCAGACGAGCTGTAACTTCTCGGGAGAGCGCTGGAGTGGCCATTCTGCTACCATTCTCTCTTAGAGAGGGGTGCAGAAACTTCAGCAGCCCAGCCCAGCCCAGCAGCCCTGCCGTGAAGCCGCCCAGCAGCCCTGCCGTGAAGCCGCCCAGCCGCCCATGTAAGTGAGGGGTCGGGGGTGATGTGTGCGCAGGGGGGGACTGTACCGCTGTGGCCCCGGAGCCTACCGCTGTGGCCCCGGAGCCTACCGCTGGGCCCCGGAGCCTACCGCTGTGGCCCCGGAGCCTACCGCTGGGCCCCGGGGCCTACCGCTGTGGCCCCGGAGCCTACCGCTGGGCCCCGGGGCCTACCGCTGGGCCCCGGAGCCTACCGCTGTGGCCCCGGAGCCTACGGCTGGGCCCCGGAGCCTACCGCTGGGGCCAGGGGCCTACCGCTGGGGCCAGGGGCCTACCGCTGGGGAGCCGGGGCCTAGCGCGGGGGAGCCGGGGCCTAGTGTGGGGGAGCCGGGGCCTAGCGCCGGTTACCTGCTGCCTGGCGGTGGGTGACTGTGGCCCAAGAGCGTGTGCCGTGGTCGGCCGCGTTCAATCCCGAGGCCCAGTCGGTGGCTGTGGGGTCCGGTCGGCGGCTGCGGGGCATCTGGTTGTCAGGGAGACACAGCTGGTAGCGTCTCGGGAGCGCGCACGTCGGGCTACAGCAAGCGACGGGAAAAGAGCCGGCGGCCATCTTGGGGAAACTTTTTATAAGTTGCTGAAACGCTGGAACTGTAAGTAGAAACCGGCTAGAAAAGTCATTTACACGGGTGCTTAGTAATGTTTGCATAATAAGGGGGACTGGGAAAAAAAAATTTCACTGCTTCCTCGAGACAACCCCTTTAAGTGACACATGTCAGATTTCCAAAATTTGGCTCCGTCACTAAGGCGCAAACAGGCTTCGTCACTAAGGGGTTAAGTAAAGTTAAAGCCGGAGAGGCTAGGTTTTATTTTGTGTTATTTTCTGAAGTGGCTGATGTCTGTACTGCTGCAACCTACATTGAAAAGAATAAACGTCATTATGAGTTGGAAGATCCAACTTGGATTGAAGGAGGGCCCTGTAGTATCTAGCGATTCCCAGCTAATTCCCATCACAACTAACACAAAAATACACAAAGTCAGGCAGATTGCTATACGGAGGAGCATTGAACAAGTGCAAGATACTGATGAACAAGCACTCACACACCTATATGCTTAGTATGAGGATGAAGATTTATTATTTCGGTCGTTGCCAACTTTCTCTCACTTTGTGGATCAGCATATGCCATGCTTCCCTGTCTTTGGCCGCTTAGTTCTCTACTAGTACAGAATTCATTCAGGCTGATGTAAACACCAAGTGGTGTCTCCTGAGCTGCATATGTGATAACTTTGGAGGGGCACACCAGCCAGAATAGATTAGTCAGGGTTCCTTGTCTGGACCTTTAATGGGACGGCACTGCAGCACTCAGAACGGCCACTACAAAAAGTATGAGCAGCATGCCTCCTTCAAATATCTGATTTGTGGCAGTCCCAAGAGTCAAACCAATCGATCAGATACTGATATTGATGGTTTATCCATCAAATATAAGCCATCAGTTTTATAACCTGGATAAGCTCTTTGAACCAACAGGGAAAACCAAGAAAATATTTTGGAACAGGTTTTACACCTCTAGAACACTTACTAATTTACAAGGAACGTAGCCTTAAGTATACAAGACAAGACCATAAGATCATAAACCATTTCACCATTAACAGGTTCATGAGTCTTCATCACAAAATGATAATCATCAGTTACTTTATGCAGTCCACAGAAAATAGGTATGGGGTGGAGAAGGTCGTGTCCAGGATATACTATATGACCTCAATTACGTAGCTATTTTGGGAGTGGTGCTGACTGGACTAATTACTGCTATACATAAGGAGTTTGCAGAACTGTGAGCGGTCTGCAAATCATGTCCTATGAGGAATGGTTAAAGGATCTGGGAATGTTTAGCTTGCAAAAAAGAAGGTTGAGAGGAGACTTAATAGTTGCCTACAAATATCTGAAGGGCTGTCACAGTGCCGAGGGATCAGCCTTATTCTCATTTGTACAAGGAAAGACTAGAAGCAGTAGGATGAAACTGAAAGGGAGGTGACACAGATGAGATATCAGACAGTGAGGGTGATAAATGAGTGGAACAGGTTACCACAGGAGGTAGTGAGTTCTGCTTCAATAGAAGTCTTCAAACAAAGGCTGGACAAATATCTGTCTGGGATGATTCAGTGAATCCTGCATTGACCAGAAGGGTTGGACCCGGTGACCTTGGAGGTCCCTTCCAACTCTACCATTCTTTGATAGATACCGTAACAGTTGTTGATCAATTATCCCCATGGCGAGGGCTTGCTCCAATAACAATCTCAGACCAGTCTGAAGGCGCGCTGTAGGGTCACTCCTCAGAGGCTCATATACACTGCTGTCTCCCAATTGACCTAGGATCTCACGTCTATATTCAAGAGCATCCATGACGACAATAGCACCTCCTTTATGGGCTGCTCCTATCGTAATGGAGGAGTCAGTATGTAATTTCCTTAATACAAGACTTTCACTTTTACTGATGCTTGTTCTATGCCTCAACCTGTATCTCTGGGCCCTTAACGGCTACATATCTTTATTAACAAACTGCATGAACGTTTCAATACAGTGTTCAGCTGATGGTGGTTGGAACTTATTTTTGTTGCGCAGTCTAACTCCCCTCAAAGTAAATCCCTCATGGGGGCTGGTCTGCGCACCAAAAATCTACTCCAAATGAGGTTGTTCAGAAGCAGCAAAATAAGATTTAAGCCACAGCTTTCTAAATAGACTCCTACAGTCAAGGTCCAACTGGAACCAATCATTTCTTGGAATGGGACAAAAGGACAATTCTCTGGACAACGGGTCAGTCGGTGCAACAGATAGTTGTTTAGAGGAGATATTTACCACTAGAAGATCCTCATTTTATGTGGATGGCGTCTGGCGTTCACCCTCGTGATCACACTCATTTGGCCTCTTTTTGGATCGATGATGCTTCTTGCCTGCCCGTCTCGATTGTCGCCGTTGCATGTTTTTTCCTTGGAGGTAACCGGGAAGGGGGGGGGGGCGCTGATCCAAAAAAGTTTGAAGCGCCAGTAGTGGCTAGCTCATCAGTAGTATCCGAATCTGCCGATGTGAATCTGAATCTAGTGGTAGCTTTCCTCTGTTGTTGCCTAGGTCGTCATTTACATGCCCCCTCAAACTGCACTTAGCCAGGTAATATTCCCTCAGTGTTGCTAGATGTAATTTCAATGATATTACATGTTTCTTAGCTCCATCCAATTTCCTTTGAAGAATATTCACATTGGGGGAACTTAAAAAGGATCCATCAATCTCAGTGTCAGCCAATATGCATATAGCAATGTCTGAACCTTTGCATATTCTGAGATTGATGCTGCACGCATATTGGCTGACACTGAGATTGATGGATCCTTTTTAAGTTCCCCCAATGTGAATATTCTTCAAAGGAAATTGGATGGAGCTAAGAAACGTTTAATATCATTGAAATTACATCTAGCAACGGTGAGGGAATATTACCTGGCTAAGCGCATCCCAAGGGGTTTGAGGTCCATATACAACCCACATTGATGATGGATAATGCTGTGTTTTGCGCTAAATTTGTCAACATCTCAAATAAATATGCATTCGATACTATGCTGCTTAATATGGAGTTTCTTCAGATTGAAATTCAGGCCCCCTGTCCACAGCAGTTTATTCGCCGGCCAGCATTGCTATGGAAAGCGCCAGGCACCTGTCCACGAGTGGAGAGTCATTGCGATTCTCCGCTCGCGGTGGGCAATTCGCAGCATGCTGCGAATTGCCCCGATTCTCCGCAGTCAGCCTATCTATTAGATAGGGCTGACCGGCGGAGATTCGCCGGCGGCTCCTGCTCCCGGCGGAGCTTCACCGCGGGATACCGCATCGCCCATGGACAGCTGGCCTAAGAAACAACAGGGTGTGATTAATGATTGTGAGACGCAGATAAAAGTGCTTATACCTGAAACTGAGTGAAAGTTGACATGCCAAAAAATCAAGGATACATGCGGCCGCATGTCACAAAAAGATATAAATGGCACAGGGACATGGACAACTACAAGTCAGGCCATATCTACAACTGGCAAAATTCCAAAAAACTACACAGTAACACACAGTTTGAGGGGTGACGTAAACGACGTCCTAGGAGACAACAGAGGAAAGCTACCACTAGATTCGGATTTACATTGGCAGATTTGGATACTACTCATGAGCTAGCCACTGCTGGCGCTTCAGGCGGTCAATCTTTTTTGGATCAGCACCCGCTAGTTACCTTCAAGAAGAAACATGCAACGGCGACAATCGAGACGGGGAGGCAGGAAGCATCACCAATCCAAAAAGAGGCCAAATGAGTGTGATCACGAGGGTGAACGCCATATGCCATCCACAGAAAATTAGGATCTTCTAGTGGTAAATATCTCCTCTAAACAACTAACTGTTGCACAGACTGAGCTGTTGCCCAGAGGATTGTCCTTTTGTCCAATTCCAAAAAATGATTGGTTCCAATTGGACCTTGACTGTAGGAGTCTATTTAGAAAGCTGCGGCTTAAAGCTTATTTTGCTGCTTCCGAACAACCTCAATTGGAGTTGGTTTTTGGCGCGCAGTCCAGTCCCCGTGAGGGATTTACCTTGAGGGGAGTTGGACTGCACCACAAAAGTATGTCCCAACCACCAGCTGCTGAACACTGAGTTGAAACGTTTCTACGGTTTGTTGATAAAGATATGCAGTCATTAAGGGCCCAGAGATACAGGTTGAGGCATAGAACAAATATCAGTAAAAGTGAAAGTCTTGCATTAAGGAAATTACATACTGACTCCTTCATTATGATACGAGCAGCCCATAAAGGAGGTGCTATTGTCGTCATGGTTGCCCTTGAATATAGACGTGGATCCTAGGTCAATTGGGAGACAGCAGTGTATATGAGCCTCTGAGGAGTGACCCTACAGCACGCCTTCAGACTGGTCTGAGATTGTTATTGGAGGAGACCCTCACCATGGGGATAATTGATCAACAATTGTTATGGTATCTACTAGTGGATTGTCCTTTGACACCTATTTTATATACCTTGCCAAAGATACACAAAGGCTACAGCACCCACTGGGACCTCCTATAATTTCAGGGGGAAATTCCTTGCTTTGAAATGTATCATGTTTTCTTGACATAGTATAAGGACAGTTCGCGATGGGAGCCAGGTCGTATATCAGAGACACGACTAACTTCCTAACGAGGATTAAAATCCTGATGACGCAATTTTAGTGACCTTCGATATAGTCTCATTATACACCAACATTAAACACCCTATGGGTCTTGAGGCCGTATGCGATAGTTTGGTTGGTTCACAGAACTCACAGGATGACATACAGTTTATACTTGGGTTATTTACCTACATACTGGAGAACAACTATTTTTTGTATGAAAACACCTAATACCTGCAGCAGCAAGGGACAGCGATGGGGTCCAATGTGGCCCCCTACTTACGCTCATGTATACATGAGCTGCATTGAGGAGCATTATATCTTCACCTCCCAATTTTGGACGCAAGTCCAAATGTGGACAAGATATATAGACGATGTGTTTGCTATTTAGACAGGTTCTTTAGATATTCTCATTGAATTTCATGAATACATCAATAACATCCTGCCTGAACTAAAATTCACGATTACGTATTCTACAGAGTCTATACAGTTTTTGGACATGCGAGTCTCAAAAACTGGGGGTCAGCTAACTACTGACCTCTACACAAAGGTGACGGATAGGAACAGCTTGTTACGATATGATAATTATCAGCCTCCTAAAATGCTCCATTTATTACCTTGGAGCCAACTTCTTCGGGTGCGCCGTATTGTGGATGACGAATTTATTAATGAATGCCTTGATTCAGTGGCGAATACATATATATACAGAGGGGCTACCCTGTCGAGGCTGTCAGTAATATCAGTGCTGAAGCCTGACAGGTCGATAGGGATTCACTATTAAACCCCCATACTAGGATTGTTAAATCTGAGAGGATACCATTTGATACCACATATGGCCCCCTAAGTGGTCGGATTTCGTCCATCATTAGAAGACATTGGCCGCTACTCTCTAAACGCTGTTCCAACATTGAAGAATTTCAGAGATCCTCGATTCAAGCTTATAGACAGGGAATGAATTTAAAATATCGATTGTTCTTGACAGCCCATAGGAGTAGTGGAGTATCTTCGCAGCAGGTTTCGGCACCAGTGAAAAAAAGGCAACTTTCCTTGTCTAGGGTTTTCCTGTTGCCATAACCTGCTGAAAGGTGATAGATTCCAATACCCATTGACGGGACAGAAATACTTTATACGTGAGAGATATACATGCAGGTCGTCATATGTGGTGTATGTTATCTCTTGTCCACACGGCCTGATTTACATAGGTGAAACAACATACGAAATCAGAAGCCGCATTGCTAGCCACCAAGGCACGATAAGAACAAAGAAAATAGAACTCCCTGTTGCGAAGCATTTTGTAGAGGCTAGACACTCGATCAGCCAATGGAGATATCGGGTCATCGACAATGAACCCTTTAATCCTAGGGGCGGAGACAGGATAATGAAGTTGAATAAAAGAGAACATAAATGGATCCATGAGCTTGACGCTCTAGCCCAATATGGGATTAATCTTGAATACAATGTCTCAGCGTATATATATATATATATATATATATATATATATATATATATATATATATATATATATAGTGTTGCGTTCAACGTCAGTCTTCTTGGTATGTGACTTATTACATGTAGTTGGGCAAAGGATAATACTGGAGCAATAGGGCATCTAGAACTAGGTGATATTAGCCTAATACCCATGGTTTGCGAAGGGTTTCCTCCTTTTGTAAAGCCTGTGACATATTGTACTTGTCATTATTTATTTTGGTTGGTTCTGTTTGGGGTTTTCAGCATGGCAAAGACATAATTATGATATATTTATATGTTCCTAGGAGCCCTTTAGAGGAATAGTGGTCCTTATCCACTGGAGTGTCATACTATTATGAGCAGTGCACCAAAGGAGCGATGACTGGAGTGGCTGCAGACTTAAGGCCCATTTAGACACAACAATTATTGCTCAGAATTCGTCTTTTGAGTAAATCGTTGTGTGTAAATGTGCTCCTCTTTCACTGTTCTGCCGAACGATTAATTTCAGTTCTGCCTGAAATCCATCATTCAGCAGAACAGCTGATAAGCAGGACTGCAAGCTGTGTTCTGCCCAGGGAGCGCTGATAACAGCTGATTGCATTGTATCAGCTGTTCTCAGCTGTCAGCCCTGTGGCAGATCAAAGGGAATGTAATCAGGGAACAGCGGGGCGTCTGTTTACTGAATACAGCTCCCAGCGGCTCACACGCTATTAACTGGTACTAATAGGCATTAGTAGCAAGTAGCAGTTTATGCAAAATGATTGCTCAAAAGCCATCTTTTGAGCGATCATCTTTGTGGTATAAATGCACAGTTAAATGCCTCAGTAGTAATAGTACTCCCACAGTGGCTGCAGCAGTAATAATGATTCCCACAACGGCCTCAGTAGTAATACTGACCCCCACAGTGGCCCCAGTAGTATTTAGTAACCCCCACAGGGGCCTCAGTAGTAATAGTACTCCCACAGTGGCTGCAGCAGTAATAATGATCGCCACAGTGGCTTCAGTAGTAATACTGAACCCCACAGTGGCCTGATTAGTAATAGTGACCTCCACAGAACCACCCCTGAAACCCATATACTTACCTCCTCCTGGTCTTTCAAGCGTCACCACTACTCTTTACAGCGCCGCAGCAGCACTTCCTCCCCTAACCTTTTCTCTTGTGGAGCTAAGGAGCAGAGGTCAGGGAAGGAAGATCCCGAATGCACACACTGCTGTCAGTGTGTGCATCCAGCCATCTTTCTTGGCCATGTGAAAATGGCCTATGGTAAGGTGACTAGACGTCTCGAAAGCAGGGTCCCGGCGGAAAGCAGGACACAGGGTCCCAAAGCGGGACTGTCCCACCTAAATTAAGACGTCTGGTCACCTTATCAGAGGCCATTTTCACACGGCCAAGAAAACCGTGCGAAATTTGTGTGTTGCAAGACGCAGAAACCTCACACAAATATGAACCCTATTCTTTTGAATGGGGTAATATACATGCGCAATTTGCGGCGTGTCCTATCTCTGGGCGTGCCCTCGTATTGCATCGTCCATTGTTTTTCATGGGGCCGACGGCAGCATCGCTAGGTGCATGTGGTGCGATGTTTCTCCATTGAAAACAACGGCAGAAACTCCGCGATTCTCCTCCGCTGCTGCTCTCAGCATGTTGACGAGTGCGATATCGCGCAGTGATTCACGACCCGATATCGCGCTCGCCCGCATGGTTAGCCTTAGGTAACCAAACTAGGCCGCATCCCTAAAGGAGTTAAACCGTCTGTCCCACAAAACTGAGGGGCATTTATCACAGCATTAAAAATTGTGACTGAAACGACGTTTTCACTTCCACTTTATTATATACCCACAGCTTGCATTAGCCAAACAACAAGATGGCGGCAGCAGCCGCCCCGCCTCTACCTCCTGTACCATCACCATAGTAACCAGCTAAACTACCACATTCCAAACCATGGTTTACAAACAAGCTTTATTGACAACCGTCCACAATACACAGTGCGCCTTCAGGTGGCCACGCCCACTCCCGTCTAAACAGCGTCTATGATTGGCCTTCGTTTCGCACAGTTTCCTCTGTCACCACGCCCCCTCTGACTAATGTGAGGAGAGTCACCGAAACCGGAAGCGGTACCGGGAAGCGCCTGACACGGGCGGAAGCGGCGGGATAGGGACCGGGGGACGGAGAGCGAGGACGAAAAAAGGTAGGTGGCCGGGGTGATACGTACCTGTGTGTGCTGGTGTGTTATATATCGTTGTGGTGTATTACCGACATGTAATGTATGTTCTGTATCTGCTAGTAATGGCGGCTGTGGGTGACGGTAATCAGGTGACAGGGTTATGGCTGCTCCAGTGTCAGGGTGGCATCACATAGACTTTAGGAAGATTATGGGCGCCGTAGCGCAACTCTTTTACGCCACACACAAGATTTTTTTTGGAATCAGACCGACTTCTCGTGTGACTGCGCCAATGATGGATCTGCCCGTGTAAACGGACCGCCGAGCGTGCCAGCGGGACCTCGTTAGCTCATTCAAACGATACATCGGCGAATCTAAAAGGGCCCTCGGGCGCCATTCATACTCCGTGTAACACGGACCGCGTAAACCCCATTGGGGGCCGCCTTGGTTTTTTTTGCGCACATAGAAATGCAGTGAATAGCTGAAAATACGCAGTTTTGGTCCGTGAGAATGCGGTGTAATTCATGGCCTGAACCGTCACGCGGCGGTGAGGCGCTCGTAGTACGCGGTGCACTTGCGGAGGAACTCGGGCCGCCCACACGAGCGGATGGGATCGCCAGTGACGGGATAGTGAGTTGGCCAGTGCCCGTCTGATTGTACACACGAGGGGTTACCATTATTGGGCTGCGGTTTTTGTTTCCCGCTCGTCTCCGCCCTCATGTGGCGTCCGGTACTGTCAGCAGCAGGGCAGCTGCGTCCGCCGGGGGTTCGCTGCCGGCGCTTGTCTCGTAGGGAGCGTGGAAGATGAGATTGACTCCTCGTTAGTCCGGTCGCTGCACAGATTTATGCTCGCTGGTGAATGGCGATGACTGATCTACATCAGATTCTGCGCCAAACATCATTTTAAACGTTTTTGGTGTTGTGTGTGTTTTTTAAATTTACTTTTTCCTGGACAGTAGGACAAGCCCTGTAAATGCCCCACAGTAAAGATGGCCGCCCCGCAGTAAAGATGGCCGCCCCGCAGTAAAGATGGCCGCCCCGCAGTAAAGATGGCCACCCCGCAGTAAAGATGGCCGCCCCGCAGTAAAGATGGCCACCCCGCAGTAAAGATGGCCGCCCCGCAGTAAAGATGGCCGCCCCGCAGTAAAGATGGCCACCCCGCAGTAAAGATGGCCGCCCCGCAGTAAAGATGGCCACCCCGCAGTAAAGATGGCCACCCCGCAGTAAAGATGGCCACCCCGCAGTAAAGATGGCCGCCCCGCAGTAAAGATGGCCGCCCCGCAGTAAAGATGGCCACCCCGCAGTAAAGATGGCCGCCCCGCAGTCGTGCAACAGACAACAGAGTAAAAAAAGTCTACAGTCAGAAAATTAAACCGGATTAGAAAAATGTCATGTTTATCTGGTTTAAATTACTGAAACGCTAAATAAATTGGTGCTTATAGCCCCTCTGGGGGTCATTCACATCACCCGATGCGTAAAACTCTGCAAGGGGCCAACCGGAGCTTTACGGGTCTGTGTGAGCCGACCGCACCGCCTCACATGGTCCTGCGCAGCGTAACGTCTTTTGTAATTCCACGCTGTGTCTCCTAGCGGGTTGTGTGTCGCCACCCTACGCGGGTATTGTGTAGGGCGGTGTTGTATACACTGCGGTACGTGAGCACGCTGCCAGCTGTTTCCCGCAGGTATCAACATGCAGCGTTTACACGCTAAGGGCTCCTTCACATTGGCGACGCGAGAGCAAGTGAAAACGAATGATTATGAAACCAATGGTTTCATTCCCACTTGAGATATTTTCATGCTGGGAGGGGAAGCTACAGGGGATCTCCTAGAGATCTCCTAGAGATCTCCCTATATTTGGAGCAATAGGGGGGGCGGGGCTAGAGAGGGTTCTCATAGTGATTTCTCTCTAGCCAAAAGAGTGGATCCCTCTAGCCCGCTCCCTCTCATCCCCACTCTTTCAGAAGCATATTTTTATATTCCACAAAACTTCTGCTCGACCCAACCCAAACGGCCAGCCACTGTGACTTGGCCGACCCAAACGGCCAGCCGCTGTGACTTGGCCGACCCAAACGGCCAGCCGCTGTGACTTGGCCGACCCAAACGGCCAGCCGCTGTGACTTGGCCGACCCAAACGGCCAGCCGCTGTGACTTGGCCGACCCAAACGGCCAGCCGCTGTGACTTGGCCGACCCAAACGGCCAGCCGCTGTGACTTGGCCGACCCAAACGGCCAGCCGCTGTGACTTGGCCGACCCAAACGGCCAGCCGCTGTGACTTGGCCGACCCAAACGGCCAGCCGCTGTGACTTGGCCGACCCAAACGGCCAGCCGCTGTGACTTGGCCGACCCAAACGGCCAGCCGCTGTGACTTGGCCGACCCAAACGGCCAGCCGCTGTGACTTGGCCGACCCAAACGGCCAGCCGCTGTGACTTGGCCGACCCAAACGGCCAGCCGCTGTGACTTGGCCGACCCAAACGGCCAGCCGCTGTGACTTGGCCGACCCAAACGGCCAGCCGCTGTGACTTGGCCGACCCAAACGGCCAGCCGCTGTGACTTGGCCGACCCAAACGGCCAGCCGCTGTGACTTGGCCGACCCAAACGGCCAGCCGCTGTGACTTGGCCGACCCAAACGGCCAGCCGCTGTGACTTGGCCGACCCAAACGGCCAGCCGCTGTGACTTGGCCGACCCAAACGGCCAGCCGCTGTGACTTGGCCGACCCAAACGGCCAGCCGCTGTGACTTGGCCGACCCAAACGGCCAGCCGCTGTGACTTGGCCGACCCAAACGGCCAGCCGCTGTGACTTGGCCGACCCAAACGGCCAGCCGCTGTGACTTGGCCGACCCAAACGGCCAGCCGCTGTGACTTGGCCGACCCAAACGGCCAGCCGCTGTGACTTGGCCGACCCAAACGGCCAGCCGCTGTGACTTGGCCGACCCAAACGGCCAGCCGCTGTGACTTGGCCGACCCAAACGGCCAGCCGCTGTGACTTGGCCGACCCAAACGGCCAGCCGCTGTGACTTGGCCGACCCAAACGGCCAGCCGCTGTGACTTGGCCGACCCAAACGCGCAGCCGCTGTGACTTGGCCGACCCAAACGCGCAGCCGCTGTGACTTGGCCGACCCAAACGCGCAGCCGCTGTGACTTGGCCGACCCAAACGCCCAATCTGGTTGCAAATCGAGCAGAAGTCTTGTGGAATATAAATATATGCCTTGGGGAAGCCCTCTAGCCCTGCCTACCCATCTCCAAATATGGGGAGATCTCTAGGAGATCCCCTGTAGCTCCGCCTCCCCTACTCTCCTTGCTGCAAAGGTTTCTTTCAGCCCCGCAGGGATGCGAGGCTTTCTTTTTGTTCCGCTCACATTAGGCCGGCATGCTACGGCCGGTATTTGCTGCAGACCCCGGAGGCGGACCCCCGTCTTGAATTCCACAATGCAAATGCGGCCATGTGCAGCCGGCCTAATGTGAACGGATCAATGAAAGTCCATGTACTCTCACTGACTCCATTCACTGTGTGTCACACGGCCGCAATACCTGCCGAAACATGAACGAGCCCTTAAAGAAACAGCGCCTCCCATTCTCATTCTTGGCCCTGCGTTCCTGCAGCTGTGACTTTATTTTCCTGTCAGCAGAGCGGCATGAGGCCCCGACTTCATTTATTGATTTTAACGTAACGAGTTGTTTTTTCAGTGTTTTGTTCCCGTCCTGTTACCAGTGACTATACCGGACAATGTATTAAAAACAGAAAAGTCAGATAAAATGGAGCAAAAGAGCGAGGTTGTCTTTACGCCACTCCTGCTGCACTAAAGATGAGAGGTCTACTGTGATTGGCTGCAGTGGTCACATGTGGCGGAGACACAGGCAGCCCTTTAAACAAAGCCCAGCAGACTACTTAATAACCTTCCTAGCATTTAGAAAAAAAGGTAATGTCTCGGTCAGCCCCTTTTAATTAGACCTGCGGTTTGGGGTGGTGGAGTGACAGCCCTTTGTTCTCCAGTCCGGACTCTGCTTACACTGTAATATAGTATCGGTGGATCCTCACAGATGGGGGTTTTATCGGATGGCGGCTTTTTAGATCTTATGTGATCCATCTACTTATCCCTCTAGTATTCTGTGTACCTCCCGTTCAGCCGCTGACTATTTCCCCTGACCCCGCTACACACGTTCCCTCACTTCATGAGCTGTTAGCAGGGAGCGAGGAAGAAGCCGCTGCCAGAAGATTGAAGATATGTTGTAGTCCGCACTCCGGACCCTTCTGTCCCCCGACATTGCCCCGTACACAGTGGATGGTCATCCTTCATCTGCATACGGCCACCATCAGTTATGGCTGCCTGGGTGACGACTGCACGTATTAGATCTCATGTCTTACATATCTGGGCGGCGTTACATTTCTCTCCGCTGACACGTATTGGGCGAGTGTTACCGCCTGCAATAAATGCATGTGTGATGAATGAGCCAAGTCAAGTGTTTGACCTCTAGTAAAGTTTAGCAATATTCTATACATCGGTGTGTAATAAGGGGATGCTCTATGTACACCGTCCTACCACAAGTAACTGGGCGCCTGAGCAAGAATCACAACTAGTAAGTAGTTCCATATGTTCATACTTAGTGGGGCTCCTTTGGCCCTACTGACATCGGATACTCTCCGTGGCATATTTTCTCCAAAGGTCTGATACACTTCGGATGGTATTTCCCTCCATTCATCCTGCAAACATCTGGTGAGTTCTACTGATAGGGGTGTCCACGGACTTCTGGCAGGAAAGTGTACATAAATGAAAGTATAACTCGTCCTCTTTTACGTAGTTGTTTCCTAATCTTGCCTATTAAAGCTCTTTTTTTTCCCACCTAATCTAGCATCGGTGATCTCTCCGTCAGTGATTAGCTTTACTTCTATCTGTTTCTAGGAAAGCTGGGTAACTACTAATCCGACCCCCACATCTGCTTGTTTCCCAGCCTCCGCGATGAGTAAATGTGTCCACTGACACAATGATATATCCCAGGTTTGCCAATAACTGACTTTATCTTCCATTTTTTCCCCCCAGTTTATCATCAAGGACCGTCCGATACAAAGGAGTCCCGATGCCGCTGGGCCTTGGCCGAAGAAAGAAGGCTTCTCCGCTGATGGAGGAGGATGATGTGGGCGAGCGCACCGCATTGGGGGTATCTCATGCCGGTGGGGTTTCCGGCAGCTCGATCTCCCCGCAGATACCAGGCCTCCCACCCCCGGCTCCTGCCCTGCGGCCTCGCCTGGTCTTTCATGCCCAGCTAGCTCACGGAAGCCCTACAGGGAGGATTGAAGGGTTCAGCAACGTGAAGGAGCTGTACGCCAAGATAGCCGAGGCATTCAATATACCTACGAGTGAGGTGAGCGCACGTTGTACCTCGGCTGCACCCAGGGAGACCTTGGTAAGGCTGCCTGTCCACTGGCGTTGCGATATCCCGCGGGAGCCACCGCGGGGAGCAGGAGCCACCGCGGGGAGCAGGAGCCAGCAGACGGATCTCCACGGTGAGCCTGTCTGACATATAGGCTCACCACAGAGAATCGCGGCAATCGCGCTTTCCATAGCAACGCTATGGAGAGCTTTCACTGCGTTCCCCGCAGCGCCATTATCGCCGTGGGGAACGCAGTGAACATTCGCCCGTGGACAGGAGCCGTAATGCTGTTTTTACATGGCTCGATTTGAGTCAGATAAGGAGTGACTATCGTCGATCTTGGCGCTTGTTTAAAAGGCCGATGCAGACTGCATGGTGGGTGAACAAGCCTTGGCACATCCCCCATACACCTTCAGCATTGCCGGCAGCACATCCTCTGTTTACATGGGGAGTGATGTAAAAGATGTGATCACCCGGCAAACAAGTGTCTGATCGTTTGTCAGCTAATTACCAGGACCTTCACACGGTGCAATGATCAGGGGAACAGACTTTTGGGCAGTCGTTCATTCCTGATCATCGGCCCCTGGAAAAGGCCATTCAAAGAGCTGATGTCTAATGAGATCCATATGCTACATACAGGGTGATCAGAATAAAGCTAGAGGTCTTCAGGGTCTATAGCGAAAAACTATCATGCAGAACCCAATAGAAGTTGGTGTTTATACTCAGTGGGGTATGAGGTTTAGATTTCTCAAAGAAATAAGCAGTACCAGATATTGGCACCAGGGGAGTATTTGGCGCTGTATGTGAATGCAGCTGATGAAAGGATTCGGTTATGTAGATCGGTGCAGTATGACTGCCGGGCTCTCACTGCCTGAATTGTCGTACTGGTTACACTTTATTATCAGCGAGGTGATTACCAATTCACCGAACGTGCGCAAAGAACGCGCATTGAACCTGATCTATAAGGAGCGCACTGTACCCTATCTATAGGAACATGTACAGGGAGCACCCGGTGCACCCTATCTATAGGGGCCTGTGTGAGGAGCCCACAAGGTGTTTACCATATCTATAGGGGGCCTGTGCGAGATGCCCGCCCCAGTCTTTACCGTATCTATAGGGGCATGTGCGAGGAGTCGTCACCCCACCCCCACCCCTATTTTTACCGTATCTATAGGGGCCTGTGCGAGGAGCCTGCCCCAGTGTTTACCGTGTCTCTAGGGGCCTGTGCGAGGAGCCCGCCCCGGTGTCTACCCTATCTATAGGGGCCTGTGCACACCACATATATCCTTGGTGGTGGCAGCATTTAGTTTTTTTTTTTTTCTTTGTGAAATCTAATCCCCATGCCTCACTGAATATACGCACCCTAGCTTAATTATGAGCGTTGCCCCCATCTAATAAGAGGAGCTCGTTAATACTGTTGGAAGAGCTGATCGGATGGGTTTCATTTCCTACAAGCAGTCATGTCGTCCTGCTTGCTGCTTTGCAGTAAACACCTTGTGCTTGTGGTGTAAGCAGTCGTCCTGCTCTCCTCGCTGCCGGTGACGGTCACACGATGAGTGGGGTGTATAATTATCACTTCTAGCATGTTTTAGTCAGCGAACACATTCTTTGTGGTGAAGGAGATGACAGACTGCCTCCTCTGCACTGCGTTGTTCTTGCACTTCCCCGGCGGCTGATACTAATTATTTCTCTCGCTTCGGGGCTTGCAGGTAATGTTCTGCACACTGAACACTCACCGTCTGGACATGGACAAGCTCCTAGGAGGTCAGATAGGCCTGGAGGACTTCATCTTCGCTCACATACGTGGCCAGAAAAAGGAGCTTGAGGTGTACAAGTCTGAAGACTCGCTCGGCCTTACCATCACCGATAATGGCAGCGGTTATGCCTTCATCAAGGTAGTATAAGAAGATCTAAATTACTCAAGTTCATTGTATGACTTTGAGAGGGCAGGATTTGGTCAGTCTTTTGCATCTCTCCATTGTAGTTGTTCTCTGCAGGTCCCGCTGCAGGTCCCGGCATACAAATACTGATGCCAGATGCTGACCAAATACTGCCCTCCGATTGTGGCCTCACCCTGTGCTTTCTAAACTCTGACTTCTGTATCTCCAGCGTATTAAAGAAGGCAGCATTATACACCGGATGCAACTCATCAACGTCGGGGACATGATCGAAGCCATCAACGGGAGGAATCTAGTGGGCAGCCGTCACTTTGAGGTGGCCCGAACTCTGAAGGAGCTGCCCAAAGGAAGAATCTTCACAATGAAGCTGTGTGAACCCAGAAAAGCCTTTGGTAAACTATTACAATCCCTATTTAACTTCATGTATTTTTTTTAACCTATTATATTTACCTGTAGGAAAAAAGCCAAACCAGCAGCAGGGCCACCGTGAGAACGGTACTGGTGATATTTCTATAAGGGGCGCATCAGTCCTAAAAAGAAGCCCACACTCGCAAAGCAGCGGCCCCTGCAGAATCCTGTATGGTAAATCAGTCGGCCTCTTTTAATACACCATAATGTGTTTGAATGGGCCCATTTACTTTACATATATGAACCATCAGGCCCCAATAAGGCGCAGTGTCCACGGGCGGATTTGAATTGCGGACGATTCGCAGTTCAAGCCCCCCATAGGGAAGCGTGGGGCGTCCGCACTTCATTTAACAGATTCGATTTGCGGATGCCACGTGCGGAAAATAAATCGCAGCATGCTCCATTTTACGGCAGATGGACTCCATAGATCGCTATAAAAGCGAGTGATCTGCAATGCGTCCGCAGTTCAATTGCGGATTTGTACGCAGATACCTCTCTGGTTGTTTGGAGGCCCCTGCAGAATCCTGTATGGTAAATCAGTCGGCCTCTTTTAATACACCATAATGTGTTTGAATGGGCCCATTTACTTTACATATATGAACCATCAGGCCCCAATAAGGCGCAGTGTCCACGGGCGGATTTGAATTGCGGACGATTCGCAGTTCAAGCCCCACCATAGGGAAGCGTGGGGCATCCGCACTTCATTTAACAGATTTGATTTGCGGATGCCACGTGCGGAAAATAAATCGCAGCATGCTCCATTTTACGGCAGATGGACTCCATAGATCGCTATAAAAGCGAGTGATCTGCAATGCGTCCGCAGTTCAATTGCGGATTTGTACGCAGATACCTCTCTGGTTGTTTGGAGACCTACCAGGGAGGCGGCAGGCACTTTGGGGGTGCAATTTTTATTTTTTTATTTTTTTTTTCTTCTTCCCGCGTGGACAATCCACAGTGCATCCGCCCAGAAAAAAGACCGCATCTACAATTGCCGGCAAGCATTTAAAAATAATTTCCGCACTGTCATGCAGGTAATCCGCGCATGCTAAGGACATGAGGCCTAAAGGTAGTTTTACGCGGCTCATTACAAGATGAATATCAAGTGCCAATCAACCAGATGGCCTGTACAGATGCTGTCTGTATTGGAGACCCATAAATCGTACATTCCCCATACACTTTCATTGCTTTCGGTAGCCAGTCACATACTCGTACAGGAAGATGATTAGGGCTGGGCAGTTAGTCAAATTAATTAGATTAATTGCCACTTTGTTGAGGCATAATTCTAGTTTTCATCAGAATGGTGAAATCAAGACTATCCCTGCCCTCTGTGTGTGGGGTGAATGCCAGGCTTGGGGGGCAAGTGGGGTGTGGGGGACACCAAAGGGTAAGGCTGTGGTAACTGGTGGGCAGGAAGGACATGGGGGCAGAGAGCAGTGGATGGAGTCTGTGGGGTGCATGCATAGTACATTGGGCTTAGATGACTGGGATGTTTGCATAGTACACAGGGGGCTGGGATGACTGGGGGATGTGGGACCTTATCCTTCATGTGTACATAAGTGAAGTTCATACCTTTCTTCCTTCATAAGTACTGATTATATCAAAATTGTTCCATTCAACTCTGATAGGCAGCAATTCCTTAATGGTTAATTACTATGTGATTCTCTCATGTTTAATGGAATTGGTGCACACGGTGTGATGCATGGTTGCCCAATTGAAAACAATGGGAGCAACTGCAATCCTTCGTGCCGGAGGATCACTGCTTCCCTAAAGTGATGCGAGGCGGGTTTGACATAAAAATGCCTTGCATGTTGGCAAGCTCGATATCGGGATTGACCCATGGCCTGATGTTACACTTATTACAGCCTAGTTGTTGTTCATTACGCACGTTCTCTGTTTGTTCCCAATTCATTGACCCATGTTAAAAAAAAGTCTTGACCCTGTTATCGCACCCAATGCTGCTTGTAAATGTGCTTATTTTTATTTTTAACTCTTGCATGACCACACGACTCCACATGGCCTCCTTTTTGATTCCATCTCTGAAAGTCTCAGACCGGCATGTGATGGATTAATGCTAAACATTTATTCCAGAGTCCAGACTTTGTAACGCTGACCGGCGTCCATATCCCACAATGTAGTACATGGGAGTATTGTAGGCGCTCAGGGCAGCGGTTCTAGGGTGCGGCTGTTTGCTCAATTCTGATGGAAGCAAGTTTCAGTCAACAGATCACTGCATAGAGTATGGTCGATACTGCTTCAAGGGGTTGTCTGAGGAAAAGAAGAAAAACGTGTGTGTGTGTGTGTGTGTGTGTGTGTGTGTGTGTGTCACATAATCTCGTGTTTCAATGACTACCCAACAACTTTGTAGGGAGGTGTGCGCTTCAGCGACCATAAATGAACAGTAATCGCTCTGTGTAGTACAGGGACAACAGTCGTTCGTACGATGTAGCGACTATTTCCAGCGCCGGTTGTCCCGTGTAAGCTAGGGGTTGTCTGAGATTAAAATAAAAATAGTAAATAGACTAAAGGTATTCAGGGATCTAACTGCTTGTTTTGTCTAGGGGAGCATCATTGGGAAATGAAAATGGTTACATTCACATAGAACCCATCCAGCTAGGTTGGGTAGCATTATTACAGACATGAGCCCATGTAAGGGTAGTTCCACAAAGGTTGGGCAGAAAGTGGGCGCACCCCATTATAGTCAATGGGGTCCAACTATTAAGGCCTCATGCCCATGGCCGCATCGGATTCCGACTGTGAAATCTCACAGCGGATTTGGACCCTGCGCCCCCCAGAGACCCTATACTCACCTCTCCAGATCTGCCGCAGGACGGACGGCTTCCATTAACTGCCATGGAAGCCTTCCGTGCCATTTCACGCACAAATTAGAACATGAGGCGATTCTCCCCTCCGAGCGGAAAATTGCAGTTGATTTCCGCTCGTGGGCAGGGGAGAATTATTTAAGATGGCATGTCCATAGACGGACTTTGCTGTGGAATTCCACATTGATACTGCCGTCCGTGGGCATTAGACGATAATTAATAAACCTGTGACTATTTTTAGGTGCGCTGAAATGAAGCAACGAAATGAATGACTTCTCGCCCATGGCCATGTTGACATGTAAACAGCTGTCGCTTACATTTGGTCCATTGACTGTTGGGGCTATAGTTGTCCTGTGTGTAACGCCCCTAATTTTCTTTGATTTGCATTGAATGAGTGCGCAAATGTTGGTCATGTGACAGATAATCAAAAAGGAGCCTGGTCGGAGGAACTTCTGGTCACTGGATTTGCAGGGTGTCTCAAAAATGTGGAAACGCCCATATAAAATGAAACCGGTTTGGCAGACAGTGATCTAATTTTGCACACAAGCTATGGGAGAAGAGGAAACCTATTAGGCCCTGCACCAACGTAACAGCCCTTTTGAATGCCGCCATCTTGGATTCTAATCTGCGCTTGTGGTTGCTGTATCAGTGACAGTTTCTGGTCGTCTAGATTTTAGTTCATCAGCGACAGAACCTGTTTTCTGAATTTGAAAAGAAGTTTGGCCAATGCATTGTGGGTAATGGGAAATTTGGTCGGATGGCATTGATCGAAATCTGCTGCGACTCATTCACATTGCCTGTAATGAAGGAATATCACGGAGTTAACATGAGAACGAATAAAGTCACGTTAAAATGACGCACTCCATTGTTTTTCTGGCGGTTAGAAAAATCTATATCCCACTCCTATCTTCCTGTTGAATCCAAGATGATGGCCTGGCCCAACAGGTTTCTACTTTCCCCTGCAGCTTGTATGCAAACTGTGATCACCGTCTGCCAACACTTTTCATTCTGTATGGGTGTTTCCATATTTCGGGACACCCTGTATAACAGGAACGTGTCGCTGACTACAACTTCCATCTATCTGATCTCACATGGGAGGCTTGTTGTGTCGTACGGGGCGGAGATACATGGGCTTGTCAAATATCACACATGATATACATGAAACGGAAATTAGTAGAGGAAAGAGGGCTGTCTAGGGTTCAGCCAGCTCCCTGC
This sequence comes from Eleutherodactylus coqui, assembly GCA_035609135.1. NCBI lineage: Eukaryota > Metazoa > Chordata > Amphibia > Anura > Eleutherodactylidae > Eleutherodactylus > Eleutherodactylus coqui. The sequence continues at coordinate 278,220,335 of CM069406.1, read as the reverse complement.
CAGGGGAAATGCAGAACTCCTCACCACATGCTAGGATGCAGCTGTCCCAGGACGGTTTTTTTTTTTGCACTGTTCCATGGGTACGCATATAGATGGTATATGGCTGGTACTCTTAAATGGGTACCGTCATCACTGCAACTCTTATATGGATGTTTGTAAGGCTTATACTGTTAGGCCTCCTACACACGGCTGGATTTGCATTGCGGAGTCCAAAGCAGGCGTCTGCTTCTGGATTCCGCAACAAATATCGCCCATAGCATGCTATGGAAAAGTGATTCTTCATGCACACAAGCGGAAACCAATTGTGGTTTCGCTCGCTGATAAAAATATCGCAGCATAATCAATTTTTGCAGTGGATTCCGCGTGGACGGCTTCCAATGTAGTCAATGGAAGCCGTCTGATTTGTAGCCCTTCACAACTGACATCGCAGAAAGGATGCAGATTCTGCGCCATCACTAGGCGATAACACTGGAAAAGCAGGAGTTTAAAAAAAAATCTGTACCGCGCATGTCCAACGGCGAGTCGTGCGGACCATCTGCAGTACAGAAAAAGCAAAGCGGCTACAGGTGCGAACGGATGCCGCCGCTGCTGCCAGAGTTGGATTCCGCTGCGCGCTCCAGCATGCAAAATCCGACCTGCCCATGGGCATGCAGCCTTATGCTGCTGGCTGTAACACGGCTGGCAGTATGGGCATTGATGGGACTGGCACTACTCCATGCAGAATGCTATGTGACTAATAGTACTAAAGGCCAACTGCTTGTTTGTTCCTGGGATCTGTGATTGTGTAATGCAGTAGCCCTAGTATTCAGATAAGCTGCAGTAAAAAGTGTGAAGTGCAGAGATAAGCTGTATAAGCAGGAGTGCGGCTCCTCTGTGTAATCACCACTCTCTATCCCTTCTCAGATATGATCAGTCAGCGGTCCAGCTCGTCGTCCAGTAGTGCCGGGATATCGTCAGGCAGAGGAACGTTACGTCTCAGAGCCAAGGGGCCGCCGACCGTGGAGGAGCTGGTGAGAGAGGTGGGGTCATTGGTGGCTGTTGGTGGAGGGATCACTGTGGTATGAATACAAAAATGTTATAAAGTTGAATAGTCGGTGATCCGGGGTTTATTCCGATTACTGGAATTGGAGTCTGGAAGGATTTTTTTTTCCCTTTAAATGGTTTCTAAATGGCATTGGGGTTTTTTGCCTTCCTCTGGATCAACATTGAGCGAGAAATAGGCTGAACTGGAGGCCTAGCCTGCTATGTTACTATGATTGTGTTGGGTTTGTTCTGTTTGGTGCTACATTTTGGGGGGATGATACAGATTGATCTCTCTGATACATATTTCTTTGCCTCCATCCAGGTGTCGGTCATTGAGGAGAAAGCCATACAGAAAGTGGACGATCTCCTGGAGAGTTATATGGGGATCAGAGACAGTGATCTGGGTGAGTTGTTGACCTGTGTATGTAGATGGCGCTGCTGAATACCGGCTCTGGAGGCATGATGGGCCGTTTACACTGCATGATTATCACTCAAAATTCATTCAAACGAATGAGCGATATTCATGCAGTGTAAATGCAAAAAAAAATAAACGCTCCCCATTTGTTCACATGCTCTTATCACTGACTTCAGTCAGCATAAAAACCACCGCTGGATCGCAGGCCTGTTGTTCAGTGTTAACCCTCCCCACTTTGAGCTGCAACCTAGAGGTCAAGTCTGTCAGTCTAAACACTCTGCATGAGCGCTGACAACCTTAGCGGTGACGTCAGCACCCCTGCAGACAATTACCCGACTGTCGTCCCGGTTTAAAAAGACAATTGGGCTCTGGAGGCACTTAAGACTTCCATCACCTTGTCCTCAATAAAGGACTGTTTAAATAAATGGTGATTGGCTTAGCAATCTCTGAGAGGCGCTAAGGGGTCTAGAGCGTTCTAGCTGTCCTTTTGGAAGCAGAACAGTGGGGGGGGGGGGGGCGCTCCTGCTGCAGCCAGCTGTCTGAAGCCGCTATTTATTACACGAATGATTCAGTTTGAATTTGAACGATAATCGCTCAATGTAAACACGGCCAACGATTGAACGGTAATTCATTCGCTTCTCATTCATTTCATGCAAGCACGAAAATCATTGTTGGCTCATTCGCAAATTGTTCGGTTTAAACCTCGATTGCTCAGTCGTGCTCATTCACTGATGTCGCCAAATGAACGATCCTGTAAAAAAAAAAAATCTATTCATCTTTGTGTTTAAACTGTGACATCATTCACTCAGGCAAATAATTGTCGCTTCGTGTAAAATAACCCGTACAGCAGAGATGGAGCCCGAGCTAAACTTGGGGGAATGAAGGAAGGGATGGATTATTGGTGTAGTTCTCTCCTGTCTAACGTTCTCCGCATACATTCAGGCAAGCATTGAAGGGAGAAGGCTCTCTAGGGAAGAGCAGGGTCACCCGGGCGACATATAAGCAGCCTTACTGGAGCTCTGGCTTACATGCAGTAGCCATACATTGGCCAAAGAATTCTTTATATCGCTTGCATATTACTTCAGTGTTATAGCGGATCGTGGTTTATAATCACTTTGTCCTTTCTGCATACCTGGCCAAGTAGTAGCCGGTCTAGGAGGCCGATCCAAATGTTGGAGGCCAGCAGTGCACGATGTGGGCCTGGATTGGTACTGCAACGGGGCATATGGGAGCCTGGCCTCACCACCACTAGAGGTTTGGCCACAGAGGTAGTCAGAACGGCAGTATTGGCATTCCTTCATCCCCCGAATTCTTTCTTTGGCTGACACAGATGACTGACTGCTGCTCCCGGGGAGAAGGCTCTTGTAGAAGCCTCGGACTGCTAAGTGGATGACCAGCAAGAATTTTATTATTTTTTTCCCTAAGCTTTGTTATAATGGAAATCTGTTATCGGCACTCTGACTAAGCTGGCTTACGATGGGCTTGTGCTTATAATACACGGCAGCCAGGCTGAACAAGCAGAGCTGCAGTGTAAAGCTTGGGGAAAGAATGGCACAGCAGTTCGGGTCACTGATGAGATGGAAGGTGGATTTCTGACTGGCTTTTAAACTTCCATTGATCACCCAGGAGTCATTAAAGAGAACCGGGCATCAACTATAAGCAACATAAACTAAGGTATGGCGCTTATGGTGTAGGTGACGTGGAGTGCGCACACTGCCATAAAGACAAATGGGAATTCACATGCACAGCCTTCTGAAAGGACTCAAGCTGGCTGGGCATGGGCTGACTTTGACGGGGACACCGCAGGAATGGGGGGGAATGGATAAGCATGAGACGCAGCTCTCCAGACTCCACGTCACCTAAACTAGAAGCACCATAACTTAGTTTATGCTGCTTAGGAATTGTATCAAAATCATCTTATCACCTGTCTGTAGGACAGGACATAAAAGTATGATGGGTTGGGGTCTCACCGCTGAGACCCCATCAATCCTAAGAATAGGGTTCCCTCGTCCCCCCCTCCCCTCCTCACTACAAGCAGGCGAGGTAGTGATACTGTACATATGCGATTTGCCACTCCATGCAATCTCTGAGCCCGCAGTGAGGAGAAGAGGGGGGTAAGGACTGATGCTCTCAGGATTAGTGAGGGTCTCAGTGGCAAGACCCTCACCAATCAGACTTGAATCACCTATCCCATACATAGGTTAATCAGAACTGTGTCTTTAAGGGATTTTCCTGGACATGAAAAAAATGAATATTCGCCTATCCCGGTGGCTTCTCGTCCAGCGCAGAAGCCCCATTACCCACTTCTTCATTTCAAGCCCTTCCCTTTTTTTTTTTTTAAATGTCCTGAAAACCCCTTTAATGCAGCCCAGCTGAGAAGCCGTGTCACTACTATAGCCCTTATGTAATGTTATAAAACCTTACGTTAATCTCTGGTCACTCCACACACCGTGAGTCGTGCCGCCGTCAACGGTGTGTGGATGATGAGGGTAGTTATCTGGCAGGTTTGCCGCACATCTTGTCCCGCCATGCACTGATGGTAAACGGTCCCTGATGGTTAAACTGTCGGCTTCACAAGGCAGCTGCACACATCAACTCCATATTATTACTGCTTCATGTTTCTTTTTTTCTTCCCTGATACATCATTTATTTAATTTTGCTTAATTGGATGAGTGAATGTGAAATCCGTGCCAGATATTCTGCATTAATCTGACCTTGTTTTGCCCTCTCCTACAGCTGGCACCATGGTAGAGCTGGGCATGGATAAACAGAACCCCGACGACTTCTCCCAAGCCTTGGACCGCACGCTCGGGGACTTCGCTTTCCCAGATGAGTTTGTCTTTGACGTCTGGGGGGCAATAGGTGATGCCAAGGCGGGACGCTACTAAATGACCTTAACCCCTGCACCATTCCCTTCCCCCTTAAAGGGGGTGTATCCGCTGCTTCCCGTCCACATCTCTATCATGCAGTCCCTGGAGGTCGGCACATCGGTTGAGGGGGGATTTTCTAAGGGCTAAACCACTGCTGTGAAGATCCTGGTCTTATTATGTCACTCCTTCCTGCTATTACATCACCGTCGTCTTCAGCGGAGACTGTCGGGAGGCGCCTGGCCTTGACTGATCCTCCAGGGTGACTGCTACAAACGGGCATGAACGTTAATGCAAACCCAGGATATACTGAGCTAGAGGGAGATGGCGGGCACGGACAATACTGCACACTACAACCTCTAGAGTAACACTCCATTACATTCCTTGGATGGATATCTAGTGAATACTAAGCTAATGGGATAGTTGGACCCCCACATCCGACGGTGGAGATGCGGTGACGTCTCCCCCCGTACAGAACACTTTTCTAATGTTAAAGTCTATAACTGCTAAAAGAGTAGTATGTTACACCCTCTGCATTCGGAAGAGGCCGGTTACTAGCGCCACCTACTGTCTGGGTGGCAGAATTGCAATAATGATTACGGTGCTTCTTGCTGGATCAGAGGGGTCCATTGACCTAGATAATTTATGTCGTCAACTCACAAGTTTATTTTCTGTGTTCCCGATTTATGACTGTAAGAGAAAAAGAATTTATTAAAAGATTTTATACATAGGAGCTTCCGGGGTTATAATTTACCAGTCGGAGAAAATTATAATGTTATAACCTTACAGCCAACTAATTGATTCCCCATCTCACCTGGCAGCCGGCCGGTATAGAGGGGCAGCATCGCCTTCTGTAGACGGCCGGGTCAGGGCCTCCTTATCTTGGCTTCATATCCAGACCGCACAATGCTTCCAGAACTTAATGCATAGACAGGACACCCCTCACCTGTGTGACATTAAGGGGTCTACTATAAGACGCGCTAGGATGGGTCATCAATATAAGACGTCTCAGACAATCCCTTCAACAATTGTTGATTGGTGGGGACCACCGATTAGCTGATTGTCAGGCCTGCTGTCGGTACAGACAGCACTTGATGCAGATAGCATCGTCTGTATTGCAGTGGCCCGGTTTGGTACTGCAGGTGTTGTTTCTATTGAATTCAGTAGGCGCTATACTGGTAGTACCAAACTGAGCCGCTGCAGTGCTGACAGCTTTATCTACTTCAAGTGCTGTCCGTACTGACAGCTGGCCCGGGGTTCAGCTGTTCGGTGGGGTTTGCCGCTTAGGATCCCCACCTATCAACTGATGACCTATCCTCCATGATAGGTCATCAATAGTAGATGCGGACAACCCCTTTTATACATTCTCTGGTTGTCTAGAGTGCTGCAGGGGTTAATATTTTATTCCTTGGTGATATGAGGTAGAATTGCGAGGATTAAAGGGGCATTCCGGACACGGGCTAGCATTTTAAAATCTAATGCACATCATCACAGTAAGTCATGGTGTAGTCTGTTCACTGTACCGGGGCTAGATACTCTCTTAATTTGCTATGTTAGGAGATCTTGCGCCTGAAAAATATCTCCACTTCCTACCCTGTCCGTGGCCTTCATCATCCTGTGAGCAGTGCATGATGGGAGGACAGGGTTGGAGGCACTGCAATGTATTACTTATGTACAGTTCAGAGTGACGAGTGGTCCTGTCTGCGGCAGCAGCTTCCTCTGGCACTGAAAGGGAGCTTGGTGCTGGTAAGTTGTAGGACCTGTAAGCTGTGGGCGGAGCTACAGACAAGCGCTCTGCATGCTGGGAGTTGTAAGTAACAGTTTGCTACTGTTTACTGTGGAGGTGATGCATGTACACACAGCGACAGATCGGCGGCTACACGGGAAGTAGAAAAAGTAAACACCTGGGCAAATGAGCCTCGTCTGGCGCAGAGTGTTAAGGCAGCAGAAATGTAGTCCTAAACTCTCACTCACGACCTGAAGGATGCAGATTCAATCCCCACTTGGTTCAGGCAGCCGGCTCAAGGTTGACTCAGCCTTCCATCCTTCCGAGGTCGGTAAAATGAGAACCCAGCTTGGTGGGGGGTAATAAATAAATTACCTGAAAGCGCTGCGGAATAAGTTGGCGCTATACAAATACAAAGATTTATTGTATTTATTTAAGTCCATAGCAAACGCCACTAGGTATAAACTTGCACTTATGTACATTTTTAAAGGGACTTGTTGGATTGTAAGGGCATCATGAATAAGGTTTTTATAGGTTGATAGGACGTGGGGCGCGGAATCGAGGGTGTACTTGGTATACTACCGTTCTCACTATCGGGCCCTCTTGATGCATACAATGGACTTACCTCTGCAGTCGGTGCACATGCACACCCATAGTTAACAGTGTGCGCGCATGCACACAGACTGCAGAGAGGAGTCCAATGCAATGACTGAGCAGCAGTTTCCAGGGCTGCCAACAAGGGAATGAGGGGGTAAGTCATTATAAAAAAAAATATACCCTGGTGTGTGTGTGTGTGTGTGTGTGTGTGTGTGTGTGTGTGTGTTACACATGAAGTAATTCTGTAGCATCATTTCTTAGAAATGTTTCTGTTCCTCTGTAATTCCTCCTGGAAACATGCAGATAAATCGGACTAATTCACAACTCGGTATTACCATTTGCCTCGTCAATAGGGCATGTCCTTACAGTGTGACACTGTTGTATCAGAGCTGGACCTGTAGGGGGCACACCCATTGACAAGGGGAACGTTAACGCAGTTGTCAATTTATTAATACGTTTCCAAGAAGATTAACAGAAGAACATCGCAGTGCAGGAAAGCGATGCTCCAGAATTGTTGGCCCGTGGGGAATGCAAGTATTTACTAAAACAGAGATGTCAGCAGGGCCGACAGATCCTCTTCAAGTGCAATTAAACCTGCCGCTCCGTCCCCATTTATATAGGGAGCAGGATCTGTGCACAAATATCTTCATTATTAATTCATGTCCCTCCGGAGCAGCAATCACCGCAGAGCTATTACCACCCGTGTTTACAGGAAGCATGGATGTATGGCCGTCTGCGGTGACTGTGATGACGTGCAGCGGCACCCATGGTGTATATACTGGAGGGTGACGTGACCTCTGCACGGACCGGGCCTCGTTCTGCGTGTTGCTATATGTATGTAGTATGTGTTGCCTCGGAGATGGGTTGTGTGTGGGAATTTGTCAGCTGCTTCTGTGAGAAGATTAGCAGTTCCCTAAACACTGAGAGCCCTTAATTCCTCCGAGACCCGCAGAGCATCGCTCCATTAACCCTTCCATGGTCATGCCTTGCGTGGCTCGCCTGTATTAGATCAGTGTTCTGGGGAAGGACAGAGACTAGAAAGAGTTGGGTCACCTCGTGTGTCATTGATGTACGGCTCCTGTCAGAAGCGCAGCACGTCACAAAGCGAGAGGCCTTGAATCATCAAAGGCTGTTATTGTAACTCCTAATGCTCCCAGCTGTCTCCATGCTTCTACAGTCAATACACATCCATCACTGAGCGGCCGGCGCACTATTCTGCCGCACGGATGCTCAGTAATGCGTGGAAACACAAGGCAGACTGCATGGAGTTGTTCTCCTCTGCCCGAAACGTCTAGTCACAGTTGTATCTGGGAAAGCTGGGTGACATCGGTACAAAGCCAAGCGTCGTCAACCATTACGAGTGATGACCTGCCCTACAAGGGGCAGTTTGCACCCAATGAACAGGCCATGTAAAGCCAGTACAAATGTAAAGGGTTAATCCAGGTAGGTAAAATACCTGGCCTGCTGGTGCCAGCCCCGCCACTTATGGCACGGTTATGTGCTATAAAGTTGCATCCACCTTCCCAGCGTTGGTGATATCATCATTGGGGCTGGCTGTTCAGCCTTAGGTTAGAGGAGGTCTTGTGAAAAATTTTTGACCCCCTTCCCTCTGTCATTAGAAAAAAAAAATTATATATATTGCAAAGATGGGCACAGATGCAGCTTGGTGAATAAATAATGTACCAGAACCAAGCTCATATCATAAATACAATACCATAACCAAGATCAGTATTTAAATACTGCACCAGAGCCAAGCTCAGTACGTAAGTACAGCAACAGAATCAAGCTTAGTCCATAAATATACCTCAAACCAACCTCTGTACATGGATACAATAACAGAACCAAGCTCATAACTTAAACAGAATTAAGCAATTGCGCTGTCGGGCCGCCAATTGGGCTGACAGCGGAGCCTTGGACTATCAGAGGGGAAAGGCAGAGCCAGGAGGAGGAGGATGATTGATGTAGCTCCACAAGATACTGTTGCATGTTAGATTAACAGGCATGGTGGACCTAAGTGGGACTACTTCTGTCTCATGCCTCCCAACCTCACGCTGCTGGCCACCACTTTGTGCGAATGTACAGGCCACATGTAGCTAAGGCTGGCATATAAATGAGCCGAACAGCCAACCCCCCCAATGATGCCACAGACGGTGGCTAGGTGAAGAGAGCTCAGGTGATAGAACCTGGTTATAAGGCATCTCCCCTTCCTAAATTACCCCGTGGGTTAGCTCTCCTGACCTGCCAGTTTTAGTAAATACTTGAATTCTCCATGAAAACAATTAAAAGGCATCTTTTCTTAGATTTCTGCATTGTACTGTTCCTCTATTATTCCTCCTGGAACTGTATGACTAAATTGACAACTGGGCATCATCATTCTCCTTATCAATGTGGCCTTTTCCTCCACACAAAAGCATGGCAACTAGCTGTAAGATGCCTATAGTTTTGCAGAGCGGTATCAAATATTTTACACTGCTTTTTGTGTTTTATTTCCATTATTGTCAGGCCCAAGAAGTAGTGACGTTAAAGAAGCCATTGTGTATTGGTTTTTGCACAATCTCATCAATTCCTCTCTTCACTTTGCTTTCCATTGTCTGTTTGAAAAAGGATACACATTGATGGCCTATCATTAGGTCGGTACAAAACCAGAAACCCTACCAATCAACATAGACAAGGTGCTTCAATTCCTTCTGTGTTTTTCTAGGCACAGCACCGCATACACACATGTGGCTGTACCTGGTACTGCAGTTTGGAACCAGTAAGGCCTTTAACGCTTTGCAATCCAATTTGGATTCAGGGTTTCCTAGGGGGGCTTTCTCTTTCTGCCATTATACAATGGCGCCATCTGCTGGCTAGAGCCAATACTGTGGTATGGGACATGCTGGAGAGACCCCCGACGACAGAGCGGCCAGTAATATACAGTAAGAATACCCTGCCGGACATCTACCGACATCGGAAGCTGCACAGCCTTCAATCAGAATGTCTTCAGACGTCAGACAGTGGATTGGAAAGGGTTAATTTATTATTTCAGCCTGAAAAGCTGCAATAATCAGGCACAATATTAACACTTTACTATTAGACCATAATGTTTTAATACACTCATCGAAAGAACAAATAAGGCACCCAGAAGTTGTTGGAATGGAATGAAACTTCATCTGTGTGATTGTGATGATGATATATGGAAGTAATTACAATATTAGAGGAGAAGGATAACATTTATTGAGGAGAACTGTATAATTCAGAGGAGGTTCTAGTAGCCCGTTGAGCCGCCCCTAGCCTGGATACATGATGGGATGCGGTTGGGCATGGAGGCTTACAGGCTCTGCATGTTCTCCTGCGGCACATTTGCCCATAGATGATGTAACTGGGCTTCTACATCCGGCACACTGGTAGGCTGCAGAGGCTGGCATCCCAGAGAGTCCCATAAATGCTCAATCGGGTATTAATCTACTGAGCGGGCCGCAGATGGAGATGTGGTAACCTGGCAGAGGCATTCCTGGGAATCCTGTGTGCGGGCGAGCATTATCCTGCCTGTTGGAAGCCCTGCTAGGAGAGCCAACATGTGGTTGTAGGATGTCCTGAACATGTCATTGTCCCTCGATCACCACTAGGGGTGGCCGACTGTTGTATATGATGGCCCCCCAGACCATCACACCAACGGTTGGAACAATGTGTCGCTCCACAACAAAGGCAGGATTTAAGCATTCACCAGTAGGCTTCCATACTCAAACTCGACAGTCGGCTCCCAAACAGAACCTGGATGCATCGTGAAAGATGATATGGTTCCAGTCCGTAGCAGTCCTGGTTTCTCATTCAGGAAACCCCTGCACATAAAGGTGATGGTGTTGGGGTGTCAATGGCAAGACACGTAATTGGCAATGTGACCCCAAGTTTCAGTCTGTTAAGCACCTAGAAATGGTTCAGACAGAGACAGTACTGTAATGAAGCTGCCACCTGTGTCTGGATGGTGGATAATGAATCTGTTGGATCTGCTTGTTGGCATGTCGAACAATCCTCTCTACTGGTGGTCTGTCTGGGCCGTCCGGAGCCTGTTCGCCATATGTACGTGCCCTCATGTAACCACTGCTCCTAACAGCTTGGTCAGAATGACCATCCAGCTTCTCACATTCCAATAATGAGTCCCCTTTTAAACTCTGTTAACTAGGCAAAATGTCTCCGGGTGCATCGTAGAGACGTCTAGTGGTCAACGGTCTCTCAACAAGACGTACACTACATAAAAGTAGCCTCTGAGGGTAACAGGGGAAGCACTTTTATGGCCACTGGTTTTAAGACCCAGTATCTAATCAGACCACAACTGCAATAATTTCCATATCCGCCTGAGACATAACTGCATGCTGAGTTTTACAGCAATCTGACATTTCTCTCTGGATGCATTATTGTTTCTTCACTGAGTGCATAATGATCCAAGGTAGCATCTTCACTTGAAATGTTACAGCAATAAGTGTTCCCGCAATCTATGTACTTTCCTCTTTCCAATTAACCCCTCGGCACATCTATATCCCAGTGATCCTCCTTGTCGTAGACTACAAATGTACAGAAACCCCTCTAATACTGTCCTACTCAGCCCTCCAGATGTCCAACAAAGCCCTCTTCTTCATCTTTTCTGCTATTACATTGCTGGGCTAGCATCCTAATACCCTGTATATAAAGTCCACACCTCTGTCTCTGCTGCCTTGGTTCGTATAGTGCTGCAAAGAATGAAGTTTTCCAAGGTCCCAGAATTGGGGAATCTCCAGGGATTTGCTGCCTTATTAGGAGCGGCACCCTGCTGCAGATCACTGTGTGTCTGAGGGGTGGGGGTTAGATTTGATATCATACAAAAGGCCAGAAGTCTCGACAAACAAGAATTTGTGCCAGAAGAAAGAAGAGAGAACTAGGCAGATGGGACGGAAAACAAAGAGATGAGGAGACGGTGATAGAACAGTGGGATATTGTTCTGTGTGTTTGTGCAGGTTTATGCCTCAGTTTTCACATATTGACCATTGAACATAGACCATATACTATGGATACATGGCTATGGAGAAGCTGCGGAGACACCAGCAATAGGACCTGTTGTAAGAAAGTCTTCACTTGTGGGACTGGTGAACACATAGGAACTTTATCTTTAAGTGTCATATAATAGTTCACGAGAAGATGACTTTAACCCTTCTATTCCATGGTCATTGCTTACAGGAAAATGTAAGTCCTGTTGGACTCTATCTCTTGAGACCTTGACTGAGATTTGGGTTTCTTGTATGTTCCTCAAGTCAATTCTTGCCTCCTAACTTTTCCTATTTTTCGAATGCTTGTTCTCACTGTTTTCTGTCCCTTTATATTGTCTTGCATTCTCTTCTTCTGGTCCTTTCGGAAGGAGGAGGAGGTACCATCCAGGGGAGGATGAGGGAAGCGTTAGAGATCAGTGCAAGCGCGATAGGGAGATTGAAGTACAGACAGCAGGCTGAGCTCTGAGACATCGCAGAAATCAAGTTCGTGAAGAAAAGAAGACACAATAAGTAATGGATCTGTTGATATTAAGAAGACATTGAACAGAAAGGGACACCTCTACAGTCCAAAAGGACTTTGCATGACATTTTTGTATTTTTAGGTGGTGTGAAATCAGATCCTCGGACATCATGGACTGTGGGTAAACCAGGGACACACCCCGGGATTGTCACACAAGAAAGGGTGAGTGTCAAAATGTTGGTGTTGGTTGAAGGTGTTAGCGATTAGGCTATCGTAAACTCTGTGTACTTTTCTATATTCTGTACAGATGTATCCGAGCCGAGTTTTCTATGACTAATTGTGATTGCTGGTAACCCTGCCTTGTGTATCCGTACGTTGTAGGACTATTATTAGTGACACTAACTTTGGTTTCCCTTTTATTTTTCTCATTCCACCTTCCATCCTTTGCATTCTTTGCCTATGTTCTTCCTCTTGTTTCCCTTTGTTGCACTATGCTTTCCAAATCCATCATCTTCTGCAATAGCGTCTTTGATTTATAACATTGACTATACTCTTTACAAGAACTAAACCTGTCTTCTTCACCGATGTATCCACCGCTACACCCCAACACCTCCCTTTCCACTGTGTTTTCCTCCATCCCTCCAACTTCTTTCTACTCTACTTCTCCATCATCTCCTCCTCGTACATCTACCCCTCTTCTTCCATCCCTTTCCATGGCTATTGGGGCATTATCAAATGCCTTGGGCCTCTGGATCCTGGCACGAGCCTACTCCGTCTCCCGAAGACTACGACGATCGAGGGCACAGTTTCTCCTCTTGGCTTCAGGGCTCCTTTTGACAGACTTGGCTGGACATCTTATAACTGGATCCTTTGTCCTGTGGCTCTATTCTTATGGAGGATTACCAATGGCTGGATGTCAATTTCTTGGTGGTTGCATGGTATTTTTTGGACTTTCTCCACTACTACTTGGGCTTCTTATGGCATGTGAGCGTTGCATTGGCCTTACAAAACCACTGTGGCATTCGGCTGTTGTTACCCAAACCCGAGCTCGAATTAGCCTTGGTGTAGCTTGGTGTGTAGCTCTTCTGGTGTCTACTCTACCACTACTGGGTTATGGTACATATGGACTGCAACCTTCAGGGACCTGGTGTTTTTTACAGGACCCGCCAGGATTTTGCCTACTGTTCTCTGGACTTGGTCTTGGATCGTTGGTGGCTGCATTGCTGTGTAATTTGGTAGTTGGAGTTACCTTGCTTCGAGCTAGACTCTTACGAGCCTCAGGAGAGGATCGCAGAAGGAGCCTTCGGGGTGCCCGTTCTCATGACCTGGAAATGATGGTGCAACTGTTGGCAATTACCATAGTTTCTTGTGTCTGCTGGAGTCCATTACTGGTGAGGAACTTTTTTGTATCCAATTCACTCTTCATTACGATTATGCAGTAGACCTATGACATTTGTTATCTTATCCCTCCCCCATGTTGGCAAACTGCCTTCTTGAATATAACTGCTAATAGAGATATTGAAAGGCTGATCTCACATGAGCATATTTATGCACCCATAATATGGACGAGTGTCTGGGCCCAACCACAGGTTTTACTGACCCGACTCGAGGCATCATAGGGATCTATGACCTGCAGTAGACCGGTATTCAGTAGACCTGCAGTCAGCCAGGACATTTGACTCTATTACAGGCACTGGTCTAATCATTGAAAAGGTAGGCACCGACACCATAAGATTTATCTAAAGGCAGAGTGGAACTTTTTACTAGGCACAGTTCTTCATGGGACTCCAACAAGTGGAAATAAACAGAAGAAGACATAGGGCACAAATATAAATGTAGTATGATAGAAAACTACAGAGAGAACACTTAAAATGCTCAACTGAAGGGGTTATGCTGGTTTGGGTACAACTGTATTGCATGCCAATTACTCTACAGAGATCACCAAGTTTTGGTACCACCAGCTTCAAGCCAGAATGGAAAATGGGGATGTGTTGTCCCAACCTGTTCACAAAGGGCAATAAAATCATGTAAAATGGTACTGTTCAATGGAATCATAAGCTGGATACCTCTGACGCCAGTAGCTGTTTCCAGATAGTGGTATACAGTACAACGCGTTTCAACCCCCTCTGATGAAGACCATAGAGGGGGTTGAAACGTGTTGTACTGTATGCACTGCTGTCCGGTTTGATAAATTCACTTGGCTACATCTACTGGTGTCAGAAGTATCCAGCATATAATTCCACCAAGCAGCGGCATTTCGATGTTTCTTTCTTAGTTTTATTGACCACAATTCCTTGTGTCATTTCAATGTCATACCTATAGGTCTACAAGCCTATTGAATTATGTTATCTTAGTGAGTTTCTACAGTGCATAAAAGAAACAGTTTGCTAACAAACTCAGCTCTGCTATATCTATGTACACAATGGCACTGATGGAATGCATTAAGCAATAATCTAAATAGACGTGCGTCACTGCAGCGCACAGACAGACACTGCCATAATACTGCAGTCGGATGGAGACATTAAAGGGACCTTAGTACCAGATCTGAGAAAGAAAAATAGACACTGATCATACTGAAGGGGAAAACTGTCCATGTCTCCTTTCCTGTCTGCATCGGCACTGCATACACAAAACGGTAGAATTATTAACCCATTGATTTACTGTCCTTTAAAACTTAGGTAAGGAAGAAGAACAAATAAATTGCTATTGCGCACACGCTCTACTATATACAAAGAATGGCAAGGAGGGTTATATAGAGAGAGACTAGCACTGCTGCATGGCCAAGGTTATATATAACAGGACTAGCCTGCTGGTGGACAAAATTATTTATGAAGAGACTGGCACTGTTACAAGGGCAAGGTTTTATATTGATGTACGGGCACTGCTACATGGATAGGGTTATATATAAAGATACCGGCTCTAATACATGGACAAGGTTATATATAAGAGACTGGCACTGCTGCATGGAGAGGATTATACAGCGTGAGGCACAACTCTGGATACACCTGTTTAATAGGAAGGGGGTCATGTAATATATCAGTCTGGGCTAGAATGTACTCGGAAACACACTGGAAGTGCCAGTTCTACTCCATCTTTACTTTTTTAACGGTTAATTGAGGGCAAAGTTGGTAAATTGTGGCTAGCACCCAGGGCCTTTTTTCATTGATGGATCACTTAATGGTGAGAAGTACCCCCCGATGTTACGGACACCATATTCCCATCTGTACTCAATGCGAACACTGAGTTTCCAAGTTACTTTTTAACAGGATGGTTCAGCCCCACACTTTGCTGTGGAGGTATGCAGATGGCTGGATGTGCAAGTCCCTGGGCACTGGACTGGATGTAGAGGTCCAGCAGAATGGCCGCCAAGGTCGCCGGACTTAACGCACTATTATCTCTGGGGCCATTCAATGTGCCTTGTGTATTTGGAAAAAAAGACACAATATGGTTCACCTGAAATAGTGGATTCTACAGTGCTGTGAAGAAAGATCACCTGCAGTTCTTCAGTATTCATGAAGAACGGGTTAAATGTTTAGCTTCGTGCATCCGGCAGACACATTGAACACATCATGTAAAGCACTGTAACTCCTAAACAACTAACTCTAGGTCAAAACTGATACTCCCACTGTGTTTATGAGTCAATTCTAGCCCATTGGAAAAGCCTGAGCTGAATTCAATATGGTAGAGTTCAAAATGACCGCCGAAAACATCTTGTCAACCAAAAAATGCGGTCTCCCTCTCAATTAATACTTGTACCCATCGGAAGTCAATTTTCTCATTATTACACCAGTTAAACAGATGTGTCCAGACTTTTGCCTCACCCGGTACATTATAGATAAAGAGACCGGCACTGCTACATATATAGGATACTCTATACAGAGACTGGCATGGGGTGAAGTAGGGAAAGATGCTATTCCTATTGGCATAGAAGCACAAGTGCTGGCATGAGGAGTAGAGTGAAGTCGGCACTACTGGGTCTGAAGAAGGAGCCTTGGCATTTCTGAAGGTCTTACATCTAGAGCCTTGTCTGCTGGTGCCCCGCTGCCAGCATTAGTGGGTGCTGCTCATTATTTCATCTTTTATGATGCTTCTCTGCCTTTTCATTCATGCCTCTTCTCTGTGACGGTCTCTCCACCTTCGCTCTTTTTTCGTCCTCCGTCCTTACCCCTTCCATGTCCTTTCCTCTCATCCTTGAGCTTCGTCCGGCTGACGGATGAGGTGACCGTGTCATGTTCAGTTATTTATGCCAATAATCCATGTTCTTCGGCCATGGGAAGAGGGAAAATCCAATCTATACATTTTCCTGCTGAGGTTGTGCTATTAACCCTATATATTACATTACCTCCATGCAGAACTAATGCCCTTTTCGAATCATACAATTTTATATTTAGGAAATTCTGTCAATAAGAAGGCGCTGACTCCAAGCTCAATAGGTCCAGAAACTGGCACAGGCTCAACTCCACAAATATAGTTTGGTATCTGATATGTCCAGGGATGTAGGCCACTGGTTCCCAACCCCGCTACCATTAAATGATTGTCCCGCTTCTAGTTGTTTTGCTGCAGGAAGCAGACAGCTCCATACATTGCGCAGTGGCCAGAGTTGGTACTGCCGACTGAGTCCTATTCATTTCAATAGGATACCAACCCAGGCCATTGTACAATGGAGGAAATTTACTAAGCTCAGAATTTCCTGTGCCGAGATTAGTCATTTTTACCTGGGCGCTGTATACATGAAGAGATGCACGCATCTTCAGGTATTCGGCGCATCCCTGGTGCCTCCATGCGTCTGACCTGGCGTATATTTCTGGTATAATTTACTCCAGTTTCTGGCGTAACTAATACATAAATATGTTGATTTGGGGCGGCTATGCCCACCAGAAAGCTCTGCCTACTTATTGAAAAAGTGGCGTGGCTGATGCAAAAAAAGAGAAAAGTAGCAAATTTTGATCAATTACACATTTGCGCAAAAATGTGTGACTTTTTTTTACACCGGTTTCTGCCGTAAACCCTTTCATGAATGTGCTCTGATGTACGGAGCTGTTCGCTTCCTGCAGCAAAACAGCTAGAAGTAGGACAACCCCTTAAAGGACTTGCTGGAAATTGTCGTTCCATCTCCAGGAACTCCTCCACATCCAGTTACCTGCTGTGTTAGATTTATGTTCTGGCAGTCAGTGGTTGGCTACTTCGCCTGCTGATATACAAGACGTCTTCTAGTGGTGAGTTCAGTTTTATGCCCCTACAGTACATGCGAAGGTTCTTTCCAATGTGGTCTTCCAAGGAACTCTTGACCAGGTTCTGAGGAGCCTCAAGGCTCCTAGAAACACGGATATTTTTTGAGAGTCATAGGACCCATTCTGGTCATTAGCAACTTCTTGTTGAGTTATGTTATTATCCGGCACACCTCACATCATATATACCTATTTATATACAACTACTGGCCCGATCATACAACCGGAACCACTTTCGGGTACATAAACCACATTGGGCCACATTCATGTGACAGTTTGATTTAAAGTGATGTTAAAATGGCTAAAATTATGACATGCAGCATTATACCTGCAAAATGGGGAACGTTTTTTGTTACTTGCCAGATCTGCAAAGGGATGGAAAAAATAGTGGGTGTGGTCTACAAGGGGGCGTAACTTAGTCCAGATTTGTTAATTAGAGTAGATGGTAATAAATCTACACTGCTCACCGCAGGCATAGAACTCATCTCCTCGCTGTCAGACCGCTCAAAATATGGCAAATTTATTAAAGGGGTCATCTGATCAACAACTTTAACAATATAGGTGAATCTGGTAAACAGCAGATTTTGCCAGGGGAAGCCCTAGCCATCTGGGTGTTACCCCTGTACCAGCCACCAAAGGGACAATGCCCAGCTGGCTGTGGCTTAGCTTGGCTAAATCCACTGCTTATCAGATTCTGTGGGACAGTGTAGGATTTTGGGGTCTGCCTTGCCATCCCTAGTGGCAGGAGGCCAGCAGGGGTATTGGGAATGGCATAATATTAAAAAACAGCTTATTTTCAACACTTTGCTCCCCCATTATATCAGTCCATGACGCTACGGTCCCCCCCCCCCCCCCCCCCCCGCTGCTCACTTCAGGGTAGATTTAGCATGTGATTGCTGTGGCCAATTATTAGCCTCAGCCGAACAAACGCTGAGGCCAGGAATTGGCCGCAGCAATCATATGATCGCGCAGCTTAGAAGTGAGCAGCAGGGGGGCCGTAGCAGCAAGGATCAGAGCAAGGGTAGTAAGTATAAGCTGTTTTTTTTTTACTGTATATGTGTGTATATGTGGGCACTATTACTAAGGTTGACAGGACAGGAGTGGGTACTATAACAGTGAGGGGACACGCAGGGGCACTATAACAGTGAGGGGACACTCAGGGGCACTATAACAGTGAGGGGACACTCAGGGGCACGATAACAGTGAGGGGACACTCAGGGGCACTATAACAGTGAGGGGACACTCAGGGGCACTATAACAGTGAGGGGACACTCAGGGGCACTATTACAGTGAGGGGACACTCAGGGGCACTATTACAGTGAGGGGACACTCAGGGGCACTATTACAGTGAGGGGACACTCAGGGGCACTATTACTGTGAAGGGGACACTCAGGTGCACTATTTCAGTGAGGGGAAACTCAGGGGCACTATTACAGTGAGGGGACACTTAAGGGCACTATTACAGTGAGGGGACACTCGGGTACTATTACTGTGCAGTGGACACTCGAATACTATTACAGTGAGGGGACACTCGAGTACTATTACAGTGAGGGGACACTCAAGTACTATTACAGTGAGGGGACACGAGTACTATTACAGTGAGGGGACACTCGAGTACTATTACAGTGAGGGGACGCTCGAGTACTATTACAGTGAGGGGACGCTCGGGTACTATTACTGTGCAGGGGACACTCGGGTACTATTACTGTGCAGGGGACACTCGGGTACTATTACTGTGCAGGGGATACTCGGGCACTATTACTGTGCAGGGGACACTCGGGCACTATTACTGTGCAGGGGACACTCGGGCACTATTACTGTGCAGGGGACACTCGGGCACTATTACTGTGCAGGGGACACTCGGGCACTATTACTGTGCAGGGGACACTCGGGCACTATTACTGTGCAGGGGACACTCGGGTACTATTACTGTGCAGGGGACACTCGGGTACTATTACTGTGCAGGGGACACTCGGGTACTATTACTGTGCAGGGGACACTCGGGTACTATTACTGTGCAGGGGACACTCAGGGGCACTATTACAGTGAGGGGACACTCGGGCACTATTACAGTGAGGGGACACTCGGGTACTATTACTGTGCATGGGACACTCGGGTACTATTACTGTGCAGGGGACACTCGGGTACTATTACTGTGCAGGGGACACTCGGGCACTATTACTGTGCAGGGGACACTCGGGCACTATTACTGTGCAGGGGACACTCGGGCACTATTACTGTGCAGGGGACACTCGGGTACTATTACTGTGCAGGGGACACTCGGGTACTATTACTGTGCAGGGGACACTCGGGTACTATTACTGTGCAGGGGACACTCGGGTACTATTACTGTGCAGGGGACACTCGGGTACTATTACTGTGCAGGGGACACTCGGGTACTATTACTGTGCAGGAGACACTCGGGTACTATTACTGTGCAGGGGACACTCGGGTACTATTACTGTGCATGGGACACTCGGGTACTATTACTGTGCAGGGGACACTCAGGGGCACTATTACTGTGCAGGGGACACTCGGGCACTATTACTGTGCAGGGGACACTCGGGCACTATTACTGTGTAGGGGACACTCGGGTACTATTACAGTGAGGGGACACTCGGGTACTATTACAGTGAGGGGACACTCGGGTACTATTACAGTGAGGGGACACTCGGGACTATTACAGTAAGGGGACACTCGGGTACTATTACAGTGAGGGGACACTCGGGTACTATTACTGTGCAGGGGACACTCGGGTACTATTACTGTGCAGGGGACACTCGGGTACTATTACTGTGCAGGGGACACTCGGGTACTATTACTGTGCAGGGGACACTCGGGTACTATTACAGTGAGGGGACACTCGGGTACTATTACAGTGAGGGGACACTCGGGTACTATTACTGTGCAGGGGACACTCGGGCACTATTACTGTGTAGGGGACACTCGGGTACTATTACAGTGAGGGGACACTCGGGTACTATTACAGTGAGGGGACACTCGGGTACTATTACAGTGAGGGGACACTCGGGTACTATTACTGTGCAGGGGACTCTCGGGTACTATTACTGTGCAGGGGACACTCGGGTACTATTACTGTGCAGGGGACACTCGGGTACTATTACAGTGAGGGGACACTTGGGTACTATTACAGTGAGGGGACACTCGGGTACTATTACAGTGAGGGGACACTCAGGGGCACTTTTACTGTGCAGGGGACACTCAGGGGCACTATTACTGTGCAGGGGACACTCGGGCACTTTTACTGTGTAGGGGACACTCGGGTACTATTACAGTGAGGGGACACTCGGGTACTATTACAGTGAGGGGACACTCGGGTACTATTACAGTGAGGGGACACTCGGGTACTATTACAGTGAGGGGTCACTCGAGTACTATTACAGTGAGGGGACACTCGGGTACTATTACAGTGAGGGGACACTCGGGTACTATTACAGTGAGGGGACACTCGGGTACTATTACAGTGAGGGGACACTCGGGTACTATTACAGTGAGGGGACACTCGAGTACTATTACAGTGAGGGGACACTCGGGTACTATTACAGTGAGGGGACACTCGGGTACTATTACAGTGAGGGGACACTCGGGTAGTATTACTGTGCAGGGGACACTCGGGTACTATTACTGTGCAGGGGACACTCGGGTACTATTACAGTGAGGGGACACTCGGGTACTATTACAGTGAGGGGACACTCGGGTACTATTACAGTGAGGGGACACTCGGGTACTATTACAGTGAGGGGACACTCGGGTACTATTACAGTGAGGGGACACTCGGGTACTATTACAGTGAGGGGACACTCGGGTAGTATTACTGTGCAGGGGACACTCGGGTACTATTACTGTGCAGGGGACACTCGGGTACTATTACTGTGCAGGGGACACTCGGGTACTATTACTGTGCAGGGGACACTCGGGTACTATTACTGTGCAGGGGACACTCGGGTACTATTACAGTGAGGGGACACTTGGTCACTATTACAGTGAGGGGACACTTGGTCACTATTACAGTGAGGGGACACTTGGGCACTATTACTGTGCAGGGGACACTCAGGGGCACTATTACTGTGCAGGGGACACTCAGTGGCACTATTACTGTGCAGGGGACACTCAGTGGCACTATTACTGTGCAGGGGACACTCAGTGGCACTATTACTGTGCAGGGGACACTCAGGGGCACTATTACTGTGCAGGGGACACTCAGGGGCACTATTACTGTGCAGGGGACACTCAGGGGCACTATTACTGTGCAGGGGACACTCAGGGGCACTATTACTGTGCAGGGGACACTCAGGGGCACTATTACTGTGCAGGGGACACTCAGGGGCACTATTACTGTGCAGGGGACACTCAGGGGCACTATTACTGTGCAGGGGACACTCAGGGGCACTATTACTGTGCAGGGGACACTCAGGGGCACTATTACTGTGCAGGGGACACTCAGGGGCACTATTACTTTGCAGGGGACACTCAGGGGCACTATTACTGTGCAGGGGACACTCGGGCACTATTACTGTGTAGGGGACACTGAAGGGCACTATTACAGTGAGGGGACACTCGGGTACTATTACAGTGAGGGGACACTCGGGTACTATTACAGTGAGGGGACACTCGGGTACTATTACAGTGAGGGGACACTCGGGTACTATTACAGTGAGGGGACACTCGGGTACTATTACAGTGAGGGGACACTCGGGTACTATTACTGTGCAGGGGACACTCGGGTACTATTACTGTGCAGGGGACACTCGGGTACTATTACTGTGCAGGGGACACTTGGGTACTATTACAGTGAGGGGACACTCGGGTACTATTGCAGTGAGGGGACACTCGGGCACTTTTACTGTGCAGGGGACACTCGGGCACTTTTACTGTGTAGGGGACACTCGGGCACTATTACTGTGAGGGGACACTCGGGTACTATTACTGTGCAGGGGACACTCGGGTACTATTACTGTGCAGGGGACACTCGGGTACTATTACTGTGCAGGGGACACTCGGGTACTATTACTGTGCAGGGGACACTCGGGTACTATTACTGTGCAGGGGACACTCGGGTACTATTACTGTGCAGTGGACACTCGGGTACTATTACTGTGCAGGGGACACTCGGGTACTATTACTGTGCAGGGGACACTCGGGTACTATTACTGTGCAGGGGACACTCGGGTACTATTACTGTGCAGGGGACACTCGGGTACTATTACTGGGCAGGGGACACTCGGGTACTATTACTGTGCAGGGGACACTCGGGTACTATTACAGTGAGGGGACACTTGGTCACTATTACAGTGAGGGGACACTTGGTCACTATTACAGTGAGGGGACACTTGGGCACTATTACTGTGCAGGGGACACTCAGGGGCACTATTACTGTGCAGGGGACACTCAGTGGCACTATTACTGTGCAGGGGACACTCAGTGGCACTATTACTGTGCAGGGGACACTCAGGGGCACTATTACTGTGCAGGGGACACTCAGGGGCACTATTACTGTGCAGGGGACACTCAGGGGCACTATTACTGTGCAGGGGACACTCAGGGGCACTTACTTTGCAGGGGACACTCAGGGGCACTATTACTGTGCAGGGGACACTCGGGCACTATTACTGTGTAGGGGACACTGAAGGGCACTATTACAGTGAGGGGACACTCGGGTACTATTACAGTGAGGGGACACTCGGGTACTATTACAGTGAGGGGATACTCGGGTACTATTACAGTGAGGGGACACTCGGGTACTATTACAGTGAGGGGACACTCGGGTACTATTACAGTGAGGGGACACTCGGGTACTATTACTGTGCAGGGGACACTCGGGTACTATTACTGTGCAGGGGACACTTGGGTACTATTACAGTGAGGGGACACTCGGGTACTATTGCAGTGAGGGGACACTCGGGCACTTTTACTGTGCAGGGGACACTCGGGCACTTTTACTGTGTAGGGGACACTCGGGCACTATTACTGTGAGGGGACACTCGGGTACTATTACAGTGAGGGGGACACTCGGGTACTATTACTGTGCAGGGGACACTCGGGTACTATTACTGTGCAGGGGACACTCGGGTACTATTACTGTGCAGGGGACACTCGGGTACTATTACTGTGCAGGGGACACTCGGGTACTATTACTGTGCAGGGGACACTCGGGTACTATTACTGTGCAGGGGACACTCGGGTACTATTACTGTGCAGGGGACACTCGGGTACTATTACTGTGCAGTGGACACTCGGGTACTATTACTGTGCAGGGGACACTCGGGTACTATTACTGTGCAGGGGACACTCGGGTACTATTACTGTGCAGGGGACACTCGGGTACTATTACTGTGCAGGGGACACTCGGGTACTATTACTGTGCAGGGGACACTCAGGGGCACTATTACTGTGCAGGGGACACTCAGGGGCACTATTACTGTGAGGGCACTTAAAGGGAGTAGCTTAGCAAAGGAGCATGGCCTAATGGAAAAAATTTGCTGTGGCACCCCTAGTGCACTGCAAGAACTATTCCTCTTTTGGTTCTTCGAACACTGAAAGGTATGGACTAGTATTACACACAGACTATAAGGCTATCTTTAGTGAGAAGCTAATTAATATGAGCAAACAAGTGAGGGGTAAACAGCCATAGGTTGATGCCAAGTGATGGAACGGTGTGGAGGTGGTAACAACATGCTGTAGGTCCTCCTGGCCTGGAGTGGAGCAGTATACAACTACAGCAAGTGGCTTCTCTAGTCTATGTACTGTCCCATCTCAAATTGATGCAGTCAATATTTTAAAATAATTTCCAAAAACATTCTTCCAATGCCTGCCGTACATGGAAAAGCATCAGGAGACATCACTGTCATAGACTGTAAGGTAAGCAGGGACCGAAACCTCTGATAACCATGAGTGGCTGATGAGGTTTGAATAGAACGTACAGAATAAGAGCAATAAGTCTGCAGATGGCCTTGGGTCAACTTGGAAATTAGGGACAGCTGGTGACTGACCCCATCTAGGTGACGTCTGGTGGCATATTGGTACATGTTTAGCATCTGTGCTTGTTTTAACTCTCAGTATTTGCCTCATTATTGAGACTCGGGTGAGGTTGGACTACCAGTAATCTGTTGTCTACTTTTGTAACTCCTGTTTTGTGTGTCCATATCCCCCTGGCAAACTGCTGATTTTGACCCAATGAAGTTCACAAGGTCTTCTAGGGTAAATGATGAGGTAGTGATGCACCTCAGAGGATGGGATTACTTACTCATGTGGTCATTCATTCTCTTTTCTTGTTTATGAATCAAGGTACACAAGAGAAACAGAAGGGCTAGGGAGTACTACGGTATACACAAGACAAAGTGATAGAAAGGGGGATTGGCTGGGGTGTAACTATAATGGGTGCAGTAGCACCTGGGCCCTGGAGACTAAGGTGGCCCATAAGATCTTTCATTTCTATATAAGGGTACCAGTTCTATGAATGAAGCATTATAGTCAGTGGGGCATTACAGATTCTGCATTGTGGCCCAGTAGCTTCAGATTGCACCTCTGGGATGGGAAGATGGAAAGTCTGTATACTTATTTGCAGCTTCTGTGACTGGGCGACAAAATACACATTTCCCTGAAAATCAGCCCTAGCTCCATTTAAAAAAAAGGAGCTCCAATGCGCTTCTTGCAGTCCTCGGCTGCCTACAGAAGATCACTTCCTGGTTATGGGATTCGTATATACCACTTCCAGGAAGCAATGCTCTGATTGGTTTTCGAGCGCTGCTCAGCCAAGCAATGCAGTGCTCGATAAACCAATGTGATTGCTGTGATTGGTTCACCGAGCGCTACATTGATTAGCTTACTAGCGGTCAAAGAACCAATCACAACCATCACGTTGTGGAAGCGGGAATTATGAATTGGCCAATCAATGCTGAGGCTCAGCCAATTCATAAATCCGGCATCCACTATGCGATGGCTGTGATTGGCTAAGCAGCAGTCAAAAAAACCAAATCAATGCAGCGCTCGATGAACTAATCAGAGCCATTACTTCCTGGAGGCGGGATTTATGAATCCCGTAACCAGGAAATGATCTTCTGTGGGCGACTGAGAACTGCAAGAAGCACATCAGAACTCCAGAGAGCAGCGGGAGGGACCTGGACCGAGCCTGCTAGGTAAGTATAATAAGTCATCCTCCAAAAATAAGACCTAGCGCCTCTTTTGGTGCAAAAATTTAATATAAGACTGGGTCTTATTTTTAGTGAAACACAGTACATTTCCCTGCAGCCTCCATAGTGATTGACTATGAAGAGAGTAGAGCACTCATAAGCACATCATTTTCTCTTTGTTTGTTCAATGATTTGTTTAACCCCCTAAAGAAGTTATCCAGATGCCCCTAAAAATCTGAAAACAGAGTGCACTGAGAATATGAAAAAAAAAGTCATACCTCACCCATACCCCAGCCAACCCCGTTCTGCAAGCACCTAGTTACTACTTCCTACTACAGCAGCAATCACGTCCCAACATGGGGACATGTGACCGCTACAGTTCATCATTGCCCGAAGCAAGCCTGTGATTGGATGCATTGTTCACACGTCACTGGGATCAGTGATGTCATTACTGCAGCCGAGGACTGAACACTAGTGGGAGGGGATCGTTTTTTCAAGTTTTTTTTTGCCTGGAAACCCCTTTAAAGGGGAAACTACAAGTGTTTACCAAAATAGACCTGTCGGGTCATGTACTGCAGCACATTTGCCGTATGCTAATTTCTTTCCATTCCTTTATACGCAGGTCTCTGTGGTGATGCTACAGGCTGGCACACCGCTGCCCCGGCCCAACTGGCTGCTGTTCACGGTGCGCTTGGCTTCATGTAACCAGATCTTGGATCCTTGGGTGTACATTCTTCTGAGACGGGCTGTACTACGTCGTCTCTGCAGCATCTTTGTGAGGCTTTCCCGTGTGCGCGGTGGGAAGCCAATTCGCTGGGATCCAAGGGACTTTCGAAGCTCGAACCATAGTGAAATCAGCCGCTTATAGGTTCCATGCATGAAAATACTCCAATAATCTCCAGAGATAATGCAGGGATTTCTCTGAGAACAACATATGGACCACTAAATGTATCAATGGACCTTATAGTTGCATGGTTGGCACAGAAGAATCCAAGAGGGTAATCTACGTAGACCGGCCCTTGTGGACATGTACATAAATGGACGACTCTTACGGATGACTGACTCATAAAGTATGGTGGTACAATTGTCTTACTGGTGAGCATGACTAATATTGGGATTACTGTAGTAACTGCACTCCGGTACTCACAGATGCTGGCGGGTAACAGCTCCGCGCCATTCTTTTATACTGGGGGGGGTCTTCTGTTGATGGAACCTCACAAATTTCTGCGAGAGAGAAGTCGAAGGACTGTGTAGCCTCACCATCTTTGTAATAAAAATAGAGGTTCAGTCTCGGTTTATTTGGTTGATTGGCAATAAGTATCAGTAGGAAATATCGCCATTGTCTTGCCTTAAAGGGGATCTATCGTTGCATTGTGCTGGTATTCTGTTCTTCTTGCTGGAAATGCATGAATTAAAGGGGTTGTGTCAAAATGCCATCCCTTGTTCATATGCCCTATTAGGGAACATGAAAGTCACATAGAAGCATCCCCCGATTTGGACCCACCTCTATGACCAGAATGGAGAGCAGAAGAAATGTCTCATTGCCTGCAGCTTGCCAAGAGCGGAACCCACGGCGATCAGCTATTCGCCCCAACCATGGGTTGTGAAAAGGGTTGTGCATGTTGGTACAATCCTTTTAATTGACAACTAGGGTCTTACTATTCTACTTGTCAGTGGGGTGTGATCTTGAGCACTCTGACCAGGGCAGTACTGATTGGACAGTGTCAGGTTTCGTATGGAGACTTCATACTGACAAGGGGAATGATAACACCCAGTTGTCAATTTAGGGGCATTTTAAGCATATTTAGTTTCTTAAAATCGTATGTGCGGTATACATTTTGATCTATTTTTGATCTAAAAAAAGATAAGTTTTTAGCTCGACAGTTTTTTTTCTTTGATCACAAAAATCATTTACGTTAAGCATATGGAAACATACAGCCGTACGTTTTCCATTGACTGCAATGTTAAAAAAAAGACTTACATCTCCATATGACTTTTTTTTTGTTGGACAGAACAGCGTAACCGGCTATGTATTTCAATCCCACAAAAAAAAACAAAAAACACACACACATGAAGATGTCTGTTAGGCTAAACATAATGAAAAGTACCGGTATGCATAGTCGGACTATGTTTACCCATTATAGCCTGTGGATCCGTGAAGCACTATGTTTTAAGCAGTTTTTTGGACAAAAAAACCCAGGTGTTTTACATATGTGGCCGGCCGCTTAGTCAGCGCTGTGGAATATGTTGAAGAATAAAGATTATTATTATTTCCGGGAAGAATTACAGAAAACCAACATAATGCAGAGTTTTGAGAAAAGTTTGCTTTAGGGTCGATACTCACTAGCGTTATTTTTTTTCTTGCGCTGCGAGAGCACGAGAAAACGCTCGCCTCGCAGCGCAAGAAAGACGCCGCTATAGAAATGGCATATCGCTAGTGGCTGCAATGGGGCCAGCGGCAGCAGCACTAGTCCCATTGAAAGCATTGGGATAGAATGCCGCGGACTTCTGCCACAGCTGTGACAGAGGGTTCCTTCATCACCGTGGTCCCCGCGGGGATAAAGAAGAAACTCCTGCCACGGCTGTGACAGCTGTGGCAAAAGTCCGTGGCATTCTCCATCTCTTTTCAATGGGGCTAGCGCGGCTGCCACTGGCCCCATTGAAAAGACTGGCGATATCCCGGCGAGATGCCGATATCTCGGCGTGGTGCCAGCTTTTTTCTCGCACTGCACTGCGAGACTTTACCTTTACTCTCGCAGCGCAATGGAGAAAAAATCCTCTTTAAGTGCGCAGATTAGTTGCTTTAGGTTTCTAAAAGACAAAAAGTATTAGTTGGTATTGAAGTTTATGAAAGCTACAGATTCTGTAAGATCTTCATGACCAGTAGAGGGAGACAGAAGCAGAAGAGGTTCCCAATCTAACCAATCATCTAGGATCCCAGGTAAGTAAACTTTGTGACGGTGGAAGACCAATATAATTTCCTCTAATGCTGTAGATCACGTCTACTTACATTCGCTTCACCTTGAGAATTCTTAAAGAGTTCCTGCACTTTCAGATGACTTTACAGAATAAGCTGCCATGTGGGTACATGAGGAGTAACACCATTTCTGGCCATTATAGGACTTGTACATGGCATTTATCATCGGTTTTTCATTCTGCAGACTGTATCCTTAATTTTCAGTTCTCTCTGGCACATTTGTGAGTATCTCTCCCTTCTCCTCCTTTACTCCCTCTACATTTCAATAGACAGACAGCATGAGTCCGCAACCCCCTTCGCTTGATGTTATTCATCTTGGTGTTTCTGTTACTAGAGACAGATTTCACTTGGCAACAGGCAGTGAACAGCAAAATAGAAAAAAGGAGACCCAAGTGGTCATGTCTTGGGGGCTTCTTCACACTGGTGATCACGATTTTGCAGCGAGAAAATCAAGGCAAAATTGCGTCTTTGTTCTGACGCTTTTTCAGCAATGCTTTTTCCTAAGAATGACCTCGCTTTGCATCGCTGCCGCTCTCGATTTTACTGTGTGAAAGTCCATAGGAGTTTCTAATGTTAAAAACGCATTGCACAAAAATCGCAAGTTTGTGATTTTTCAGCACAGAAATGTCATTTTAGGTAAAGTGTTTTACACTTTTGCTAGTTATCACATTGGCTATTATATTAATGCAAGTTGTCTCAAAGTGCGGTGACCATCTAGGTAGTTCCATGTAGAATGTTTCCTGTGCTTGGCCTATTATGTGTATAAACCCACAGTATTCATCCCACCCTACAAAATGGTCTTTATCATTAAAGGGCCACTCTGGTGAATTTTTTAAAATTAATGATGTAGCTTTCCCCCAGTATATATACATGAGTTGGTGTTACCTTGGTTAGTTATTTCTATCAGATACTCCCAGTCTCTTTTCCCTCAGATGGTCATGTGATCTCAGTTCTGACCTGCTCAGATCTACTTGAAGGTATATATTCCTTTTCTTGTGGATTTCTCAGTCTGCGTGATGCTGTTACACAAGACTTGGCTGCAGGAGGGCAAAGTCATTCCTGTCACAGTTACTGCTGCTGATCACACCGCTCCTGTCACACAGTTATAATAGAGGAGATCACAGCTTATCCTTCTGACTGTATACTTATGGTCTGTAGCTTATGTAGAAGACTATAGAAGCTAATGATAATTAAACTGTGCCCCCTGCAGCTGTGTATAGCTGTGCTGATGCATTATGGGATAGAGGTGAAAGTGAAATAAAAAAAACAGTTCAGCATCAAGACTGTGGCTTATATGGGGGCTACACTGCAGGGAAGTGTCTGGAACACACAGAGGAAACCTCCAGGGTGTGATAGGAAATTGGGTGAGTGGAACAGGGTAAAATGTGTCCCTTTATGAATAATTACTGTAATCACAGTCTATAGCGGTAGTACCAACTGTCTCACCAGCTGCTGCTGTCAAGAAAGATAGTAGATGAATGAAAATCATACAGAACGTCCTTCGGCGGTGCAGGGCTCTATAGATGTTGTGTTACTACAAGTCACTCATTTCACTGATGTGCGGTTTTTGATGTGGAAGAAAAATTGTCTAATTTTGTTGGCAATTCTGCATGAAATCCTGCCTCCTAAGGCCTCATGTCCACTAGAAAAATACAATCCGCGCAGAATCTGCCACGGATTTGCTTAAGGCCGCCTGCAGACGAGCGGGTCGGATCCGGCAGCGAGAATTCTCGCCGCGGGACCCAACCCGAGAGCCTGCAGGGAGCAGCGCGTACTCACCCACGCCTGGCGGCCCCGGCTCTTTCATGTGCCGGCTGCGGCGCAGCCGGCGCATGCGCAGACCGGAGCCGGCGGCCCGGTGAGTGCGTGCCCCGCACAAAAATAGGATATACCGCGGTTTGTTTGCCGCGCGAGATTTCGCGCGGCCAAACCGCGGCCGTCTGCATAGGAGTGCGTATTGTAATGCACTCCTATGCAGACTTTCAGCGGCGGAAATCCCGTGGGAAATACCGCCGTGGGATTTCCGCCCGTGTGCAGGTGGCCTTAAATGGTATTTTTTTGCATGCAGATATCCGCACACATTTCTATCAATGTGATAGCAATGTTGCCGATCCGTGCGGAATCTGCAGCAGAATGGAGCATGCAGCGTTTTTTTCTCCAGCGCGTGAAAAAACGTGATTCTTTTAAAATGCCATCCGCGGGTGCAAAAATCAATTTATTGGACCGCAGATGGCCAATGATTCCCTGTGGGCAAAATCCGCAGCGGATTCCGCAATTCCATTTAGCTAGTGGACATGAGGCCTAAATCATTGCTTGCAAGCCACAGGACAATGAATGTGTCCGCACATCGTGGCTTCCATTGTAAATGGGGTCTATGACGCTACTGTGAACACTCTCAGCCAGCAGTAACTGATGGGGTGGTGCAGTAGGTATTCTTAAGGCCCATTTAGACCCAACGATTCTCGCTCAAAAATCACTCAAAGCCGTCTTTTGACTGAGAATCGTTGGGTCTAATTGCACGGACATCGTGCAGTTTTCAGTAATGAGTCGTTCATCGTTGTCTTTCAGCATGCTGAAAGACAACGATGAGCCTTATCAGTGCCGCGCGCTGAGTTCTCAGCGGGATACCACTGATACTATTGTTTCAGCTGGTATCCCACTCGGAGAACACAGCAGAAGTATGAAGAAGACAAGCGCTCCAGCTGTCTTTTGCACGCAAACCAAGAATAAAAACGGACACGCTTACCAGTAGAGTATTGTGTGAGTCTAATTGTCAGGTGACACAATACAGAGCAGCGAGATACCACCCGCCGTCAGAGGGGCAGTTTCAAACAGGAAGAAAGTGGAATCCCTCAAGCAAGGATGGCAATAAGAGAGGTTCTCCGGACGGTTGTGTTTACTCACATCTTAGCAACCCAGAGGCTGATGACGTCACAATCCCTAGTTGTAAAGGGACGGGTACCATCTGAGTTCTCAAAATTCCTAACAGGGC
Source organism: Eleutherodactylus coqui (assembly GCA_035609135.1). Classification (NCBI taxonomy): domain Eukaryota; kingdom Metazoa; phylum Chordata; class Amphibia; order Anura; family Eleutherodactylidae; genus Eleutherodactylus; species Eleutherodactylus coqui. The sequence goes on along the minus strand of CM069406.1, from coordinate 278,188,900 downwards.
TGCAGTTTCTGATATATAAATTCTGACAAACGTTGCAATTTCTGCATGGATTAAAATCTGCTGCTTAATTCTGCACATGATTTTCCCAATTTATTTTTCCATCACCGTGAGGGCCACCAGATTCCCTATATTCTTAGGGCCAAAAATTGCCTTATCCGGTAGGAGGGGACCAATTGTATCTTGCTTAAAAAGTGGCCAATATTTTTCAGCCAAAGTGAAAACAAATATCTGGAGGAATTTAGGATCCTCATAGTGACTCAATAGAATTAGCAGACACAGAGGTGTAACTTGAAGCTCCTGGGCCCCAATGCAAAACCTGTATCGGGGCTCCCAATTGTAATGCTGTATTCAAGGTTCTAGGCTCCCTATATGGAGAGGAGAGGCCTTACGGGCCCCTTAAGTCTCTTCTGGTTCATTAGTGATTGTGTCATTAAGTTATTCTTTACCCTAGATAATCAAGGATGCTGCTCACAACCCCTTTAGTGCCCTAGCCCACCAGGGATCTAAGCATCAATACTATGCAGCAGTTTTAATTTCCAGCTGATATGGATTACACATTTTATAGGCAACAGTGTTCTCAAGCCTAGCTGCCCCAGTCACTAAGGCTCCTTTAGCATCAAATTCATCATGGGTTCTATCCTCCATGCAGAAAACTGCATGGGGATGGAACCCATGAGGGAACCTGGATGGCGCCATAGGGTTTACTATGTGTGATGGATACCTCTTTGGTCTCCGTCTCATATCATTTCCGTCCCAGTCAGTCTTTTACATGGATGGAAAAGTACCGAGTTTGGCGCTTTTCTGTCCAGTGTAAAAGGCTCATGAATAGAAACTATGAGAGACAGAGAGGTTCTCATCTCACTTACTGTTCCCTATGGGGCCATCCAGGTTCCATCCTGGGTTTTTCCCATGCAGTTTTTTGCATGGAGGATAGAACCCATGATGGTTCCATTGCAAAAATGCGATGTGAAAAGAGAAGAACCATAAACTTTGGGGGAACATTGCTTATAATAATTCATGATGTAAATGGAATCAGCCATTGTGTAACAATGTTGTATATTGTATGTTAGTGTTGTATAGTGGGACAGACTGGTCAGCGTGATGGGTATTAATGATATAACAATCATTTTGAGTTGATCCTTGTCCTAGTTGTTAAGTTCATCCAATATCATTGTCATTCCCATTATTTCCTGCCAATTATTTCCCATCCACAGCTGACTGACTGGAATAACACAAATGTGACTCATGTAGTATTCTTGGACCAGGAATCACGTAGACTACAATGCATTTTTACAGCATTGTCTTGGCAGACCTGGTCCTACAATTATATATGCCGAAACCACTATTCAGAATTGCAGGGGCAGATGGACTATACAGGTGGTCCTCTCAAACAGGAGGCCAATATACAACGGACATAAGAGAATTGAAAATCAAGTTCAACAACCTGTGGGTGGTCTTTTCAACAAGCTGTTTTTTCTTTTTTGGGGGGGGGGGAGGTTGCACTATATGCAACAGACCTCCAGGTTTTGTAGACAACGCACATATCTCAGAGGACAAGTGAAGACTCTGTAGTTAATAAAGATCTTTATTTACAACATCTGCCTGAGGTAGCGGGAAGGACGGCGATGGGGATGGGGCAGGCAGAAATGTGTTGAAGAATTGAAAACTAAAACAATACAGTGAAGATAAAAGAAATGAAGGAGAAGGTCTCCAGCTGTGGATATCTTTCTCTCAGGCACCGTCCCTCACATAGTCGAAGCCCAGAAACAGGCTCTGTTCTTTGGGGGTCAAAATTCGAGGTTCCCTTGGAGGTGTCAGCTCTGGTCCTTCACGTGTAAATTCAGGGTCAAAGTTGCTGATGTCATGCGGTCCTTTGACAGACGGAGTGAATGGAGGAGGCAATCGGCGAGCAAGGAGAGCCTCAAAGTCCAATTCCTAGCATAGAAAACAAGTAAAAGTTCCATTGTCTTGGTGTCCCAATACGGATTAAGAAGCCAAACAAAAAACTCTATGGGCAGAGACTGGTTGAAACTAGAAAAATAAGTCATACATCTTATGTGGGCCATGGTTCACCGCAAGTGCCTCAGTCCGCACCAGTCCAATCACAGCCTATCAGGCAATACACTAGAGCACTTTTTCACATGAACTAATGATGTGTCGAATGCTCTATTTTTGGTCATATCACAGGGGAGAACAGGACATACAATGTGTGCACTGTCCACCAGATTGGACAGGGGTGTCCATGTGCTGTCCAATGCATGTTGTGCCTGAGATTTGCAAATTGCAATCTGGTTATCTGAATGAGACCTTATACTTGTCAGTGTAACGCTGCAGGCGGTCCCTGATCCCAGCTGTTGCGGCTGACACCCGCTGCTGATGGCACGGGCACAGTAGGCACAGTAGGTAATACAGCTGTTAGTGGGAACAACTCTACATGCGCCAGCATTGTCATTAGCAAAGAGAACATAAAACAATCCGCAGACACATAATAGGGAGGACTTACCAGAATTCTGCCAAAAAACATGTTGTGTGACAAATTTATTGTGTGTTTATAGACACTTTGTAGATTTGAAAAGTGTCTTGAAAAAAAGGGGCGTGGCTAAGAGAAGTCGGAAAATGTGACAGATTTATTAATGCCGTGTGCTACTGTGAAAGGTTTGGCGCAGTTTCTGTCTGTCTGGCCTGGATTTATCCTGTCTCACTTTAGGACAGTAGTAATAAATCTCCCCCCCGGTGTATATATTACTGTACCGTTACTCACCTTAAAGAATGGCTGCTTCTTGACATCTTCTGCATCCCGCTCTCCCGAGCCCAGGCGCCTCTCGGGGTTCCTGCGCAGGAGCTGTGGAGTAATGGTCCATTAGTAGCGGCTCAGTCGGGGCTGAGATGACAACACCGATACAACAGTGTGACGTCACCGTTAACATAACCTTTATATCACATCTTTACCGAGATGAAACAAATGAACTTGGACTGAGACTTTTTTACTATGATGACACTTGAAGGAACGTACAGTGAATATAATAGCCTGCTCTGAGCTTACCCGGGTACAAGATAGGTTTCCTTAAAGAGGACCCAATTGCTCTTCTGACAAGTCTGTTTTAGTAGTTACTGATTTTAAACATTCTAAAGTACATGCCTTAGAACTCTGCATTGTAGCATTCCTCTGTTATTCCTCCTGGAAATGTATGAATAAGGGCTCCTTTACACTGGCGAGGGCGATTTTGGGCCGTGATTCATGGGTGATATCACCCTCACAATTCATGGAAAACCCTGGATGCGAGGCATTTTGATCTGAAAGCATCCTCGCATCACTGCAGGGATGAGGGAATCCCCCCGGCACAGCTGTCACAGCCACGGCAAAGGATCTCGGTGTTCTCCCATTGCAAACAATGGGCAATATCGCAAAAAGATAGAACATGCTGCTATTTTTTTTCATGCATAGCATCACAAAGAAAAACCCTACTGACAAGGGGAATGGTAACACCCAGTTGGCAATTTATTTAGATATTTCCAGGAGGACTAACAGAAGAACAGCACGATGTAATGGGGTTTTCAGATGCTTTTCTAACTATCGGGGTTGCCCTGGCTCCTGCCTGTTGCGTACATTCACTAATTGTCTATGATAGTTTCCTATACTCGGAGACTACATCTTCCGCACCGCACTCCACTAGCATCTCCGCCAGCTTCATACTTGCCAAGTACATCTACTTAATCGTATCCGAATTTGCCCCATCCACTTCAAAGCCACATCCTTATACTACCAGTCCATGTTCTGTAAACAGTTTGAACACCTCTGATTGAACGCTGGACTTTGGCGCAATTGTGATAGAAGAGCAAGGAGTTTTAGGCAGAAAGTGGCTTTATGCAGGTGCCGTGGAAGTAATACAACGAGCCTGTGGGGAGGACATATGCTCAAAACCAATGAAGCCATGTAACCCTTTAGGGGTGGCATCACGTGACCTGAAACAAGATTTAAAGGTCTGTACTTTTTTGGCACTGTGACTAAATTGAAAAGTGGCTTGTTTTAGCAAGTGTAGGTCATTGGGCAGTATTTAGTCCTGGAAAACCGCTTTAAAGGGGTTGTCCCACAAAAATATTGTTTCTACTTACATACAGCCCATAATTATGTGCACCTCTTGTAGTTAGACTTATTAAAAAATGTTTCTATCCCCAGATATTCCAGGACTAATGCTAGAATAGCGCCACCTGCTGTTTCTATCCCCAGATACTCCAGGACTAATGCTAGAATAGTGCCACCTACTGTTTCTATCCCCAGATATTCCAGGACTAATGCTAGAATAGAGCCACCTGCTGCTTCTATCGCCAGATATTCCAGGACTAATGCTAGAATAGCGCCACCTGCTGTGTCTATCCCCAGATATTCCAAGACGAATGCTAGAATAGTGCCACCTGCTGTTTCTATCCCCAGATATTCCAGGACTAATGCTAGAATAGTGCCACCTACTGTTTCTTTCCCGAGATATTCCAGGACTAATGCTAGAATAGCGCCACCTGCTGTCTCTATCCCCAGATATTCCAGGACTAATGCTAGAATAGCGACACCTGCTGTTTCTATCCCCTGATATTCCAGGACTAATGCTAGAATAGTGCCACCTGCTGTTTCTATCCCCAGATATTCCAGGACCAATGCTAGAATAGCGCCACCTGCTTTTTCTATCCCCAGATACTCTAGGACTAATGCTAGAATAGTGCCACCTACTGTTTCTATCCCCAGATATTCCAGGACTAATGCTAGAATAGAGCCACCTGCTGCTTCTATCACCAGATATTCCAGGACTAATGCTAGAATAGCGCCACCTGCTGTTTCTATCCCCAGATATTACAGGACGAATGCTAGAATAGTGCCACCTGCTGTTTCTATCCCCAGATACTCCAGGACTAATGCTAGAATAGTGCCACCTACTGTTTCTATCCCCAGATATTCCAGGACTAATGCTAGAATAGCGCCACCTGCTGTTTCTATCCCCATATATTCCAGGACTAATGCTAGAATAGCGACACCTGCTGTTTCTATCCCCAGATACTCTAGGACTAATGCTAGAAAAGACCACCTGCTGTTTCTATCCCCAGATATTGCAGGACTAATGCTAGAATAGCAACACCTGCTGTTTCTATCCCTTGATATTCCAGGACTAATGCTAGAATAGTGCCACCTGCTGTTTCTATCCCCAGATATTCCAGGACCAATGCAAGAATAGCGCCACCTGCTGTTTCTATGGCCAGATATTCCAGGACTAATGCTAGAATAGCACCACCTGCTGTGTCTATCCCCAGATATTCCAAGACGAATGCTAGAATAGTGCCACCTGCTGTTTCTATCCCCAGATATTCCAGGACTAATGCTAGAATAGTGCCACCTACTGTTTCTTTCCCCAGATATTCGAGGACTAATGCTAGAATAGCGCCACCTGCTGTCTCTATCCCCAGATATTCCAGGACTAATGCTAGAATAGCGACACCTGCTGTTTCTATCCCCTGATATTCCAGGACTAATGCTAGAATAGTGCCACCTGCTGTTTCTATCCCCAGATATTCCAGGACCAATGCTAGAATAGCGCCACCTGCTGTTTCTATCCCCAGATACTCTAGGACTAATGCTAGAATAGTGCCACCTACTGTTTCTATCCCCAGATATTCCAGGACTAATGCTAGAATAGCACCACCTGCTGTTTCTATCCCCAGATACTCCAGGACTAATGCTAGAATAGTGCCACATGCTGTTTCTATCCCCAGATATTGCAGGACTAATGCTAGAATAGCGACACCTGCTGTTTCTATCCCCAGATACTCCAGGACTAATGCTAGAATAGCGCTACCTGCTGTTTCTATCCCCAGATATTCCAGGACTAATGCATGAATAGCGACACCTGCTGTTTCTATCCCCTGATATTCCAGGACTAATGCTAGAATAGCCCCACCTGCTGTTTCTATCCCCAGATACTCCAGGACTAATGCTAGAATAGTGCCACCTACTGTTTCTATCCCCAGATATTCCAGGACTAATGCTAGAATAGAGCCACCTGCTGCTTCTATCGCCAGATATTCCAGGACTAATGCTAGAATAGCGCCACCTGCTGTGTCTATCCCCAGATATTCCAAGACGAATGCTAGAATAGTGCCACCTGCTGTTTCTATCCCCAGATATTCCAGGACTAATGCTAGAATAGTGCCACCTACTGTTTCTTTCCCCAGATACTCCAGGACTAATGCTAGAATAGCGCTACCTGCTGTTTCTATCCCCAGATATTCCAGGACTAATGCATGAATAGCGACACCTGCTGTTTCTATCCCCTGATATTCCAGGACTAATGCTAGAATAGCCCCACCTGCTGTTTCTATCCCCAGATACTCCAGGACTAATGCTAGAATAGTGCCACCTACTGTTTCTATCCCCAGATATTCCAGGACTAATGCTAGAATAGAGCCACCTGCTGCTTCTATCGCCAGATATTCCAGGACTAATGCTAGAATAGCGCCACCTGCTGTGTCTATCCCCAGATATTCCAAGACGAATGCTAGAATAGTGCCACCTGCTGTTTCTATCCCCAGATATTCCAGGACTAATGCTAGAATAGTGCCACCTACTGTTTCTTTCCCCAGATATTCCAGGACTAATGCTAGAATAGCGCCACCTGCTGTTTCTATCCCCAGATACTCTAGGACTAATGCTAGAATAGTGCCACCTACTGTTTCTATCCCCAGATATTCCAGGACTAATGCTAGAATAGAGCCACCTGCTGCTTCTATCGCCAGATATTCCAGGACTAATGCTAGAATAGCGACACCTGCTGCTTCTATCCCCAGATATTCCAGGACTAATGCTAGAATAGCGACACCTGCTGTTTCTATCCCCAGATACTCCAGGACTAATGCTAGAATAGCGCTACCTGCTGTTTCTATCCCCAGATATTCCAGGACTAATGCTTGAATAGCGACACCTGCTGTTTCTATCCCCTGATATTCCAGGACTAATGCTAGAATAGCCCCACCTGCTGTTTCTATCCCCAGATACTCCAGGACTAATGCTAGAATAGTGCCACCTACTGTTTCTATCCCCAGATATTCCAGGACTAATGCTAGAATAGAGCCACCTGCTGCTTCTATCGCCAGATATTCCAGGACTAATGCTAGAATAGCGCCACCTGCTGTCTCTATCCCCAGATATTCCAGGACTAATGCTTGAATAGCGACACCTGCTGTTTCTATCCCCTGATATTCCAGGACTAATGCTAGAATAGCCCCACCTGCTGTTTCTATCCCCAGATACTCCAGGACTAATGCTAGAATAGTGCCACCTACTGTTTCTATCCCCAGATATTCCAGGACTAATGCTAGAATAGTGCCACCTACTGCTTCTTTCCCCAGATATTCCAGGACTAATGCTAGAATAGCGCCACCTGCTGTCTCTATCCCTTGATATTCCAGGACTAATGCTAGAATAGTGCCACCTGCTGTTTCTATCCCCAGATATTCCAGGACCAATGCTAGAATAGCGCCACCTGCTGTTTCTATCCCCAGATACTCTAGGACTAATGCTAGAATAGTGCCACCTACTGTTTCTATCCCCAGATATTCCAGGACTAATGCTAGAATAGAGCCACCTGCTGCTTCTATCGCCAGATATTCCAGGACTAATGCTAGAATAGCGCCACCTGCTGTTTCTATCCCCAGATATTACAGGACGAATGCTAGAATAGTGCCACCTGCTGTTTCTATCCCCAGATACTCCAGGACTAATGCTAGAATAGTGCCACCTACTGTTTCTATCCCCAGATATTCCAGGACTAATGCTAGAATAGCGCCACCTGCTGTTTCTATCCCCATATATTCCAGGACTAATGCTAGAATAGCGACACCTGCTGTTTCTATCCCCAGATACTCTAGGACTAATGCTAGAATAGCACCACCTGCTGTTTCTATCCCCAGATATTCCAGGACTAATGCTAGAATAGCAACACCTGCTGTTTCTATCCCTTGATATTCCAGGACTAATGCTAGAATAGTGCCACCTGCTGTTTCTATCCCCAGATATTCCAGGACCAATGCTAGAATAGCGCCACCTGCTGTTTCTATCCCCAGATATTCCAGGACTAATGCTAGAATAGTGCCACCTACTGTTTCTATCCCCAGATATTCCAGGACTAATGCTAGAATAGTGCCACCTACTGCTTCTTTCCCCAGATATTCCAGGACTAATGCTAGAATAGCGCCACCTGCTGTCTCTATCCCTTGATATTCCAGGACTAATGCTAGAATAGTGCCACCTGCTGTTTCTATCCCCAGATATTCCAGGACCAATGCTAGAATAGCGCCACCTGCTGTTTCTATCCCCAGATACTCTAGGACTAATGCTAGAATAGTGCCACCTACTGTTTCTATCCCCAGATATTCCAGGACTAATGCTAGAATAGAGCCACCTGCTGCTTCTATCGCCAGATATTCCAGGACTAATGCTAGAATAGCGCCACCTGCTGTTTCTATCCCCAGATATTACAGGACGAATGCTAGAATAGTGCCACCTGCTGTTTCTATCCCCAGATACTCCAGGACTAATGCTAGAATAGTGCCACCTACTGTTTCTATCCCCAGATATTCCAGGACTAATGCTAGAATAGCGCCACCTGCTGTTTCTATCCCCATATATTCCAGGACTAATGCTAGAATAGCGACACCTGCTGTTTCTATCCCCAGATACTCTAGGACTAATGCTAGAATAGCACCACCTGCTGTTTCTATCCCCAGATATTCCAGGACTAATGCTAGAATAGCAACACCTGCTGTTTCTATCCCTTGATATTCCAGGACTAATGCTAGAATAGTGCCACCTGCTGTTTCTATCCCCAGATATTCCAGGACCAATGCTAGAATAGCGCCACCTGCTGTTTCTATCCCCAGATATTCCAGGACTAATGCTAGAATAGCACCACCTGCTGTTTCTATCCCCAGATACTCCAGGACTAATGCTAGAATAGTGCCACATGCTGTTTCTATCCCCAGATATTGCAGGACTAATGCTAGAATAGCGACACCTGCTGCTTCTATCCCTTGATATTCCAGGACTAATGCTAGAATAGCGACACCTGCTGTTTCTATCCCCAGATACTCCAGGACTAATGCTAGAATAGCGCCACCTGCTGTCTCTATCCCCAGATATTCCAGGACTAATGCTTGAATAGCGACACCTGCTGTTTCTATCCCCTGATATTCCAGGACTAATGCTAGAATAGCGCCACCTGCTGTTTCTATCCCCAGATATTCCAGGACTAATGCTAGAATAGCGACACCTGCTATTTCTATCCCCTGATATTCCAGGACTAATGCTAGAATAGTGCCACCTGCTGTTTCTATCCCCAGATATTCCAGGACTAATGCTAGAATAGTGCCACCTACTGTTTCTATACCCAGATATTCCAGGACTAATGCTAGAATAGCGCCACCTGCTGTTTCTATCCCCATATATTCCAGGACTAATGCTAGAATAGCGACACCTGCTGTTTCTATCCCCAGATACTCTAGGACTAATGCTAGAATAGCACCACCTGCTGTTTCTATCCCCAGATATTCCAGGACTAATGCTAGAATAGCAACATCTGCTAGTCTTCTGACAGCCCTTCCTGGATTGGAGGATCAAAATCCCCGCCTCCAGGAAGGGCAGGCTGTGATTCTTCACAAACGCCCCTGAAAATCCTGGCAAAGGAGCGCTACAAAGTTGCGCGACTTTTTAGTGACACTAAATTGTGATATTGCCGTGAGAAAACACACAGAACACAGATGCGATATTGCTGCAATTTTCTTACAACGATATTGTGTCACCCATGTGGAAGCGGCCTTAATGTGTGTCCACAATGACTGTCCTTCCAGTTCAGTCAGTGCTATCATATAAGACGTCCTCCTAACAGTCCACATTTTCTGTTTATCGTTCTTTTATATTAGGCAGCTAGAATGGAAGCACTGCTGCGGGTCATCATTTTGATGCATTCAATGTCCCCTATGACACTGCTGCCTGGTGTAAGCTTGTAAATAACAGCCAAACACAGCCCTAATTATGCCTAATTAGATGGCTTAATATAGAAATAAGTGTTTCTGTTGCATGCAGTAATTGTACAGACCATGAATGCTCTTACCCTCCTCATGATTGCAATGGCCTCAGCTGAGAGGAATCGAGGATAGCGGACTTCATCATTAACAATGCTGTCAAATACCTCCTCCTCCTCGTCTCCTGGGAATGGGGACTGAGACAGAGAAGGAACTGGTTAATGATGATGTACTGGATACAGATAAACTGGAGGAAAACTTTATGCAAACTTTATTTCAATGTATCCAACGTAAAGTCAAAATGTACACCCGATAGAACATTTGGTATTTGGATACGGCATCTCCACACTCGTGATGTGACCAGAAGAGTATGACCACCTTGGGCAGGGAGGGACCATAATCTTCACCTTTCCTCCTCTCTTTACCTTTTTTTATTTTTACGAGTTTCAAAATTTGGTAGTAACGTAAAGGGATGGCCCCCCCTCCTCTCACTGGCAATGGACTCGACAAGACCACAGCCACTCGTTTCAGAATGATCACCAGAAGTTAGAGAAGCTGGACGCCTACTGATGTTCTGATTCTAGGGTGGTTTCCTTCTTGTCCAGCTGGAGCCAGCTCTTTAAGTCATCCCATAATACCAACTCAAAGGAAACTGAACATAGACCAAACATCCCTACCTTACAACACAACTTTAGACCTCGATCACATGGGCGCGGTTTACGCGCAGAATAGGCACATGAAGACATTGCATGTATTAGAACCAATGGTTTCCTATAGAAGCCTTCAGATGAAGAAACTTTAGCCTCGCCAAAAACTCACATCTTAAAAAGATAGGACATGTGTGACTGCAATAGTCGCATGTAAGGTCCGGGCTTCATGAAAAGATAGGACCTGACTTCTCTTTGGTGCGTGACCCGCAGGAGTCTCCATAGACTCCTATGGGAGCAGGAGTTTAGCTGCGTCCGATGCTCTGAAAATAAGTCATTAGGAGGATTTCTGCCGACTGAAGAAATTCCACACAGCAGCGGCACGATACAACCAGAAGCACATTTTAAATGCCCCACGGGGATGAGGTAAGCCCCAAGTGTTCTGTTTATCTCCCCGAGGGTTCCCTTAATCCCCACGGGGACTAACAGGAGTTTACAGGGGGACATTTAAAATGTGCTTCTGGGCAGCAGGTTTTAAATGCCCCACTGTAAGCAGCTGGGAATTCCTCCAGTCCTGCTTCTGGGCAATTCCCCAGCAGAAGGGGACTCTTATCACCTCTCTACCCAGCTTCGGGTTCCCTAAGGGATTTCCTTATAGCGGCAAGAGAGAGGGGGGCTGGGTTAGAGGGCTTCCCTGAGAGCATGGCAGGAGAGGGTGGGGCTAGAAGGATCCACCGTTTAGCACTGCCCCTCTAGCGCTATGGGGATATCCCTTGGAGATACCCTGTAGCCCTGCCCCCTCTCTCTCCCTGCTATGGGGATATCCCTTGGGGGAATTAACCCATTGCAGGGAGTGAGAGAGGCTATGGGTTTATCCCCAATAGCAGGGAGAGAGAGCGGGGCTATGGGAGATTAACCCATAGCAGGGAGTGAGAGAGTGGGGCTATGGGTTAATCCCCCATAGCATATAGTAATCAGTGAGTGGCAGCATACATGGTGCAAAAAATAGAAATCTCTTTATTCCTCATTAAAATTGTGACGTTTCGACTGCCTCGTCACGCTCAAATTACAATGATACCATGATAGCAATAAATACATAGAGATGAAACACATCACCCAATCACCAAAGGTCCAATTCATTAACTAGCAGTACTAGCACTTTAACACTGTAGTTGCCTAATCCGAATGGCATTATTAGATACATTTAAACAAACTTGTAACATATTATCCAAGTTCCACATCACAGTACTGACCAAATATGGTTAATGGGGACACCAAGCGCCCTAATCGTCTAACAGCGCATGCGCGGAATTTCCCCACATCTTGAAGTCAGGTTAGGTTGATATTACATCATAGTGCATGCGCGAGGTCTAAAGAGACATTGTGGCACTACGCTACTGCATGAATACATGCACATGCATGTATCATACATCTCCTAACATGACCTTCCCATAGCACATGCGCACGATCTAAAAGGACATCGCAACACAACAATCCTCTGCATAGCTCATGCGCATGTGTACAATACACATCACATAGCACGCCCCTCTGGCCAAATGGACAGATCGCATAGAGTACTATCTATATAAAGTTATTCAAAGTATATAGTGCGCATATGTAAATTATTCACATACACTCGCATGTCACACTTCAGTTACAATGGTAACTCTAATCCAACCAGGCAGACCCAGCCTGGAATAGGCAAAGGATACCGGGAATCCGTCAACTGTCTTCTCATTTTAATACCCACTCCCATATATAATCTTTCATTTGTTTTCATGGGAATGAATAGATAATCGAGTCCCAATCATTTTACTGTATTCACCCTCAAGCTCTCACCTGTATATTATATGATATTAATTAGATACACCTGAAATATACCCATTATTATTGTTGCAACGCTTCTTTCTCTCTTTGTGCTATATAATTTAATATGGGAATTATAGACCAAGGAATCTCATTATGTAGATACACCTACAGACACCAGAACTCTCCCTAAATCATACTTCCTTTAGTTTATTTATGGGGAAATGCAACAAGCATTCTTGTAAAATAGTGCAAAAAGGAGTTTTCAGAGGGCAATACAAAAAGCAACTTTTTCAACAGAGACGAAACAATAAACATATCAAATACGGTGTCTCCAAACATATGGAGTCAGAGCGGAAGTAATAATCTCCGCCTCTCTCAAATGGTTTGATACCATCAATTACTCTGAAGCGCAATTGGCTGTTTTTGCTCAAGGAAATGTCTCTGGATAGGGAGATCCATGTTACCGGTGCGAATTGTACTTTTGTGTTTTCCAATTTGCTCCCTTATCTCTCTGGACAAAAAGGGCAAACTAAGACAGCCTTCAAATGTGCCAGATTCATCACAGTGACTCAGGCTGGATGGTAAATTTGTTGAATTTCAAGAGTGTCTAGTCTAAGTTTATACCACCTCTTAGTTGGCTTAGCTTATGCCAAAAATTGTGCCAAAATGTTGGTAGAATTTGCCGCAATATTTGATGCAATTCAGGACACATTCCTTTTTCAAAAAGTCATGCCTTCTATTTGGATGAGTTGGAAAAAATATCCAAAAGTGTCTAAAAACCCAAAATAAATGTAGCACATAGCATGTAAGACTTTTTTTGGCACAAGTTGCCAGAAAACGGTTGTATTTTTAATAGTAAATCTGTCCCAATTGGCTTCATAATGCATCCAATATATCACCAATAGAGATGAGCGAGTGTACTCGCTAAGGCAAACTACTCGAGCGAGTAGTGCCTTATGTGAGTACCTGCCCGCTCGTCTCAAAAGATTCGGGTGTCGGTGGGGGCGGGGAACGGCGGGGAGGAACGGGGGGGGGGGGGGAAGGGGGAGATCTCTCCCCCCCCCAGCTCCCCCCCCGCTCACTCCCACAACTCACCGCTCTCCCCTGCCGGCACCCAAACCTTTTGAGACGAGCGGGCAGGTACTCGCATAAGGCACTACTCGCTCGAGTAGTTTGCCTTAGCGAGTACACTCGCTCATCTCTAATCACCAACCCAATACACTGTAAACACACTCTTTACCCCTCTATTATTCTAAAGAGATCTGAATGAAGGGTTAATTTGGTTATTTCTGAATGCCCAGCTTGCACAAACCAGAGAACTTAAGCCTTTCCAACCTAATTGCAGATTCTAATGTGGAATTGCCGGAAGGATTCTTCTATTTGCAATTCCACATCAAAATCCGCATGTTAGCAGTGTGGATTTTGGGGCTGAATATTCCGCAGGAGAGCATAGTCCTCAACGCGGTTACGGAATATCTCGCCCCCTGTGAAAGGTCCCATAACTACCTAACCTTCCCAACAATGACTTTGCAGATCAGAATTATTACCAAATTATTAATCCTTCCAGTCTTACCTCTCCAACCATCATCTCATATATAAGAACTCCAAAACCCCACCAGTCCACCGCTCGAGTGTAAGAGGCATCTGTAAGAACTTCAGGAGCCAAAAACTCTGGTGTTCCACAAAATGTAGAAGTGCGATCAGCCGGACCCATTCCTAATACACATATGTAGAAGCAGAGGTAAGTTGGCACAAAACGGTTTAATTCTGTAGGTCATTCTTATGGCAAGCTCTTAGGGACTATCTTATGTAAGCCAAAGGACATTGGCCAGTTTCTCCATCATCACCTTCTTCACAAGCTTCCCAGATATAGTCACCAAGGCCCATTATGTATAGTCCATATATGTGGAAATGCAACAAATGTATTATGTAGAAGCAGAGGGGCAACAGTTTACTAACGTACTACTTATATAAAACAATTAAAGACGAGGGACCAAAAAACATTTAAGTTACTCCATTTGATGGAGGACATGAATCGTTTGCTTTGTCATCACTAGAGGTGAGCGAGCACGCTCGTTCAAGGCTGATGCTCGAGAGAGCATTGGTCTTTTTGAGTAACTGCTTATTCGTCCGAGGAAATGTGGGGGGGTGGGGGATGAGCGGTGGGGGGGGGGGGGGGGGAGAGATCTCTTACTTTCCCCCGCACTTCCCTGCCGGCCCCCCGCATTTGCTTGGATGAGTAAGCAGTTACTCGAAAAGACTGATGTTCTCTCGAGCATCAGCCTTCAACAAGCGTGCTCGCTCATCTCTAGTTATCACTTATACTGTTGGGGTGGGGGACTAGTAGGGGTTCCTCAGGGGAACAATAATTTAGGAGCCATTAAGTAAACAATTCAACAGTATTCAGGATTTATCGTGAGTTCTGAGTTTCCATCATTGATTTGTTTGTTTATGTTGCACTGAATTCTGCAAAGTGCTAAGTAGGAAACAAATGGGATCCAGTGAGAGATTAATGTGAGACATGGACTGTACAGCTTCCTAGTAAGGGGGTCTGAGAGATTAATGTGAGACATGGACTGTACAGCTTCCTAGTAAGGGGGTCTGAGAGATTAATGTGAGACATGGACTGTACAGCTCCCTAGTAAGGGGGTCTGAGAGATTAATGTGAGACATGGACTGTACAGCTTCCTAGTAAGGGGGTCTGAGAGATTAATGTGAGACATGGACTGTACAGCTTCCTAGTAAGGGGGTCTGAGAGATTAATGTGAGACATGGACTGTACAGCTCCCTAGTAAGGTGGTCTGAGAGATTAATGTGAGACATAGATTTATACAGCTTCCTAGTAAGGTGGTCTGAGAGATTAATGTGAGACATGGACTGTACAGCTTCCTAGTAAGGTGGTCTGACAGATTAATGTGAGACGTAGACTGTACAGCTCCCTAGTAAGGTGGTCTGAGAGATTAATGTGAGACATAGACTGTACAGTTTCCTAGTAAGGTGGTCTGAGAGATTAATGTGAGACATAGACTGTACAGCTTCCTAGTAAGGTGGTCTGAGAGATTAATGTGAGACATAGACTGTACAGTTTCCTAGTAAGGTGGTCTGAGAGATTAATGTGAGACATGGACTGTACAGCTTCCTAGTAAGGTGGTCTGAGAGATTAATGTGAGACGTAGACTGTACAGCTTCCTAGTAAGGTGGTCTGAGAGATTAATGTGAGACATGGACTGTACAGCTTCCTAGTAAGGGGGTCTGAGAGATTAATGTGAGACATGGACTGTACAGCTCCCTAGTAAGGGGGTCTGAGGGATTACTGTGAGACATGGACTGTACAGCTTCCTAGTAAGGTGGTCTGAGAGATTAATGTGAGACATGGACTGTACAGCTTCCTAGTAAGGTGGTCTGAGAGATTAATGTGAGACATGGACTGTACAGCTTCCTAGTAAGGCCTGGACATAGTCTGGGGACACGATCACTTTTATTATACAGGGTTATTCAAAAGGAAGGGGCAGATTTGGGGATTTAATTAAAAAAGAGGTACACAATCCACACACTACTGAAAGGAGGAAGGTTCAACATTTTGGATGACCTACCGGTAAGTTCCATTTTCCATTTGAAAGCGCCTCTAAAACCACATTTTCATGAGACGTGCGTGGATGACTAGTACTTTTCTGCTTGCATATGCAAGCAAGTTCAACAAATTTTCTATGCCACTCATAAATTTGCATGCAAGGAGGCGGCTGTTTTGGGATTTCACGCTGCACTTAAACAATGGATTCACAGTAAGAAAACTCAATTGCATAAAACAATTTCTCCTGTCGTGACGCCATTTTCCTATAAACAAGAAACAGCACTGCAGTGTGGCAGAAAATGGAACTTATTGGTATGTCCTAAAAATGTTGAACCTTCCTCTTTTCAGCGATGTGCAGATTCCGTACCTTTCTTTCTTAGTTTGTAATTAACCCTTTGCAATCCAATTTTGGATTCAGGGTTTTCCTAGGAGGCTTTCTCTTTCTGGCATTTTACAATGGCACCATCTGCTGGCTAGAGCCAGTACTGCAGTATGGGACATGCCAGAGAGGTCCCCGACAACAGAGCGGCCAGTAAGAATACCCTGCCAGACATCTTCTGACATCAGAAGCTGTACAGCCTTCAATCAAAATGTCTTTAGACGTCAGACAGTGGATTGGAAAGGGTTAAATCCCCAAATCTGCTCCTTTTTGAATAACCCTATACAAACAAGTCATTGTATATGCAAAAATATATATACAAAGCACATAGACCAAGTACTAACCCTCCTTACAGAGACCATAATCCGCCAACTTCACATATCCTTCTGAGTCCAGCAGCAGATTATCCAGTTTTAAATCTCTGCAAAGGGATCAAAGATCAGTTAAACCTCTGTAATCTAGCGACCTCTAATTATACACTGACCCATTGTAATGTCTTATTCTTTTCACTTGATCACATGAACAAACACACAAAACCAACTGAACCATATATTGTGCAACCCAACTATGGTCATACATTGTTGACTATGTTCAACTAGATCCCTCATTGCACCAGCGGCGGCTCTATCACAGGAGATCATCTACTTCTTTCCTTTTTTGCATGACGATGGATGAGTAGCACAATTGCAAGCTAATCTTTTAACAGGCTGCACCATGTTTAGCACTTCTGGTTGGTTCATCCCATGCATAGCTAGTTATATGTAGACTGTAAATGTAGAGATATTTCTGGCAGTAAAGGCCCATTTACACGCAAAGACACTTTTTCAAACCATTGAAAGACTGACAGTTTTAGTGATCGTTTGGCATAAAGTGTTAATGGACACTAATGTCCATTAACACCTCATCAGCTTCATTTGCATGTAAAAGAGCCTCTGGGAGCTGTTTGCAGAGCACATCATGTGGTCTGAGCTCTGCCCACAGCTCCTTTGTTCTTGCACGGGCTGTCAGCAGAATACAATGTAATCTCTGACTCCCATGTGTAACAGTGTGCGGTCCCTGTTATCTCTCTCTGGCTGAACAATGGATTTTAAGCTTACCTTAAAATCATCGTTCGGCCGAAGAGTGCCATCGTTTGAACGATTTTTGGGCGATAATTGTTGCGTATAAATGGGCTTTAAGGCAATGTAGTAAAATGCTTCTAATAACTGCATCAATCGAATCTTTTGTGCCTGTGGCCGGCAATAAATGGCACCACTTATAGCACCTAGTTTGACATCAGATCTTATGTACAGTCGACCATCACATATACTGAATGGCAACTGTATTACATTGTATGGAATAATGTATGTAAATTACACAAGTGACTCTGAAACAACAGGTTAAAATCAAGTAAGTTTTCTGTGGATCAGATTCAGGGTGAAATCACACAAACGTATATCGGCTCGGTTTTCATGCCGAGCCAATATACATTGTACTCGTGTGCAGGGGGGGGGAGGATGGAAGAGCCAGGAGCAGGAACTGAGCTCCCGGCCCCCTCTCCGCCTCCTCTCCGCCCCTCTGTACTATTTGCAATGGGGAGAGGTGGGACGAGGGCGGGGCTAATTCGCGGAACTTAACCTTGCCCCCGCCCCGCCTCTTCCCATTGCAAATAGTGCAGAGGGGCGGAGAGGAGGCAGAGAGGGAGGCGGGAGCTCAGTTCCTGCACTTGGCTCTTCCATCCTCCCCCCCTGCACACGAGGACAACGTATATCGGCTCGGCGTGACAACCGAGCCGATATACGTTCGTGTGACTTCACCCTCAGTGTGACTCTTCATTAGATGGGTAAATCCATCAATCTGAGAGAATTCCAATGATGCCTGGTCATCGGTGTTGGACTAGCCGGGGCTGGGATTTCATACACAGCCAACGATGTGGGGTTTTCGCATGCAACAGTGTGGAGAGTATACCGAAAATGGTGTGATCAAGGAAAACAGCAAAAGGTGATCCTGTGGAGGTCAACAACTTGGCAACAAAAGGGGTCATAGGAAGTTGCAGACAAATACAACGTTGGTGCTCCAACTGTCTGGATACATTGATCGACGTTCCTTAGCACTGATGGGCTATAACAGCAGATGACCAGTTCCAGCGTCATTGCTTCCTAATAGAAACAGAAAGGTGAAACTCCAAAGGGCAAAAGAGGGTGAAACTGAATCACTGAGCAGTGGAAGAACATCTCCTGGTCAGATAAATCCAGATTTCTGTTGCACCGTGTGATGGGAGGTGAGAATTTGGCACAAGCAGCATGAATCGATGATCCCTTCCTGTCAGCTGTTCATAACATGTCAGTACCGACTACAAGAAGCTTCCTGTCCGCAGGGGCCAATATTCCTGCAGAACCATTTCAACACCAATGGGAATCTATAACATGACAAACTGCTGCAATTCCGAAGGCAACCCCTTACTAGATGGGGTCTCTAATAAGAGGTCATTTTGGAGAATACAGTCCCTCCCACCGCCTAGGACTCCTCTTCTCACCTGTACACGATGTTCTTACTGTGCAGAAATTGAAGCCCAAGCAGTACACACGCTGCATAAAACCTGTGACAGGAAATAGTGCATGGGTTAGCAGGTACGGTATATACATGTCACTCAGCACTATAAACAAATTCTTTAGGTGTAATGCGCAGTAAGACATTGGGAATTGTTTATTTTAGTTTTTGGTTAGTTGGTGTGCGTGACGCCAGGACTTTTTCTGTAGCGCACCCAACAGACATACATATATACTCACGTTGCTCGCTGTTGGCTGAACACCTCTGTATGTATATGGGTCATCAGGTCTCCTCCAGACATAAAGTCCATGACAAAACAGACATGGTCAGAAGTCTGGAAACATCCCAGCAGACTAAGCAGGAAGGGGTGTGAGGCTCCGCTCACTGCTACAAACACCCGCTTTTCACACATGAGACTGGAGTAAAGCAGAGGGATATAGTGATGAAACATTGGGTTATAACTGATGGATTAAACAAGTGCCCCCCCTAAGCTATAACTTAGCGCTAATGTACATACAAACCTCTCAACCTCATCCCTGGCGATGATATCTCCTTTCTTTAGAGCTTTGATTGCAAATAATTCTTCGGTTTCCTTGTACTCAGACAGCAAGACCTGAATAGAAGAACAATGCAAATATAAAACAGGCAATAAAAAAGCCAAAAGATTTATAGGAAGGAGCTCAAGAGCAGCGTGATATAATATGCAGGCTATGATGATGAGATGGCTCTAGAGGAAGACACAGACAAAATGTAGACGTTTATCACACTACTTAGAAATATAGTGCAATTTATAAAATCCATTTTCATACACCCCATTAGGTAATTCTGATAGAGGGGGGTCCTCTGCTCAGGATCCTCAACTCTTGGCCAGAGTAAAGATTGGCTATAAAGAGCATCCCTCGCTCTGGAGGACCTATCCTGTCTTGCATTACATAGACAACCCATTGATTTGAATGGACATTGTGTAATGCTTAGCTTTTCCCTGTGGGGGCAGTGCAGGCAAATGGAACACTTACTGTTACCAGGTTTCCTCATAGATTATAGCTGAACTGTGTGGGTTTCAGCGAGGGGAAACTTTGAAATCAGCTTACTGTGAGTCTTCTAACAATTAGGGATTTTTCAAAGTAGAGAAAGTCTTTCACTAAACTCTTATTTCTTTTACTCTTCTAGCATGGCAAAGTCCAAAAAGATTGGTGTTAATGTGTCACTTTCCATATTAGGTCTGACCAAGAAGTGACAATAAAGACATAAGAGTGAGTTGCCATGTAATCGGTCAGTGTCAACTTAACTCTCCAGACATCACTTATATGTGGGCACCAAATTCCATCTTAGAGCCCACTGTTTTCATAAATTTTTCAAAATTTGTTAAATTCCTTAAAAAAAACACAGAACAGCAAAAACTTTCTAATACATCACCAATCACAATGTAGCAGCCATGGATAGGATGACATAGTGTATCCCACTGATCAGAGGGCCTCTCCTGCTATATGTATACCATGAGGATATTTACATACTTTTCTCCCAAGCAGCATTGCCAGAAGTATTGCACATACATAAGGGAAAGCCAGCTTAACCCCTTAGTGATAAGCCCATTTTTTGCTTTAAGGACCAAGCGATTGTCATTGTCGCATTACAAGAGTCATAACTTGTTGACATAGCCGTAGGAGGGCTAGTTTTTTGAGGAGGGGACAAATTGTATATTTCAATGAAACCACTCTGGGGTTCGTATAATGTATTGTATAACTTTTGTTACACTTTTTTGGGGAGCCGATGAAAAAACCCTCAAAAATTCCACCATTGTTTTGGGGTTTTGCTTTTACAACGATCACCATTCGGTAAAAATAACATGATAATGTTCTTATCTGGATCAGCATGATGACTGCAATACCAAGTTTATAGAGATTCTTTTATTTTTTACTACATTTTCAAAGAAAAAACTATTGAATCTACATCGCCGCATTCTAAGATTGATAGAGCTCTGTGTGGTCCTGTTTTTTGCGGGAAGCGTTGAGGTACATATGACTTTTAGATTGCTTTTTGTTGCGTTTTTTGGGGTTAAACTGCCAGGATCTGAGCTTTCTTTGCATCTGGCGGTTAGGGCAGGAGCCTGGCCGTCAGCTTAGCCATCGCCTTAAACTGATGTATGTGCAGGTTAAGCGCCCATTAGTGAGGTCAGTAAAAAGACGTGTGGATGATTAAGATACAGGAATCTTCTTTATTTATAATCTGTAAAACATTAGGTCTAGAGATGAGCGAGTATACTCACTAAGGCACATTACTCGAGCGAGTAGTGCCTTAGCCGAGTATCTCCCCGCTCGTCTCTAAAGATTCGATGGCCGGCGCGGGTGACAGGTGAGTTGCAGCGGGGAGCGGGGGAGAGCGGGGGGGAGAGAGGGAGAGAGAGATCTCCCCTCCGTTCCTCCCCGCTCTCCCCCCGCCGCTCCCCGCCCCCGGCCGGCCCATGAATCTTTAAAGACGAGCGGTGAGATACTTGACTAAGCCACTACTCGCTCGAGTAATGTGCCTTAGCGAGTATACTCGCTCATCTCTAATTAGGTCCCATAGAAGGCGTGGCGTGCGGATACCATGTTACCGCAAACACGTCTGGCTTCTTCTTCACAGCTAAATGGACCTTACGGTGCTTAGTGTTAAAAACTATCATGAGTCAATTAGTTATGCAGCCGACGTATACCGATGGTCCAATCCACAAACAGGCACATACCGTATGTAAATCTACTTTTGCATATGAATCTGTGTCATAATATACACCTGGGAGATAGTTAATATATATAAAGCAGATCACTTTTTTAATTTATACCCTCTGGATGGCCGAACCCCCATTGTAGGATCTAATATGCCTCTCTACACAAGACGCGCTTCTTCCAGTCCCATCATCTGACAGGTTTCTTACCTCCTTCTATTCCAAAGACTTTAAAACTAGCTAGTGAGCCTGCATGGTCTTCACTTTGTCCATTTACCTGTGACCAAAAAGCCAGATGGCTTCGAAACGCGTTTGTGTAACATGACTATAAGTAAAGAAGATTCCTTTACCTTAAAGGGATTCTGTCAGCAAAACCCCTTTTTTAACACTACCCTGCATCCTGCTCTGCATCCCGAACTAATCTAACCTGTTGAAAGAAAACCATTAAAAAAACAAAGTAAACTTACCTAATCCCGTTGTATTTTTGTCTCCTCTTCCATCGGTCGACCTGCCCGCGTCTATCCTCTGACATCCTTGGAGAGTCAACGGTGAGTGCACAAGCTCGCCGGGAAGGGGGACACATGCACACTTGCCATCGACTCTCCTAGAATGTCAGAGGTTAGACGCGGCCAGGCCAATCAGTGGGCGCCGCAACACTTGTCACACATCGACCACTGACCCGAGCAGCAGTACTTTCCGTCCGGCATGGTCGAAGCAGTGTTGGAAGCCGGAACTTTGCCAGCTTCTGCCCTGCGATAGAAAGGCTGCAGGAGGGACAGGAGAAGAGCAGCAGCTTCCTGGTGAACGGCCCGGTAAGGCACAGGGGAGTATAGATTTTTTTATTTTCCTGGCAGACCCCCTTTAAGCTGGCTTTCCCTTGTGTATGGACTTTTGTTGCCGTAGACTTATGGCGTGGTGTGCATGAAAGGAATCATCTTGCAGTGGATCAGTACTATATGAATCCGGGTGAGTGCATATTGTTTTTCTATTGTGCTTCTTTGGAAGTATCATTGGTTGCCAAACACCACAGGATCTCTTCAATGAGAACAAGTACACCCAAAGCAGTGTCAAAGGCATCTCATCCAGCCAATCAGTACCCTGCTGATGAACCCCTAAAAGCTGGTCCACATAACCTGAATACATCAAAATGTGATTGTTCCCAGTAAGAGAAACCAAGTTATCTTGTAGATATGATAGCTTTTAATGACTAACAAAAATACATGATGTTAATGCGAGCTTCCGAACCAACGCATGGTTCTTCTTCAGGCTTCAAATCTATGCATGTATGGTGATAGCATATTTAATCATAATTTGGTCTGCATGGCCTTAATGTGTTTTCCACTAAATTATGTTTCTAATGTGCCAATCAGACATGTCATAAAATTGCTTTCAATGGGAATCCAGCTCTTAAGACCTTCACACATCCCTAAAACGAGGGGCCCAATTTCTCATTCTACATGAAAAAATGGATACACGTGTGCTTAGAGAGGGGCAAACTTTCCTTTAAGCACAACATGCCTTAAGAGTGCATACAACAAGGGGTTATCCAAAACTTATAAGTAAACTTACAATGTCTACGATGTTCTTGATTTTGTAATGTTGGCTGCTACACCAAGTCTAAAGCTGCCCATATATATATAGTTTAGACGACCATCAGCCAATAGCTCTTCAGGTCAACTCTTTCAACTTATCCAGTATGTATTTTTTCTCAATGGGGAATAATCCAATGCCAGACTACTCTGGCAGAAGCTTAAATTCCCACAGGTACAAAGAATCCAACATGGTGACATCCAACATGTCTGATCCTTAACCCAACAACTATCATCAGAGGAGAGTTAGGAGACCTCCATATTTGACCGATCTCATGGAAATTAAAAGATTTTTCCGACTTTCATCTAATGGATATGGCACTTTAAGTGGCTTCCTCTTCTGACTACTATTCAACATTCAACCCTAATCCACGGCACTCACCTTTCCAAAGTGCCCTCTACCAAGGACGGCCAACAGTCGGAAGTCTTCCAGAGATAGATGTGAGACGCTCTGCGTTCTGTAAACAGGACAAACATGTAGTGCCTATAAAGAGTATTAACCTCCTGCCCTGGACTTTTTTAAGTTTTAAAGTCCGGGGTGGTAAGTACGTTTTATAGATGAACCAAAAGATTTGCTGCTATAGCTGAAGATACTGCGTCTGTGATAGCAGAGAAGAAAATGATCTAATGAATAATTCAGGCGAGGAAGTATTACTTGATGTAACGGTTCTGGCTGGAGATATAAATCTGTGCAACAAATCACTGCCTCGGTAGACATAACTTTACTTCTCTTAATATCTAATGGCATTAATGGGGCAACGAGGATTTATGGGTTATTAGCATTACTGGAGGAGCCTACTCTCTTGCTTTCATCTCCATATAAGATGAAGTTGGGAAGAGCCCGAGAACTAGTTATGAGATATGAGGAAATATCAGCGTTCTGTCACCCTGGGGACATCTTTTCCAGCAGACTGTGAGGCATTGTTTTTACTGGAATGATTGGGAGTTAGATGTCATTAATTAGTAATGACAGTCAGTGGGAAGAGATAAGCAAAATGACTTCATGAATCAGTATGATTGGACGAGATGAAGTGATAAACCTCATTATCTTTGTGACCAGTGCCTATTGGATAAAGACATATGTACTATAGAGGTAGCTCCAGTAAAGGGGGGGGGGGGGGGGGGCAGCCGAATTAATCTACATAAAACAGTGAGTACCTTTCTAAATATATTACTTATCCTCTACTGATCCTTATTGGAATGATGATATCAGGCTCCAACTCCAGTAGTACCCGAGCCATTTCCTTCTGTAGTGATGACGTCATCGGCCCCATGGCCTGAGAGCATCTCAGTTCCATTCAATTCAAGTAAATGGGGTTGAGCTGCTATACCAGGCACAGTGCTTTCCCTGGTATTGGCTGAAGTAGCTGTAGCGGTCACCAGAGTGCTGCTGTCACTTCATTTCAGCTGATCGTTGGGAGTCCCGACTAGCAGATCTCTGTTGATCAACTATCGATGATCTATCCTCAGAATGAGTTATAAATTAGTCCTGCAAAGCCCCTTTACCAGTAGCAGTCCAGAACTGCATTTACAATGCTACTGGACTCAGAGCTGATCTCACCCAGCATTCCCTGCTTGTTCAGTGTCTGCGGCTTTAGAGGTAAAATCCACGCAGGAAAATCAGCCTCAAACGCCGCTGTGTGAATGTACCCTAAAGCTTTCCTACTACCCTTCTTGTCTACAGGGAGAGGGATTGTAGTGGGGGAGAACTGTAATGTAGGGGTTAAAATAACATTCATACATGAGAAAGGTATGTACTGACCGTCTCTGACTCTCCCGTCTTGTTGCTGGGCTCTTTAGTACTACGGGGGCATCTACCTGTGAAGAAGACAGTGTTAATACATGGCACCTCGTGTCAGTTATCCAATGTTATAACATGGGTGTGTTAAAGGGATTTTCAGTCTCTTCCATCATATAATGAAAAGTTCTGAAACTTTTTAATAAATATTGTGTTCAAATTACTCATCGTTTTCAAGATCTCTGCTTGTTTTCATGAATAGATGTGACCTAGTCCTGATATATAAAAAGGCAACAACTACAACATAAATAGTAACAATAATCATAACTGCAAACAACACGAATACAGAAGAGTTCATGTTGTCTGAAGCATGGGGAGCATGAAGCTGGGAGGGCTATGCTCATCACCCCTGAGAATAAACACACTTTGAAGTTTGACTCAGGGCTGAACTCCAAGTCATGGAGGCGGTCAACCTCAGCCTCTCCCAGCATGCAGATTGACAGACTTCTCCCTATTTACAAAAGGTGGAAGAGCATGCAGCAGGCAGGAAGAAGCAGATATCCCCCCCCCCCATACTATGACTCGAATCTCAGTCAAATTTTAGGGCCTCGTACACACAGGCGACATGGCATTCCCGCAAGAAAATCGCAGTGATATCGCATCGCTGGTCTGTGTGATATCGCTGCAGTTTCTTGCAGTGATACCATGATTTTGTAGCGCTACAAAGTCGCATGTGGTGCTACAACTTTGTAGAATCACATGCGAGGATTTTCGGGGGGTGGAAGTGGCTTGAAATATAAGCCCTACCATGAAAATAAGCCCTAGCTGCAGAAAAAAATGTTAAAAATAGTGTACATCACCTAGAAGTGATGTCCAGCTCCGCTGCAGTTTCTTCCCAGTCCCGGCACTGTTCTTCTTCATCTCTTCTGGCCGGGGATTGAAAAATCCCCGCCTCCTGGAAGCGCTGGCTGTGATTGGCTGATACTGAGCCAATGAGAGCCAGTGCTCGATGAATTGCTATGATTGGTTCATTGAGCGCTGGCTATGATTGGCTAAACATTAGCCAATCAGAGGCAGCGCTTCCAGGAGGAGGGGATTTTTCAATCCCTTGCTAGAAGAGTTGAAGTAGAATAGTGCCAGGGACTAGGGGAGAAGCTCCGACCGGGCTGACAGCGCGTCTAAGGTGATGTATACTTTTTTTTTCTGCAGCCAGGTCTTAGTTTAGGCTTTGACAATAGGATTTCTTACTGTTAAAGTTGCATTGCATCACACGAAAATTGCGTTTTTGTGCGATGCGATGCAACAGAGAGGAAGGATCCATAGAGAAACGTGGGCTACAAATCCTCACGAGTCACGGGCATCTAGCAGGACCCGCAAGTTTTTTGTGTTGGAATGTCACATGCTACAAAACATCACGTGTGAAGTAACCCATAGGAAAGCATGGGCTTTTCAAACATACGATTTGTAGCAACGTTACAAAATCGTGCGACTTTGTCGCCCGTGTGACCGAGGCCTAAAGTGTATTTCTTCTGAAACGCTACAGCATTGCAGAGTATCCCATACACAGGGGTGATGAGCATAGCCCTCCCAGGTTCATGCTGCCCGTGGTTCAGACAGCATGAACTTGGTGACAGAATCCCTTTAAATAAAAAAAGTCATTCAATTTTCTTTTATGCACAGCTCCACCTTGTGGTAATTGGTTGTATTGCTGTTTTGACAAAAAACAAACATGGACCCTGTATTATTGGGGCCTCTAACCTTTGGCTCCAGAGCTGCTGTGAAACAGTATTACAAGCATGCTGAGAGTTGTAGTACCTCAGCAGCTGAAGAGCCATGGGTAGCTGAAACCTGCTAGAAAATGTTTGCTTTTTCACATCTCTTACATCACTGGCTTCCTTCCGGGGGCCGGCGGGGGAGAGCGGGGAGGAACGGAGGGGAGATCTCTCTCTCCCTCTCTCCCCCCCCGCTCCCCGCTGCAACTCACCTGTCATCCGCGCCGGCCCCCAAATCTTTAGAGACAAGCGGGGAGATACTCGGCTAAGGCACTGCTCGCTCGAGTAATGTGCCTTAGCGAGTATACTCGCTCATCTCTAGTCTCCACTCTTAGGAACTTTCCAGAAATGCTTTTGACTAGCGATTAGCTACTTGAGACATGGGGTGTTTCTAAACATTGAATTCAATAGGAGCCATGTCTGCACTACCTAACCCGGGCTGCAGCAATATGGACGGCACGGTCTGCTTCCTGTGCTGTCTGTACTGACAGCGCTGATGGGAATCAGCTGATCGTGGGGATCCCGAGTGCTGGACACCCACCAATCATCTATTGATGAACTATCCTGAGGATTAAAAAAAAAATCCCCGAAGTCCTGGACAACTCCTTATCAGAGGAAAGTATCAGTGCAGTCCATGGGCTGGGACCTCCATAATCACTGGAACAAAGGGACCGGCGCAGCCTACTGGACGCAGAGTCCCTTCAATGCTCAACTCAGAGGTAGGATTGCTGATGGAACTACTCTTCTCAGTAAATGGACATGTAGCGCGATGCTCGACTGTTATAGGTCCTGTGATTCTAGTGATTGGTGGAGATCTCATCTCAAGGTTCTCATCATAGAACATATCACAAGGACTTGCCAGAAGATAGATAGCAGCAGAGCTTTATTTTATGCATAATTCTGTTAAAACAGAACTCAGACCGCAGCAGTCATGTTCTATTCCTTATTCACTGTTCCAGGAGAAGGATGCCGTCCGAGTCATTATGCTGAATCGTGGGATCCTGGGAATATATATATGTGATATTTCTTACCTCATCCTTTGTTTCCTGACTTGACTGAATTGTAAGCGAATCCAATTGCAGCTCTCTATCAATAAAATCAGAATATATGACCAGAAGTGAGAGGAGACCAAAATGCGACCCCCATTATGGTGCCAAGTTTTGCCATGCTGCGCTGACATCCCCCCCTTCGCATGGCCCTTGAGCCAATCCCATGCATCCTTACTTGCTAACAATGCAATTCCTCCAGATATGGAGGTCCTGCACAAGTTCTCCCCACACAGTAGCAAATAGAATAAATTATCCGGGCACCGTCTCTCCCGAGGTTCCATAACTATTGCATTGTTTACCTTTATGGTATATACGCCTTTATATAATACACTCATTGTCAGAAAAAATTCAAACATCTAGAAGGAGTTGTCAGAATCAAATAAAACTTTCTAGCGGTATGCGTGAGTGTAATGTTGATATAAGTAAGTGATTACAATAGCAGAGCAAAACCTGAAGCCTCTAGCTTGGATACAAGATGTGATACGGGCCAGCATGGGAGGTATACTGGTCCCGTATGGTATCCTGCGGCATATCTGATATCGGTCCACATTGTTGTAACTGAGACTCTAGATTGGCTGTCAAAGTTGGCGTCCCAGATGGTCCCATGCATGTTCTATTGGCAATAAATCTGGTGACCAGGCCACAGAAGTGTGACAATGTTGTGGGGTCTCCTGTGACCCTCCTTGTGTGTGTGGCCGAGCATTATCCTCCTGCCTCTTGGAAGCCGCCATGAGAGGAACACATGTGGCTGCAGGATGTCCTGAACATATCGCTGAGCGGTCATTGTCCCTCGTACCACTACTGGGGGAGACCGACTGTTGTATGCGATCACCCCCAGACCATCACACAAGCAGGGGGCAGCGTGCTGCTCCACAGGAAAATCAGGATAGAGAAGCTAACCCCGGGCTCTCCAGAAACGAATACGCCCGTCGTCAGTGCCTAAACTAAACCTGGATTCATTGCTGAAGACAACTCGGTTCCCCTCCATAGCATCCAGTTTTGTCGTTCACAACAGCACTGCAAATGGAGGCGATGGTGGGTGTCAAAGGCAGTTCATGTAATGGACGCTGTAAGATCAAACGTCCTTCAGCCAAGCGCCTGGAAATAGTTTCGACAGACACGAGGGCATGTAATGATGATGCCACCTGTCTCTGCGTGATAAACAGTTGGAGCTGCTCATGCTTGTCAGATGATCAGATGATCCTCTTTACTGGTGGTCTGTCGAGGGCGTCTTAAGACCAGTCGCCTTGTATGTATGCCCTCATACATATACTGGTCCCAATACCTCCTAACATTCTGGTCAGAACGGCCCGGTGGTGGACAATTCGTCAATACGACCATCCAGCTTCTCACATTCCAAAAATGCGCCCCCTCTTAAACAAGTAGGTTCACCTGAGTGGTTCCCCCCTTGGCCTACAAAAAGCCTCTCGGAGGCTCCTTGTGTGTAGTGACCTCTTCTTCCACTTGTGTAGAGCTTGTTGACCACTAGACATCTCCATGACGCAGAGAAGAGATTCCACCCAGTTTACAGAGTTTGAGAGGGGCGCATTAATCCCACCACAACTCTAATCCTTTGATTATCTGCCTGAGATGGAACTGCATGCCGGGTTTTGCAGTAAAATGACAACTTCTTCTTGGGGCTTGATTTTTTTTTGACAATGAGTGTAAGAACTCATGGATGATTCGCTGTAGTGTTTAAAACAATCATCCTGGATGCTACAGATCGATGGGCAAAATTATCAACAAGTCACATGACTCACTCTCCGTGCTCCGCAGGACTGTACGCTCCAGTACTGGCAGGGATCGCTCTACGCAGGAGGCGGAGCCAGGTGGAAGGATCAATGTTCATCTGCCTAGCACGAAGGAAGGCCTTTCCTGTGTGCAACAATAACACAATAGAGGGCATAAGTTAATACTGATATAAGATATACACTCTATTCAATATGGCAGAACAATATCAACAAGTAAGGGCGTGCACATACATTATGGCCACATTGCGGCTACAGTGCGTTTTTCCTGTGTTTTTCCAAAAAAACACTCTGGCTTAGCCACACTTTTGGGAAATTGCAGCTGTGATGTGGCTGCAATGTGTGAACACAACTTAAATCTATATCGTAACCTGTGGGAAAAGAGAGGGCTCTGTCCAGAAGAGCTTACAATCTAAGGAGGGAGCAAATACAAAATGTAATAGTCAGGAGAGGCGAAAGAGATTATGAGAGTTGGATAATTGTAATGAGATATTAGGATGGAGGTGAAGATGGATGTGAAGAGCTGAATATTAGGGGATTCATTAAACTACTTTAATCAGTGATGGCGGATAAAAGGAAAGAAAGAGCGTCCCAGACGATGGTGCAGCATGAGAGAAGCTCTGTAGTTACAGATGTGGGAAGAGTATGAGAGGAGAACAGTGGGCCAGAAGATGACCAAAAAGGTTAGTTAGGAGAGTATTTGGGGGTCAGGATATACTATGCAAACAGTCGATGAAATGCGTCAGCAAGTGTTAAAAAGTACAAACTACTACACAGCATGGGGCGTCGTGGGGCGTGACATGTGGGGCGGAGCAGGAAGCGGTATCCGTTTCTGTTAAAAGGGGAGCCACTAATGTCTTGTCATTCAAGGCTTGGGTTTACTATATGCATGGAGCTGTTTGGTGGCTGTATATTGGTATTGCATGGTGGCATTGTGCTGCACTGCTACTTACACTGTACAGTATATTACTTTTGCAGTGTATGGTGGTGGCACCATGTGTATAGCATCGTTATTTAGGGAACTATATGGAAGTTTTATGTGGTCAATGTATGGAATTATCAGGCCCCATGTTGTGTGACACTATTAATGAAGTACAGTATGGTACGGTTATTTTTTAGTAGAGACCTTGTTCTTTGGAGAAAATCTTCTTCTGTCGTCGTAGTTTGGAGAACCTTTCAATCACTGGATTATAGAAGGTCACCTGAAATACAGTGCAAATAGGTTTATATATATATATATATACAGTAGGTCACGTCCATATGGCAACATTAACACCTAACTTACAAAGTCATCCATATCTAAGGACATATCTCTTCTGTCAGGGTAGAAGTCCTGCTCCAGTCCCACATAGTGAGAGACCTGCACATCCAACTCCAGTAAAGTGTGAGTAGTGATGGGGCTGGGGGGGGCAGTGAGAAGCCCACTGGGTCCTTTGGAGATGCGGTTGAGTATAAAGACTCTTTTAGACAGAACAATAAGTGTTCCAAAAAATTGATCAAATGAGTGAAAGTAAATGCTAATCGCTCCTCGTTCATTGTATGCAGACATAAAAATCATCGTTGGCTCGTTCACTAATTCGGCTTAAATACTAATCGTTCAGTCGTTCTCAGTCACTTATACAGCGAAGGCGAAAGACTAAATAATTTACACAGGCTGCACGAGAATCTCTGACATCATTCGCTCGGTCAAACGCTATATCGCTTGGTTTAAACGGACCCTAATTGGCTCATCCTTTTTCCTACTTAACAAACTATTAGGCTGCTTCCACACGGGTGACGCGATTTCATCGGTGGTCCGTGCGATATCACTGCGTTTTCTCATGGCGCTGGCGCAATTTTGTCTCGCTACAAAGTCACACGTAGTGCTACAAAATCACGCGACTTTGTAGCACCTTGTGCAAGTATTTTCAGAGTGGGTTTGAAATATAAACTCTACCTCAAAAATAAGCCCTATCTGCATCAATAAAACAAAAAAAATACATGCATCACCTAAGAAGCGCTGTCAGCTTCGCCGCGTCTTCTCCCCGATCCCCGGCAATTGTCTTGAGGCATCTCTTCCAGTCAGGGATTGGAAAATCCCCGCCTCCAGGAAGCGCTGCCTCTGATTTGGTGAGCACAGCAGCGCTCAGCCAATCAGAGCCAGAGCTCGATGAACCAGTCATTCATTGATTGAATGGCTGTGATTCGTTCATTGAGCGCTGGCTCTGATTGGCTGAGCCGTGGCGCTAGAGAAGGAATCATAGCCAGTGCTTCCTGGAGGCTGGGATTTCAACCTCCAATCCAGGAAGAGCTGGCAGAAGACTAAAGACCGGGTCTGAAGAGTAGTCATGCTCTGGAGCCTGACAGCGCCTGAGAGGTGATATATTCTTTTTTTTTTATAAACATAGGGCATTATTTCAGGGCTTTGACGGTAGGATTTCCTACTGTCAAAGTTGCATCGCACCGCACGAAAACCGCGTTTCCGTGCGATGTGATACAACACAAAGGAAGGCTCCATGGGGAAACATGGGCTACAAAAAAAAAAAAAACCCCACAAATCGCGGCTGTATAAAGAAAGACGTGATTTTGTATTCTAGCAGTGTCGCATGCTACAAAACATGGAACCCATAGGAAAGCATGGGCTTCACATACATGTGATTTGTAGCGCTGTTGCATTGCAGGAAAATTATCCGTGTGGAAGCGGCCTTATTCTGCTTTTCTACAAGTAAGAGTTAACTTGTGCTGAAGTTACAACTTTGGTTCCGTGGTCCCTAAGGATACGTTCGCTTAGCGCATTCCGTCTGTAAAATCAAGGCAGGAATCCTCAGGTATTCTGTCACAGATTTTGCTCCAGATCCGCATGCGGATTGAGCCCCGTCAATTGACATGAAGAGACAGAAAGATTGGAGCGAGACGACATCCAAAGAAGATCTGCGGTTAGTTCTCCAAGATGTCTGGAACAACCTCCCTGCCGAGCTCCTTCATGTATACATGTACAGTGGTGGATATCCATGATAATTACATGGATTTGCCTATACATATGTGGCATTACCTCACATAGCAGGGTTCCTTGTGGTTCCAGCTCCAAATACGTTTCTTTCCTTTGATCATCTAGAAATTCTTCTAGTTTCACATATTTGATAGCACAAAGTGAGCGGAAATCTCTCCTGTACACCGAGACCTGCAGCTCGCGGGACTGAAAACAGAGAATATACGATAGTTAGTACCGGTATTCTGCACATCAGGTGACCTCCAAAAAGGGTCGGGGACTGGTGCCTGTTCACCCCATTATTCCAACCCCTTGTAGTAGGTAAATGATGTGACCTTCCCTCCACATACAGAATGCTAACCTGTTTTAGGCCCACCAGAATATCATAGTAACAGAGGCTGTGTATTATGGCACTTTTACTTTGGATTAAGGAGTATTTGACTGATCTAATTAGTATAATACTAACAATGCTTCTTAGGGTTTGGATCCATAATGTATGATTCCTACATAGTTAAAAATAATGGTGGCCTTATAAGTCTCCTGACACACCTTCTAGGTGCTCTCCTTAAGGAGAAACTATACCCTTTCTGACCTGCATCTATAGGCCTCTCACTAGCCAAGCCAGAAACCTGCTGCACACTGATGAGGGACAGAAACCCCGAAACAGCTGTCTGTGTATTGTTATTATTGCTTTGGCTCACAATTCCCAGTCATGGTTACAAAACTTGTTTAAAAACTTTGACATTGACTTGCAGGAATGCTGCCTTCCAATAGGTGGCGCTGCAGAGCTTTCCATCTTCCCATCTGCATATTTCCCATAGTAGCATGGATAGCTTTATAAATCTTCTCACACCTTCTGGGTGCTCTCCCTAAGGAGAAACCATAGCCTTCCTGTCTTACATAGTTGCTCACCCTCTCCAGTTGTAGCTTGAACACTTGATCCCACGTGTCTCGCCCTTCTGTTTTCCAAGCAGTCTGACCGACCACCACATTATCCAGCCGCAAGACAACGCTGATCTCATCTGAGGACATAATACAGGACAGGATCAGATATGATGTACGGATATAAGCACACATCAATACAGCAAATACAAACCCATCAGTAAAGCCAGAGTGAAAGTATTACATAGAACGGCCCAACCTTTTTGATCCCGGGGACCTTTATACAGAATATGCCAGACTCAAGTTACAGAGGATAACCAAAATATGTAGAAACAGGATCAGGCGATACGAGCCCAGCTTCACATTCCGTAGTTATACTTTACACCAGTGTACGGTGACGGCGTTCTGCTTCTACTTCTTCCTCATCACTTTTA
This sequence comes from Eleutherodactylus coqui, assembly GCA_035609135.1. Lineage (NCBI taxonomy): Eukaryota > Metazoa > Chordata > Amphibia > Anura > Eleutherodactylidae > Eleutherodactylus > Eleutherodactylus coqui. Next base: position 278,155,025 of record CM069406.1, on the reverse strand, counting down.
GCGTGATCAATAAAGAAGAATTAACCATATTCAACTTTTTTGCCTGATCTTCCTCAGGAAAAACTTGCAAAAATTCATTTTAAGGCTACCTTCACACAGCCGAGCGCGATATCACGCTTATCAACATGCAAAACCGCCTCGCATCACGCACGATGGAAGATTTGTAAGAGTTCCATTGATTTCAATGGGAAGCATCACATCATACTCACATGCATAGTGTTTGACTATCCCATTGAAAACAATGGGAGACGCATTCCGAGGGAAGTGAATAAATAGGACATGCGATTTTTTTTTTTACTTCGCAGCAATGTGAATACGGAATCCATATTCGTGCGAGCTTTATGAGTCTTGCAACGCACAAAACGCACGCACGATTCACGCTCGTGTGAATGTAGCCTAATGGTGGAGATGGGCTATGTTGGGGCTTAGAACTGTAGTATGAGGGCTTCAACTGAATATAGCCCTATTGAAATAAATTGGTGTATTCAAAAATTAACTAGTGTATTATTTTAAAAAATTGCAACACGTTCCATTTTGGCCTGTGTTCATGCGGTGAAGACAGATGTTACATACGGATCAATTACTTGTTTTACATGTTGTTACGAGACAGTGGGAAACAAAATGACATCAGTGAGGCCTTCTTGTATTTTTTTTCATGTGCATGAAAAAGGCAGTGAATATGGATGCAATACAGATAGAAAAAATGTGCGATCATACCCCAAAAACGCACGTACCCACACACGGACCAAAATTGCAATTTGAGTACTTAGGGGTTCTATATGGACAACCATCAAGATTTCCAATGAAGACAATTCACAAAGTTGCTATATACTTACTGGAATACTCATCACTGCGGCTCAGGCTGGAGGCTCGTGAATACATACTGCGTGACGTTCTCGCCCTCAGCGTCTTTCCCTCGAGGGGGCTGTTTCCAGGTAACCAGGCAGGTGAAGCCTTTGTACGGCCCGGCACAGAGTCTAAAAGGTCTGTACATCCCAAGAGGCGGACTTGTAGGATGCCTACAAGAAGAAAGTGGATTTAAAACCATAAATAGGAATAGACATATTTGATTCTGTCCTGAAGAATGAAGCATTTCATCACAAGTGTTGTGTTCGTGGTGTAGATACAGTGTTGCCTCGTTGTAATTCTAGAGGGATTGTGTGAGACTAGAAGAACAGGTCTGAAATCCCCGGCGATCCGAAGATAGCAGTGTAGAGGAGTTGTCCCAGATTTCTACTGTGGATGCAATAGATACTCCTGCTATGTGCTCCTCGCAGGGACTCTCCGCTTTGGCTAATAGAGGGAGTATGAGCAGATGTCTGTACATATTATGGGACATTTCACAAGGGACGGAATTTTCCGCAAGACGCAGCACAGATGCGGATTCTGCCAATTAGCGCTGATTTAGTTGCATTTTTAACTGTGGAATACGTTCTGTGGGATTTTTTTCAGTTTATTCCTTTAATTGCAGAATTACATCTTCCGTTTGTTAGAGATCCGCCACAACAATTCCCCAAGACGTCCTTAATTCCTCAGCAGGGAGGTTTTCTACTGCAGAACTTAATCTTGCAGATTTTAAGATGTGCGGAATTCAAGTCCCATAGGGATAATATTGTGACCCAGAAAGGTCTGCACGGACTAATTCCGTCCCATGTGAAAGGTCCCTAATAGGAAATATGGTCAGGGGTTGTCCTAATGTAATGGGACGTCCCTTGTAAATAATTAGCAAAGTTACTCCATGGTGTAAAAAGTGTAATGGCTCTCCTAGTATAGAATACCCAACTTCCAGGGGCAGAGACGTTTTTGTAGGGGTTCTGCCCTCTAGATAATGAAGGGTTCTGTTCTGAGCAGTCAATTCCCTTATATTACATCTATATGTTCTGACAGGACACCCCTTTAATACATTTATTGTCCAATTTAGGCACAGCTCCATCAGAGGCTCCATTTGGGGTTTGATTGCCACTGGCAGTGGAGACCACCCATTTGACAGTAGATAAGTATTCGGTTTAGAAAGTAACTGGAGCAATAGCTGGGAATGGAAATGAGAGAAGAACTCTAAAACCACTGGAGAAATCAGAGGGGATTTTGCACAAAAGCTATGCAACCCATCTTGCTGGCCAGACTGCACCTCAGATCTCATGATATTATGGATGGAGTTCTTTCCATCATTATTGCAAAATATGTGGCACAGAGTGTTAAGGCAGCAGTATGCAGTCCTAAGTTCGCGCTCACGAGCTGTAGGTTGCTAGTTCAATCCCTGCCTTGTTCAGGTAACTGGCTCAAGGTTGACTCAGCCTTCCATCCTTCTGAGGTTGGTAAAATGAATACCCAGCTTGGTGGGGGGTAATAAATAAATTACCTGAAAGTACTGCGGAATAAGCTGGCGCTATACAAATAACAAGATTTATTTTATGTTGATGAAACCCCATCCAGCACACATTGGTAGTCTCCTGGTCATACATTACCTGTGAGTGGAGCAGATTTGGAAAGGGTACTGTATGGAGGAGATGGGGATGATGCACCCAGTCTTGTTGGAGAAACACACATGGCCATCTCCTCTCGCAAGAGACATCTCTTTGGGTGGTCATGAGGTAGGTCCTCAAGACACTTCTGTAGAGATAGTGTCAAGAGATCAAGTCTTTGCCGAGACTCCACAAGGCGAGCCTGCACCTAGTCAACAAGAAGATATAAGTGTAAGTTAGCCATTGAACTTTATGTTATACTTTGCATGTAGAGTTTAAGGGGGACTAATATTGATTACCTATCCTCAGGAGAGGTCATCACTACTACATTTTTGGGGGGCTGACTCCAAGTACTTCCATTGATGAGCTGTTTGAAGGGGCTGCAGCACTTGAGCAAGCACTGTGGCCTCCTCTCTAGTCTGCAATGTCACATTTATTGGTCAAATGGCTTAAGAGCAGCTTATCTCATTCAAGTGAATGAGACGGGTCTGCAATACCAGTCACTGCTGCTGTAAAATAAACCAAGCTATGGCTGATATGCAGTGAGGAGGTGGAGGTGCTCACCCGTAGGCTGCGGCCCCTTCACACAGCTGATCGGCGGGGGTGCTGGCAGTTAGCCCCCACACTGAGGATAGGTGATCAATGTTTTAGTCCTAGAACGCTAAGGGGTTATCTCAGAATATGCATAGCTAGAATGGCTGATTGTGTAGCTACATAGATGAAGTGGCACAGAACTTTCCTAGTAGCCAGTATGCTGGTTGGACTGTCATGACAAATTTTTTTTTTAGGAGGCTCATTCTCATCTAAGGTTTTATTCACAATTCTTTAGGTTGCTGAGCTCACATCCCCCGGCAACCCTTACATGTTCAGTGTCTGTACAGAGCCTCTTTGGTGATTTGTATTCTCCAACCTGTGCCCTTTACACTAAGCATTGTACAACAATCTGATGTTAAAGGAACAAAAAAAAGTTTCCAGAAATGCAGCTCAGTGCATTACATTGTACAAGCTCAGCTAAGCTATCAGGCATGTGTCTGTCTAAATACAATTGGTTCCATCTGTAAGCAGAAGGATTGTGATTGCAGCTCCGGATTGTAATACAGGCTATAACTCAGGATCAGTACTGGATAAGTAAAGCAATGGATTTACAAAGTTACCTAAAGTTTTATATATACCATTCTCTAAATGATGTTCAAAGATAAGCCTACATTGTATATACAGTAGTATATGTAATACGGAGAAACTGGGACTAATACTTTGCGTCACTAATCTAGTTCTGAGTAGGAGTTATAGTACATTAGGGGTCCACAATGCTATTCTGCGTGGTTATCAAACATGTTTGCTTGTCCGAGTCTGGGGGCTGCTTATATGTATTTACCATTTCAGAGACGGGTGGTGCATAGCAAAGACAGGTAAGTACTAATAGCGCACTGTGTGCTCATCTCTGGAACCCCCATATATTGGCATGATGGGTACTTGAGAAAGGAGTAGATGAGGTGGAGAGGTGGCCAAGCATGCAGCTTACTTTATTGTAGTCTATGGAAGTAGTCAACACTTGGTTGTTTTCAGCAACTTGCATAAACTACAATGGAGAGAGAGCGGCCTACACAGTCTACTTCTTTCTGGAGTGCCATCCTCTGGATACTGTGGAAGTACTGGATGTGGAACTGGCACTTATCATACATTTATGGGCAAAAAAGTGGCAAATAAGGTTTAACACCGATAAATGTAAGGTTCTGCACATGGGCAGGAAAATACATGTCACCATCACACAGTAAATGGGAAACCATTGGGTAACACTGACATGGAAAAGGACTTGGGGATTTTAGTTGACTGTAAGCTTAACTGGAGCAATCAGTGTCAGGCAGCTGCTGCCAAGGCGAATAGGATCATGGGGTGCCTCAAAAGAGGTCTAGGGACACATGACGAGAACATTGTTCTTCCTCTTTACAGATCACTGGTCAGACCACCGATGGAACATTGTGTACAGTTTTGGGCACCGGTACTCAAGAAGGACATATCAGAGCTTGAGTGGGTACAAAGGCAGGCAACTAAAGTAATAAATGGAATGAGTGGACTACAATACCCACAGGGGCTATCAAAATTGAGGTTATTCTCTTTAGAAAAAAAGGCAGCTGACAGGCGACCTAATAACTATGTATAAGTATATCAGGGGACAATACAGAGATCTCTCCCATCATCTATTTATACCCAGGACTATGGCTGCAACAAGGGGGCGCCCTCTGCTCTAGAGGAAAGAAGGTTTCAACATTAACCCATAGGGGACTTTAGTTTGTGATCGTTTGACCACTCAAGCATTATAGTGCAACACCATAGTTCTTTGTAATGTGGGAGCCTATCAGTATTTCATGCTATGCACTGAGTATCCACAGACAGGTTCCCTTTCAATTCTTGCCACGCTTGGTTCAATGAAGTCTACGATATGTCTGCATGTGACTTTAATAAAGCTAAGATTTCCTTTCATCCCCATTCTATGTGGTTTTTAGATAATGTAAAATGTTCTCATGGACACAATATTACGGCAGCAAAGGGCATGTGCAGCTGAAAGTATATGAGAAGCAGAAACCACATGAGAAGTAATTGCTCCAGTATGGCTCATTAACTTGGGCCCACAACAATCAATTTGGTGGTTCTGAACCTAATGGAAGCTACTTTTGTGGTCAACCATTTAATTGTACACAGCAACCATATCAATAAAAATAAATACAGACCTCGCTGACCGCACTTTTGTCCTGAGCCTTAACACCTCCCAGCATCCTCACGGCATTCTCTGCCCCCTCCGACACGGCCCACTCTATCCGGTAGTGGTGTCTCAGCTCCTCGATGTGCATTTCAGTGCAGGATAATTCAGACGTGCCTAGAAAAGAGAATCAGACTCAAGGTTTACATAGACTGTATATTAGGAAGAGATATCTGATCATCTCCCATCATATACTGAAGTTTCCATAAGACCAACTGATGGAGTGGCGGGTGGGAGGTCTCAAGGCTAGCAGAACTGAGAAAAAGCAATATAATTACATGACTGCGAAATAAGCATGATATTCCAGGGCACCAAGTTAATGGTTCCATCTTGGCCTTGTCTAAGAAATCCTAAGTAGAAAACCTCCTTTCCTATTAGCTCAAGATGCCTTTCTAGAACATATGGTTTGGTATAAGTTGTCTAACACAGACACTTCCTTTACGTGCTTCTGTAATTACATACTAAAATGTCTGCATCATACCGGTATATTATATTACACTATCCTACCAAAAGTAATTGGACACCTGAGCACAAATCAAAAGTAGTATTTATTCCCATATGTAAATACTCTCTACTAACATCTGATACACTTTTCTATGCTGGAGGTATATTATATCTCATATCCCCGTTCTTATTCTACCTAGAATTATCATTTAATAAATCCTGTCGATTTTTAATAGCTACAATATGAGAAACATTTGAGGCACCAACTGGGTAACTCCATTGTTTTGACCTATCAATTCCCGCAAGTTGCTGTTGTTTATAGGTTTCTTCCCCAGGAGTGTCCCGGAAGGTCGTCCAGGCTAGCCACACAATCATTAGTTCTGTAACACCTAGCTATGTGCTCCTAGGCGACATAGAAGGTGCTGAATGTCAAAAAGACCCTATTTTTCCTCTTTCTTCACAAGTTTAAGCTCACGACTTGGCAACAGCTGGCTGCTGATTGGCTGCTTGTCATGCTATCACTGATTGATAGAGGGAGTGAGCCAAAAGTGGGAAAACAGCAGGATGAGGCAGGATGTTGGGAGAGAAAGTGCTGGAGAGAAGACAGGAAGTGAAGGAGGAGATAGGAGAGTAGTGAGGAGACAGTCGTTGGAGGAAGACATGGAGGAGGTGTACAGCAGTGTGTGCAGAGGAATAGTGTTGTCTGGAGTGAGGAGCCAGGATTTACAAGTTTCTTATTCGAAAGCGGTGTGGAGGAGAAAGTTTGGGACTCATCTACAAAACAGTGAGTTACACGAGCCCCTGTTAACAGTAAAACTAGGGAAAGTGAAAGAGGCCCATCTTAAATTAACTTCATTAACTGCAGAGTAATCTTCTAGAAAGCACCCTCAGATAACTAGGACTGTGGGAATTCTACTGAGTAACCTCTAAATGCAAATAGAGAGAGAGAGCGTGGAAGATTAACTTGTGTTGTACTAAACTGAACTGTGAAGCAATGTTATTTGTTGAATGCAAAGCAATACCTCTTCCATTACTGCAAGACTGTAATTGTTGTTTTGAATATTACTAAAGCTGAAGTAAACTGCGTACCTTTAGTTTGCAAATCAAAGCTATTGGGACTTGTGTCAGTTATTTCGTCATTAACTCTTGGAGTCGCTGAAGAGGTGTTGGCGTCACGTGACAAACCACCATTGATAATTGTAAACCGTAGTAACCCTTTTGCCACTATGCGTGACAGAGCCAGGCCCTTTGCCGTCATTGCCGGGAGAGATCACAGAGCCACCCGTGACATCCATCTTGTTTACTCATGGTCTCCCCCACTTTGGCGCGCTCTGCTCGGACGCTGCACTAGTACAAGCTCTTTTAATCCTATCTAGGTCTCTTACTGGTCTCGCTTTTATAGAATGTTGTGGATGCGAACTCTCAGCATGTAAAATGCCATTACCAGATATCTCTTTTCTAAATAAAGATGTAGTTACTCTTCTCTTACTCAAAACTCCTACTAGTCATTGGCGTATTTATAGGGGAGGCCCACAGGTCCCCCTCACCACATTGAATAGGCTGCTCAGCAGGTCAATGCGCGAGTCGGTGTCTGTGAGTGTCGGCGTGCATTGGTGGCTCAGGGGAGTGGCTCCATTAAGGCAGCGGCGGCAGCAAGAAAAACCTGTGCTGCTTAGCAGGGAGCAGCGCTTCATTAGTGAAAGCGGCAAACAGTTACCAGGAGGAGAAGAGGGGGCGGGGTTAGGGCCGGGTTAGGGGGCGGAGCCAGCAGCAGGTTTCAGTTTGAACATATGAAGACTTACCACCGGCACCGATCATCCCTCCCCCTCCTCCTTGGTAAAGGCAGTGGATGGATGAAGCACCAGGTAGGTACATGTATGGGACAGTATTCCTGTGTGTGCATGTATAAGCCTGCCTATGTGTATATACTCTATGTAGTAAACTGTGTTCTTTGTATACACTATATATGTGCATATATATATTATATGTGTACAGTGTTCTGTGTATACACTGTATATGTCCCTGTATATTTGTGTATATATATACTGTATGTGTACAGTGTTCTGTGTATACACTGTATATGTGCCTGTATATGTGTGTTTATATACTGTATGTGTACAGTGTGTGTATACACTGTATATGTGCCTGTATATGTTTGTGTATATACTGTATATGTGCCTGTATATGTTTGTGTATATCATGTATATGTGCCTGTATATGTTTGTGTATATACTGTATATGTGCCTGTATGTGTGTATATATACTGTATGTGTCCAGTGTTCTGTGTATACACTGTATATGTGCCTGTATATGTGTGTATATATACTGTATGTGTACAGTGTTCTGTGTACACACTGTATATGTGCCTGCACATGTTTGTGCATATACTGTATGTGTATAGTGCGTGTACACACTGTATATGTGCCTGTATGTTTGTGTATATACTGTATATGTGCCTGTATGTGTGTATATATACTGTATGTGTACAGTGTTCTGTGTACACACTGTATATGTGCCTGCACATGTTTGTGCATATACTGTATGTGTACAGTGTTCTGTGTATACAGTATATATGTGTCTTTATATGTGTGTATGTCTATAGGGCTAATAACACTGTCTTCTGCACCAGTCATGCTTATGATGCTCTGAGTTCAGCTCTGGAGACCCTTCGGTCAGGCTGGGATGCATTTCCAAACTCTGTACATAAAACAGATGGCGCCGAAGACAGTGTGGTTATTCTCTGCCAGAAGCTCATTCTGGTGTGTACTGGAACGGTGGCATCACCCGTGACAAACTCTTTCCTTGTTCTACAATCTATTGGGCATCCCTTTCCTAGGGGTGTCCGGAAGAGGCCCCGCGCTGCCCTGACCTTGGCAGCGTGCATCCCTCCAGGAAGGAGCGTGGTAAGTGCTGCAGTGACAAGCCAGCATCTTGCCCTCACAGCTCCTCAGCGTATGCCATGTGTCCGGGGTTACCCTACGGGACGCTGTACTCTAGTACTCTGTTGCACCACCTTTAGCTTGGATACAAGATGTGATACAGACAGGCATGGAAGCTCGAGTACCCTTTTGTATTGCCTTCAGCTTGTATACAACAAGTGATACAGACAGGCATGGGGGCTCTAGTACCCTGTTTTACCGTCTCTAGCTTGGATGCAAGATGTGATACGGACAGGTATGGAGTCCCTAGTATCCTGTTGTGCCGCCTCTAGCTTGGATACAAGACGTAATACAGGCGGGCATGGAGGCTCTAGTACCCTGTTGTACTGCCTCTAGCTTGGATACAAGACATGATATGGGTGTGGTATCCTGACACATATAGTTCCACATTTGCTTTTACGGAGCTTCTAGATCATCCAAACTTATTGGCTGTTGAAGTTGGCGTCCTAGATGGTCCCATATATGAATCTCGTGACCGGGCATGGAAGTGTGACATTGTTGTGGGGGCTCATGTGACCCCCTTGTGTCCTTATACCAGCTATACATATCTAATTATGTGCAGGAGATATGAGGTCTCTGCAGCCCTATCATTTGGCGTGCCCTGGCATTGCATCTCCCATTGATTTCAATGGTGCCAGCGGCCGCATTGTACCACTTGCTAGGTGCATGCAGTACAATGCGAAGTTTCCCCATTGAAACTACTTCCTCGAAGTGATGTGAGACGTTTTTGATACAAAGATGCCTCTTATCCACTGTGAATTCACATATTGGTGAGCACGATATTGGGCCATGATTCATTGCCCGATATCGCACTCACCCGTGTGAAATTAGTCTAAAGCCATCTTCATACTTGTGATAAAATCGGGCAATGCAAGAGTGAGTAAAAATGCATGACTTTAAAACCAATGATTTTCAATGGTTTCATTCTCATTTGCGATGTTTTCACTCAAGCCAAATTGCAATTTAAAAAATCTGCGATATTGCCCATTGTCTTCAATTAAATGGACACTGGTACGGGTGTGTGTGGGGGAGGGAAGGGGGGGATGACGGGGGGCCCGAGCTAAACTTTTGCACCCAAGCCCCTGAGCCTTTAGTTACTTCCCTGCTACTAGTCTTATATCAGATGACATTTCGAGGAAGAATAAAGTCGGGGATACAAGGGATATTAATAATAGAAGTAAGGATAGTGGGAGTAAATTAGCGTTTTCAACTCAATGCAGTGTGAATTATAAGCAAATTATTGACTTGGTATAGAAAAATATTCTGATATTATATCAGGATGCTGTTTTAGCTGATATTTTTCATGACAATAACATCACTGCTACCTGTAAAACCCTTTATGTTATAGAGCGTGTCATCTTAAATATGTGGGCCGCACCATTCGGGAACTCAAGCAAAGAATAGCAGAGGACACCTCGGATATTATAACCATTAAAAAAAATGTTTTTATCGCTGCTAGGCACTTCATTCTGGTGCAAAAGGCCAATATTTCTAGTTTTAAATTTTATGGTTAAGAAAAAGTAGATGGGCCGGTCCGAGGAGGTAATTGGCACTGAATGGTTTTCCAACAAGACGTCTTTAGATTTTGAAGTTAAACACAAGGTTTCCATTTGGCATAAATTATATAGACAGGATTTAATGTATTCATATTTGAGTTGGATTTTCTCTTTCATGCTGATTGGTTACAAGTTGGTAGGTTGTGGTTTTAAATACTTTTCATTTTGTATATTGCCATGAGTTAGGGTGGATTCACACGAGTGAGTGTGTTTATGTGCGTACATACGTGGGCACAAAAACACCCGCCTATTAGAACCATTGGTTCCCTATGGTGTGTTCACATGTCCGTGCTTTACAGGCGTGCAAACGCACATACCTGCCAAATATAGGTCATGCGTGCACCATAGGTCTGTTGTGCACATCAATATTCCCCAGTGGGGAGTCCCCTTATCACTGAATACCGTGACAGCTGTGGCAGAGGATTGCGATGTTCTCCCATAGCTTTCAATGGGACCAGAACTTCTGCAGTCCTATTGAAAGCAATGGGCTGCAGGCAACCCCTGCAGGGATTTTCAGGGAAGGGCTTTAAATATAATCATCCCTAGAATGTGTTAAAAATAAAAAAAAAATTATACTTACCTCTCCTCGGCTTCTGGGGCTCAGGAGCGTTTAGCCTGTCTTCTTGCTGCACTGCTCTGAAGCTCTTTCAGCAGCTGGGGATTTAAAATCCTCGCCTACTGAAAGGGCTGTATCTGATTGGCTGAGCACTCAGCCAATCACAGGCAGCTCTCAGCCATTCATTGAATGACAGCTGAGTGCTGCCTGTGATTGGTCACAGAACTCAGCCAATCACAGACAGCACATGGCCATTCATAGAATTCAATGAATGGCCAAGCACTGCCTGTGATTGGCTGAGTGCTGTGACCAATCACAGGTAGCACTCAGTTGTCATTCAATGAATGGCTGAGGGCTGTCTGTGATTGGCTGAGCGCTATTTTTCTCCGTTTTATTTCAGTTTCTATCCTCCAGAAATGGAGCAGAGAGACAGAAACCCTGTTCTACCCAGTATCATTAAGGGTTGAGGTATTAGATCCTTTCAAATGATTATGGAAATGGTTTGAAGAAATTGTAGGGTGTCAGCAGGACCGACCATTGTTAGAACAATTTTCCCAGCATTTACTGCAGGGCTGTTCAAGATTTTAGATGAAGGATTCCCTCATTGTCAGGCAAGCTGACAAGGGAAGAATCATTGTGGTGTCCGATAAACATACATATAAGAAAGCAGCTCTGAATATATTACAAGATCAGGGTACATATAGAAAGATGGAACGGAATCCAACTTTGGATTTCAAGTTAATTTTAATAGGGAGTGTTTAAATCTTGTCATATTTAATGAAAAACAAGCAGAATTTTTAATTCTGGATATACCTATACCTGTAATACCTATTTTCAATGATTTACCAAAGATACATAAAAATGTGACAACAATACCATTTAGGTACTCCTATGCATATACAACCCACCTCCAGACTCGTTAGTCAATATAGTAGAGGGAATATCATTTGCTTCTCTATACCCAGATACAATTACCACATGCATGGGAGACCTAAATTTACAAATGGACCCTCTACTAGATCGTTTTGGAGGAGCTCACTAAAACAAAACCCCTAATACCACTAGTAGGTTAGCTGCTCTAATAGCAGAAGTAGACTAGATAGAGTTATGTTTGACCCTGTATCTGTATTTACTGGTTGTCTTCTGGTCTCCGTCCTTATTGTGTTGTGTGTTTGACTCTGTCTTCCTCCATAGCCTCCCCACTCCTGTCTTCTTAGTCTGCTTTTTGCCTTTTATGTTTGCTGCTGCCTGATTCTTATATCTTTGCCTGGTGTGTGCCCACTCCAGTCACCCAGCACTGGCATCTTGTACCGTTTTCTATGTATACGATTGTTTTCTGTCATACCTTGTTCCTGACCCTAGTCTGTCCCTGTCCTTGTTTGTGCCTTTGTGCACTTCTGTCTGCTGCCAGATTCAGTCTCGGCACCATCCCTGGTTCCGTGGTTTGTACAGCTCTGCCCTGTGTCTTTGGTGCATCCTGTGCCCAATTTTTCTCACCTGTGTCCCATCAGGGATAATCAGGCCCAAGAGGAAGACCGCGGGGCCATTCTTATCAGGACGCCTACGCTGCTTCTAGGCAGGGTTACCTCCATCTTTCTGACTAGTCAAGGGCTAGTTTTCCCATCTGCCCACCAGGGGTCAGCTGACAGCCACACCAGGAGTAGCCTAAAGCCAAACGGTTGGTTAGTCCAGTGGGTCCACACTCTGTGTCCGTAACACTATGCTGGTCTGGGACACCTTTAAATGTTATCTACATGGATGTCTTAAATCCTCCATCTCATTTGTTAAAAGAACTACAGACCAAAGAGAAGGAGATCTTAAAATTAAAAGCAATGGATCACAAAAAAAAAGAAAAATGATATATATATATATAAACCCCACTGAAGCTAATAAAACTAGATGACTGATACGTGGAAGAGAGTATTCGCAAGCCTATAAAATCTATTTTTTATCAAACAGAGAGTGTTTAAATTTGGCAATCAAAACCAGCCATATGGTTCATCAAAAAGCACATACTTACTGGCGTAAAAATCGGGCTATATTATTCTTGGATGCTGCAAAAGCCTTCAACTCAATGAAATGGCCCTATGTACTAACTATCTATTTATCTTGGATCCCATAGAAGCCCATGCAGTGGCCGACGTATTCCGGCCCAAAAGCCTGACGTAAAAATGCCTGGCGCTATATTGGTCCGGATGGGCGCTTTTATGTCTCAGGAATACGGCCATGTGATCTGATGCATTGGAATCCAATGCGCGTATATCGGCCAACCATGAAAATGGCCAGCTGATATACACTCGTGGGAATAAAGCCTTAGTGGAATAAAACTAGAAATAACAGAACGGGATAAAGACTTGGGTGCACTTGATACAGGTAAGCTAAGCAGTAGTACTTCATGTCAAGTAGCAGCTAGAAATGTAAGTATGATTTTAGGGTATACAAAAAGAGAGCAAAAAACCCACGACCCAAATATATTATCCCTTTATGACTGCCTTAGATATCTAAGATAGGCATTATATACGTGTCGTCAATACAAAGAACAGGCACATGATGTACAAAGGACCAGAGGACACTTCCTCCATGTAGAAAAGGTAAATAAGACAGCAATATATGAAAGGATTCTTTACTGTTAGAGTCATCAGGCTATGCAAGGCCCTTTCATAAGAGGTAGTAATGGAAGATGCAATGACAGCATTCAAAAAATGTTGATGGTTGATGCTTTTCAAATAACTAGATTGACCCGATGTGTCTTAAGAACCGACTACAGTTAGTCCCCGACTTGCGAACAGGTTCCGTTCCAGGAACCTGTTCGTAAGTCAATTTGTTCGCAAGTCGAACAAATGCTTGTATGGAGCGGGATCGTGGGTGGATCCCGCTCCATACAACGTCGGGTGTCGGCTGTTCTTACAGCGGGCACCTGCCGGCAGCAGTTCCGACGAGCCGCGCCGCTTGTCAGAACTGTTAACACTTTAAATACCGCTCTGACAGCGGTATTTAAAGTGTTAACAATTCTGACGAGCGGCGCGGCTCGTCGGAACTGCTGCCGCCGGGTGCCGGCTGTAAGAAACAGCCTGCACCCGACGTTCAGGGGGCCCGTACAGCATCCCACGATGAGATCGCGGGACGCTGTGCGGTTGCTAGGCAGCCGGGGACCTCCTGAAAGGCCCCAGGGCTGCCTATGCAGAGTGCCTATCAAGCGCACGGCTTGATAGGCGCTCTGCATAGACAGCCCTAGGGCCTTTCAGGAGGTCCCCGGCTGCCTAGCAACCGCGATCTGACCGGACAGGCTTCTCAGGCCATAGCATTACATCATACTGTGCAGGACAGATTGTTCGTTAGTCGGGGACTATCTATATTTTAATTGGCAAGGACTTCAGGATAATCGTTCTCTCTAACTCTTGTTTGTAGGCACTATTCTTTATATGAACGTCAGTTAGCAACACTTGACTTTCCATAGCGGCACTGTTGGCTCGAGTGCAACAGCGCCTCTAAACTTAACCTAGGAACTTTGACCCGGCCTGACAGTCACTCAATGTATCCAACTCAAATTTTATGATTTTACGGTGGTGATGAGGATGTCACAAATGTAATGACACCAAGATCATCCACCAAAGGTCACGCAAAGGGGTCAAAGTGGTGCAAGATAAAGCATGTAGGCTATTTATATTAGATGTTTACCTGCCCCTCCCGCCGAGGTCTCCTGGGCTGCCCTTCGGATCTGAGTGCGTAGTATATGGATCTTGGTGTCACTCTCAGATAACATCTGCTGAGCAGCAGAAAGCAGCTTCTTGTCCTGTAATACAATAAGATAAAATCAGAGGGTACCAAACAAGTCAACGTTTGGTAATTATGATGTTTTTACTTTAAGATATATGAGTGTTTTTTATTCATCTATGGCGACGATTTTTGCAAAAATGGCAGCAGGAAGTGCAGCCATATTGGCCACTATGTTTGAATTATAGTAAGTTCTCAGAAAGTAATGCTAAGACCCTTGGAAGGAGACTGGTCCATAGACTGATGCACAGGAAGCCTACAGCCAATAGGGCTCTATTAACAACTTTTGTTTCAGCAGCGATTTGGCCTTTTCTGGAGTTGTACCCACTCACACATTAATGCAAGGAAAGCAGTAAACTGGGACATCATCTAGGTGAGTGATTCCTAACAGGGGCGCCATGAGAACCTGCCACGGGTGCAGCAACACCTCAACTCTTCAGGAGGCAGCCAAAAACAAATTCAACCCTCCTCTAGCAGACGTGAAGCAACATACAACATCCTGAAGCTGACTACACAAACTCGAGCTATCTCTGGGCCCTCTTCCTGTGCCCTGTCTATACTCCTCATCCCATCTCCTCCATTCTTTGTGCTTCCTAAATTTACCCAGCTGAGGGACACATCCTCTTGATTGCCCAAAATGTTTTTATCATTGGGCTTCTTAGATGTCTTGTACTCCTGCACCCCAGAATGACAATGCCCTTGCAAAGGCAATAACAGCAGGTGCCCAGGAGTTACGCTTAGCAAAGGAAGCAGCAGCTCTAAGAGTTGGGGTCTTCAAGCTCAGAGCTGGCTGGAGAGCACCATCATTATACAGGTGAGGTGGCTAAGAGAAGCCATGGACTGGGTGGTGCCAGGACCATGGGAGGAATACTGTCATATTGTGATCCTGGATCCTGTTGTTCTGTGGGTTTCCAGTAGTACACTGCTTCAGGTGTGGCTGATTTGGCTGGCTGATGGTGTGGAGTTCTCCATCCAGCCAATTCCCACCGGTCTGCTGCTTATAAATACCAGCCCCTATTACTAGACGGTGCTGTTCTTTTTTCATTTACCATTTATCTCATTCCGCCTCAGAACCCTGGTGCTTGGTGTCATGCATGTTATGCTTTGGTTTGATGCATAAGCTTCTGGGTGGAATACTCTGTTTGTCAGTGTGAATGATTACCTGTTCAGGGTGTATGTCACTTGTCTGTTTGTACGTGTGATTGGTGTCCTGTTCAGTGTATGTGTTGTTTTCCATCTATAGCGAGCAAGGCCCTTAGGCTCCAGCATGGGGCCGTCCCTATTGGGACAATCGCCTTGCTTGTAGTCAGGACTCCTGGGATTTAAGTTGTCTTGTTAGAGTAGGGACTTATGAGACAACGAGGACAATTGTTGTGGGCTTGTGAGCTTACGTACTTTGGCCAAATTACTAACTACCTTATACAAATTAGCTATTCCATCTGCTTATGCATGTCGGTAACATAGTAACATAGTATGTAAGGCCGAATGAAGACTATGTCCATCTAGTTCAGCCTGTTTATCCTTCTATGTTGTTGATCCAGAGGAAGGCAAAAACCCCAAGAGGTAGGAGCCAATTAGTCCATTTGGAGAAAAATTCCTTCCCGACTCCCTAATGGCAATCAGACTGTTCCCTGGATCAACCCCTAATAGTTCCTACCTGCCTGTACACCCGGATTAACAAATAACCTTAGATTTATATCCTGTAATATCCTTCCTCTCCAGAAAGACATCAAGTCCCCTTTTAAACTCCTCTATGGATTTTGCCATCACCACGTCCTCAGGCAGAGAGTTCCACAGTCTCACTGCTCTTACAGTAAAGAACCCTTTTCTGTGTTGATGATGAAATCTGCTTTCTTCTAAACGTAGAGGATGCCCTCTCATTACCGTCGCAGTCCTGGGTGTAAACAGATCATGGGAGAGATCCTTGTATTGTCCCCTAATGTATTTATACATAGTTATTTGGTCGCCCCTTAGCCATCTTTTTTCTAGAGTAAATAACCCCAATTTGGATAGCCTCTCCGGGTATTCCAGTCCCTTCATTTCACGTATTAGTTTAGTTGCCCTTCTTTGAACCCCCTCCAGCACTGTAACATCTTTCCTGAGCACCGGTATCCAGAACTGTACGCAGTATTCCATGTGGGGCCTGACAAGTGCCTTATATAGTGGGAGGATAATGTTCTCATCCCTCACCCCTATACCTCTTTTAATGCACCCCAAGACTTTATTAGCTTTTGCAGCAGCTGACTGGCATTGATTGCTCCAGTTTAGTCTACAGTCCACTAGTACCCCCAGGTCTTTTTCCATCTCACTTTTCCCTAGCAGTACCCCATTTAGTGTATATTGGTGACATCCGTTTCTCCTGCCCATGTGCATAACCTTACATTTATCAACATTGAACTTCATTTGCCATTTTTCTGCCCAAGCCCCCAGCTTTTCTAGGTCGGCTTGTAGCTGTACCTTGTCCTCCGTTGCATTGATTATATTGGAAAGTCTTTTGGTGTTTGTTGTTTGCACGTCTGGTTTATCTGTCGTAGCATTTCAGTACAGATTGTTGTTGGTTTCTGTTGGCTGTGTTATTGTGTATGCACGTTCTCTCTCCCTATATGAACAGAATCTTATGTTCGTCCTGGGTGTGGTGTGGTGCATCTTGCGCTCAGGTTGAACATAATGGAATGTCCAGACCATGTTTGGGTTGCGTCCCTGTAGGTCGTTGTCCTCCCGGCCTGCGCAGACGTTACATAATGACCAGCCTTTTATTTGCCTTCACCCTGGACGTGGTGCACTTTACGATCAGGGAGAATGTAACAAATACCTTGAGCAGATGTGACCAATCACAATCAACGTCTGGTTAATTTAGGAATCAGAAGTGTGAATTAACAGTGGGGTCTGATGACTGAATTTTAATTTTGCTGTTCTGGGTCAGATTTAATTTTGGATGTGAGGTCTTAAAGAGGTTGTCCCGCGCCGAAACGTTTTTTTTTTTTTTTAAATAGCCCCCCCGTTCGGCACGAGACAAACCCGATGCAGGGGCAAAAAAAAAAAAACGGATAGTACTTACCCGAATCCCCGCGCTGCGGCGACTTCTTACTTACCTTGCTAAGATGGACGCCGGGATCTTCACCCACGGTGGACCGCAGGTCTTCTCCCATGGTGCACCGTGGGCTCTGTGCGTTCCATTGCCGATTCCAGCCTCCTGATTGGCTGGAATCGGCACACGTGACGGGGCGGAGCTACGAGGAGCAGCTCTCCGGCACGAGCGGCCCCATTCAGAAGGGAGAAGACCGGACTGCGCAAGCGCGTCTAATCGGGAGATTAGACGCTGAAATTAGACGGCACCATGGAGACGAGGACGCTAGCAACGGAGCAGGTAAGTGAATAACTTCTGTTTGGCTCATATTTAATGCACAATGTACATTACAAAGTGCATTAATATGGCCATACAGAAGTGTATAACCCCACTTGCTTTCGCGGGACAACCCCTTTAATTAATTTTGCTGTGTCTTGCGTGCTACTGGTGTTGATTCCACAATGAAAATCCACAGTATGCTCATTATGTTGAGAAATTACCAAATGTTATACTTTGCAATGCAAAGAGTGAAATCCCCATATACCACATAAAGAATCATTGTAAATTTGATCTATCTATCTATCTATCTATTTCATATCTATCTATCTATCTATCTCCTATCTATCCATCCATCTATCTATCTATCTCATATCTATCTCATTCCTATCTAATCCATCTATCCATCTATTTATCTAATTTCTCATTCCTATCTATCTCCTATCCATCTATTTATCTATTTCTATCTCATTCCTGTCTATCTTATATCTCTCTCCTATCTATCTATCTATCTCTCTCCTATCCATCTATTTATCTAATGTCCATCTATCTCTCTCATATCTATCTATCTCCTATCCATCTATTCATCTAATTTCTATCTATCTCATATCTATCTATATATCTATCTCATATCTATCTATCTATCTATCTATCTATCTATCTATCTCTCCTATCCATCTATTTATCTAATATCTATCTATCTATC
Source organism: Eleutherodactylus coqui (assembly GCA_035609135.1). NCBI lineage: Eukaryota > Metazoa > Chordata > Amphibia > Anura > Eleutherodactylidae > Eleutherodactylus > Eleutherodactylus coqui. The sequence goes on along the minus strand of CM069406.1, from coordinate 278,136,487 downwards.
TATCTATCTATCTATCTATCTCATATCTATCTATATATCTATCTCATATCCATCTATCTATCTATTCCATATCTATCTATCTCATATCTATCTATCTCCTATCTATCTCATATCTATCTATCTATCTCATATCTATCTATCTATCTCTCCTATCCATCTATTTATCTAATTTCTATCTATCTCTCTCATATCTAGCTCTCTATCTCATATCTATCTATCTCATTTTTATCTATCTATCTACTATCCATCTATTTATCTAATTTCTATCTATCTCTCTCATTCCTATCTATCTCTTATCTATTTATCTATCTATCTATCTCATATCTATCTATCTCTTATCTATTTATCTATCTATCTATCTATCTATCTATCTATCTCCTAGCTATCTATCTCCTATCTATCTCTCTCATTCCTATCTATCTCTTATCTATTTATCTATCTATCTATCTATCTATCTATCTCTCTATCTACTAGCTATCTATCTCCTATCCATCTCTCTCATATCTATCTCTCTATCTCATATCTATCTCATATCTATGTATCTTGATAATTTGACTTACAGCATTGCAGTACATTTGCAGTTACATTATAGTGCATTAAAAGTCACGTTAACATTTGCTTTATATCTAGCTATCTATCTAACCTGTTTTTGTCTGTCTTTCTAATGTTTGGGTGTGGGGACACAGAATAATTTCTCCATATTTCATGTTTCTCCATCACTTTTATTATGTTCAGATTTTCCTGACTGCTCAACATTAAACAGTCATCTGATCTAAACGAAAATGCCACAACTTCCTCCATCTGTATTGCAGCAATGCACCCCCACCCTCCAGCATTCTGTCCACAGCAGCGAATCGTGAACCTGCCCAATCATCGGCATTTCCCGTCTGTTTCCTCGCGTCACATTATAACCTTCCCCTTTATGTAGCCTAAAAATGAGAGCTCAGTGTGGCCTGAATTGAGCTATTCATCCTGCAGTGCGCACATAGGTCACCATTCTGCATTGTATACCCTTCCCTGCAGATTACTCCCTGACTCTGCAACCATTCTCTAAATATAGACTGATCATGGAATAGAACCCATGCCGTAAATTGGGATGTCCTGTTTATTTCCCCCTGGATAAGAAGTGGCCTACAAAATCATGGCTGTTTTTTGCTGCTTCCAACAGAGTCTGAGTAGCTCTGCTGACCGAGAACCAACACCAAAAATGGCTTTTCCAAATGTAAATATCTTGTAAATCAAATATTATTTTGCTTGTGGGCAAAATATCAAATGTATGCAGTATCCTACCAAACGTCATTGGAAAGCTGAGCAAGAATCAAGTTTGGGATCCGTGGGAGATATTCTCACCTCTTGGTGAGTCCATTTGGCTCCTGACTTTGCTTGAAATTGTGTGTGGTGCAGAATGCTAAGCTCTCGCTCATGACCTGAGGGTTGCGAGTTCAATCCCACATGGTTCAGGTAGCCGGCTCAAGGTTGACTCATCCTTCTGAGATTGGTAAAATGAGTACCCAACTTGGTGGGGGGAAATAAATAAAAATTACCTGGAAGCTAATAATAAGATTTTTTTTTATTTTGGGTCTTCAGATGGTTGCCTATATCTCCCCTTCCTATCCCAATGTTTCATTATGTGTCTGTCATCACTCCCTGATTAATCGCGTTTTCCGTTTTACTCTGGTATAAAAATGCGTTCTATTTGATAGTGTTTGACTGAAAGCTTGGACGTGGTTTACCATGTTTGCATTTGGATACAAAGGACTACTGTATGTTATTTTGATCTTGATTTGACTTGTCACTCCATAGAACGCTCTTCCATTGCTCAACTGACGATGCTCCTTGCACCATTGTAGACAGCCCGATGCTCTCTTTTTTGAGAGAACTGGCCAGATGTTTGCAGGATGAATGGAGGGAAATATCAGCTAAAGCGTATCAGACACTAGTAGAAAGTATGCCAGAGAAAGTGTCTAATGTCATGAGGGCCAAAGAAGCCCCACTTAGTATTAACATATGAAAATGTATTCTTGCTCAGGTGCCCAATTATTTCTTTCATGCTTTAGATTTTTTTTTTTTGGGGGGGGGGGGGGAATGGCAAAAGGGCTTTTTTGCTTTTATTTTTTAAATGTTTGAAAATTTTTATTAAACCATTTTCTACTATTTTGTAGTCTTCATAGGGGACTTAAACTTGAGATCACTTATACTATATACTGCAATATTTCAGTATTGCAGTATATAGTCATTTTTAATATTGTCTATTAAGCCCTTTCACACGCAGGACCAAAAGTGGTTGTGCAAAGTTATAAAGTTTAGCCCCTATCAACAGTAATTGGTCAGTGTCCGACTACTGGAACCCCCACTGATCCCGAGAATGGGAATCCAGTCTGTCCCAGAGTGAATGGAGTGGAGGTCACGCAGGCATTTCGCTACTTCATTCACTTTAATGACAGCGCTGGAGATTGCCAGAATGCTTGAACTTGGTACTGTCATTGAGGTGAATGGAGTAACAGTGCACCTGCACGACCTCCGCTCCATTCACTTGGGGACCAACCAGACCCCTATTTTCAGGATCGTGGTGGTCCCAGAGGTCAGACCCCCGTGATCATAAAGTTATCGCCTATCCTGTGCATAGGGGATAACTTTACAACTTGGCACAACCCTTGTAATAAGCATCCAATCATTGCACCCTAGGGAGCTTTCACTATTATCTAATTAGTTAATTGCCATGATCAAAGCTAACTCCATTTGTGTCAGTTGCTGGTGGCTGTCAGCTGTCAAAAAGAGCTGACAGCCACCAAATAGGGAGCATATTCATCTCCTAAGGGTGCCTACCAATATTTTTTCTTGGGCTGAGAGAGCGAGTGCCTCACAGCACAGAGAAAACTCTGCGATATCGCACACATCGGAGGGTGGCAGCAGCACCAGCCCTATAGAGAAATATACGGAGTACATTGCGGACTTCTGCCACAGCTGTGACAGCTATGGCAGAGGATTCCTTCATCCCCGCAGGGACCGCAGGAGTGAAGGAATCCTCTGCCACAGCTGTCACAGCAAGTCTGTGATTGTATTCCATTGCTTTCAATGGGATCGGCACTGCTGCAGCCCCATTGAAAGCAATGGGTTGTAGGCAACCCCTGCGGCGATGATTTTTTCGGGGAAGGGCTTGAAATAAAAGCCATTCCCTGAAAATCAGCCCTAGCTGTAAAACTCAGCCAATGACACCAGCGCTTTCTGGGGGCGGGGATTTTTTCAATCCCCAGCCTCCGGAACATAGAAGAAGACTGCCATGCCGGAGAGGAAAGCTGGACAGCTCTTCTAGGTGAGTATGATTTTCTTTTTTTTTACACTTATTTTGGAATGCTAGGGCTGCTTTCAATGGGACCGCGGAAGCGCTAGCCCCATTGAAAGCAATAGGATAGCATCACGGACTTCTGCCACATCTGTGACAGCTGTGGCAGAGGATTCCTTCACCCCCGCGGTCCCCGCGCGGATGAAGAAATCCTCTGCCATAGCTGTCACAACTGTGGCAGAAGTCTGCGATACAGTATATTCCCTTTGTTTTCAATAGGGTCGACGCTGAACGATATTGCAGATTTTTTTCTCTGCACTGCGAGACTTCATTGGTTTCACAATCATTGCTCTAGCATCGCAAGAAAAAATATCGCTAGTGGGTAAGCACCCTTAGCCCACTCCATACACCCTTCATGACCATATGATGTATTTTTAGGTGATGTCAGTAAGTGGTTAAGTAACCAGAAAACCCCATTCCAACTCTACAGGTGGCAGGTAGGGTCCCAGCAACTGGTAAACAGCAAGATGACTCAATTTGTGGCTTGTAGGTCTTTTTCATAATTCTTTGCACTGCCCATTGATTTGAAGTCATAGCTTTGTAGCACCAGATCAGTCCAGACACTGAGTGCTGCCAAACCATTGTTCAAAGCTGATGGGCTCAGTTCCCAGACAATGCCTGTGGCTTGAGGCAAGGGATTTTGGGTCAAGTATAGGTATGCTAATTCTGACCCACATGGTGCACTGAATACATGAAGACACGCACACCTCTTCACGTATTCCGCACATCCCCGCGCACCTTCACCGAAATGTACCCCGGGTCCCAACCAAGCATACATTTCTGGCATAATTGATGCCAGTTTGTGGTGTAAATTACACAGAAATCTGTTGGTCCGGGGGGCCACGCACCCTCCTGACAAGCACCACTTACTTTTTGGAAAAGTAGCAGGGCAGGAGCAAGAAAAGTCCCAAAAGTTTTGAAGAAGTGGGACTTGTGAAAAAATGTGCCACTTTTCCACGCCAGTATTCTGGCATAGATTAGTTAGTAATTGTATATCGCAGAATCAGGGAGGCAAACAGGTTATATTTGCAAAGCTCGGACCTATGAAATGAAAAACTAGAGATAACGGATGCCTTCCTACACAACATATATTGCAGGCGCACATATGCATCACTCACATCTCCTATGGGGTCAGAGTTCATGTAAATTTCAGTTTTGTATTGAATTTTGGGCATATACTGTAAGGCCTAATGTCCACGGCACGCAGTGCACCCACTGTGATGCGGATATCCGCAGTAGATGCACTGCGGATCATCTATAAAATGCTTTAAAATGATTTTTAAATGCTTGCGGGTGATCATGGATTGTGAGGATTTTCTGCAAGGATGTACGCGGATCATCCGCGGGGAAAAATCCGCAACCCCACCTCCAAGCCTATTCGCCACCTCCCTAATTGCTTCTAAGCTTCAAATCCTCAGCAGATCCGCAAATGCATTTAAATGTATTTGTGGATTGCTGCGGATCCTAAGCTCCCATAGAGTTGAATGGAGCCACATCCAAGCGGTATCCGCGATGAAATGGAGCAGGCTGTGATTTTAGATCCATGTGGATACTAAATAAGTACAATAAAATCAAATCCACAAACCTAAAATCATTTGCGGAAGCCCCATTTATTTCAGTGGGCGGCAATCAGTGCGGATCTTCGTGGCTCAAATTATGGTATATAGCCAGGTATCCTACTTTTTCATTTGGAAGTATTTTGCCCAAGGAGAGTTAGGAACTCATCCAATAAGGTTCACCTGGATGTGGTGCTGGGCCTATGTGTTTTGATCAAAATATGCAGAACCTTGCATTTCTATGTGGTTAGTATAAACAACAGATGTGCAAGTTTATTCAGATATGAAATGTGTATGAGTACTGAAGCATGTGTTTCTGTCTAGACCAAGGGACAGCTGAATATGACCCTCTCTGTTAAATGTTCTCTTATATCCAATTTTTCACTCCAATAGTGTAGTCACTGTTACGTCTGTGCAACAGCAGGGCACCGAGCCTCATCACGGAAGCAAGACGTCGTACACACATGCCAGAAGCACACACAGAATGCACACTGAACACCAAAAGTAGGACTGCGTACTGAACTCACAGGCAGACATAACATATCCCTACTCTAAGGAGACAACCACCATATGAAAACCTGCCAGCAAGCAGGGTGATTGTCCCGATAAGGACGGCCCTGTGATGGACCTACCGATCCCTGGATGGCAAACAATCCACAGCAGGATAGGACGCAGCTCAGACCAACTCACAGAACAGGACTGTTCACACCTGATGTTTGGAAACCTACATAGACACTGAACATGTTGCTGTTCACACCAACAGCCCAGGGAATTGCAAGCAAGGTAGAACAGGACTGTTCATACACCTTGTCTGGCACCTGCACAGACCCAAAGAACATAACACTGTTCACCACACATCATGCATAAAAGCCAAACCCTAGGATGACAGAAAAACTCAACACAGAAACCCCACACAGAGCTCACATGCATACAGAGAACCAATAACTAGCATAAGTGTCTTTACACCAAGGGGAAAGAGTCAGACACTGTACTGACATACAGGGAACAGAATCGGGCATCACTCACCTGACACATACATAAGACATCAGACATCTGGAAGCCACACCTGTAAAAGGAAAGGGGAGAGGGTGTCTGCATATGCTGCAGACGGGGACTACAGGTGTCCAGACCATCCTCAGGGAAGGTGAGGCACACTATAGACTAGAAATGCATAGCATAGCTCAGAGTGGGATCAACACAGAATGCATAAACAAGATAAAATGAGTAAAATGACCAGCATTTTCTGGCAAGAGAAGCTGGTATTTATATGCAACAGACCAGTGGAGATCGAACACCACATCCAGCCTGCTCAATTAACCCCCACCTGTGAAGATGTGCTCATGGAAACCTGTAGAATCACAGGCCCCAGCCGCACAACCTAACAGTCCCTCTCCTCTTGCAGCAGCTTTAGACAAATTTGACCCCAAGTAAATTAATAGAAATCAACCTGTTGTGAGTTTAGACACTTGTACAGAATTAGTGAAATTCGGATAAAGGCCACTACAGACAATGCGCTCGCCATTTATGATAAGAAAATGTACTAAAAAGGTTGCTGATAGGTCGTAATGTCGCTATGCAAATCATGCTACAAATATTCAATAAGTACCTTCGGTTTTCAACAACACTCTTTATTCGCTAAAGCATCTTTTCCACCGCTAAACTCAATGAGTCAGCTTTAATTGCTACAATATGCTAATGAATGCTGTCCTGCAGATCTGACACTGATGCAAGCCTGCCATGGTAGACCTGGTCCTCTACAGTACCACCTATCCAAAAAAAAAGTCAAAACTGGCAAGCACATCAATTGAAGTGGCCATTGTTTGAATTTTGTTTCAGTTGCAGTAACAGAACGCCCTGCGGAGGCCTCTGAGTTGGGGAAGTTACATTTCACTAACCCTAAACTTTATGCTTACCTTGACTGAGCCATTACTGTACATCTGGATCATATTTTCTGCTCCCTGTCTCATTCGCATCTCAATACCCAACTGGCGTTCTAATCGGGACACACGAGCTTGCTGGCACAGGACACCTGGGGAAAGTGGGTTAACTGAAAGAAAAGAATAAGAAAAATAATACAACTTGTTAGTATGGGTCGAAGAGAGTTCTGATTTTAACCCATTTGTCCATTTGTTTCCCAGGAGATAAGCAGCAGCAGATATGACGGGCAGCCATTTATCCCCCTTCAGAAATAAAATATACACAGAACACATTGTATGCATGCTTTACACACACACACATATATATATCACATTGTATACTGTATATACCCAGCTTTAAGGAATGGTATTACCTGACTTTAGTTTTGGTGATGTAGGAGAGACATCAAGGTCTTCTAGATCCTGTTTCAAGCTATTCAGTCTTCTCTCACAAGTCCTAAGCATGGTCTCTACATGTCCCAGGTTCTTGCGTTCTGTGGTTGCTCTCATGAGCCTCTCTGCTCCTTCCTTAATCCTCAACTCTCTGCAGATCTCTCTGCGCAGGCGTTCTCGCTCTTCCTCCAACCCCTGCTGATCCCCCTTGTCAAACTCCATGCCTGACAGGCTTCCTCCATCTATGCTCTGGAGCTCTTCATTCTGATCCCCAACACTTGACCTTTCTTCTCTTGCTGTTTGCATCCCACCTCTGTCTCTCGGCCCCTGTTCCATATTGTCACTGCATGGAGTACATACATTAATCTGTAAAAAGAAAATGGTAGAGGTGAAGCTCACAGATAACTAGAAGTGAACTGAAAAGTTACATTATACGGTTTACACCATGCATTGATAATGGCATGTAAGACATAAAAAGCACAAGACCCTCAGCTGCAGTATCTGGAAAAAGGCAAGTACAGTTACAGCCAAGCTCTCCTTACCTGCTCATTTGCTGCTGTTTGCACCCTGTTTCGTGTATGTAATTTCTGATTTTTAGGTGGTCTTCCCCACTTTATTGTTGCCCTGCTGTCTGCAATCCACTTTCATGCAGGGAGTGTGTAGCAAACCTAGTATTCTGCCAGTAGTACACTGTCCTGACTTTGTTGCCCTGACTTATCATGCTGCATTGCACAGGCCTGTGGTCAAATCTGCATTGGGGCAGTACCTGGATGCCCACCTTTCCGCTGCCCTAGAACGATTCAGGCATTCTGGATAAATGGAAAATGAAGGATGAAATCCAAGGGCAAAATAAGGGCGAAGATGTAAAATCCTTAATACTTTATTATTGGCTAATCATAAAAATATGTAGAGATATACAAATGTCTGATGGCAACCGGAGCGGTTGCTAGCAGACATTTGTATGTCCTACATATTTTTATGATTGTCCCACAATAAAGTATGAAGGATTTTACATCTTCGCCCTTATTTTGCCCTTGGATTTCCTCCGTCATTTTTCACTATTTTAGTGGATTCCGGACGCAGCTCCAAGGACTGTCCATGCGCCTTTTTGTGACCCACAGGTGAGCAGCACATTTTGCTTTTTCCATTTTTCCTATTCTGGATAAATGGTGATTAAACCCAATATAATATCTATACAGACACAGGCACACATAAACAGACACCCTCAGGAGAGGCAGCTTGAGGAAGGCTATCTGGCCGAAACGTTGCTGCTGTGGTGATGGGGCAATAAACTATGTCTTCATTGCATCCCTTTATGCTGCCAGTTCTTTCAATTATTTTTATGGTATACCCTCAGGAGAGGCAGAGATCGTGGAGATTGTTATCAATGCCTTCAGTTCTGTCAGCCTGCAGCCTCTCAGTACACGGAAACCACATGTCAAGATAGTTCCTCACCCCTTTTTTAACCCCTTAGTGACCCGGCTTTTTTGCTTTTTTCCATTTTTGTTTTTTCCTACTCCCTTTTAAAACATTGTAGCTCCTTTATTTATCCATCGACGTCGCTGTATGAGGGCTTGTTTTTTGCGGGACAAGTTATATTTTTCAATGGCACTATTTATTTTACCATATAATTTACTGAAAAACTTTTTAAAAATTCTTAGCGGAGAGAAATGGAAAAAAAAAACGACATTCCACCATCTTTCGGTGCGTCCTGTTTCTACGGCGCACAAACTGCAACAAAAACAACCTGATATTTTTATTCTATGGGTCAGTACAATTACTACGATACTAAACTTATATAGTTTTTTTTTTCGCTGTAGTACTTGTATTTTTTTTTTAAGATATTTAATTTTTTTCAATTATTTTCTGCGGTCATTTTGTGCGCGCAATAACTTTTTTATTTTTCTGTCGACGTAGTTGTGCAAGGACTCAATTTTTGCGGGTTGTCCTGTAGTTTCCGATAGTATCAATTTGGAATGCATACGACTTTTTGATCGCTTTTTATTGCATTTTTTCTGGAAGACAGGGTAACTAAAAAAGTGTATTTCTGGCGTTCTTTATTTTTTTTTCCGGACAACGTTCACCGTGCAGGAAAAATAATGCACTACTTTGATAGATCGGACTTTTACGGACGCGGCGATACCAAATACATATTTTTATTTTATGATTTATATTTTTTAGTAATTGATATGGCAAAAGGGGGGTGATTTAAACTTTTATAACTTTTTTTTTTTTTTACAATTTAAAAAACTTTATTGATCTTTTTTTTTACTTTACTTCGAAGTCCCCCTGGGGGACTTTAACATGCGATGCTTTGATCGCTCCTGCAGTATGACGTAATGCTATAGCATTACGTCATACTGCTTTTTTACAGGCAGTCTATCAAGCCACCCTGTGTGGATAACTTGATAGGCAGTCTGCTAAGGCAGCCCTGGGGCCATTCATTAGGCCCCCGGCTGCCATGACACCTGCACGGCTCCCCCGATCTCACCGCGGGGGGGCCGTGCGGGACCCCCAAACAGCGTTCGGGGGGATTTAAATGCCGGGCATTTAAAGGGTTAATAGCCGCGATCGTCCGAGCGTGGCTATTGCCCGCGGGTGTCAGCTGTAATAAACAGCTGACGCCCGCGCTGTAATAACCCCTTAAGGACATGGCCTATTTTGGGCTTAAGGACGCAACGGTTTTTTCAAAAGCCATAACTTTTTTACTTTTCTGTCGACGCGGCTGTATAAGGGCTTGTTTTTTGCGTGGCAAACTGTAGTTTTTGATGGTGCCATTTTGGGTACATAGACTGTATTGTAAAACTTTTATTATTTTTTGTAAGATAATAGGGAGAGAAAGCGCATCAATTCTGCCATAGATTTTTTTTTACAGCGTTAATCATGCAGCATAAATGATACAATAATTTTTTTCTGCGGGCCGCTACGATTACAAAGATGCCAAAATTCTTCTTTTTGCAATAAAAACCCTTTTTTAGGAATTTTTTTTTCTAAATCGCTGCATTCAAAGTCCCGTAACTTTTTTATTTTTCTATGTATGGAGCTCTGTGAGGGCTTATTTTTTGCGAGATGGGTTATAGTGTTTATTGATACTATTTTGGGGTACATTCGGCTTCTTTTATCACTTTTATTGCATTTTTTGGGAGGCAAAATGCTAAAAATTAGCATTTTGGCTTTGTTTTTAGCATTTTTTTTTACACTTTTTGCTGTGCAAAATAAAAAGCATGTTCAACTTATTGTACATGTCGTTATGGACGCGTCGATACTTAGCAAATATGTGGGATAAAAATTTTTTTTTTTACCTTTTTCATGCTAATCCGAGAGCATAAAAAGAGCATGAAAGCACCTAAAAAGGGTTTTTTGACATTTTTTTGTACATTTTTTTTGTACATTTTTCTCATCTTTTTTTTTTACACTATTTGTGTCCCTCTGGGGGACTTACAGCACAGCACTGATGATCGCTGTGTATCTGGTGTCCTTTTGCCATGGCAACCAGCTGGGCTCTCTGCAATTATATCGTGAGAACCCGGCAGCCTCACAGAGGGAGCGCGCTCCCTCTGTGAACCCTTCCCATGCCACGATCTTCATAGATCGCGGCAGGGAAGGGGTTAACAGCGGGGGCGCATATCTGATGCATCCCCGCTGTTGCAGCGTTAGGCCAGCTATCAGTGACAGCCGGCTCCCACTGCCGGACAGCACGAGATCTGTCATGATCTCACACTATCCCTATTACGTAAGGGTACGTCATTTTGCGGGAAGTACCCCGCTCCCATGATGTACCCTTACGTCATGGGGAGGGAATGGGTTAATACAGAAGCTCTGCAGCTAACGACAGAGAGTGGATTGCAAAGAAGCTGGAAGGGAGACCCATAATTGGTCGCCACTTCAAATGTGATTTACAGTGGTAGAATAACAAAATTGTTAATGCAAGTATATTACAGAAATGATGAGACTAACACAAGCGAGTAGATAAGCAGAAGTTGTCTGAGAAGTTTAGTCAGCTATCCTACTCAATGATTAACCCTTTCCAATCCAATTTGTATCCTGGTTTTCCTAGGGGGCTTACTCTTTTTCTGCCATTATACAACTGCGCTATCTGCTGGCTAAAGCCAGTACTGCATGAGGTGGTACATTGGAAAGACTTCGACAGCAGAGAGGCTGGCAATCTACAGTAAGAGAACCCCAACAGATGTCTTCCAACATCGGAGCTGTACAACCTTAAATCATAATGTCTTCAGAGGTCAGACAGTGGATTGGAAAGGGTTAAACCATTGTGCTTAGATAAACAACCAAGAGAGAAAGGCCACAGCCCCTTAATTGTTCTGCTCTTGAAGGCTGTATGGTTCGGACCCCGATGAAACACAAATTAATAGCCTATCCAATGTTTTTCCTGGAAAACTCCTCCATGAGTTTTTCCATGATAGACTTTCATGGCATATTAATCACTGGGGCCACTTGATTCTGAGAATGGGAGTGTACAGACCCTGTTCCTAACAGGGAAGTGGCTTCCTACAGATGTAGTAAAGTTTAACTTGACTTAACATGTCAAGATAACTTTCTGTGCCATGGTTTGTTTAGCTTTTCACTTGCTTTACAATGGCTTTTGTTATGCTAAGAGAACAATAGCTTTTTAATGCCTTTACATAACCTGTCATAGAAAGTTGTTACAATCAAGCTATACTTTGTTACATCTATATGTGTGTATAACTAGACAGATATGGCTAAAATATCAAATACCGACGCAGTAAACACCACGCTTAACGATGCGGTAAACACCACGCGCACCAACCAGACTTCCACCAAAACATATATCCAAATGTTACTTGTATAGCTTATAAGTGTGGTTAAATGTGAACCAAATTTCTTCCATATTGTCAATGTTTTTATCCTCAATCTTCAAGTTTAAGGGAGGGTATGTGTCTAGAGATGAGTGAGTATGCACGCTAAAGGCAATTTCTCGAGCGAGTATTGCCCTTAGCGAGTACCTGCCCGCTTGAGACGAAAGGTTTGGGTGCCGGCGCGGGGGAGCGGTGAGTAGCGGCAGTCAGCAGGAGGGAGCGGGGGGGGGGGGGGGGAGAGAGGGAGAGAGAGATCTCCCCTCCGTTCTGCCCCGCAGCTTCCTGCCCGCCGCCGGCACCTGAACCTTTTGTCTCAAGCGGGCAGGTACTCGCTAAAGGCAATGCTCGCTCGAGCAATTGCCTTTAGCGAGTATACTCGCTCATCTCTATATGTGTCCCTTCTGAAATGTTCCATGGTCTGCTGTTGCTGAATGTAGAGGATTTGGCTAATGGTCTAAATAACTGTACATCTATGGATTGTGTAAACAGTAATTAAACATATCATGATGTGAGGATAAAGAAGTCTATCTCATATTATTATTCCAGTTTCCTGAACTATACAAGTATTGCATGGCTAAAGTATACCTCCATATAAAACAACACAATTTCACAAGCCATTAAGACCCCAACATGAGAATGAGAATCACACTGTCCTTCCATCAGGCAGAGATGGTACTGGCTCTAGCTGGTCATGTGATGCTGTGCTGATGCACCATGGGATTGCTAGCACAGCAGAGAGGAAGAGAAAGCAGGGATAATTATAAAAATCAAGAAGGTGCCTGATGCATTGAAGGGACTGCAATATACAGAGTGTTGACAGACAATCAGTTGAGAGGGGCAGAGATGGAAAACTGAAGCTGCTCTTTAATTAACATCACTTCAAAAAAGAGAATTTATAACTACATACTTCAGAGAATTCTCAAGCTAGGTGGTGTCTCAAGTTTGCAGCGTTTGCGCTGGGCCTTTGACTGTGCTGCACCACAGTTCATGTTCTGTGGAGTGGGGGGGGGGGGGGGGGAGTAACAGAGAAGTAATGATAGCAGAGGCTGGTCTGTTGTGAGGCCTGTCTGTCATTTAGCCGAGTTGCGATGACGGAGAGGAAAGAAGCCAGTGATGCACATGCCCTTTATGATGGCGCTCAGGTGCAGGCATCTGCGAACACTACTGCATATACTTTGCACTGTGTGGCAGCCCAGACAGCATTAGAGGTAATATTGAATATTGAGTGCGTGACCATGCAGAATGCACAGAACGCTTTGACCAACCTGATAGCTTTACTGCCACTATACAGCAAAAAGGTTGGGGGAATTTGCTTGCTCCTCCTGCAACCTTGCTAGGAAATGCTTATGAAACATCTACAGTTGTATTTGCAAGCTCTGATGGAACTTTTAATACATTAAATCACTTTGCTGAGAAGGGCAAGCATGGCCCTGTTTTATATACTTCATCTTCATCTGCCTCTGTGAATACTATTATACAGGCTATTTCAGGCTAGTGATGTGCATATGCATAGTGATGCAGAAAATGAACCTATTCTATGTGATGTTTTTCTAGCTGTGACTAAAAGCAATACTGTATTGGCTTCCCTCTCTGCTTGGGTTGGTAGCCTGAAAGCAGATGTTGGATTTGTAAAACATAATTTGCAGAAAGTTACTTAAAGATTGTCTAAAGCTGAGATACGTATTCATTAAATGGAAGAAGAAACTGTGCCTATGCAGATTACAATTAGTAAATGCGAGCACTTTATCCGTACTTTGCAATATAAAGCAGATGATCTGGAAAATAGACTGAGGAGACATAATTTACAACGGGTGGGGGTCCAGCAGAGGCGAATGGATTGGATCTGAAAGAATTGTTTTTGAGGGATGGCTGAAATCAATTTTTGGGGAAGAAACTATGTCAGCTTTCTTTGCTGTGGAAAGGTCTCAAAGAGTTCCTGCTACACTACCTCCACCTGACGCCATCTGCGTTATTGTCTGCAGTTTCGTAAAAACGTATGTGGTCTTTGAATATCGCATGCAGGTAGTATTTTTATGTGTTTTTCTTAATTGTGGTTCAAAAATACAACAAAGAAAAACCATGAACATACCCCAAGCATACTCTCACACGTGTGTTCAGAAGACGCAGCTCGAAATTGTGGCATTTTTACCGCAATTTCGAGTAGCGTTTTTGCATAGTGATGGGTGAGGAGGTGCACTAAAAATGCGAAAACGCAAAAATAGAACAGACAGCTCTCGAAAATCACGGCGTAAAAACATTACATTCGAGCTCAGGTCTGAGTAACCCTATTAAAATCAATGACAGTGATGTACCGCAGTTAGCACGGCGCTTGGGATGCTGTGCTAATAGCAGTAAAAACTGGTGTGTAAGAGTGGCCTAAGGGGCTGCAAACTAATTTTCCTGTAGTGCAGGAAATGGTCATGTTTGGAAAGATTACGCCAAGGGGCTAGCTCATGTATGCAGCACGATCTAGGTATGGGTACAGGGTGGAGGGGGACCCCGAGCTGAACTTTTGCACCTGGGCCCCCGAGCCTTCAGGTACACCCCTGCAAATGAGGTATGCACATGGGTAGAAGAAACCACTGGAAAACACTGACATGGAAAAGGACTTGGGGATTATAGTTAACTGTAAGCTTAACAGGAGCAAACATTGGGAGGCAATAGGTTGAAGTGTATGGACATATGTGTTTTTCGGTGTTACATACTGTGTTACTATGTTAGATACTTTCTTACTATTTACAGCAATTCCCACTGAAGGTAAAATAAAAATGGGAAAGAGATTTCGGCCATATTAGTGAAGTTAAACGGGCCGCAGTGTTGCATATGATTCCAATGATATCTCTATCTGAAAGTCGACAAGTATCGCAATTGTATTTAGTCCATAGAATCTACTGTACTCCATTAAAGTTGTTTAACATGGGTATTAGATTAAGCTCAGACTGCCAGAAAGTTTATTTGGATGGTGCAGACTTAATGCATATGGTCTGAAATTATATAAAATTATGTGAATCTTGGAATTGAGTACTAGTGATAATTAAAAAATATATCTTTTTGATATTGGTCTTAACCCCAGAACTTGTATACTGGGTATTATTGATGAGTAGATTCTTTTGGAAATTCAGAGTGCATTGTATCAGGCACGGAAGCTGATTACTGCCCGTTGGATGCAGCCTGCTCCCCCAGCCAGTAGGAGATTTTGTCACAAAGATCAGAGAGGTTATATCCTTGAATAGGAAGATGTATCAAAAAAGAGGCTGACTGGCTACGTTTGAGGAAATTTGGGACAATTGTCTGATTAATATAATGGATAGTTCATATCCAGTGCTGGTTACATTGAGGTATACTAAGTATTGTAGAAAAGTTGATGGGAAAGGGTGAGAGAGAGAAGTGAGAAAGTGGAGAAGATTTAGGCTGGGTTGCCACGGGACGGAAATCGTGCAGAAATCTCATGGTTTGGCCGCACTGAAAAAACACGAGACTTCTGCGGATAAGTGCTGCTTTAAAACCCATGACAGTGTGCCACGGGTTTTGGAGCAGTTCGGCTGCTGGCATTTTTTCCTTTGCGGCTTTCTCTCCCCATAGAGAGGAGTGAGGCTGCAACGGAAAAAAAAAAGAATTGAAATGATGCGGCTGTCAATTCCTATCCACAACGTCGGCTCAGCGTGGCTTTACCGCAAAGCATTGGCCGCCCCGTGTGGACAAGATTTTTACAAAATCTCGTCCAGATGGCTGGCTAATCCCGGGATTAGGAGCCGCGGGCGGATTTGCCGCACAGAAATTCTGCACAGAATTTCCGCGGCAAATCCGTCCCATGTGAACACAGCCTTAAGGTTTGTTTTTTTTCCTTTTTGTGTGTGTCAATACTTTTTTATTGGAGACTAGCTTACCCGTCGAGCGTTGCTGTGAAGACAGACATACATACATACATTCGTTTTTATATATCTAGATAACAACCAATCACAGCGCAGCTTTCAAGTTACCTCAGCGGTATAATATATAACAAGCAATCACAGCACAGCAGCTTTCATGTTACCTCAGCAGTATAATATATAGCAACCAATCACAGCACAGCTTTTATGTTACCTCAGCGGTAAAATATATAGCAACCAATCACAGCACAGGTTTCATGTTGCCTCAGCAGTATAATATATAGCAATCAATCACAGCACAGCTTTCATGTTACCTCAGCATTCTCAATATCCAGCAATTGTCTTGCAAAGCGTTCGGCGGATGCATCATTTTGTAGTTGAACACGCCTCCCGTTGCTCGTAATGCCTTTTGCTTTTGTGCTTGAGATGGAAATCAAACAATCTTTGTCTGGGGGGCATAACTGTCGACGATGCTCGCACGCGCGCCACCTATAATAGGATAGTTGTACTATGCCAGTAATCTTCCCAGGAGTGTACTCAACAACTTCCCAAAGTTTCATGGCGATTAGATGAATGGTGTAGTAGCGCAAAAAGGACAGACAGACATACATTCCTTTTTATATATATAGATGACATCAGGAAGTGAGAGAATTAGATTCCGTATGTAAAATTTGGACGCTAATTCTTTTGCGCTAGAATTGAATAATCGAGCTGGGGCCCATTAACTTTTCCTATTTATGACATAATGAATGCTCGTGCCAAATTTCAGGTTTCTATGACATTGGGAAGTGAGAGAATTAGATTCTGTACGTATAATTTGGACGCTAATTCTTTTGCGCTTAGAATTGAATAATCAAGTTGGGACCCATTAACTTTTTCTATTTTTGACATAATCAATGCTCGTGCCAAATTTCAAGTTTCAATGACATTGGGAAGTGAGAAAATTACATTCCGTACGTAAAACTTGGACGCTAATTCTTTGGCGCTTAGAATTGAATAATCGAGTTGGGACCCATTAACTTTTCCTATTTATGACATAATCAATGCTCGTGCCAAATTTCAGGTTTCTATGACATTGGGAAGCGAGAGAATTAGATTCCGTACGTAAAATTTGGATGCTAATTCTTTGGCGCATAGAATTGAATAATCGAGTTGGGACCCATTAACTTTTCCTATCTATGACATAATCAATGCTTGTGCCAAATTTCAGGTTTCTACGACATCGCGAAATGAGAGAATTAGTGGCAATGATGGAAATCGAACGATCTACGTGGGGGGGTCGTAACCGTCGACGACGCTCGCGCATGCGCCATTTATCATAGAGTATTTGTACTATGCCTATAATCTTCCCAGGAGTGTACTCAACAACTTCCCAAAGTTTCATGGCGATCGGATGAATGGTGTAGTAGCGCATAAAGGACAAACACACAGACACGCATACATTCAATTTTATATATATAGATGGAGGAGATAGTTATTGTCTGGGTGGAATAATGTTGAGTTCTATGCACAGTATATTATGCTTATACGTGTATAAATGTGTAGACGTTGAAGAGTAATTGTATTTAAAAACATAACTTCAATAAACACTATCTGATTTACAAAAAGAAACACCTAAATACCTAACTTTTGGCTTATTTATCAATCACACCTCTTCACACCCGGCCATACACATAAGATAAGCAATGCGGGGCTGCAACAAGAATAGTCCACACATCAGGATGAGATTGGCATCCTAAGAAGAAGTATACAAATCTATGATGCATTAAATGTAACTATGAAGATAAAGGATCGTGTAAAGGCATAAAGAAAAAAATCCAAACACATCTGTCCTGCGCTAACCCAACAAACTACATCCACATTCCGGAATATTCTTTGTATAAGGCGTATGTATCAGCTGTCACATAGCCTGATATTCCCATCAATTCAGTATGAACTAATATTTTCCTATTTCCTCCTCCTTTGTTCTTCGGTCTTAGTATGAAACTGATTAGCTTGGGTAATTCCCGCTAGGATTCCAGGACTGGATGCCTCTACAGAATATATTTCATACCCAGGCATGAACATTCTGTACATATCCTACATGCTCTACTAACCTATTGAGTAGCTAGCAACCCTCTGTCAAAGTACAGCGTGTTACGGGCCTTTTCAGACGGAACTGAATTGTTCTGCAACACGCAGTAGAATCTACCCCAAAATCGTAACTCTAAATTTATGGATTTGAGTCATTTTCAATTTCGCCTCAAAATCTGTACATTAGACATGTGGATCTTTGAGTGTTGCAGAACAATTCCGCCCATGTGAAAGGTCCCAAAAGGCAATGGAACATCCAAAAAGTACTTGGTTTTGATAGAGAAACCGTGGTGGCAGCTATATAGTTAGACCAACTCCTGGGGGCCTAGGACGTATTGATCAATGTGGTGCACCAGTAAATAACATAAAGGCAGTGTTGGATCTAACTAAGAAAGTTTATTAAACTTTGGGGAGTTGGTCAACTATTCATTCCCATGATTTAAAGGTTGACTAACTCATTCCCACGAGTTGAAGGTGTAGGCTGACTACAACTATGAAGAGCTTTCACTTTAAAGAATCCACCCCTCTCCCAGAAATAATGAATGCATGGGAAGTCAAGGCAAATAGCTATCCAACCTTAAAGGGGTTTTCCCACTACCTAAAATTGCTTCACAGCTACTCTGTTATTCCCAGTTACTGCTGACTAGGACATGTGACTGCTGCAACCAATCACTGCCTATAGGAGGTCACTGCTGTAGCCAGTGATTGGCTGCAGCAGTCCTGGTTAGCGGTCACCAGAAGGTACAGAGTGGTTGTGAAGCTATTATAAGTTGTGGGGAAACCCCTTTAAGATCCCTTTAACATAGTCAGAATATTTCTGCATTCTGCAGCTAAAAAGGCTGCTGTGGAATTCCACTCCCATTACCTGCATGTATATGTGTGGAGTTTGGTGCAGAATTTTCTGCGTTTTCAGCTGCGGAACGCAGAAATGTTCCGCCCATGTGACAGGGCTCTAAAGGGGTTGCACAAAATGCAATATGGCAATGTTTTCCAAAAACAGTGCCACACCTGTCCACTGGTTGTGCAAGGTACTGCAGCTCTGCCCCTGTCACTGCTATTTAGCTATACCAGCCCCAAGCCATGGAGCACTCTTTTCTGTTGTTTTCCCATAGGCTTCTCTATGGAAAAAGTGAACAGCCTGTGAAGTTAACAATAGCAAACAAATCATTAAATAAAATGGTCTTTTGATTTCACAGCAGCGGGTTTATAATCTGTCCCATAATTGTTACATAATAAGACTTCCTGTCTTACAGAAGAAATCTCAACTGCGGGACTCTTGTCAGGCCTTGACTAGAAGTAACTGTGTGATCTGCAGAGGATAATTGTCACATAATTGTATCTGACGCTCACAGCTTCCTATGTAAATAGGAAGAAAGTAAAAGAGGAGAGGAAAAAACACCCGATGCAAGGGATTATGGGAGAGAAGAGTAGATAGAAGATGCAAGAGATTATGGGAGAGAAGAGTAGATAGAAGATGCAAGAGGTTATGGGAAAGAAGAGTAGATAGAAGATGCAAGAGATTATGGGAGAGAAGAGTAGATAGAAGATGCAAGAGGTTATGGGAGAGAAGAGTAGATAGAAGATGCAGGAAATTATGGGAGAGAAGAGTAGATAGAAGATGCAAGAGATTATGGGAGAGAAGAGTAGATAGAAGATGCAAGAGATTATGGGAGAGAAGAGTACATAGAAGATGCAAGAGATTATGGGAGAGAAGAGTAGATAGAAGATGCAAGGGATTATGGGAGAGAAGAGTAGATAGAAGATGCAAGAGATTAGGGGAGAGAAGAGTAGATAGAAGAGACCAGACTATATAATAGCTAAACTTCCATGATAGCTGCTAAGCTTTATCAATGTATGTCTCTATTGGAAACAGTATACATAGCTGCCTCTAGATAATTAAACTATTAGTGATAGTCCCTACACCTCCCAACGTCAGACAAACACGAATAAATCTCTATTGTGACGCCCGTGTGCTGTGCAACAGATTGCAGAAAGACAGCTAACTGACCCATTTCAGCCGGTGGGCTCTACAGACATACACTTCATTTCCTGTAAAAAAAATTGCAGCATGACGACAGTCATCCATTCATCAGGAGTACAAAAAAAATTAAAATGTGTCCTCCTACTGTCACTGGTCAGGGCTAAGCAATTCAGTTTTTTGTACACAAGAATCGAAAGGGGATGACGCACAGATCGCACACAGACGTAAAAATATACATGTGCAACACGAGAAAACGTGGATTAAAATGAGGTTATTTTTTTTAACCACCAAAATGAGACAAGTTCTTGTAATCAAAGACTTACTTTTTTTTTTTTTGCTAGAACTCCCACCACCCAGGACTAATACAATACTGTTATACTCTACACACAGGACACAACACCTCCCAACATATCCGACCACTGGAGATGACTATAATACAATTCTATTATACCTAGACCCCTACAACCACCATAAGGACCGACCACTGGACATGACCACAGAACAACTCTATTATATTATACATATAACACTATAACCACCATCAGGACCGACCACTGGACATGACCACAGAACAGCTCTATTATATTATATATAAAACACTATAACCACCATCAGGACCGACCACTGGACATGACCATAGAACAACTCTATTATATTATACATATAACACTATAACCACCATCAGGACCGACCACTGGACATGACCATAGAACAACTCTATTATATTATACATATAACACTATAACCACCATCAGGACCGACCACTGGACATGACCACAGAACAACTCTATTATATTATACATATAACACTATAACCACCATCAGGACCGACCACTGGACATGACCATAGAACAACTCTATTATATTATACATATAACACTATAACCACCAACAGGACCGACCACTGGACATGACCATAGAACAACTCTATTATATTATACATATAACACTATAACCACCATCAGGACCGACACTGGACATGACCATAGAACAACTCTATTATATCATCAAGCTACTAATGACGACCTGTCCGTCTGTGCGTGAATGAGTGGCTTTGTGAGTGCTCCACCCCTGATCACATGACGGTGACATCATCAACGGTCCTTCATCCCCAGTGATGGAGTTACATGCTCCAACCCTGATCGCATGGCAGTGACATCATCACAGGTCCTGTACGCACACGGCTGCTGTCCGGCTAGGTGTTCGTTAATATTCCATTGCAACTGAGGCTGCAGAAGGTTTGTAGTCCGCACGTAACCTGCACAAGGATGCAGAACCTTTGATGACATCACCGTCATCTGATAAAGGGCAGAGCATGTAACTCCCTCACAGGCAATGAAGGACCTTTGAAGACTTAATCGTCGTGATCAGGGGCAGAGCATGTAAGTCATTCATTAGGGATGAGCGTCACCGTTATGTGATCGGGGCGGAGCATGACGGTGATGTCATCACAAGTACTTCATCTTCACTGCTGTGCTGCTTCTGATCCCTGTTGTATGGGATGAACAATGTATGTAGCAGAACTGTGCGTGTGACATGCATGTAGCACAGCTGTGTGCCGCATTGCGCCACCAGATTCCTTGCTTCTAGGGGAGGTACATACATAATATGGCACCACATGGGGTCACTGTAAAATCTGATTAATAATGCTGGACGGCATGATTGCTGCCCCGCTGCTCCTCTGTTCTCAGCCAGCAGAGCGGTATCACTGCACCTTTGATCTGTACAGGTGAGTCATTGGAAACAGTCCAGTTACGGTATTAACTGTCTAAAGTAGCATTCAGATTGGCGAGTTGCGCTTATGAACAATTCCTTTTTGCGCACGTACCGGCGTATTATGCTGTACTTTTTACACTCACAGGTCATAGTTGTTTATGCACAGGGCACAACCATGCCTCAATTTAAATGGATATTTAGCCTAATGACCTCTATGGCGACCTGTGGTGTACAAATGCGCGCAAAAGTAGAGCACGTTGCGAACGCAAAAGAAAGATGCTCCATTTGGTATATAAGGGATATGAAGTCTGAGATGTGTTTTTAAACAGCAAGTTGTGAACATACTGAAGTTGCCATGAGAGACAAGTAATCAAATCCACTATACAAGGGGTCTTCCAATTAATATACTGGTTAATATCGACTGAATGGCCAGTCTGGTGTTCATCATGTCACCCCACTCACACTATGAAGACTGCTCCAGTGGGGACGTTGCTTTGTCTAAAACCTAACTGTTCTAATTAATTAAATAGTTAGATTGATAAAACTATTAATTATTGGAAAGAACACAAATACCCATCATGAATGTCAAACAGAGGAATCTATTGTACACAATAGGGATCGATCTGATCTCTTACATAGGCTTCCATCTGTAAAACCCTCCAGTCTACCTGCGGTCGTATTCTTCACTGAACTTAGTTGCGAATTTCAGGAAATACCAGATAGTTAATAAATATACACCTGTTCTACATATTGATCTTATCTTTGCATCTATTCTCTGCAACAATCATAGGAATGTAGCAAGAAAAGCCCCAACTCTGGGTCAGTTATATGAGCCAGTCTATTCTCTGACCATATCGGTCCACCGGCCACCGGGCTCAGGCATCCTGGGGCATTGATATGTAGACATTCCAAATGTGGGGGTTGTTATGTATATCTCAAAAACATTTATTTCATGTGTCACTGCAATTCCTTCAATATTAAACAATGTTGAACAATATACTCATTGTAACAGCCCTTATGTAGGGGAGTTCATCACTTGTGTGTCATGTCAACTTCAGTATGTTAAAAGAAACAAAGCTGAACTGCCTAAAGGCCCATTTAGACGCAACGATTATCGCTCAAAAGACGTCTTTTGAGCGATAATCATTGCGTGCCTTTAAGCGTAAGGTGATCGCTCAAACGGGGCCGCTTGTCTTCTGCATCCAGCTGTTCTCTGCTTGGAGCGCCGGGTTGTTATACAGCCGAGCGCTCCGAGCGGGGTATTCAAGACACAGCTGGACTGCTGTGTTCTTCATACCCCGGTTGTTCACGGAGTGCTCAGCTGGTATACAGCTGTGCGCTCTGTGCGGAGTATGAAGAACACAGCTGGAGCGCTGTGTTCTTCATACCCCAGCTGTGGTTATCCAAGAAGGTTTCTGCGCATTTTTTCAGCATACATGCTGGTAATTTCTCATCTATTCGCGCGGCAGGCATTGAACGGGTCAGTGGTCCCATTAGGGGCGGGACCACCATCAAAAATGACTTAATACAGAAACATACTGGATTCTTCGGTTGTAAATCAGCAACCCCCTTGGTTTATAAGAGATCTGACCTGAATTTGCGTTACTAAGGGTTAATTGTCAGGCGTTAGATTTCCCTTTTTTCTGCTTAGTCACATGGTGACTTTTTTGTTTATTTATTAACGCATACGCTCGTCTTAATAAGCCCTAAAGCCGTGATTTTAGGCATGCTGGATGCTTTTCTTGCTGCATTCAGATGAATGGGTTCATCCTCTGTGCGAGTTCTGTCCGCGTCGGACACAGACAAAACTTCCGCGAGATCATTGGCTGTGTAAGGGATTATTCAGAAGAGCGTATGCGTAAAAATGTTAGCCGCTACGGAAAGTATTTTCGCATGAACGAAGTTGGGAGATGGCAAGAAGCAGGCTGATACGTCCGTGCTAGCCGATCGATCGTTTTTTCTTTTTTTGCGATCGAAGTGCCAGTTCACACGCTTGTGGGTTACACCCTTCCTGTGGAATAGAATGGCAATTAAATGCCTAATTAGGGCCAGCTGTCTTCTTTTATTTGCTGGGTAACTCCCTCCCCCTCCCTTTTCTTGAGCTGCCATAGAACCTATGGCAGCTTTCTGTGTAACCCACCAAACAGAGTAGGTCCTACCTTATATTAATGTCTTATATCAATTTTTGCCCCAAAAGAGGCACAGTATCTTATTTTTAGGGGGAAGGGGCTTATACTCACCTGGTCCGCAGCATCCTGATGCCTCACAATGGTCCCCGGCGGTGCTGCAGCAAGCTGCAGTGTCCTCCGCGCTGACATAATTTCTTTCTGGTCAACAGGGCTTTGAATACCCCGCCTCCAGCAAAGTGAGCGCTGTGATTGGATCAAGCGCCAGCGCTCGATGAGCCAATCACAGCCATTCAGTGATGTCATTCACTGAATGGCTTGAATGATCGAGCATCGGCTGTGATTGGCTGGCGCTCAATCCAATCACAGCGCTCGCCGTGCTGGAGGCGGGGTATCCAAAGCCCCGCCACCAGTAAGAAACTGATATGTCAGCGCAGAGGACACCGCAGCTTGCCGCAGCGCCGCCAGAGACGATCGTGAGGCACCGGGACACCGCGGACCAGGTGAGTATTGATGTTTTTTTTTCCATGTAGGTTAGCTAGGGCTTATATTTCAAGCCTCCCCCAAAAACCAAAGTAGGGCTTATTATCGGGGGGAAACTGTATATTTTCACGGACGAAGATTTTTCGTAGAAAAAACACTTTCATCTGAAAGAATCTACTGAAATCACGGACATCGCTTCATCATGTTAAATGCCCTGGTGCGGAGTTTGAAAAAGGTGGTGAAGGGGAAGGTTTGTGCCTACGGCCATCTGAGTAGATTCTCAGTCAGATATTGCACATTAAACTGCCCTGTGTGAATGCAGCCTTAGGGCTTTTACCCACTAGCGTTTTTTTAATGCTGCTATATTGCTGCGTTTTTTTCAATGGGACTTTCTAATGTTAAAATCGCATCGCACAAAAATCGCAAGTTTGTGCTTTTGCGATTTTTGTGCGATGCGATTTTAACATTAGAAAGGCCCACTAAAAAAACGCCGCGCTATCGCAGCATAAAAAAACGCTAGTGGGTAAAAGCCCTAAGGCTGCATTCACACAGGGCAGTTTGGTTGCAATAAAAACAGCACCAAAAAGTGCATTGGTGAAACCCTGGGTGTTCTTGTAGTAAAATGTAGCAATAACGCATCAGTTTTGTAAATGCACTTTTTGGTGCCGTTTTTCTTGCAATCGAACTGCCCCATGTGAATGGAGCCTGAGGCTACTGTCGCACGGCCGAAAATCTCATGCATGCTTTGTGCGTTGCAAGACGCACTAAACCTGCGCGGATATGAACTCCATTCTTTTGGAGTCCCTCAGGGGACAGATGGGGACAGATGGGCATGTTTCAGTCCCACTAACAGGACAAAACCAAACCATTGATTTCAATGGTTTTGTTTCCACTAGAGGGATTCTTGCGCATCGGGAAGATCTATCTTCCCGCTTTTTTCTCAACCTCATGCAGACTAGTACGGAGCTTGAATACTAACCACCCCCTACCCCTACCCCCTCCCCCCCAAAAAAAACAACTGGTTCATGCGCTGATAGTTGCAGTGAGCGTATTAGCGCATGTGCTCATGTGTTTTTGCCCTGAGGCTGCATCCGCACGGGATACAAAATCTCATTACAAAATCATGGCCACAATGTCAAGCCAGGGGTTTCCAATGAGTTCTTTCACAGGAGTGATGTTTCGTAGCGAGATTTTGTAGCCCGTGTGGATGCAGCCTCCCTGCCAGGTCTCTTCACAGAATACAGGTCAGGGGCGTAAGTAAAGGCTCAGGGGCTCTGATGCAAAAGGTGAGCTGGGCCCCCCCCTCTATCTGTATCTGTACCCGTACCCATACCTAAACCATGCTGCACAGAGGCATAACTTGAAGCTTCTGGGCCCCAATGCAAAACCTGTAACAGGGCCCCCAAATATGATGCTTTATTCATAGTACTGGGCTCCCTATATGGAGAAGAAAGGCCTTATGGACCCCCTAAGGCTCCTGGGCCCGGTTGCAACCGCATCCCCTGCATCCTCTATAGTTACACCCCTGCAGGTGATTGTAGGAAACCCTTCTAACAAATAGGGATTGTCCAAAACTCCAGTGAGTGCGGAATATGAATATTGTGGTTATGTATATCAACTGCAAGAGGGGTAATTTAATGCTCTTGGGCTCCAGTGCAAAAGCTGTAAGAAGGTTCCAACTGTGACCTATCATGTATGGCGCTGATCTCATGGGGAACAGAGAGACCTTTGGGCATCCTTTGAGTTCCTTATACAGACCGCTGCGCCGCCATTCACTGTGGGAACAATCTTTTGGGCATCTGCGTCCAACAGGTCGTCCCATGTAAAATGGCCCTTAGACTCAAGCGCCCAGATGTCATTGCTGTGCCCTCGGTTACACCAGAACGTCTGAGTCCTGATTGAAGTGTTGAAGCTATTTAAATCTATCAAATACTTACATTATCTGATACCTTTTTTTATTACATACTCAAGATTTGTTTCTCCAAGCTACGGCTTCATTGTAGGTGATTGGATTGTAAATGGGAAGGGGCAATAATTTAAAAGAGGAGCTGATATGGTTGGGGCTCCTGCACTTGCACAGCATTGTGCCCTCTGGTGGCAGTGACTGCAAATTTGAGAAATTAGTTCAACTTCTTAAATGGAAAAACCTTTCACCCACACAGGCAAATAAGGCACTTGCTTAAAAAAGGCAAAGACTGGATTACTTTCATTAACGCCCTCCCTCCCGCAATACTTACTGAAAAGGACAAGCCTCATACATAATGTAGGAAAGTCACCAAAAACAAGTCAAAAACATTTAACAATGCTTATTTTCAGAGCATTAACTTAGGGAAGAATGAAACAACCTTTCGGTCATAGTCGTAGAGACATAAACTGTTGATGCATTGGGTCTAGTACCTCCTAACTTCCGTAATGGTTGACTTCCTGACCCTCACCCGCAGTGCTGTTTTGTTAACCCCTTCTTTGGAAACTTCTTGGATCCTGCCCAAAATCTAGCATCTTAGAAAATACTGTAAAGATTTCTTCCTTGCACCCGACTAAAACCACTTCAGCGACACGTAACCATGAGCTTATCAACCATTCCTTACACCTACCCCATCCAAGCATGTACATCACATCTCAAACCCATCCGGTAGCAAACACCTCCTATGTGGCACAATGACCCCTCCCTTTACACCTGCCTAGTTTCCGCTTATGATAGTCTCTACAAAGGAAGTGATAAACACAAAATGACCCAAAACCGCCAATGTCTTTTGAGGAGAGGTCTAGAAGACTGATAATGACCAAGTGGTCAACGTCTTCGCCTACATCGGAGTATATCCCCGGCACCGATGACTTCTCCTCTACTAATATAGTGGTATACTAACAATATAACATTATTACAGAACTTTGTACCCTTTAATAAACAATAAAAAGACACAATATGGACCCCAGAAGACATACATAGAAGACAAGACACACTTCAGAAGACCACGCACAGTCAAATGTGACTTACCAACATTCGAAAAGGCACCGGCATTAATACAGATTGGCACGTAGCTGAAAACTTTGTGAATTTTCAAGGCTCCCTGCTCTGAAGCTCAACTTTAATGATAATAACATAGCAGAGCCGAATTAGTCATGATTTTTCACGACTGCTTTGTTAGTAAATCCCAATATAACACAATAGGTTGAGCCGTAGATGACACATTGTTATGAGTTGTGGCGAATGACAAACCCAAAACTGCTACGTGTGAAATAAACTCAGCTCTGCTAAGCGCCAGAAACAATAGATGCAAATACAATTAAGAAGCACAGAGGATAATCCTCAGACATGAAACAATACTAGAGCCCTGGCACACATGACAATGCCCCGCCGGCTGCACCCAGACATCAGTACCTCTGCATCCTGCTCCTCAGTCGGTGTGTGAGGCATTATTTAACAAAGTAAGTGACACTCGCTCGCACTGTGTCACTAATGCCGCCCTTTAGCCACACACAGGATGACATGGTGTGTCACACACACACACTGAGTGACGGTCTCTTTGTGCCGGTCCCTCCCTGCATTTCCTGTGGATGTTCAGTACAGCAGATAGGCTTGTGAGCCTGTAGCCCATAGACCTAATATTACTGAGTCTAAGAGGACTGCAAGTGACTGTATGAATAGTACCCCTTCATAGGAGAGCGTGGGAGTCAATGTTGGGGGTCAGGAGACGCTGGGTCTTTAATACTTAGTTTTTTTAATGCAGGGTGCAGAAAGAATGGTGTAAAAGTAAAGCCGATTTATTCATACAAGAGCTAGGATGGCATGAAAAGATAGAAGAACTCTTCAGGTTTTTATTGCACCTTACAGAGGTTGGATGTGGGTGCCGTGGTGGCACAGAAGATATCATAAGTAGTCAGGTTCTACCCACATGCATCCTGGTATAGACACTGTTATTGATCCCGCTATGTATTGTTTTAGGTCATCTAGTGTCACCAACTGCGCCCACATTGATGGTTTGAAAGGTGCAATCAAAACTTGAAGAGTTCTTTTTTTCATGTCATTCTGGCTGTTGTGTGTCAATTCATGTGTAAATAAACAGCTTTACATTGGCAACATTATTTTTGTATCATCCTGTATTGACTTGCTACATTTGGCCCACATCTGTTTTATAATCATAGATATATAGAATGATCACACAAACATAATAGAGACAGGATGAGATATATAGATAAATAGAATTGAGAGGGATAGATATGAGATAGATAGAAGAGATATATAGATTTCAGCCTATTTTACACCCCCCCCCCTCCCCCGCCTGTAGGTCCAGAGCAAGGCAAAAAAAAAACAACAATGAGCCAATTTAGCTCATTTGCAGGAAAAAAAACTCCTTCTTGACTCCATAATGGCAGCCAGAGTAATCCCTGGATCAACATCTGAGATCAACAACCCGCTGGTCACCTAATGTCTATATCCTGTAATATCATAGCGCTCTAGAAAGATATCTAGTCCCCTCCTAAATTCCTAAATGGATTTTGCCATCACCACATACTCAGGCAGAGAGTTCCACAGTCTCTTTCTGCTTTCTTTTAGACGTAGCGGATGCCCTCTTGTTACTGTCGCAGTCCTGGGTATGAACAGATCATCGGAGAGATCCTTGTATTGTCCTCTAATGTATTTATGCATAGTTATTTGATTGCATAGATAGATAGATGATAGATAGATAGATGGATAGATAGATAGATGGATATGAGATAGATAGATAGGAGATAGATATGAGATAGATGGATATGAGATAGATAGATAGATATGCGATAGATAGATAGATAGATAGATAGATATGAGATAGATAGATATGCGATAGATAGATAGATATGCGATAGATAGATAGATAGATAGATAGATATGGGAGAGATAGATAGATAGATAGATAGATAGATAGATAGATATGGGAGAGATAGATAGATAGATAGATAGATAGATAGATAGATAGATAGATAGATAGATGATAGATAGATATGAGATAG